>CANNZV010000025.1:168069-899691 GCA_947561585.1 Caprella mutica
ACTCTTTTCCCTGATAGTACATCATCACAGTGACTCTTTTCCCTGATAGTACATCATCACAGTGACTCTTTTCCCTGATAGTACATCATCACAGTGACTCTTTTCCCTGATAGTACATCATCACAGTGACTCTTTTGTCTGATAGTACATCATCACAGTGACTCTTTTCTCTGATAGTACATCATCACAGTGACTCTTTTCTCTGATAGTACATCATCACAGTGACTCTTTTTTCTGATAGTACATCATCACAGTGACTCTTTTCTCTGATAGTACATCATCACAGTGACTCTTTTCTCTGATAGTACATCATCACAGTGACTCTTTTCTCTGATAGTACATCATCACAGTGACTCTTTTCTCTGATAGTCATCATCACAGTGACTCTTTTCTCTGATAGTACATCATCACAGTGACTCTTTTCTCTGATAGTACATCATCACAGTGACTCTTTTCTCTGATAGTACATCATCACAGTGACTCTTTTCTCTGATAGTACATCATCACAGTGACTCTTTTCTCTGATAGTACATCATCACAGTGACTCTTTTCTCTGATAGTACATCATCACAGAGACTCTTTTCTCTGATAGTACATCATCACAGTGACTCTTTTCTCTGATAGTACATCATCACAGTGACTCTTTTCTCTGATAGTACATCATCACAGTGACTCTTCTCTCTGATAGTACATCATCACAGTGACTCTTTTCTCTGATAGTACATCATCACAGTGACTCTTTTCTCTGATAGTACATCATCACAGTGACTTTCTTCTCTGATAGTACATCATCACAGTGACTCTTTTCTCTGATAGTACATCATCACTGTGACTCTTTTCTCTGATAGTACATCATCACAGTGACTTTCTTCTCTGATAGTACATCATCACAGTTACTCTTTTCTCTGATAGTACATCATCACAGTGACTCTTTTCTCTAATAGTGCATCATCACATAAACTCTTTTCTCTGATAGTACATTATCACAGTGACTCTTTTCTCTGATAGTACATCATTACAGTGACTCTTTTCTCTGATAGTACATCATCACAGGGACTCTTTTCTCTGATAGTACATCATCACAGTGACTCTTTTCTCTGATAGTACATCATCACAGTGACTCTTTTCTCTGATAGTACATCATCACAGTGACTCTTTTCTCTGATAGTACATCATCATAGTGACTCTTTTCTCTGATAGTACATCATCATAGTGACTCTTTTCTCTGATAGTACATCATCACAGTGACTCTTTTCTCTGATAGTACATCATCACAGTGACTCTTTTCTCTGATAGTACATCATCACAGTGACTCTTTTCTCTGATAGTACATCATCACAGTGACTTTTTTCTCTGATAGTACATCATCACAGTGACTCTTTTCTCTGATAGTACATCATCACAGTGACTCTTTTCTCTGATAGTACATCATCACAGTGACTCTTTTCTCTGATAGTTAGTGTGTTTATTGTTATTGCTAAGGTCTATTCTTAATTCTTTTGGCTACAGAAGTGTCACGTTTCTAATCGACGGAGAGACTGGAATATGGAGTCACATACCAGTTACTGATGTCGTAATTAGTGTTATTAGTGACAGTAAATGCTAATTGTACTGAAGAAACCTTCTATAGGTAATAATACACAATCGTGTGAAAAACTCCAACTGGGAAGAAAACCACTGAGGGAAAATTGTATCACCCGGGTAATTACCATCCAATTAATTATTATAATGATGATAAAATAAAAGCATATTGTGTTCTTTATTATTCTATTAATTATAATTCGATACTGACAAAATGTATTCTTTAGTGAATAATATAACTATGGTGACAATCCTCCCAGTGAAAGTTTTCCCAGTGGCAGTTTTCCCAGTGACAGTTTTCCCAGTGACAGTTTTCCCAGTGACAGTTTTCCCAGTGACAGTTTTCCCAGTGGCAGTTTTCCCAGTGACAGTTTTCCCAGTGACAGTTTTCCCAGTGACAGTTTTCCCGGTGGCAGTTTTCTCAGTGACAGTTTTCCCAGTGACAGTTTTCCCAGTGACAGTTTTCCCAGTGAAAGTTTTCCCAGTGGCAGTTTTCCCAGTGACAGTTTTCCCAGTGGCAGTTTTCCCAGTGGCAGTTTTCCTAGTGGCAGTTTTCCTGACTGCACACAACAATAAAGGATTTTCATTTTCTCTTCATTTCTAATGGTGGTGCGGGTTGACTTTTCTTCCTAAGTACTTAAAATGAAGAACACGTACACCTCCACATTACCAACTATATAAACATAACAATTTCATTATATTATAGAGAATAGAGCTGGAGTCAGAGGGGAGGGGGGCCTGGGGGTCAATATGCCCCCCTCCCCTGCATCCAATAGAAACAAAATAGCCTTGCACTAACAGAGTAAAACGAGAATAATTTAGGAAATACATAAGTGCTATTAATATTTCTAACTATTCAAGCTACATTTAAAATAAATCTAAATAAGAGTAAAGTAGTTTTGTTCATCTTTTAAAGAAAGTATAGCTTTTTAAAATGATTAAAGATGATTTATAACTAACTAAATGGTTCCTGTAGTGATCAGAAATGAATTGAGTTAATATCTAATTCCAATTCTATCATGGATAGGTAAAATAATGCAGGCTTCACTATAACGGGCTTCAGAAATTAAATAGTTTTAAATATTCTTTCACTAATCTTGTAACAATGAGTGTTGCTGAAAAAAAAAAAATAGTGGGGGAATTTGGGGAAAATCCCAATTTGGGGAAAATCCCATCACAAAAACTAATTTTGCTTTTGATACTAAATAATTATTTTTCCTAATATAATGATTAAATTGATATAATATAATTGTTACGAGGTAGATGAAATTATCAGTTTCGAGTTGCATCATTTTGTGTCTATTTGTCAACACTGAGAGCGAGTTGCTTCTGAAGATGCGTGTTGTTAGTTATTAGTAGGTGAGGACGTGTTGTTCTTCCGCCCTCTGAGCAATACCATTAAACTTAGATAAGGGAAGAGAGTGTGTGGGAATGTGATGGAGTAGGAATGTGATGAAATGGGGTAGAGAATGTGATGGGGTAGGAATGTGATGGAATGAGGGAGAGAATGTGATGGAATGATAATTTTAAGAAGAATTTATTATCATCAAGCAGTTTAACATCTTTTCAACCACTTTGACGCCAAAAGGAAACTAATTAAAAGGAACTTTAAAGAAGAAATAACACAAGAAAGTAGCTTCACAAAATCACCTATAAGAAAGCTACTCCGTAAATGTAGAGAAACAAGCACCAATGACTGTGCTCACGAAATGAGTAAATCTAAGATATCGTAGTTTGAAATTATAACTATAGCGCTATCCTCTACAACTTCAAATGCCGAATTGGTTCTAAGACAATTCGTCTCGGAAAAATCGTCGCCGTATTTCATATTAATTTATTTTATATTTCATTTCGCCAACAAATTCGACGTGTTTTCCATTTCTTCCAAATCTTCCAAATAATAAATGATGCAATATGTACAAAACTTGCAATCTACAATACAAAAGATTTTTTCTGATGATTTTGTAATCTCCCATTAATTTGAAATAAATTATTCCGCATTTTGAAATTAATTACGGGTAATTAATACAAACCTTACAACCTCTGATCAACCCAAAAATATACGGATGTAATGTAAAGAATAGCAAAAATAAAAGTACCTATAAATAAAAATATGTATACCGCGACAAATTGTCCGCAACGAATTGTCCCCACGTCAAATTGTCAAGACACGTAAGAAATTATCAAAATAAAATTCAAAATCCGAGTTAACAATATTTCAAGTAAAAAAATGCCACTTCTCTCGTCTTTCATCCACGACAGAAAGAGAGAAGAGAGCCTCTGGGGAGAAGAAAGGACAGAAAGAGAGAAGAAGAAAGTGCTACAGAATGAGAAGGTGAAGGAGGATGACCGTTACTAAAGTGATGGAATAGTCAATAGAATTTATAACATCCCAAAGCATTATTTAACTACAAAAGTAATAACTCCTAAGATAACTTTTCAAATTCAAAATAACAGTGAGTTCCCATATCTCAAAATGGAGGTACTCTCATATTTATTTCCATTTCGAGAATTCACTGACCGTGAATTCACCGTCGCTTTCGAATATATTTTGAAGTCAAGCCTACAAAAGATATCCAAATTGCGCCATCACCACCAGTTAGCAGATGCTATAGTCGGGAAATACAGCGCCAAAACTTCGCTTCTTAATGTTTCTAAATCAATGACTAGGTTTTTACCTAGAAAAACATAGTGTGAAACAAACAAAGGAGCTTGTTTTTTGATGGCAGGAATACTCTTTTCTTTTATCATCCAGAGACAATATTCTCCAAGATCTCTTGTTTGATATCGAATACCTTTTGAAGATCTCCAGAAAGGATATGATGTACATATGTTATGTTTATGTTTAACATTGCATAGTATATACATTATACATCTATGAAATATGGGTCATAATAATAAAGGGCCGTACACACGCAGGGTTTTTAAGTCTTTCCACCAGACTTTTTACTAAGCTCCTTACAAATTATATAAGAAAAAACTATATAATAATCATATCGTTTTTTCTCTTATATAATTTAAAAATCTCGTGGAAAAAGAAGGAGGAGCTTAGAAAAAAGTCTGGTGGAAAGACTTAAAAAACCCTGCGTGTGTACGGCCCTTTAGTCAAATGATTATGATGTTGATACATTAAATATCAAGGTTCCAAAAATTAAAACAATAGATTTTCACTCGTAATATCATTGACTTTCTTTATCAGATATAAAATCTCTCTATAAATATCCTCCCTTCATAACAGATAATCGGTACGTTGAAAAATCCGCAAAACTAAAAACTATTTAATAGCCAATTACTATGACTGAATAGATTGCTTTCCAACAAATTTATTTTAAATGCCATCAGCGTTAACATAAAATTGATTGGACATCGCTTTATTTTTCAATTAAATGGTGATTCAGTAATAGTGGCAATAGAATACAGCTAGAGTTTATCAGGTTACAATACAGTGATGTGTGTGATGGTGCTGGTACAGATGAACTAATTATATTAGTGAGTACACTGGCTGTACGTTACAACAAACGAATTCGAGTCGACAGTAAGGATTACTGATATTTAGCAGCCTTTTTTTTCCAAAAAGTATAATTTAGTGAAGTGTATATTGAAATGATTTGATTAACGAATGAGAGAAAATATATGCTGTACTAGGACCACTGTACTCCTCTATAATGAAGTCCTCTATAGTGAATGAGTGATAGAATATCCCGTATAGTTTAGCATTGTTACTCCATCTTTTCATTTTCTATTAACAAAATCAAAGAACATTTGCATGGTACACTAATACTATGTACAATATTTTGTATGGTTCCTTCAATGTAAATAAAATTGTTTAAAGATAATTTTCCGGTACAACTGATGTAAGGAAGCACGGGGTCAACTCCGCTTTAAGTCGTCCTGTTATAACACCGGGGTCTACTTAAAGCGGGGTCTGCCTGTAAATTATAATTGTCAGCAATGGTACTTATTGAAGTAATTATATTAGAAAAATGATCACTCTGCGTATTTATATATTTTGTAATTTGAATTACCTTATTATTTCATTTTCATTATAGTATACCCCCACAGTATTAAGATAATGAAGCCATTTCTGAAACTGAACCTTAATGAAGTTCTGAAATGAATCCCCCATCGAAAGCAAACTTCCTACAGATGAAAGCAATGAAAGGATCACAGGAATCAAAACCAAGATTTGTTTGTAGTAATTAGATCCAGTGAACCTCTAGTGTATTATAAGGGAACATAGTAACATCTTATAACAATTACAAATATTGTTCAAAGACTTATAAAATAATTAATTTATAATTATACTACAGTTGAACTCTCCTATATGAAATCCTGTATATTGAATGCAGTGTTCTGAGTAAGGATTAAGCCTCTATAGTGAACAAATTTTATGCACACTAAAGAAAAATTGTTCACTATATGTAGAAGCTACATTCTTACTCAAGATGCTATACAGGGTCGTGCAGCTAAATTGGGACTAACACAGCTTTTTTAAAATTCGCTATTTTGAAAGGCAAATAATGATTAAATGTAAATTTTACTTGTATTTATTTGTTCGTTATTGTCTACAGAACAAAATAATTCTATGTGACTACCCTATGCGTCAATAATTTGGGAGATTCTCGAGCGAAACCGTGAACAACTCCTTTTTACATCCTCGGAGTCAAGATTACGAAATGCCCGACGAATGGCGGCTTTCAGAGAGTTGACACTTTGATTTGAAGTTACGTTAGACTCTCCCTCAATGACGCCAAACAGCCAATAGTCACAAACATTCAGATCTGGGGAGCTGCTGGGCCAAATATCCTTCGGGCCATCAAAGGAAGATTCTCCTTCAGGAAATTCTGAGCTTTCTTTGCTCCATGCGCGGGCGCAGTCTTGAACGAGCATCACTTTGAAGGGGTCGTAGTTCCTACGTATCCACGGCATCAAAACATTTTCAGAATTTTCAAGTACTCCGCTGTGTTGATTTTAAGGCCCGCTTCGATGAAATGAGGAGGCATCACCTTACCATCACTTGCGACGGCTGCAAAAACCATCACAGAAGCGGGATTTTTGCTCTGCATCACAGGAGGAACTTCTGAACGATCGGAGGTAACTACCCGAGTGTTCTGGCGATTTGCAACCTCATCAACAACGAACTTTTTCTCGTCAACAAAAACGCGGACATGTCCTCCTTTGTGTTTCAGATGGTTCAGAAGCTTTGGGCATCTTTCAGCTCTGAGGGCTCTTGAGCGGGTAGTTAGGAGGTTACGGACTCTCCTTACGTATGACTTCATACCAAGGTCTTCCTTGACTGTCCTGCTGATGGTGCTACGACTCACGCTGCGCTTTTGTGCCAGTTTTGACATCGGCTGGCTTGGGTCTGACTTCAACGTCCTTTTCATCCCAGCAAGGAATGTTTTGGTTCTCTTTCGATAAGTGCAGGGATTGTGTTGACTTTTCTGAACCTTACCCTCGGCATCAAAAGCAGCAACAACTCGATAAACAGTCGATTTCGCATAGCCAGTGCTCATAATAATGTCTGAAACAGAGTTCCCGGCGCGTCTCATTTCACATATGGTCGTTCTTCGCGCTAATTCCGCCATATTTTAGCGAAATATGCTAGATCTTAATCTGAAATATTATAGCAAAGGGCTTAAAGATTGTCTGTAAAAAAGAATTTAGTCATAGGTTAGAAATTAAGGAAGATATGACTGCTAAGGTTAGTCCCAATTTAGCCTAACGACCCTGTATTCACTATAAAAGTTTTCATTATATAAGAGTTCTACTGTATAATCTCTATAATACATATGAGAGATAGCAATAATACATATGTTATTAATTAATAAGACCAAGTAAAGATAACGGACCAGAATTTAACCTAGTAAAGATAACGGACCAGGATTTAACCTAGTAAAGATAACTGACCAGAATTTAACCAAGTAAAGATAACGGACCAGAATTTAACCGAGTAAAGATAACGGACCAGAATTTAACCAAGTAAAGATAACGGACCAGAATTTAACCGAGTAAAGATAACGGACCAGAATTTAACCTAGTAAAGATAACTGACCAGAATTTAACCAAGTAAAGATAACGGACCAGAATTTAACCAAGTAAAGATAACTGACCAGAATTTAACCGAGTAAAGATAACGGACCAGAATTTAACCAAGTAAAGATAACTGACCAGAATTTAACCAAGTAAAGATAACGGACCAGAATTTAACCTAGTAAAGATAACGGACCAGAATTTAACCAAGTAAAGATAACGGACCAGAATTTAACCGAGTAAAGATAACGGACCAGAATTTAACCAAGTAAAGATAACGGACCAGAATTTAACCAAGTAAAGATAACGGACCAGAATTTAACCAAGTAAAGATAACTGACCAGAATTTAACCGAGTAAAGATAACGGACCAGAATTTAACCAAGTAAAGATAACAGACCAGAATTTAACCAAGTGAAGATAACTGACCAGAATTTAACCTAGTAAAGATAACGGACCAGAATTTAACCAAGTAAAGATAACGGACCAGAATTTAACCGAGTAAAGATAACGGACCAGAATTTAACCAAGTAAAGATAACGGACCAGAATTTAACCTAGTAAAGATAACGGACCAGAATTTAACCAAGTAAAGATAACTGACCAGAATTTAACCTAGTAAAGATAACGGACCAGAATTTAACCAAGTAAAGATAACGGACCAGAATTTAACCAAGTAAAGATAACGGACCAGAATTTAACCAAGTAAAGATAACGGACCAGAATTTAACCTAGTAAAGATAACGGACCAGAATTTAACCGAGTAAAGATAACTGACCAGAATTTAACCAAGTAAAGATAACGGACCAGAATTTAACCAAGTAAAGATAACGGACCAGAATTTAACCAAGTAAAGATAACGGACCAGAATTAAACCAAGTGAAAATAACAGACCCTGGTCCGTTATTTTCACTCGCTCCAATTAGGTAATTTTAAATAGAATATTAGCAACAAACATTTATTTTCTAAAGTAATTAGAATTATATTCATTTTAATGCTACGACAGCTTAAGTCCCTTTACGGTCCATTTCTTTTTTAAATATTATTCAATGCATGGTATGACTATTTTTAAAGTCATTGAATTTACTTCCTGAAGTTATTCAAGTTTCAATTTTCCTTCAGACTTCGGACAGTTTCCAGACAGTTCCAATGCAAAGAAGTTACAAGTTTGGAACACGTAATAAATTCCAGAGGTGTCCTCACAAATTGATTCGTTCTAAAGAAAATTATATGACAATATTGTTATATGAATTAAATTAGTCTTAGTTTTCAGAATTAGTTTAATATTTAAAACACACCCGAATTTCCTGTCATCTAATTGTTAATTAATTAGTTCGTAAATTTAATTTCTATTTTCTTAACAAATTAGTAATCAGTAATTAAACAAGCAAATTGGATAATTATAGGTTGCCCTAAAAGCATTTAGCTTATCGGGCCTTAATGTTTCTTCTGTATAAATTATTTGCTTTGTCAATTAGTCAGTGTGAGAGAGTAATCCCGGCTCTCTTACATTCATTGTTGGGAAACATTATGTTTAAATAAATAAATAAATATACCAAAATATTAGCTAGGTATAGATTAAATATAAATTATACATCGGGAAAGGCTTCTAATCGAAAATACTCGTATTTTCAATGCTTCTTTAGTTGTAAAATAGAAAAAAAATTTAAAACTGAACATAAGATTATCCTTAATCCAAATTACAACAGTTTGGAGCCCCAAGAGACCCCACTTCCCTTCTCCTCCATTATCACCATGCAGCTTCTGGATACAGTCCTTATGATTAACTAATAATTACCTTATATAGATCGGTAAATAATAAATAAAAGGGGGTGAGGAAAGACAGTATCATTATATAGCAGTCATTATATAATGTATGATATATTAGCTCATGCAATTATTTCAGTAATTACTTGACACTTTTCTAGGAGCAATAATTTTTCTCCTTGTAATATTTGTATTGCTTTTAATATATAAGTGATGCATAATTATAGAAAAATAAAGAATATCATGTACAGATAAAAATAAATTCAATATATACTATAAAAAATAAAAATCAATACCCAGATGGACTCTGATAATTGGTAGTTTTTTTGTGCAATGTGTTTATATATCGAATTATGGTGTTTTTTTAATTATAAAAACTATACAATAGTTAAAATTTCAGAAGTTGGGAGAAAAACCAGATTATTAAGAAATATAATATCTTTATGAGAAATAATTTAATAGTCTCATCGACACAGTGAGTAATAAAGCAATCCATAATAAATATATAAAGATAAATTAGGCTTTGTAATTACTAATTTAGCAAAAAAAAAAAACTAAACTTGAAATATAACAGAATATTATTGTATTATTTGTATTACAGGCTTAATACGTGTTATATGAAGGCGTAATAATATGAAAAGGAAACGTCAAGAATACATAAAAGAGGCGTCAAAAATATGAAAAGGGGGCGTCAAGAATACGTAAAAGAGGCGTCAAAAATATGAAAAGGGGGCGTCAAGAATACGTAAAAGAGGCGTCAAGAATACACGAAAGAGGTGTCAAGAATACATAAAAGAGGCGTCAAAAATATGAAAAGGGGGCGTCAAGAATACACGAAAGAGGTGTCAAGAATACATAAAAGAGGCGTCAAAAATATGAAAAGGGGGCGTAAAGAAAACGAAAAGGAGCCGTCATGAATAAGAAAAGGAGGCGTCATGAATAAGAAAAGGAGGCGTCATGAATAAGAAAAGGAGGCGTCATGAATAAGAAAAGAAGGCGTCAGGAATAAGAAAAGGAGGCGTCATGAATATGAAAAGAAGGCGTCAGGAATAAGAAAAGGAGGCGTCATGAATATGAAAAGAAGGCGTCATGAATATGAAAAGAAGGCGTCAGGAATAAGAAAAGGAGGCGTCAAGAATACAAAAGGAGGCTTAAGAAGGTTTAATTTTCTTTAATCGCATTATATTATTCTGTAACAGAGCAACACAAATCTCCCTTTAATTAATTTTGCTGAGTTGATCCCCATCACTCGACTCAATTATTCCTTCTTACTGAATATGATTAGAAATTCCTACCAAAGGATATAGGACCAGAGAACCTATTCACTATGAATCCCACGGTCTGAAGAAGCTTAGAATTTTCATTGAAAGAAAATATGTATATAAATTTGAAAGCATATTCTATTTCATGGAAAATAACTATATTTTTCTTTCTTGATAACTAGAAGTTCTGAAAGAAAAAAGATTAATGACTGAACAACGTGTGCATAGTATTCCCCAAATTGAAATTTTTAATAAAAAACTACTCGATATGAAGTTTCATCCGGTAAGTATTAGTCTGTCTTTTAAAAGAACGAATGAAACATGATACCAATTATAGAGCAAGGTAAAACTCGAGCAAAACAAAGAACAAAAGTTAGGTCTTTAAGTTTTCGCCTCTTTTATTCCTATAGAAATTTTGTTTATGTAATACTTCTCTTTGAGTTCCCATCTGTTAGATAGACAGGATTACTTAAA
Organism: Caprella mutica; assembly: GCA_947561585.1. Classification (NCBI taxonomy): domain Eukaryota; kingdom Metazoa; phylum Arthropoda; class Malacostraca; order Amphipoda; family Caprellidae; genus Caprella; species Caprella mutica. The sequence continues at coordinate 179,185 of CANNZV010000025.1, forward strand.
AAACAAACATTAGCACCTTCATATACTCTTCTGTAAAACAGTTCAAATATGAAGAAATCCAATTAACGATCCGAATAGTTGAAGAAATGATCTATCACTATGACGCCATTAATATTTTAAAGAATTTAAAAAAAAATGCCAAAAAAGTTGGATCAGAGATTGAGGTAATAAATTTTTTGATGGATGAAATACCATAAAATCTGCGGCACAAGAATGATTGATGTGATATACCGTTCAATAATTGTAGACTGAAATTAAATTCGATAAGCGAAACTATACAAACACCAAGTCGCTTATGGAATGTAAAATTATAAATATAATATAGTTCTAGACTAATGCGAGATGAATGATCAATAATTATGACTATAGTTGAACTAAAAAAATTGTTAGTTCAACTAAAATTTTACAGTTTGTTTAGTCCAAACAACTACTTTCACTCTATTGAGTCTATTCCCAAGTATCATCTTGAACATTCAAATTTCCAATAAATACATTCAATTTCAATCTAATTCGACTAATTGCCTCATACCAATGCACCACCTCAAACTTGAATCTCAAAGACCCTAATTACAAACTATAATGTCTCCACTGTGGCTCTTCAGGGCCCAAATGAAGCCATTGGATCCTCCAGGCGCCACCAGGACTCCAGTTCTCCTTAAAAGAATTTAGGCGCGAAATTAACGTCAAAACTTTTGGCAAATATTGGCGATGTTTTGAGTCCCGTTAATTGCATCTTTATTGAGGTTTGTTTTCATTCCTACCATCATATGTCTAATATAATTCATCTGGTAACATCTCAACTATCGGACACTCTCAGTACTCGAAAAGTGGGTGCTAAAATAGATCTTTCAAGCTGGCGGATTGGTCTATCATGAATAAATACATAACTTATCCTGATGGATCTATGAACATTGACCCTGCTGATTAATAGTTATGATTAAGTAGCTCATAAACCATTGCTGATGTCTAAGGTTCCTAATTAAGTCGAGAAGATGGTGCAAGTGTCGACTAGCTTCAATTCATAAGGAGTTGGAGAACCCGGAGAGAAAGTTATGGTAGGGACACTGAAGAATAAGTAACGAACCACTCTACAGTGTAAGTTTTATAGCACATTGCTTCATAAAGAAAAATTGATTTATTTGAGAACTTGTCTACACATTTTTTATTTCATACGAATATACACTTTATACGATAATACCTAATTTTCTAAAAATGATTGATAGTTAAAGATTTTAAAAGGTAGGATTGAAACAAAAAAAAAATATAGAAAAAATCAGTACATAGAAATAAATAAAAATTATGATCAATAACAGTCCAATGTGCACATCTACTATGGCCAGTTTAAACGATGTAATTGGTCAATCCCAGACTTTAGCAAAGTATGTTTTAAGTAGAGAACAACTTTGAAAATCAATAGATTAATCTTTTTGCATACGCATCACTGAAACTATTGAGGAGCCAAGAGTGTAAAATCATATAGTTCGGCGAAAGGGTTTTCGTCGAGAGAACCTAAAGCTAGCAATCCCTGCAGCTATAACCTGAAATTCATCATCAGGTTACGTAGAGCCTAGTGATCTGGACTAGCAAATAGAAGTAGCACATTTCTTAAATTACAACAGATCTCAATTTGTTATTCAGCATTTGGTCGGAAAGAACGCAGCTGTTATCCTATGAGCTTTCATTACCTACTAGATTAAAAGATAAAAAAATGCTATCCAACAGACTTTTTCAGCGTAAACACATTGAACATTTCGCTATCTTGTTCATTTACAATGTTGTAAATACTGTCCGTGAAAACAAGTCATAGAACTTTTCATAACATCAGGGAAATAACGGAACGTCTGATAAATTGTCTGGAAAACATGCATTTAAATAATGTAAATAATTCAAATTACTGTTCGGAGATTTGAACTCTGGCGGAAAATTATACCACTTCTAAATAAAATTAGGATATTGTTTAGATAAAATGCTTTTTTATAAATATGACATCTATTCTTTTAACGAATACACGGTTGCTCAAATTTAACTTTGCTGATGTGCCACATCTACTGATTGCTGTCCCAAAATAAGGCCACCCTCCATGAACGGGTTAATAAAATCCTTTCAGGATTAGTTATGACTTATAAGATATATTATTCACGTACTGTGCTTTGCAAGGAATATTTTGGATGAATCTATCTATGTCAAATTTACGGAATTATTGTTTTTTAAGAAAATTTAATCTGAAAGTCAATAGATGATCAAACAATTAATAATTTTCTTCCATTCCATCATATTTTTCCATTTATAATCTGATACTCAGGTTTTACCAACGCCGTTTTATTGGTCTACGACTCTACCTACTAGTATGCTAGTAACTGCCAATTAAAATAGTTTATAATTAGGTATATTCCTAGATAGATTTGGTTCATGCATGAATTTTCTATCGCAATTTTTTGGCCGAAAGCTGGTAAGAAATCAGCAAGAATTGAAATTTAAGCGTGACGTGAAATTTAATGGCATTATGAATTAGGTTACAATTTAATTATTACGCGAGTTTAGAATAAATGTAACTTAATTTATCTTTCCTATCTCACTTACTTTTATTGAAATTATACTTTATAATTTTTTTATAATAGCTGATAAAAAGGGACAAAAATATGGAGATGTTCAATTTTCTAAAGGAAGTGGTTAGGAAGGATCTTTTCAGTGTACCGTGTAGTGGTTAGGAAGGATCTTTTCAGTGTACCGTGTAGTGGTTAGGAAGGATCTTTTCAGTGTACCGTGCCCTTTAGTTTGAATGACACGGACTGAAAAGATCCTTCCTATCAAAAACTGAACATCTTTTTGTAACTTGCTATCGGCTACTTTTTCATATCGGCCATTGAGTAATAACTGGAAAACTTTCTTATCTATCACGTACTTAAAAGGGGCAGTAAACCTTTAGACAAACTTCTTCTCTCTTGTTGATAAATCGATTGAGGGACATTAGTTATAGAATAAAATGTTGTTTTCAATTTTAAAAAGTCAGATTTAAAAAAAAGTCCAGAAAATTTCTCAACTGAAGCGCCATCTTCTGGTGAACATCTTAGGTACCACAAATGACAGAGCGCATGCGCAGGATATCGCTAACTCTGTATGTTTTTATTCACGTTCTAGTTTACTTCATATTAATTTAAGTTTACATTATATATAATAGTTAATTTTAATCATTCACGTGTATTTAGTTTCGAGTACAGTTATTTTTAAAACTTCGTTGAAAGGCAGCTTATTATGTAAACAAACAGACCGCAGCGCCATTCCTGCCGATGCGGTGAACATTGCAGTTACAATTTTAATAGTTGTCTGCTGTATTTCAGACGGAAAATTCTCACGAGTATATAACTAATTACTAACAACATTTTATTTATAACAGTGCATACATTTTATATAAGAATTCTTCATCCTTAACTAATTAACGCTAGATTTCATATTTCAATACTAATTCAGATAATCATAATTACTAGAGGTAATAACATACGTAGGTTATTCTTCTTCAATCTTAATTACATTAGTTCCACGTATATAAGTTACTATAATTACAACATAACTTATGAAGAAGTTTCTATGGTAAAAATTAGCAGCAATTAAAGACAATGAAACCCTGGAACGCATTTAAACTTCAGCAATGTTAATATCAACTTGAGGCAACTTCATCAGTAACTTGATTTGCCAGACCAGTTTCAGACGATTACTAACTTTGAAACCCAATGGAAGAATCTCTGCAAACTTTAGGACTTTTTACACAATTTGGGATTGCATCAACAGTTTCATGTAGGACCAACGTATTGTAGTAGGGTAATTACTTGATTACCGGTCAGAACTAAATTATAAGGTGAACCTTTAAAATGTCATTAGAGTAATCAATCGATCTCGGACACTCTCAGTAGTCGAAATTTTGGCGATATCATAAGTCATGAGGTTTCTGTACTTCGTATGGGCTTGAGAATGAATCTTATTTGTATGTTTATAGATGTATGTTTGTTGGAATTTATATTGTCCCTTTTTATAATGTACCTACGATTTCTTTCTCAATAAAAAATATTATGGACTAATCTGTTTTTCCGATTTTTTAGTGATCTATGTTGTTAACATCCACTTTCTGTGTACTGTGAAATCAATAATATTCTGCCATAATAATAACACAAAATTGTGGATATATCAGAAGAAGCTGATTCGCTGCTCTTTTTCCATCAATCAGGAAATGATTGAAGACAACCACCTGCGTGTTGCATCAACAGAAGATGATAGAACTTTATTATGAGCATTATATGGCTCATGATGGATGGGTACTACATCGGACATTGATAGATGGTGGGACAGGCATGAGTGGGTGTGCTGCCATGTTCATAATAGCTAAAATGATGGGGAGACAAACTAGTGTTATCCATCGTATGGGAAATAGCCACAGAGTAAAATATTTTGGGTATTATTATAGTGTAGTTAATTAATTATTATTTATATTCTTCAGATTGAATGTATGTATAATACTCATAAATCAAAAAATAGATGAAGCTAGTTTCTAATAAGTAGAAAAATAAAGAATGGGAATTAAATTTCAATTCTATTATTTAGTCAACAAAATCAGTAATTTTTTCCCAACAAAATATCTATAGTCTAATCGTACTCTATACTAAAATAAGAGCCGTGTCTGTCTGTGTGTCACACTTTTGCTGCATTGGAAATGTTAAGTCGACATTTCAAACATATTAAAAGGAAAACCAAATAATTTGTTCACTATAATGGCTATTAATATTATTATCACAGTTATACCAATAATTATAATTTATATAATCACATTTTCAATTCTTGAGAGTAAAAAAATAATTTTGATAAATCAGTACCAATAAGTTTAAATAATACGTATAGCTACTTGCATTTAAATATAATCCTAGACCCATTATATTAAATGAATTTTCAATGGATGAAAAACAGGTTCTGTAATAAGTTAAAAAATATATCAATTGAATACTTAAACTTCTACGGCCCCACCTTAACTTTCTTCTGGGCAACCATCAGTACTGGATAAGTTTGTTAAATTTTATTATACAATTACATTTTTTTAGTTTAACATAACAATAATCCTAAAAGTGAACAAAATTTATGTTTACACGCAATATTGGATTCTGAATTAATTCCTTAATTATTTTATCATGTAGAATAAAGGTTGTATAACCTTTAAAGATTAATTTAACAGAGCTATTCTTGAATAATTTATATAGAGGGCTTGTTTGAATCTATCCATTGATTTGATAAGCCATTGCTTCAATAGTACTAAATTATTAGTTATATAATTATTATAATATTTTTGGCCGATTGAATTTTACGTTAATTCAATTTTAATGGCATGTTCCATGATTAATTATGTATTTATTTTAACAAAACTCATTAAAATATGTTTAGTTTACCTCAATATTATTTTTTTAAATAATACATTGATGGCTACAATCACAAAGAACATTAATTTCTATTAGATAGCATAATTTCCTTAATTATTCAATTTTGATGGTAAATACGCACCACATCAAACCACTCGATCTGCACCACATTACACCACTCTGCACCACATTACACCACTCTGTAGCGCATTGCACAACCCTGCACCACATTTTACCACTCTGCACCACATTACACCACTCTGTACCGCATTGTACAACCCTGCACCACATTTCACCACTCTGCACCACTCTGCACCACATTTCAATAGGTGCCAAGTTATTGGTAATCTAATGGCAGCGTGTGAACAATAACTCCTTTGTTATTTGCTACAAAAGAGGTTCATATCTTCACACAGACTCTTCCTTTGTAGAAACGGAATCTAATTCACAACCACAAAGGAACAGTAATTTCAAAATCTCAATCTAACTGAATAATATGAGAAATACTCAGTAAATAAATTGTCTAGAATCAGAGATAATTTATTTTGTTATGATTTCATATGAAAAACTTTTTGGATATTAATTTCGAAACAAATCTGCAACTTTTTGTTATATATTAAAATATCCAACCTGTGAATGGACGTAAAATCAATTAATTTGAACTTATATAAATGAATAAGGTACAATTTTCCCAATTCATAACAGACCAAAAAGCTGAAAGGGAAAGGTTTCAATTTGCCAATAATTACCAATATCGAAAAATGGAACATTTTAATTGACTTTCATTTCAGAAATTGATGAACTTTTAATACCAAAATTTCATGAACTTCTACTGTTACATTTTACACAAATAAATTTTTTCAAAAATGATAACATATTGTACACTGCTAAAAAGATTAAAGAAAATTGACCGCAAATTCACAATACGAAGCAGAATACAGTGTTGAAGATTATTTTGCCAGATGAAATATGGAGTAGTATCTGTGACAAATAGGGTCCAACCTGATACTTCCATTAAAGGATAAGTCATATCTAATGAATCTGAACACCGATATTCAATTAAAGTTACCTGTTGCAGATATATCTATGTAGGGAAGTGATGAATTATCGGTCAGTTCCACATCTTCAGTCATATAAGAAAAAAACGATGAAATATATGATTGATATTTAATTTTTAATAATTATTGAATAGATATTCTTATATGACCAAAGCTGTGAAACTGACCGATAATTCGTAACTTACCCCACATATTTCTTACCAATAGGCACTTTAGAGATTAAATTAATATCGTATTTGAATATAACTGCAGTTAAAAATATAAATAAATTCATATTCAACAAATTTTGTGCTATATCAGCTTTCTCAGTGCCAGCAATATGTGCCTTTCTTCCCTTTCACAAGTCAGACACTAAAGCCAACAGTTCACAAAAAGATGTGCCATTCATCATATATGAAAGACGGAAAAACTGATAGAAGATTGTAATATATTTTGCTATTGACAAGCTGCCGTCTTATCACCAGCTTATTTGAGAAATTTATTGGCAACATTGATCCGAGTGAAATGGTTCAGGAATGTCATATATTGGAGATATTAAGTCCACATTTCAATGGATTGACTGCGGTTCTTCACGAGGCTTTATGAATAAAATGGCAGTAGATCTTGCACACTATTGTGGGGAGGCACTGTAACGATTAGGTGGATTTACTTCACATTTTATTAATGGCTTGGAATGAATATCTTCTATAGTGTGAAAGAAAGAAGTGTGAAAGAATGAAGTGTGAAAGAATGAAGTGTGAAAGAATGAAGTGTGAAAGAATGAAGTGTGAAAGAATGAAGTGTGAAAAAATAAAAATCTTCATAAAAAAAAAATTTAAATTAATTTACAATTTAATATTATTTGAAATTTAATCCTATTTTGTAATATAAAAGAGTTTTATTCAGATTTAACAAAGGTCTTAGTATACACACTTAAAGTAACTAAAACTAGGATACGAACACAGAGAGACAAAAATGGCATAATTTCTTCTTTGAAGAGATAATCTAGTTAAATATCTCTGATGAGATGTGAGAGACTGCTATCTCTAACAGCCTCTGTCTATAGAGATACTATCTCTCTGTCTCTCGAGATAATATATCTCTTTCTCTAGGAAAACTTCTCTCTGTCTCTCGAGATAACATCTCTCTGTCTCTCGAGATAATATATCTCTGTCTCTTTATCTCCATAGTATTAGAGTTATCTCCATTGCTCCTCTTTTCAATTACCTTAAGATGAATGAAGATAATTTTTAAGTTCAAGAGTGACTCTTCTTTTTTGTTATTAAGGACTGTACTTACAAGAACAAAGTACAACACTTCCTATGGCATCTAAGAGATAGAGGGTATGTCAAGAATTATTGGTTAGTTTCACATCTGTGGCCATACAATATATTAATAATCATTTTTATTTTATTTTTATGATTCTATAATTTTGCCTCCTATGGTTTGTCCTAATCCATTAAATATGTTTGCAACAGTTGATGACTTTATTCAGTCATTCTATCATTTCTTGTGAATTAATATTATGAGTGACATGAAAGAAAGCTGCCTCTAAAAACATTAGAAGTCACCTTCACCACTTCTAAAAACATTAGAAGTCACCTTCACCACCTCTAAATACATTAGAAGTCACCTTCACCACTTCTAAAAACATTAGAAGTCACCTTCACCACCTCTAAATACATTAGAAGTCACCTTCACCACCTCTAAATACATTAGAAGTCACCTTCACCACTTCTAAAAACATTAGAAGTCACCTTCACCACCTCTAAATACTTTAGAAGTCACCTTCACCACTTCTAAATACATTATAAGTCACCTTCACCACCTCTAAATACATTAGAAGTCACCTTCACCACTTTTAAATACATTAGAAGTCACCTTCACCACCTCTAAATACATTAGAAGTCACCTTCACCACCTCTAAATACATTGAAAGTCACCTTCACCACCTCTAAATACATTAAAAGTCACCTTCACCACCTCTAAATACATTAAAAGTCACCTTCACCACCTCTAAATACATTAAAAGTCACCTTCACCACCTCTAAATACATTAGAAGTCACCTTCACCACCTCTAAATACGTTAGAAGTAACCGCCTCTAAATACATTAGAAGTATCCGCCTCTAAATACATTAGAAGTTACCGCCTCTAAATACATAAGAAGTCTCCGCCTCTAAATACATTAGAAGTCTCCGCCTCTAAATACATTATAAGTCACCGCCTCTAAATACATTATAAGTCACTAATAGAGTTGTTCTGGTTCGGTTTTTGATGATTTAACCGTTTGGAGTCATGCCAGAAATGGAAAGCTTATTTTTCGATTAAATTTATTGCTATAACTATTATAAAACTCTGATGTAAGAAAAACAATAAATTCATTCCAGAAATTAAAGTGAAAATAATTCAAATTAAGAAAACAAATATGATGACTAAGCATTTTTTGAACAGTTTAAACAATTGTCAACATTTTATGTTGCTAAATCACACTGTATTGTATAAGCATAGAGAAAACAACATTTGAATGATTCATTGCTATCTTCAGTGTATATTCTAATTATTGCGTTAAAAACGAGAAAAAATAAATAAATGGAATAATAGACGTTGACAAAATAATCAATTCAGGAAAAACCACTAAAGTAATCTTTTCTCTTATTTCAAGCAATGTGAGTCAATGCCAGCGTATTTGAAGGAGCTTTGCATTGTCGGTACACTATAGTTACATATTTTAATGTAATTTATGTAAATAGGATAATACCAACAAGATTCCATGTTAATATAAATTTCAATTGGTATATAAATACCAATAATATACATTAAATAATTTATACAGCAAAAATTGCAGGAATATTTTGTAGGATAAATGAATTGAAATAAATTTATAAGAAATTATATCAATTTTATTTACAATAAGACAGGCTAGAATTAAAAAATATTCTTAATTGAATCCGTCATAATTCATTATCTTACAATACTAAATCTCAATCAGGAGATTCTTGTCATAATAAATTATTCAATGGGCCATTGCATATTAATTAGAAACGTAATTAACATCACTTGAAATTATATATTTATCATAAATAATCAATAATTTAGTATATTTGATTTAGTATAGGTCTTGTGATATATGTACTGACGTCAAAAGGATATTAAGTTCAAGGGACTGGAAGAAGCAGTCAGAAAGGAAAGAGGCTCCTTGAACAAAGTTACCTACCACCTGTCGGTGACGATACTCATAGATGCAGAAAAGCTACTCCGTGAATGCAGTCACTTACCAAGGAATGTGACGAAAAGGGACACAAGCACCGGTGGCTGCACTCACGGTTGGAAGGGGAAAATGAAGAGGTGATAGGTAATGAAGCCTACGGGTCTACCTAACACAAAATCTAACATCTCCTAGTTGAAGAGCATAACCCTAGGGCTATCATCTACTGCAGGTTAGAGGCTAAACTGCAATAAATTTAAAAACATTACATATACACTATCCAAATTACAACAGTTCAAAGCCCTTAATAGATGCCACACAACTCTTCTCTTCCATCCACATCAGACAGTTTTAGGAAAGAACCACTCTTAGATGACTCAATAACAGACTATATCTAAAATATATATAACTTAGAGTCAAAATCTAAAACTTAATACTCCTCTTGAGTTGAAAAAAAAAACACTAGGAACCTCGACAAGCTCCTCCATGCTCTTTTTCTACTAGGTTCACCTCCTCCTCCTTTCTCCATTCTTTGTGTGACAGCGAGAGCCAATTATAGAGCCTCTAAACTACCACTTAATGAGGTGATTATCCCCAATAATGTTACTCAATACACAGCACTTAGTGAGAGAAGACACAAAGGAATCTGATACTCGATGCTTCTAGTTCAAAATCTTAGTCGAGTAGACAAAACTGGCATCGCTGGAAATTTGGAACTTATTACCTTCGCAGAATGCGGGATGTTCGTATTTTCATCGGCGTTTATTATTTTATTTATTTATTTATCATCTTGTTATTCGCATAACTGAAAAAGTTTTCAACCAAATTGCCTGAAATTTGGTGAAACGATTGGTCCATGCGCAGTGACCATCTGGTAGAATTTTAGAAGCGACATGGTCAAAGGTCAAGGTCATTTATAACTCAATAAATCAAAAAGTGTTGTACCATATTGCATGAAACTTGGTGGTACGATTGGTTATTATCCAGATAGCAGTTTCTTATATTTTGGGACAGAACGGGTCAAAGCGGCGGCGAAGGTATGTGCTTTACCGAGTGCACATAATCTAGTTTAATATATTATATTTATTTTGTTGCAAGGTTGTTATAATGCAAAAAATGTTGTCTGTCTGTCAACGATTTAAAAATATTATAAAACGCGTGAGTTATGAAGCAAGCAATCGAGTAATGATGACCTGAATTTTGAAGTGCGATTGAGTTATGAAGTATTTCCTAGGTTTTAATTATAGAAAAGGATATGCGACAATAATTGCGTCATAGTTATCCCTCAAAGACCAAAGTTTTCTAAGATTTTAATCATAGAAAACTATCTAGTGCACCCGAGATATGAAGTGGCTCTGAGTTATGAAGGAACCAGTACTTCATAACTCAGGAGTTTCACTGTATAACGAAAGCGTTTGGGCAAAAGGTGGAACCTCTCAGTCATGAATAACTATAAAAAATGAAACCATGCAAATTAGTTACTATTTAAAATGTTGTAGTGACAGTTCTATTAAAAAACTTAGAATAGGAACGAAGCAATACTCGGAAAGAGGGTGTTAACCTTGTTCATGAACCAATCTGACTTTTAGAAATATACCATAGACCTATCATGACATATGCCAAAATCCACTTCCCGAGGACTGTGAGTGTATAGCCGATATTGATTTTCGTTACACTGAACATCTTAAAACCTAAGACATCATTCAAAAAGTGACAACAACAAATTGCCAAAGTTTACCGCAGTGGAAAGTTCCCTCCCTCGTAATCCTCACGATACACCAAATATCCATTGGTACACTAACTTCCTAATCCTTGCATTAGTGTTGTAACAACTTAGACCTTTCCTACCTTACTTACTTCTAGTGGAATTCAATGAGGTGGGAGATAGGTCATAATTAGGGTTGTGACAATATGCGTTTAAAATCATATATCTTAGGAATAGCATAGACGAAACGAAATGAAATGGTTTCGAATACTATATACTGCTGATTTAGAACGATTCAATGCTGTTTATTTCTCTCCATCTATAATATTTTCAGGATCTATTATTTTAAACGCATATTGTCACATCTCTAATCATAATATAAGTGTTAACAGTCAATTTGCACTAGAACTACCAAGTAGTCAATTTGACAGTTTTTACTTTTCAAACATTTGAATTTCAAAAATTATTATTGGTAGTACGGATACTTGAATTTTTTTTATTTAAGAAAAATTGGTATCAATGATATCATGGATACCAATTAAAATAAAACTGTCTCCTTATATTAACAATAAAAAAAATTATATAAGTATCTACCAATAATAATTTATGAGATACAAATGTTTGATAAGAAAAAAACAGTCAAATAGAACTTGTTAGTTCTAGTGTGTAACTAACGCGGAAACCAGAATAATGAAGAAAAAGTAAAACGACCACTTATTTATTTGAGTTTCTTTCAATGATATTAATAGAAATAAATACCCCCAAGCTAAAGCGTATTACCACGAAGTAGATACACCGAGTATTTAATTCTATCCTAATGGGTAGGGACACTTCAAGTCAGGCCTTATAAACCTTCAAAGAAAGTATTTAATATAGCAACAGTTAAAATGATATACTGGGGCAATAATTACCCAGATAGATAGTTATGGTGGGGCCATAGATAAAAAGTTATAGTGGGGCCATAGAAGATTGAGTTATGGTGGGGCCATAGAAGATTGAGTTATGGTGAAGCCATAAAAGATTGAGTTATAGTTGCGCCATAGAAGATTGAGTTATGGTGGGGCCATAGAAGATCATGCAAAGTCCCATAATAGCCTCCATAATATAATATATATCTTATTATCTTAATAACTAACTTTATTTCACGAAATTCTAAGGAATGCTCAGAATTGAAATACTTCATATTCCAATTTGAATAAGTTTCCCAATTAAAAGTTTTTTCACATCATTATTATCAACTTTATTTATTCAAATAAATAAGTTAATAATCTGAAACAACTGACACTATACACGTATTTTTCCCTCCACTTCATTTTTTCCCACCACTTCATTTTTTCCCTCCACTTCATTTTTTCCCTCCACTTCATTTTTTCCCACCACTTCATTTTTTCCCACCACTTCATTTTTTCCCACCACTTCATCTTTTCCCACCACTTCATCTTTTCCCACCACTTCATTTTTTCCCACCATTTCATTTTTTCCCACCACTTCATTTTTTCCCACCACTTCATTTTTTCCCTCCACTTCATTTTTTCCCTCCACTTCATTTTTTCCCACCACTTCATTTTTTCCCACCATTTCATTTTTTCCCACCATTTCATCTTTTCCCACCACTTCATCTTTTCCCACCACTTCATCTTTTCCCACCACTTCATCTTTTCCCACCACTTCATTTTTTCCCACCATTTCATCTTTTCCCACCATTTCATTTTTTCCCACCACTTCATTTTTTCCCACCATTTCATCTTTTCCCACCATTTCATTTTTTCCCACCACTTCATTTTTTCCCACCACTTCATTTTTTCCCACCACTTCATTTTTTCCCACCACTTCATTTTTTCCCACCACTTCATTTTTTCCCACCACTTCATTTTTTCCCACCACTTCATCTTTTCCCGCCACTTCATCTTTTCCCGCCACTTCATCTTTTCCCGCCACTTCATCTTTTCCCACCATTTCATTTTTTCCCACCATTTCATTTTTTCCCACCATTTCATTTTTCCCACCACTTCATTTTTTCCCACCACTTCATTTTTTCCCACCACTTCATCTTTTCCCGCCACTTCATCTTTTCCCGCCACTTCATCTTTTCCCACCATTTCATTTTTTCCCACCATTTCATTTTTTCCCACCACTTCATTTTTTCCCACCACTTCATTTTTTCCCACCACTTCATTTTTTCCCACCACTTCATTTTTTCCCACCATTTCATTTTTTCCCACCACTTCATTTTTTTCCCTCCACTTCATTTTTTCCCACCACTTCATTTTTTCCCACCACTTCATTTTTTCCCACCACTTCCTTTTTTCCCTCCACTTCATTTTTTCCCATTATCAGGACAAGTGACACCCTAACTCTATAAGGCATTGCCACAATAATCACCCTTTTCCTTTATATCACTCTTCTGCTAAGCTTTTTTATTGCACATACGGAATATTATCCTATTAAACTATAACAAAAAAAAAAAAACAAGTGAAAGAATGCATTAGGCAGTTATATTATAGTACTGCCATAAAACTGCCGAGCTAAATTGCTATTAATGTCCTCTTTTAAAACAGTAATAAAAAAGTAGACATGGCATATTTCTAAGGAATTCTAAAACTTATATTCAGTAGTAATACACATAAATTTAATATATCATTAAACACAAAAAAATAAAATCTATTAATCAGATTTTTCCAAAATATTGAAAGCTATAGAAACTATAAGAATTTAAATATAAAATAGAAAGAAATGCAATAAATATGATTTTTTCTAAGTAATGCATAGTCATATGATTAAATAAATATACCGTATTAATAATTTTCAAATGAACTAATAATGATTACTCTGTTTATTTCATTTATATTTTATCTCTATTCATTTATGAGTATCGTAAGGAAGGTATTACTTTTATTCACTAATGAGTATCATATAAATGGTATTAATGAGCAGAATCGTCTCATCAATACTCATATGAAGAATTCTATTCTACTTTGAAACCTTCAATAAATATTTAAATCATTTTTTTTTTGAATGACGATATTTTCCAATAACAAATGAAAAAAAATGAATGTAGAAGTAACAGATTCTTCCAAAATTATGTTCAAAAATTTTAATTTATTTACAAACTTAACACAGCTATGAATGTAAAAAAAATTATTCACCATAAATTTAACGAATTCAGGGTTGTTAAAACCCATGGTTTTTATTGAAAAAAAATAATGGTTTTTATTGGTTTATTTGTTTTTTATATGGAATTATTTAATACAAGTACATATTAAAACACTGATTAGTTCAAAAACTGATCACTATACACTATAAATGGTTAACAATATAAAACATCATTCATATTTTGGTAAATTGTGAAAAAAAAGATTTATTTGAGATAAATTATAAAAAATTAATTAATGCAGATGCTATGTAACATTTTACAACCAATTCATGAATATTCAAAACACAAGTTTTAAATAACAGCAAAATTCAAATATTTAACTATTTCTTATCTTATATTTCCATTGGTTTACATTTCAAATGTAGATGTTCAAAGTTTCAAACTAAAATATAACATATTAGCTAAAGAATATCACAGTGTGACTCAAGACTATATATTATTATTTACTAAATCACTATGTACAATATCTTTATAAAATGATAATAATACAATACGGTGAGGAGAAAACCCTGTCCATATTTCTATTTTCCTTTGGTTTTAATGTCTTCCATTAAAAAAATTACACTACTAAAATTAACTAATTAATTTTATATAGCTACATAATATATTTATTTATTGAAATGATTTCACAAAACTATTTTAAATGATATTATTATAATATGGATGATTAATGATAAAATTAAAATTATTTTAGAGCTGCAAAGGATAAAATACCAAATAAATAATAAAAACCAAATTAACCATGTTTTTTAGCTTGGTTTAAACCATAGTTTAAACCATTGGTTTAAACCAAACCGCCCTTGTAGAATTATCAACGGTTTATATACATACTATTCCTACTAATTCACATAGTAATATATTATCTTTTAAGGATTTTGAAAAGTAACTTCATCACAAATTATTACTTATTGTTACCCCAGTAATCTTCATTTTCATTTTAAAGAAACATTATACAATTTATAAATCTGTATAAACAATCTGCATGCAATATAAATATTATTCGGTAGATTCCATATTAAATACAAGGGAAAAATTGGATATAATATTTATTATCGTGAAATTCAGAATGAAATTTAAATGAAAACGCAATTTGCACTCAACTAATTTTGAAATATTTAAATCGTATCTCCTTTATTTAGAACCATTTGTATTATATACACCTAACCTGGTTTGAAATAGAGTACAAATATAATAAAAATTGAGTTAGGTACTTCTAGATTATTTTAATTAATAACAGTGAACGGATAATTTTATGTATCACTGTTAAGATTTTAAAAAAGAAACTGTAATAATGGTAATTAACGCTTGTAGAAATTTTTATATCGAATTACCATTATAACAGTGACTTTTTGCCGATATTAGTTTCTACTAAAAAAATATATAGAATCTGACCATTACTTAATAAAAAAAGAATAGGTCTAAGCCTCAAAGCTTTAAAATGAAGTATTTCTTGGATAATAAATTTAAGTTTATTTTCATTGTTCCATCAATATTTTATGTAAAGATAGGTACTAGACTAACAGTACCTCAGTCGTTCGTTATAATTCAGTAAAGGCTTGTTCACAAACGACAGGTTTCAGTGTTTTTTTAGCACTGAGAGGAGCCGGTACTGTGTGAACGTGTCCGATGAAATTAAAGTAACGATATATTTTTTCACTGACAATGGCGCACTGAGAGGAGACGGACCGGACACGTCACGGACGAAAACCAGACATGTATGAACAAGACTTAGCCTCCAAAAATCTTTCTACGAATTTTCGTTGCATCTCCTAAACAATTTCACAATGCGGCTTAGACTCTTCCTCCCCCGAACACGTCACATACACACAATTTTTATTCATTTTGATGCATTCTATTTGGAAAAGCAACTATTTGTTCTTTAATTTCGTCAGCGAATTCCGAACATTATTGAATTCCAATTTCTTCCGTTTGTTTGTTTATTGGTGGCAAACATCGCTTCGAATCAATTGTCTGAAAGTCGACAGTTCCAACTTTGATTCCAGAATAACTATCCAAGTTTTATTCTCGAATTGGCAGTATACGTTAAATAAAATACATTTTTCGAATACAGACCAGTTGAAATATTTAACTAAATTGTATTCAGATGCATGAAATACTGCAGAAACTTTATTAGGTTTCATACAATGTTATACAAAATAAATATTTGTTTCCCTAATTATACGCTTTAATATAATTTATAATAATTATCGGATTGAGGAATAAAATAATTATTTGAAGAATCACATCCAAACATTTAAAGGTTTGATGTGCTGTACAATGGTACTGTCCTCATAGTAATTAAAATAATGGGCAACATAAATCAGTGTAATGGGCAGCAATTTGTGAGGGAAAGAAGGAAATGAGAAGAGAGAAGGAATGAGAGGAGAAGAGGTACAAAGAGAGGAGGGATGAAAGTGATGAAAGAAAGAGAATAAGAGAAGCGAAAAAGAAGAACAAGTAGAAAGAAAGAGAATGAGAAAATGATAGACGAATACGAGGAGAGGAAGAGGTTACAATAGAAGCAAGGGCAAATACTAGGGTCATACAGGTAAATTGCGACCCTGTTACCGTTTAGCAGCTTTTCTCAAGAAAGAGTCTATGTTCTGCTTAACTAAATTTATTCTAAAATATTGCATATCAAAAGAAACTCTTCAGGTATACTTTATGGTTTACTAATTTTATGAATGCTTTAAAAGCTATGATTTTTATTATTGGTGTTTCTGTGGTTAGAGGCCAAATTTACCTGCTTCGCCCAAAATACATTTGATAAATGTAGATATATTTTTATAAATAGGAAACAATAGTTTTCCTTCACTTACTACGATATCATCAACTCTTCTCTCAGACTATAAAAATGTAGCGTACCTATAATCATCTTCAATAAACTCGTCACAGTTAAGACGAGTACTTTCGTATGACGAATGCTATCGTTAACAAGATTATCCTCAGTAGAGCTCATTGTAGCGTTAATGCTGCTATATTTTACAGCGTCTATTTCTTTTGAAATGAACAGTGATGATCTAACCCTGATGATGGTAGATCATCACCCATAAAGCAGCGGCCTGCTGCGTGATAGATCTTCTCAGAAGATGCATCACGATGCATTGTGATGATAAATGAAACGAATAAGAGATACATCGTGGAATGTATCAAGATACGTCGTGAATAAAAGGCATAAAGGTAGAGGTATCCAGATAAAGAAAAATGTATCGAGATAAAGAAAAATGTATCGAGATAAAGAAAAATGTATCGAGATAAAGAAAAATGTATCGAGATAAAGAAAAATGTATCGAGATAAAGAAAAATGTATCGAGATAAAGAAAAATGTATCGAGATAAAGAAAAATGTATCGAGATAAAGAAAAATGTATCGAGATAAAGAAAAATGTATCGAGATAAAGAAATATGTATCGAGATAAAGAAAAATGTATCGAGATATTCGTTTGAGGAAGTGTATCGAGATATACATTTGAGAAGATGTTGACGTATCGAGATAATACATATGAGAAGGTGTATCGATATACCTCTTTAAGAAGATTTATGGCACCCATAATCTCCCTCATAAAGAATATGGTCAGTTATAGTGCATAAATCATCTCAATTACATCAAACTCCACGGTACTCACTACTACATGTTCATGTTTGCAAAAATAATAGCTTGTTTGTCTAATATGCCTTAGGGAGGCATGCTTTGAACTGAGAAGTTTCTTTTTGGCATAGCTAGGTTCCTATTACAGTTTCTTCCACAGTTTCAAATGGAAAAAATACATTCGTTCAAATTCAGACTGTTCCTAGATAATAGAAGTTAGCTATAAATTTACATGATTGGTGGCATATATTGAAATAAAATAAATTACAATAATAGCACATGTAATACATGTAACTGCCAAAATAACGACAATACGATATTCAAAAGGATGCATAATTCACAAATGAATGTCAGGGGAATAAATACACAAAATATATTTTGGGTAAATATCTGCTCAATAATGCGAAAACGGATGTATAAATTTTACAAGGAAAGTATAACTGACAAATGATAGGAAAGACAAAATGTATTTGTAACTAAACTAGGATCAATTCTCACATCGAAGAATTTGTCCTATAAGGTCGTTAATGTAATCCTTTCTTTCATCATATCTACAGTCATAATTATATTTATTGGCTGTTGTCACAGTTAGACTATAACCAATTGTGTACCCCTTCAGTGACAAGACTGATGGCAAACATTTATTATAATTCTCTACCAATTTAGCGCGAGCACGCACTCTTCCTCTGTAATCTTGTTCTATATATTCCTCATAGCAAAACTGTTCTAATTGAGTCAGACTTTTATGTTCTCTTATCAAAACATTGAGTCTCTGAGATCTCCAAAGATTTTCGATAGGTTTCAAGTCCTAGGTTTGTGATAACTACTCCAAAATATTCATATTCCTCTGCAGCCAATTTGGTAACTATTAGGAACTATTCTTGGGATCATCATCCTATATGAAGCTCCAACGACGACCCAGCCTTAGCTCGTTTACTAACTTTCGATTATTTTGATTCAAAATATCGATATAATAGCTATTCTTTTTTCATTATACCTTCTACCTTAACAAGTGTTCCAGTTCCTGATGCTTCAAACGATCCCAAACATTAGTCTACCATCTCTATGTTTCACATCCAGAATGGTGACGTTGTTGTGACCGAACAACCCAATTATAGTCTCATCTGTCCACACGTCATGCATCCAGAATTCACTATCTCTATCTATATGATGTTTTGCGAACGATATGTGGGCTTTCAAATGCACAGGTATCAGCAAAAGAGTCTTCCTCGAGCTGCATGGTTTGTGGCCATCTCTTCGTAATACTCTACCAACTGTTCTTCTACCATCAATCTCAGAGCCCATTGCATCTATTATGTCTTGAGTGGTAGCACGAAGATCATTTGTAGAGAATATCAATATCTTCCATTCACTTCTGTCTTACGAAATTCATTTATGTTATGTCTTCCTCTGTTAAAAATATGCCCCTCGAATGATAAATTCTTAAGTATTGCTCTCCCAGTAGAATGGGGATGTCCAACTTTTTAGCGATCTTGTCATACGCCTCACCTTTTAAATGAGCATCAATCCTTTATATGAGCATCAATCATTTATATGAGCATCAATCATTTATATGAGCATCAATCTTTCATATGAGCATCAATCCTTTATATGAGCATCAATCATTTATATGAGCATCAATCATTTATATGAGCATCAATCTTTCATATGAGCATCAATCTTTCAAATGAGCATCAATCTTTCAAATGAGCATCAATCTTTCAAATGAGCATCAATCATTTATATGAGCATCAATCATTTATATGAGCATCAATCATTTATATGAGCATCAATCTTCCTTTTATATGAGCATCAATCAATCATTCATATGAGCATCAACAACTCTATTTCTAATGTCAACACTTAGTTCTTTTGTCTTCACTATATACAGTTAAACTCATGAGTTGTGAAGTTCTTCGTTATGAAGCACTCGAGTAATGAAGGACCTGAGTTATGAAGTATTTTCTATGCTTTTATTATAGAAAACGATATACTTCAGAAATTTAGTCTTAAATAACCCTCAAAAACCATAGTTTTCTCCAAGATTTTAATCATAGAAAACTTTAAGTGTCCCTGAGTTATGAAGTAAACAATTCTTCATAACTCAGGAGTTTCTCTGTACCACTCATTTACTGATGATAATTCATGAGTTTCACATCTTTCCCTTCCTTCCATCCGTTTAATTTCTGAATCTGTAGAGTAACATCGCCTGGTGAGTGCCACTGTCGTATGAAACGCACAACACATAGAAAATGAACAAAAATGGTGCCATGACTTATTTGGTTCTTTAGCTTGTAACTAATTGATTATAGTCATTGTTTTCAATTTCCTAAAGTTAAATTGATTTTTGTTTCACATTAAATAAATAGTATGTCCGTACTATTTCCATACTTTTTTCTTTCTTTTGAGTTTTATCAAGTGAAAACGGATATTTCACATTCTGTGCCAATAATTATGACGATCATTGTTTGTTGGCCTATGCACATGAATAACCAAATACCAATGATATATTAGAGTAGTAGTTACTCATCAAAGTATCTCCCTCATTCTATTTCTGATTACTCTTAATAAAAGACCCTTCAAGCTCACCACGGAACTCCAATTTCAGACTAGATGGGAAATAAAGTCTCTGGTATAGTTTTCGTAAAGCTGATTAACAATTCCAGCACAGCTTCCATTCTGTTTCCTCGATTTACCTAACAAAAGAGTATATAATAAGATTCAAGTAACGGCAAGAGGAGGAGGAGGCAGGAATTTAGGGAAAATCTTATTCCTCACAGCGCTTTATATGCAGATGAAAAATAATTGATAAGTCGGAGATCAGAGGGCTCTGAGAATGGAGTTGGACGCGAAGAATGGGCTCGGAGACGAAGAATGGGCTCGGAGTGAAGAATAACTGCACAGAGACGAAAAATGGGTTTGGAGGCGAAGAATGGGGGTTTGGAGACAAAGAAAAGGGGATTGGATACGAAAAATGGGGATTTGGAGACAAAGAAATGGGGCTTGGAGACTAAGAATAGGGATTTGGAGACAAAGGAAAGGGGTCTTGGAGACAAAGAATAGGGATTTGGAGACAAAGAATAGGGATTTGGAGACAAAGAAAAGGAGCTTGGAGACTAAGAATAAGGATTTGGAGACAAAAAAATTGGCTTGGAGACGAAGAATTGGGATTTGCAGACAAAGAAAAGGAGGCATGGAGACGGAGAAAAGGGATTTGGAGACAAAGAAAAGGGGCTTGAAGACGCAGAATTGGGATTTCGAGACAAAGGAAAGGGGCTTGGAGACTAAGAATGGGGATTTGGAGATAGAAAAGGGGCTTGGAGACGAAGAATAGGGGTTTGGAGACGAAGAATGGTGGCATGGAGACGAAGAATAGGGGGTTAGAGACTAAGAATGGTGGCTTGGAGACTAAGAATGGGAGCTTGGAGACTAAGAATGGGGATTTGGAGACTAAGAATGGGGATTTGGAGACAGAAAAGTGGCTTGGAGACGAAGAATGGTGGCTTGGAGACGAAGAATAGGGGCTCAGAGACTAAGAATGGGGGCTTGGAGACTAGGAATGGGGGGTTGGAAACGAAGAATAGGGGCTTGGAGAAGAGGAACAGGGGCTCAAACACAAAGAATAGGGGTTTGAATAGTAAGAATAAAGGGAAGGATGGGCTCGGAGACAATAAGAATGGTGGCTCAGAGACGAAGAATAGGGGCTTGGAGACGACGAATAAAGGGTTGGCAACGAAACATTTAGTTGGGTAATGATTAAGGGGTTGGTCGTAAAAATGGGCATAGCCATGAAGAATGGGCATAGTCATGAAGAATGGGCATGGTCATGAAGAATGGGCATAGTCATGAAGAATGGGCATAGTCATGAATATTGGGTTTGTCCTCAGAGGAAGGGTTTGACCTTAAAGAACGAGTTCGCCAATGGATAAAAAGTTCAATCAGTGAAATGATGTATTTAAGAATTAGTACTATCTCGAAGAAAGAGTTTCTCATTGCAGAGTTGAAGAAGAACAAGGGGATTTATCAAGACAGGCGAAGAGGATTTTAGGATCAGCAATCCACGGTCCTGCAGTTGGAATACCTTATAAATTCGGAGATAAGATATCCCGTTCGAATCTTGAAATATAGATGACCATAAAATCCGGCCAAGAAAATCCATTAATGTTCGACCATTACTTCCATTTTACCATAATGGATATTAATTTTTCTATTTATTTAATATTATACCGTTCGGTATTTATAAAATTAAGCGACATTTACTTTTGGAATAATTTAATAGGCTGTTCTCGAACAACTTGTAATAAGTGTTTATATTATAAGTTAGAATTATTAATTGAATAAATAATTACGTGTATTTCCAAATATTACGAAGGTATGACATTAATTTAATGGTAATATATTCAAATTAAATCACGAAAGCTGTCGACTGGGAATTCATAAGCCAAAGTTTCGATCCGTAACCTTGTAAACTAAAGCCGATTACATTGATGACATCACTTATTTGAATCCCTATTTATATCATTGGGGAGTATTGTACTAAATGAATAAAATCTAACTTTCTTTTGTACTAAATTGAAGCATAAATTTTCATTTTCAATTATATCATTTACAATTTTGCCCTCTAAAAAAATCTTCAAGAATTCCACGAGAACCTTCATTCGAAGCTAAATGCTAATTCACATACCTAGCTACTTTGTGTAAGTCCAACTATAAATAAAAAGCTAGTAAATCCCAGCCTCACTTGCCACTAAAGATTTCTCGCCATTTGCAGAGGAAAAAGGTGGCGTGAAAGTGGAGGGCATTTGCATATAGACACTCTTGGTGCAACAGTTAGGAGACCAGCCACCGAAAGAGGGATTCTCGGCGCATGCACGACCGTTTGGATTGGAGGAATACATTTTCGGCTCAGAAGAACTCGTCTTCGATGAGCGGATCGATATTCTAAAGTTTGAAGGAATAGGAGTAGTCAAACCACAGATAAATTGACGGAGAAGGAATTGAAGAATGTAGAAATGTTTAACACTGTATATAGAGATTATTTAGTATATTTCCTCAGTAATTTAAGTTTCGCTAAGTAATTCTGTTTCAATTACAGTGTAAGTTTAAAGTAAATAAATTGATTATAATCTGCCCATCGGGAAATTGGAAGGCTAACGTTTGGGTAAAAGTCTGTATCACGTTTAACAAGTTCTTAGTTTATCTTCAACATCACAATGGAAAGAAAGAACTCAAGCAGCTGAGTTTGAGGCTTGCAATCGGAAATATGAGAACTCAGAGCATTCTTTCGAAAAGTAAATTAATGTTTTGAAGTAAAACCAAGAGAAGCCATTTTCAGAGATGAACGATCAGAAAGTTGTGGCCGAAGAATACTCACGTCAAGCAACAAAAGAGTTAGCTTGGTTCAGTTTGATTGGATGGAGAATGGAATCGTGCAAAGAAAATGAGACCGAAAAACTGGGGAGTAATTAGGAGACTTAGGGTATTTGTGGAATTGGAAAAGCTAAATGGAAAACAAAATGATTGGCACACTGAGTAAAAACAGATGATGGGAATTATTCGGAAACTTGTAACTTATTTTTGGAGAGTGCATATTGTAAACTCTAATTTTCGATGGGGTTAGCGATATTAATTAGAATGTTTAAAAAAATATATATAACTTAACGCTTCAGTATTTATTATGAAGCTATCTGACCAGTGATCTTGTAAATTATGAGATAAGTTTGCTTGTCATTTTCCTATGTATAAAGACCTATTTTACCAATTTAAATAGCTATACTTTAAACACTTTGTGAATAGAATAACAAATAATAACATTAGCTTCTAGAACAAAGGACACATCGTTGACTTCAAAAGAAAAATGAATGCCTAGGGAATTCCAAGAAGTAGACATACATGAATAAGGTATCTTTGAACAAAGTCACCTATACTATCATTTGGTGACGATGCTCATGATTGTAAGAAAGCTACTCGGTGAATACAGTAACTTAACGAGACTCAAGCTCCTGTGATTGTAATCTAGGGTGTAAGAGTAAAATGAAGAGATGGAAAAAATATTAATGCCATACGATTGGACAGTTTAACCGAAGTGATATATCTATTAAACCTGTGCATTTTACCCCATAGAAAGATGACAATATTAATGATTCAAGTTAATAACATTACAGGACTTTTGGGACGCCAGCTTCCATCTCTTTGATCCGCTACAAGTAGCTTCCTGGTAGTGCTCCTGGAGGCTCCAATGGGAGCAACGTAGAGTTTGTTTGTTCAATTCTTTCACATTTACTGTCAAAGAGACGCATGTTCTTTGGTCACATTTATATGAAGATGATTTACATGTCAGACATTTTGTGCGAGATCATAAAAAGGATTTTATAACATTGCAAAAGATGAACAGAAAATTTTATCGCTCTGTCCTTTCTTCTTCGTCTAAACCAAATTAAATCCGCGTTTCAAAAACATCAAGGGAATCAAATAGAGATTTTTTTTAATGCTTGTACCTTTTTAAACGTCGCTTTCATTTGATATATTTGACAAGGGGAATTTCACGGCCATCAGATAAGTCATCATTCATCTATTATTCAAATATTCCTTTTTGATGCCCCACTCATAAAATGGGATGTGAAGAATTCTCCCACAGTAATTTGATACCCAATTATTCTGTGACTAAATGGAACAGAACAAGTCAGTTGAAATTAATAACCCTGTGTATTTAAGAAGCTATGAAAAAGGCGACGAACAAGAAGAAAATCAGAGGGGATAAAGTATTATTTTTCTATTGTGTATATTAATTAAAGGGCTATTTTAATATAGTTTGTATAGACTATTTCTTATTGATTGGGATTATCAATTATATAGTTTTCGCAATTAGTTGTCAAGTTACATGTCTTTCCCATACCAGTACTATATGAAATAAGCTATGGCTCTTCAAACATAATTCTATTAATTATAAAATATGTTTTAAGAGAAGCGTCTATACTTATAGTATTGTGATTCATATGCCACCTAATTGGCATAGTCCATCTAAAAAACACAATTCGGAAAAAATTGTTACAATTCAGGAAACTGCCCAAGTTCATTGTTATGTTACAAACCTTCTTGTGTTTGAACAACATAGTTTAGACTTAAGAGTGTGCTGAGATGTAAAATAACTGTTTTAGTTCAAGAAGGAATTAATGAATATAGTATATCCTTAGTGACAAAAATGAATATGAAAATATAGATGATGCTGATGTGCAATGCAAAAAGAGTAGTGACAAGAAAGAATTAACATATTATAAGCGAAGAACAGTCCTACAAACACTACTACATATATAAAGAAATCCAAAGCGCGCTTTCTAAAAAAAGGATGCATTCAAAGAGGTATAACAACATACGCAAAGATATTGTATAGGATAAATTTGATAACAATTTGCGAGCATAACATTGAATTTTATTATATTATATATTACTGCAACATTGAAATTATATGATTAGGTTAAGTTATCAAAAATCCTGTTTTACCAAACATAAAGGGATCGATACCAGTCAAATTATTTTTATTAATTATCGGAAAGTTCTGAAATTTGGTAAAAATTTAAAACTAGACAAAAGAAGATGTTTTTGTTCTTCCTAAAAATTGGCTATAATCAATAAAAAACGAGATTTTCTTAGTAGAAAACGAATGTTTTAGAGGTAACTTTTATATCAGTTTCACATTTTCACTTCCAGAGACGCGACAGGATGAATTTGAAAGAGAAAAAATCGTTTCATGATATAACATTGAGATTGAAAGTATATTTTAGAAGTATTATTTTAAAACCCTATTTGTCAAATTCTTTTGGCTATGATTCAATTTCTAATTCAGATATCCGAAATCTGACAGATATTTAGAGCGTCAATCATCCCAATACATAAGTGTTCAGGAGAGACTGAAACATGAGAATAATCATGCTAATAATGAAAAATTTGGAATGGCACGAAATGTTAAAAAGAGAAAATGAAGGAGAAATCATAGTAGGTAAATATTTTATATAATTAATGTAAATATTAGTAATGCAAATTTAATAATTGTTCACTATTTTATGGAAAGAGTTATCATACACGAAATTCAATTAGTAAATATCAGTTTGAGTAAGAAAAATCTTACATAAATGGCTTTGATAGATTAAAAAAAAAACATTGGATGAATTTGTATCCATTATAAAGTATTAATTTAAAAAGAGAAAACTTGTTACTGATCACATGTAAAAAATAAATAAATCATTTTTGGTGCAGTAAATCGACGGTAGACGTAATTAAAAAGACTATAAAGTAAGACAGAAGTGTTGATGATGTTGAACCTGAATAAAACTTACGATAAATGGGATCGAGAGAAAGTGAGGATAGAGAGACTATATGTCCTATAGGAGTACTCTCCTATATCTTAGAGAGGGGCATAACATTACCATAGGATGATCATTCCTTACGCAATGTGTGGACGAGAGATCTTGGTGAAAACTCGTAGAAAATAATGAACGTAGTGAAAGGAAATTGAGGGTATGTACATTTAGATACTAGATTGATAGGGTTAAGTTACGAGTTATCAGGCAGTGCCACATTTTCGATCATATTAGAAAAAATTATATAATTTAATATTTTAACTCACTATTTTAATTGGTTTACATGATGCTAACAAATATTATGGATTGCAATTAAAATAACTAGTTTAAAAGTTAAATAGACAATTTTTATAATTGCAAGATCGAAAATGTGGAATTAATTATGCAGTAATGCGATTACGAAATTAAATAATGCTAGCATGAAAAGCAGCTAATAATGGAAAAAATATATTTACGTAATTACAAAACAAATTAATTTAAAATAACTTCAACATATTTTTACAATTAACATTTTTCTGCAAACCATTGTTGTGTTGACAGCAATTAGCTAAATTGTTATAGCGAATAATAAAATAATTAATATTTCATAAATATCTCACGAAACGCAAATATTCACCAAATAATTATATTAGTAAATAATTGAATTAATTAGAGCAATACAGAGGCTTCAATTCTTTATCTAGAGAAGAATGAGAATTTGAAAGAAACATGTTTCAAAAGTTTTTGGGCATTAACGTTTAAAAACACTCAATCACCATATAAAAACTATCACCTGATTCAACACTCAAATAATATTTTAAAAAATATTAATAAAGTTATTACGATATGAAGCTGAGAGGTTGACATAAAATTCCATTTGCGTTACGACACTTCTGAAGTTATGGATAAAATAGTCACACGTGCTCACTCTACGGAGTCTAGTCACCTACTATCAGTTATGACTGAGATAAGTCAGACACCTGTAAGTGGTGAGAAGAGGAGAGGAGGGTAAGAAGGAGGAAAGAAGAGAAGAGGAGAGAGAGTCACAAGGAAAAGGGATCACACAAAAGGCGCCATACGCCCTTTTGATTCTCCCTCAATCTCATCTCATTCCTTGCACCAGGTCTAGGACTTGGCACACAGGCTTCACCACCAAAGGAGTCAGGGTTTTAGACTCATGGTGGATCACTCTCCTTCCAACTGAACACTAGGAAAGAATCTAAACCAGAAAGTGCTGGGAGAAAATGGATCTATCACTGGGTTCAGGAATTAAACTCGGAACAGATCAGTCTCTCATACAGCTCTCGTGTACGGACACGGTCATTGTACGTGATACCGTAACCTAAATGATGAAAGTAAAGAAGAAATAGAAAAGATCAATATAGCAGAAGCTTAAAAAAATGTTGAAAAAACAAAAATATGATATTTCTTCAGATTTTTAATCGTATCTATTATAACTCATTTATATATTTTGTATAAACGCGAAGTCATTTTACTATAATGCGGCTATCTTTTTTTTTACCATAGTTGACGGTGTCACATCTCTTTCTTACATTCAACAGCAGAAATGTCAACCAATCCATTACCTGAAAGAGAAAAGAAAAAGATATTAGTGATGAGAAATTGTAAAGCTATGATTATTGAAAGAAATTGTGTATACTGGTAATTTCAATCAGTTTGTTAGATAATTGAAATTGTATCACTGTTTATTAATATATTTTATAGGAGGAATTATTATTTGCTATATCACCGTCAAAGATATCGAAATTAGAAGTACCACCAGTCTAAAATTGAAAGTCATTGACTTTCAATCCAAGAAGTAAATATACAATAATAACTGTTTATTAAGTTAATTAAATCAATGAAAATGCTAGTGTTTCTTATCTGTCAACCGTCATTCACAGGCAAAGCACAGCACATTGATTCCTTTCATCCACCCCCAGAGATTTCCTTAACTTTTACTGTTTCTGATCGGGCGACAATAATTAATAGTGATAAAACTTTTTAGATAACAACATGAAGAAAAGAGATCCACAAAGGGATTTACTTGCTTCGGATAACATTGGTAGATACGGAGAAATTATGTAATAGATATAAAAATAATAGTCAAAATTTTAGGATTTCAAAATTAGCTAATTTCTACAGTACATAAACATTAAAATACAAGTTATCTGTATTATTATTAACAATGATGCATTCATATATCATAAATTCATTAGTTCAGTAAACAAGACTAAATGTATAGTTATATTAGATAAGAGATTATGTCTACATAGGAACAAAAGGTCATATCGTTGACTTCAAAAGAAATTTAAATACAAGAGACAGGGAGAAGCAGTCAGAAATAAGATATAGTTAGTTCAATCAGGGTACAGGAACATAACGGGTATAGTAGATAGTAGACGACACAAAAATATGACGTCACCACAACAACACATTTCTTGTTTGTGACCGAGCGGCTCATAATTCCTCGTATTTGCATGTTAATATCGAGAAGTTTAAAGTCATTTTATAAGGGTTTCGTACAAAAGAAAAATGAAGATGGCGGTTGAACCTCAAAGTTGAATATATAGATATAATTCGGGTGTATTTTTATTCTTCATTTCTTTTATTTATCTATAAAAAATAGGATCTTGAACATATTCTACTTAGAAGCCTAAACTATAGTGCTAGTTAACTGCTAAATTGTAGTTCCTATGAATAACAATTAGGGAATAAAATAATGGAAATACAATTAAACCAATTCCTATATATAGTTAGTAATTGATAATAAATTTTTTTTTAGAAGTGACTAAGTTTAAGTAGGTAGTCCCATGTTTTAAAGTGTGGTCAGAGTCGCCATTTCCAGTCACCCGGTGGTCACGTCTAACTAGATTCGATGAGCTGATTACCATACCACAGTTATGTTCCTGTATCCTCAGTTAAATAAACTAATTTTAGCTGCAAAGTTGACTTAAATAAGTAGTTCACTATGCATATAGAATCAACTTCATTAAAAAGGATTTAAAATATGAAAAGAAAACTGGCCTTTTTCACAGCAGTCTATACAAATATATATTTTTAAATAAATTCATTATACAGAGTATTTCGTTCTTCAGGACTGTAAAAATCAGAATGATTCACTAAACATGACTTCATTATAGAGGATTTGTACTGGTAGAACTCCTGCCTCATGAAATACAACTAATTTATACTATATAGGATGAATAGAAAACTTATAGTCATTTGTGGCAGACTAAACTAACTATGTTCACTAAAGAGGTTAGATCACTTTTCATGAGTCTAGTAATCAGACTGATTCACTATACAGAATTTCACTATAGAGAAGTTCTACTGTACTAAGGTACACAGTGATGCCAGTTTATGCTAAGCGGCAGTTGGTGCAATTCCTAGAATTCCCCTGCGTCTCACAAACACATTTCTCTGTCGAGAGAACTGTTCAGTTCTTTGTCCAATAGGTCCCTCCCTCCGATTGTACAAATGCCTTCATTCTATTTCATCCAGCACTCTTTAATTAGTCTATTTAATCAAATTAAAACCTTTTATCTCCTAATTAAATTGACGGTGTAATTGTAATTTAGTTGACATTAGAATTTTACTGAAACTCATAATTCGAATATCTTGCTAATCTTCGGTATCTAAACTCATTTAATGTCAGAATTTTAATCAAAAATCATTCTTTTTAAGAAGTGAAATTTGAGCGAGAACCTACTGGCTCCAATACTTTTAATTTAAGCTTCAAAGTTCAATATAAGTAAAATAGGAACCAATTTCCTTCTTAAGAATAATGATCAGCTTAACAAAGATCCCATGGAATTCATCCGTGAGATTAGCTACTTCGATTGTTTTACAGCCACCGACATCCAAATAGTGTTCGTAAACGAATGAAAGCATCATTTTTGAATCATGGTCAATATCTCTTTATATTCATTTTACATTGAGAAAGTAAGCTTCCAGGGAGTAAGTTCCCAGTTACTATTTCAATGAATATGGAAAATAAGAAACACGATATTGTATTATAAGTAATATGTCGGGCACACATGTAAATGATGAAGGTCCTTACGCATGTTTGAAAGCATTTCATTCTATGTGCAGTCAATTCATTCTAATTTTTGATTTCCAATTCATTTTCATTCTTCTGCTCCCTACCAACTAGCGTCTAGAATTTCATCTCACAGGCCATCCTCAAGTAGCAGCTCGAAGTCAATAGAAAGTAGTCTTTTGAAGTAGCTCTATGGGGCCTTCAATGCTTTCATCAGAGCTCCTAATTGTACTTGGCTTTCAAATGGACAGAGTGGTAGAGTTCTAATTAACATTCATTGTTTACTTACCAGAAAGAGTCTACAAATGTCAGGCTACAGACTTGCTATCATAATAAAAGAGACGTTACTGTACCTAAGTAGCTAAGCAGAATTGCCTCCAGTGAATCTAACTAAAACAGCTTTCATGTAAAGACTGTAATGTAATATTCTGTGCTTTTTAGCATAATATCGCATAAGAATATATAGAAATATAATATCTAGAGAATTATATACTTATTCAAACACTATTATTCAGTGTGCAAATTTAAGATTGTTTTTGAATTATTTACTGTGAGATATCCAGAATTTAGATCACAGTTTGAATTAATTATGTATTTACAGTCATTCGAATGTTTCTAGCGTCTTGAATCTATTCATAATCAGATTATTTTTAAATCTAATGGGAATTACTTGATCAAAATGTTGAATATACATAATTTGTAAATGAAAAAAAAACTGTATGTATGATCACAACCTAAAATATTCCCCACACCCCACAATCTACTCTACACTCCAATAATTACCCCACACTCCAATAATTACCCCACACCCCAAAATCTACCCCACACCCCAAAATCTACCCCACACCCCAAAATCTACCCCACACCCCAAAATCTACCCCACACCCCAAAATCTACCCCACACCCCAAAATCTACCCCACACCCCAAAATCTACCCCACACCCCAAAATCTACCCCACACCCCAAAATCTACCCCACACCCCAAAATCTACCCCACACCCCAAAATCTCCCCCACGCAAAATCTACCCCACACCCCAAAATCTCCCTCACACCCCCAAATCTCCCACACACCCCAAAATCTACCCCACACCCCAAAATCTACCCCACACCCCAAAATCTACCCCACACCCCAAAATCTACCCCACACCCCAAAATCTACCCCACACCCCAAAATCTACCCCACACCCCAAAATCTACCCCACACCCCAAAATCTACCCCACACCCCAAAATCTACCCCACACCCCAAAATCAACTCCACACCCCAAAATCTACCCCACACCCCAAAATCAACTCCACACCCCAAAATCTAACCCACACCCCAAAATCTACCACACACCCCAAAATCTACCACACACCCCAAAATCTCCCCCACACCCCAAAATCTAACCCACACCCCAAAATCAACTCCACACCCCAAAATCTAACCCACACCCCAAAATCTACCACACACCCCAAAATCTACCACACACCCCAAAATCTCCCCCACACCCTAAAATCTACCCCACACCCCAAAATCAACTACGCACCCCAAAATCTCCCCCACACACCAAAATCTCCCCCACATCCCAAAATCTCCCCCACACCCCAAAATCTACCCCACACCCCAAAATTTACCCCACACCCCAAAATCCCCAATAAATTAGTCAGGGAGTGTTGCCGTCAGTCTTGCAGTGCCTACAGATTGAGTGCTATTACTCTGATTCATGTGGCCCCATTATTTTAATTGCTGTGTGCCAGGCCTAAAGACTCTATCTCTAACAATGGATGTCTTCCTTAGAAACTTTATGGTTGGTGCCCATCTGCTCTAATGGACAAGATATATCCGGAAATATGGTGAACATCCAAATTATCTTTTTTTAGCATTGAACCAAGTACAGGATGCAAAAGAACACCAATTTTAACAAATCAATTAATAATGAAATCTATTGGTTTAATATTTTAGATAACATATCTGAAGGAAATTTATTGATATTGACAAAATTAACAAGAACTGCACTAACTATTTCGGTTTCAATTGTAATATTCATTGATCTAAAATATATATGAGCAAAATTGCATGAATTACAGTTAATTTATCTCCAAATATTTCTTTTCATAATATGCCTAACACTATTTCACAGAAACGTTAATCAAAACATTGCTTTACAGCACACAATAACGTTATTTCGAACATTATTTACAGCAACGGTCATCAAAACATCGTTTTACAGCAACGGCAATCCAAACATTATTTTACAGCAACGTTATTCCGAACATTGTTTCACACCAACGGTAATCCAAACCAGGCTCAATAATGCCGTGGAGTTCCATCCATCCAACATACAGCTTCCGAAATTAATCCCTGTATTTTCCTGGTCTTTTTTCCAGGATATAATGGTCTGTAGGAGGGAAATAAAAACAAAAGCGACATGAGAAGGAAATTAACGACTATAGAGATCGGATGTACTGGGAATAGAATGTTAACGTCAATGTAATATTAGTCCTAACCATCAATGTAATATTAGTCCTAACCATAAATGTAATATTAGTCCTATAACCATCAATGTAATATTAGTCCTATAACCATCAATGTAATATTAGTCCTAACCATCAATGTAATATTAGTCCTAACCATCAATGTAATATTAGTCCTAACCATCAATGTAATATTAGTCCTAACCATCAATGTAATATTAGTCCTAACCATCAATGTAATATTAGTCCTAACCATCAATGTAATAATAGTCCTAACCATCAATGTAATATTAGTCCTAACCATCAATGTAATAATAGTCCTAACCATCAATGTAATATTAGTCCTAACCATCAATGTAATATTATGGAGAAGTTGGTATATGAAAAAAAAATTGATTTATAAACATTTAGCCACTACATGAAAATTCAAGTAAAATAATTGCATTAACTTTAGTTTAACTCAATGTTACAAATTTATCACTGTATTATTATATTCATTACAGGGTACAAATTAATGGCCTTAAAATAAAATAACTAGAACAAATATATCTCATTCTTTATGTTTAAAATTCAGTATATTTCAGTGAAAGCAATTAAAGTGCAGTTTCTCTCTAATTTCCGTGTTTGGGAGGATATTAAAAACATCTAAACAAACAAAAAGAAAGGGCCTCACTTCTCGAATAATTAATTGCATGTCAGCTTTTCTATAAACTTGGAGTAATAGAAAGGAAAGAGCAGGAGAAAAAAGAACACCAACAGAACGACTCATTTAAATACGCCCTCATTTTGAGCATTTCTTCAGAAGCTCAAAATTAATTATTTTACCTATTAAATGGAACTAGAAATACGAATTTTTGCAGAGATTTTGCTGATGAATTATTAGTTGTGTAAATACGATTCGAATGGAAAAATTTCGGTATTGATTTATTGAATTAATACTGGATGTAATACTTTGAAAGTTGCCAAATAATTAATATATGTATCTATTATTTTAAATACTAAAACTAAATAAACTACTCTTATAAACATGAGCCTAGCTATTTTTACAGAACTTTTCAAATAGGAATTTAAATTCAGGAGTAATTATACGAAAACCAAAACTTTCTTCCATTTGGAAAATTCTCATTATTCGACCATTCAACTCCCAATAATTATTCTAAAAGTAATTGAACGGGACAAAGAAAAGGCATTCCTTTATCAAAGATATTAAATTGACTGACGAAATAGTTCAAGAAAGGTTCTGAATACATTAATAGAATATGTTTCCTTCACTATATTTGGTAAAAAATAATCACTGTGCCAATGAATATAGATAGAACTCGGATTGCTTAGGGAGTATTTGATCTTCTGGTAAAGGACTGCATTCCAAGTCGCTATCGAATAAAAGGTAAACAAACTCTACATGGATCATAGCAAGGAAATTCTCTCAGAGGCGATATTTCAAAATGTGGTGAAAGGGAAGAAGTATAAAGGGTCTCAATGGAGTCAATTTGAAGAGTATTGTAAAGAACATTTGGCTAGGAATATTTGTGAATATTGACTGAAATTGAGATCAAAGTTCCTGCAACATAGGGTTGAAGATTGCAAGGAAAACATTAGTTTATAATGCATATTGTACACTTTAATCAGAATAGACTATGCGCTCTTGTTAATAGATGTGTTTAAGTATATGTAACCCCAACATTTTAAAATTTAAAGTCCTGTATAGTGATTGTAGTGTCCTGAGTAAAGAAGCAAT
Source organism: Caprella mutica (assembly GCA_947561585.1). Taxonomy (NCBI): domain Eukaryota; kingdom Metazoa; phylum Arthropoda; class Malacostraca; order Amphipoda; family Caprellidae; genus Caprella; species Caprella mutica. Next base: position 213,844 of record CANNZV010000025.1, read on the forward strand.
CCCTATAGTGAACAAATTCCCTTCAGTCTGCCATATGTGGCCAAAAGTTTTCTAAAATAATGGCCATTTATGGTAGACTAAAGAAAATTTGTTCACTATAGAGGCTACCTACTTACTCAGGACAGAGCATTCACTACACAGGACTTCACACTATAGAGGAGTTCTACTGTACCTATATATAACTGCTTCATCGCTTAGAAATATCTTCTAGGAGGAGAATAGCAATGGCCTGACATTGCTATGACGAAGGCAGCACTCGAGTTCAGTTATTGGCAATTTCCGTCACTTTCTCCCCATAGTATTTCCACTTGAAGAACTACAAATCTAAACCTAAATTGGATTATTTTGGAAAGGGAATTAAAGACAGAGTACAAATGTTGATATCCATTGATTGTAGTTTGAATTGAATTAAACAGCATCAAGTTTTTTCGATTGATTGAATGGTTACTTTTTAAATAAAATTGATTGTTATTTTATTGTTTAGGATAAAAAAATGGTGAAAAACGAAAGGAATAACTTGAAAATTATAAGATTATAAATGTATACAATTTGGATAAATTTGATAATTGTATCTGAAAAATCAGTAACAAAAAATGTAATACTCATTTTCATAGTGAAGTTTAAATTAATATTCCTAATATATCCATGGGTACATCAATTAAGTTATGGTGGGCCATAGAAGATTGAGATTTCTTAATCTTCTATGGCCCACCATAACTTTCTATTTTGGATAGCATATGATTGTGTATCTATATTTATGAAAAACATAAGTCTATAGTTACCAAAAATAATATTTATATTTACTTACTTCATATTGAATGATCATACAATATTTACAACTAAACTAAACGGGAAGATTTATTCATCACATGAATTTCGAGCTCTAAAAGGCCGTACACACGTAGGGTTTTTCATATTTCTCATATATATTCTTTTAAAACCTAGGAGGAGCTTAGAAAAAGTGTGGTGGAAAGACTTAAAAAAACCTACCTGTGTATGGCTCTTAAAGGTCCCCTCCACTCTATTTTTTTATTTCTCTATTCATTAGAACTAAGGTTACTGATTATAAAACTGCAAACCATTTCAAATTTGGTTCTATAGTTTTATTTTAATTTGTAATTTAAGATTTGTTTCCGTTCTTTCTACTACCCTCTGAATTTCAAGCAAAGAAAAAGCCCCATGTGCGATAGGCTAACTAGGTCCGACAAATTCAAAACAATAACAAAGCTGATTCCAAGATAATGGAACCATATGAAGAATCCATGTACCTAATTAGGTATTTCTTACTAATAGTTTTCATATATCATAACATTTTTCCTATCTAGAGAACTGTTCATTTTAAAACACTGCATTTGAATAGGTATGAACTATGTATATACGAACGAACATACCTACTCAATTATGGGGCCTTCATCTTCTTATGAATCTTAGAATAAAAAAAAGTGAAATGTGAATATTTCTTATATAATCAATTGTGAACAGAATACTTGATCAATTTAAATTCTGCTAACTTAGTTCTACAAATTTAAAGCAATTCCAGAAATATTTTAATTTAGAGTGGAGAGGACCTTTAAGATGTCAAGTCTCAGAGTTCCAATGCAAGGTTCTCTTCTTTATATTCTTTTGTACAGCAACAGTTCGATAGAAAAGCCAATGCCAGAGTCCTATAAGTCAGAGCTGCAGTTACGTGACCAAACGATGTGGAGGGGAAATGAAACTAAACATCAAAAACTTACCAATTTGGTGTGAAGAGGTAACATATGAACATAGATAATTTGGAGAATAAGTTATTGAGATAAAATTAAACTAAACTACAAATTCTACATGAGAAACTTGTTTTATGCTTTTACATAAAAATTATAAAAAATGTATATAGAACAATCTAAGAAATAGAATTTGTATTCTTATATCTTTTAAGAGTATGTAGTATTTAAAATAAATGAAGAATTTTTTAATCGTCAATTATTTATAATAATTATATTTTCTGTAAAAAATATTTTATAATATTTCTATCACTTTGATCTTTATTAAATTTTTCATGATTATCTAAATTTCGAAACTTAAAAAATTAAAAAAAAAAATTAGATGAAAATAGAACTTTCAATTATTTACTTAAAGCATAAACTATTGATATACAAGTTTATCATCCATACACAATCTCTTTTCCATTTTTCATGAGATGGCAAGAGAGTAGAAACTATCGGCCAAAACTTGTCTTGCGGTGAAGTTTTTCCGATCTCTGAACATTGCTTCGAACTCCAATAATTGGCTGTTCATCAGTAGCATAAGCACCCAACAGTCAATATTGAATGCTAAGTTTCTAAAATCTACGGAACAACTAATGATGAACTGGAAGGAAGAGTCGGATTTTTGGGTTAGGAAAACACACAAATTCTTGGAGGTGCTTTTGGAGAGGGAAAAAAAACTTTTGATTTTAATATATTGTATATAAAAATTCCACCCATTATCAACCAATAATTCAGTAACCACCTTGAAACAATATATTTTTTTTTTATATTTAGTTAAAAACATTTTATATATTTTACGTTAACTAATAATTAATAAATAAATATTAAATCTTGTATGGCCAATACAAAGTCCTATCCCCACTATATTCATACAGTTGAACATTGTAAAATAGCTCTTCAGTGGAAAATAATTGTTACCATAGCACTGGAAAATATAACGAAGGTAAAATGGAATAATCCGATTTGCAACGTTTCAGCACCCAGGAGATGTCTATCCAGAGAAAAATTATAGCGGGGCTATAGAAGATAAAGGGAGAACCCCTCTAAATATTTTATTATGCCTCCCATATAACTTGTAAACCACGGAAATTATTTTATGGATTTTTTACATTTATTGATATTTTCAATAAAAATGATATATTTAATAGTAACATTTTGCAATATTGTAATAGGCAATTTGTAAAATATAAGAATCTTGTAACTGGAGTTCTAGATTCCAATAAAAAATGTACAGAGTGTAAATCATGATAATTTATTTATATTATAATAAAAGGCGGCAGAAATCAGGTTTTTATTACGACAAAGTAGTAACGTCGAGTATAATGAATGTAAAGCGACTCTTGTCACTAGGAGACACTATTTATTAACTAGCGTTCATAATTCTTTCATTGAAAAAGATTTAATTAATAAATGAGACAACAGTTAATAACCTGTAAAAGGGTTATTATGATTCTATATCATAATAACATATTATCATAATTCTATAATGATTCTATATTAAAACCAACACACAAAAATTACTTGCACATACTATATTACCAAAAAACACACAAACACAATATACTATATATCACATTTTCTATTCATCACATTCATCACATTTTACTCACACAATAGCATAGCATTTCTGAACCCGAATCATTTATGACCAAATAGTTTTTGTCAAGTCATGCAAACATTGCAATTTAAAATGAAATAGAAATGGAGAATTCAATGCAATATTTTTGTCAAACTCAGAAAAATATCAAAAATGTTGGCAGCTATGAATTTATAGAGAGAATTTTGATTGATTTTACAGACAGTTCAGAAGGGAATACAATTTTGGACTGTCGGAATATTACCATTGGTAAATATTGTAAATTTGAGGGTAAAATAAGTAAGGTAAATTTGAGGGTAAAATAAGTAAGGTAAATTTGAGGGTGAAATAAGTAAGGTAAATTTGAGGGTAAAATAAGAAAGGTAAATTTGAGGGTAAAATAAGAAAGGTAAATTTGAGGGTAAAATAAGAAAGGTAAATTTGAGGGTAAAATAAGAAAGGTAAATTTGAGAGTAAATAAGTAAGGTACATTTGAGGGTAAAATTAGTAAGGTACATTTGAGGGTAAAATAAATAAGGTAATTAATAGGACATAGTAGCATTATAATAATAAATAAAATAAGAAAATAAATAAAAATATATAGGAATAATATTGTACCTAATATTATTTTTTATACTGATAAAACTGTACCTTTATCCGATGTAGTAAAATGTTTGAATAAAAAGCTACACATTTAAATACACCTCAGAGAGAAGATTTCTTGACTAGTGACTAATCGAGAAAAAGGAAGACTCAGTTTTTTGCGGATATTGAGAAATCTACGGAAACTATACTCCTTGTTGTTATTGAAATATAGAGATACATAGGTTATAGAAGAGTACAGAATATTGAAACATAAAATAAAATCATCCTATTTATAATCTGAAGCTTTTGGATAGCTCAACAACGTGAATAATTAAAATAGTACATTAATTTTTTGTTTTTGAAAAACTTATTAAATTTTTCGGATCTTGTGTTTCGAAATTTTTTTAAATGGAGAAAGATTTAATAGTTAACAAAGATTATTATTCATAGTACATAGGGTCTAACTAATTCCAGACCAAGCTATTTCCGTGAATTTATTTCGTTTCCAAAATAAATCGACTTGAAGTGAAATCAACTGCATTTGCTGGTCAGTTTATTCCGTTCATGCATGACCAGGTTTGCGAGTAAGAAATACCAACTCGAAGCTGAGATAGGCAGGTAGTTTGTGAACTTCTGCACACATAGAGGCTGAATTAGAAGTTATATCTTCTAAACTGAAGTTCCTCTAGATAGTATGTAGATGTAATAGGCTATCAATGCCTGAGGTATTGACTTACTGACTAGCTTTAATTTGGATTAACTTAATAAGATGGTTTGATTACATGTGATATTTGAATTAATTTATTTCCTTTCTTTCTATTAAATTATCTATTTTTCAGGATCGAATTTAAGATAATGGAAAAGATTCTTTATTTAATTCCATACAAAACTAAATTAATTCGAATTATTACCAATTACAGTTGCATTTATGATTATTGAAATATGCAAACACTGTTGCAATAAAATGCGTTTATTATACTTTTAAGTAATATAACAAACTGAACATCATTGTAATAACAGTATACCAAATTCCTATAATGCGGAATTGATAATATTTATACTCCTCAAATTTTTCATCTAGGATGTCAAATTATCCTTCAATCCATTAATCATTCCCCTCAGTATTCAAATTCCATGCAAATTACAAATTCAAACCATCAAAGCAAAAAAAATTGCTACCCAAGTTGTGCCATAAATTTTGTCTCATCATTTTTCCATCATGTTTCTCAAGTTAGAATTTCCCTAGTGACGTATTTGTTCCAAATTTGACACTAAAGAATGTAAAAAAATATGATATCACAATACATTCCCTTGTTCCTTCAGCTTGTTTTTGTAAGCAATTCTTATAGAATAATTAATGTTTAGAGACTAGTCACAAAAATCTCCCATGCAAAGTAGGAGCAAGGACATTAATAATTCCTTCCTGTCCTATTGATACAACGTATAATCCTTCTATTCTAACAATTTTCCACGTCTTCTCCCCTGCCAGGAATACATATCACTTACTTCTGATCCAATATGTCGTGTTGAACAGCACTAAATCCTATTTAGGAACGTTCTTTCGGCTTAAGAGAGATCCTTCGGGACAAAATATCTACACCTTCCAGTGACTCAGAAAAACAACCTATATATTGATAGGCTGGAAGAGATTATTATATTAGAACCTTGCTACGAATTAAATAAAGAACCTTGCTACGAATTAAATGAATCAGATACAGGTATGAAAATAGTTGAAGTTAAATTTCATTAAATTAAAGAAATAATTACTTATTATTCAAAAAACTACCGTAGAACATGCTAACAAAATCCCAATCATCCATGTCAACCACTACCCATTAAATTAAGAGTTGTAAATAAAAATACATTTAAGAATAGTATTCGTTAACTCGGAATGTAGAAGTTACAGTTCACTTGGAAGAAAAAAAATATAACAACGGGTGCAACGAATTATAAATTGTATTGAAGACAACTTGAATGTTAACAAATAGAGAACTAACTTCGAAGTCGAAAAGTACGAATCTTTATAAATAAGTTACATGCATGATTAATTGCACCCATTCTAATAGACATCTTGGATATATTATTACATGAACATTTCTAGACGGTATCACAAATCACAAGAGAATCGACGTCCAAAAGAAGATACCTGCAGGTATCATGGATACCAACTAAGATAAATAAAAAATATATCGTTTTTTCTTATATTTATATTCTTGCGGAAAAAGTAGGAGGAGCTTAGCAAAAAGTCTGGTGGAAAGACTTTAAAAACCCTAAGTGTGTACTGCCCTTTAGGAGTAACATGAGAAATAAAAAATAACATATTTTAAAGAAAACGAATTTTACTACCTATTCGATAATTGAACCACGTCCATTTAGTGCAGTAAGCTAAAATGCATAGTATTGCACACTAACAACAAAAATCGCACTGTCTTGTTTTGTTAAATCAAATTCGAAGGCAGAGACGATATTGCTGACGTTAGTAGGAAAATGTTCCTACTTAGGATATCTAAGAGACAAAACGAAGATTTTCAAGAACAAAATCACCAATAAATTCACTGAAGACGAAGTTGGCGCATATCTTAAAGGAAGTCCGATTTCTCCAACCTTATGTAATGTAGAAATCTTCTATAGTGAATGAATTATGATGAACCCTGTATAGTGTTCATATTCTCTTTAATATGCCATAAAATAATTTCTAGTTTTCTAAAACTGATTGAAAATCATACTCGACGGGAAAAATTTGTTCACCATATGGGGTACATCCCAACTCATTCACTATATAGAGGAGTTCACTATAGAGGAGTTCACTATAGAGGAGTTCACTATAGAGGAGTTCACTATAGAGGAGTTCACTATAGAGGAGTTCACTATAGAGGAGTTCACTATAGAGGAGTTCACTATAGAGGAGTTCACTATAGAGGAGTTCACTATAGAGGAGTTCACTATAGAGGAGTTCACTATAGAGTATTTCACTATAGAGTATTTCACTATAGAGTATTTCACTATAGAGTATTTCACTATAGAGTATTTCACTATAGAGTATTTCACTATAGAGTATTTCACTATAGAGGAGTTTACTATAGAGGAGTTTACTATAGAGGAGTTCACTATAGAGGAGTTCACTATAGAGGAGTTCACTATAGAGTAGTTCACTATAGAGTAGTTCACTATAGAGGAGTTCACTATAGAGGAGTTCTCTATAGAGGAGTTCACTATATAGGAGTTCACTATAGAGTACTTCACTATAGAGGAGTTTACTATAGAGTACTTCACTATAGAGGAGTTCACTATAGAGGAGTTCACTATAGAGGAGTTCACTATAGAGGAGTTTACTATAGAGTACTTCACTATAGAGGAGTTCACTATAGAGTACTTCACTATAGAGGAGTTTACTATAGAAGAGTTCACTATAGAAGAGTTCATTATAGAGTACTTCACTATAGAGGAGTTTACTATAGAGTTCTTCACTATACAGGAGTTCACTATAGAGTACTTCACTATAGAGGAGTTTACTATAGAGTACTTCACTATAGAGGAGTTCACTATAGAGGAGTTCACTATAGAGGAGTTCACTATAGAGTACTTCACTATAGAGGAGTTCACTATAGAGTACTTCACTATAGAGGAGTTTACTATAGAAGAGTTCACTATAGAAGAGTTCATTATAGAGTACTTCACTATAGAGGAGTTTACTATGGAGTTCTTCACTATACAGGAGTTCACTATAGAGTACTTCACTATAGAGGAGTTTACTATAGAGTTCTTCACTATACAGGAGTTTACTATAGAGTACTTCATTATAGAGGAGTTTACTATAGAGTATTTCACTATAGAGGAGTTCACTATAGAGGAGTTTACTATAGAGTACTTCACTATAGAGAAGTTTACTATAGAGTATTTCACTATAGAGGAGTTCACTATACAGAAGTTTACTGTAGAGTACTTCACTATAGAGGAGTTCTACTGTAGTTACGTACTCTAAAAGCAATATGTTATCTGCTATAACTTTTACTATTTTTCTAAATATAACAGCTAGGCTGTTATATTTGTTACTAATCAGCCACACAAGATAATAACTACGAACGATTATTACGGGGAAAATTGCATGATATTAATTTTGTTTGCGGTTCCAATAATTAACTTTGCTAACTTAATTAGCAATCATTGGCAGTGTTTTGCGAGTGTTAATTGCATCAGGTAAGGATTATTGGATGACAATCTAGTCGTGAGTTTATTGTTACAACGAAAAATTAGTTCAACATTCAAGAACTTTCATTTCCTATATACATTATATTATCTTTTATTATATAATTTTGTCATTAAATATTTTTTTGGCTGAAATTTTGAATTATTGGTAGAATTAAGTACTGTTGTGATCATTGTTATAATTAGAAAAGAAAAACATCAGTAGAGTATTTATTGAGTTTTTCTTTTATATACATGAAAATTGTAAATCAACAATAGAATTTAGTAAACTGGAATTGATCAGTTATTTTGGATAAGAATTTAAAACTGAAACAGAATTATTAAAAATTTATTTATTAATAAATTTATAGGTTTAATGAAATCTTGAAAATGATTGTAACTCAAACTTCTGGATAGAAGTTTGGAAGAGGTTATACCACAGAAAATGAAAATAAAAAAAAGCAGGACACTTTTTTCTGATGAATCATACTAATAAAGTCAAGAAATTCCACACCAATAATTTCATAACTTTTAATACAAATTCTTAACAAACTTTATCATTGATTTACAATTTTTGTTAATCATCGAGAGAATTTATAGTTATTATACTAAGGTACTCTGCAACCCTAATTGGATCGGTCGAGATGGCACAGGTGCAATAGCGCGCTCAAATGATTGTTTCTGAAGAACAATATCGCCTACAGCATGAAATATGTAATGAAGCTATGTCCAATTATAGGCACTAAGGATGCCTAATTTGAATCATCCATCATATGGAGGCCATTATTCAATAATGCGACATTGTGGGTTGCATTGAACTGACCAGAATGTTGTATAATGATTTCAGTGCTTTAATTTATGTTTATTATTACTGACTACGTGCCGTCAAAATTGACGGCATTTTTATTATATCAATTTTCTGGACACTAATAAGAGTTTATAAAATAATTATTATCCGAGTCAATTTTTAAGCATATTATTAGCTTTAACGACAGACGGATAGAACTTTCTTTTATCATAGTAATGAAATCACAAAACTTGTGATCATTGGAGTAATCAAAATTTGTCCATCCAATTTTCGAAATTAAAGATACTGAAAGATACAACATAATACATTTCCAATCAAGAGATTGTAATACAGAAGTTGCATCTCTGATTGATGTCATAGAGTGTGGTACTGTGAGTAATATCCGGTGACTATTTTCTCTCATTGTGTCTCCAGCTGTCATATCATTTCTCAGGGTGTGCTACAGGGTAGTGTTACAGGTCCCGTTATATTCCTGCTGTACAACTAACTCAAAAATAAATTTGAAACTCAATTTGCTGTGTTTGCAATTCAATAAATATATTAATGAAACTTCACTCAAACTACATTCAAATTTATATATAGTAATCCTCTTAATAATATTCTATAATGTGTTTTGATTCGACTTTGACGTATTTTAAGTGCAAATCATTAAGAGATATAAGTAATTCATATGAAATTCAAATAGATTTTTAAACCTGGAGTAATATTCGAATTTTACTAATAATAGATAGCTTAGTAAATATCTTTATAAATTAGTGAAATATTCAATACGCACATATAGGATTTCCTTCTCGAATAATTTTTTAATGACAAATATAACCCGTAATGATTACAATAAAGTTACCCAACATGTATTAGTTTGGTACTTCACGGTAGGTAATATTAATTTGCATGTATCATCTACCCGTAAACTTAGACAACTTGATTTTGTGAAATACTTTGAGACGCTTTATCATCCCAGTAAATTGAATCTGAAGTTTCGCTGAAACAACAAACATTTTTGTGTTATGAGGGAAGTAACATCATTACTCAGATGTTTTCACTTGCCCTTATACTATTTCGGAAAATGTAGGAGTAGAAAATGATCCACTTTGCATCTTGAGAAGGATTCACAAAAGACCATTAGGAACCTAACCTTTAACATCTCTAGCGATTCCGTGTTTTAGAATATTTGAGTTTGTTGTATCCGCTAGTTTTTTGTACTGCACACTTCATGATTGTTTAATGACCTGGCAGGGTATAGATTTTAAGATAGCTGTTAATAATTTAGTATTTTGCATTGTTAATAAATAATAATAAGTCATTAATGCGTAATGCATTGAATATTGATGGCACTCGTAAAAGAAGATTTTATTATTTTTCGTCAAGAGAGTAAATATATTTGTTCTATGTTATTTTTCCTAGGAGACTTTTCTGAAAGTTTCACAAATTTGCGTGTACATTTTCAATACGTGAAAAGTTCGGAGGGGAAAGTTAAAACTATCGACTTGGGACAATGTTTGGCAGAACATCTGTTAGCAATGAACAAACAAATCACACTCAGTAAAAAGTTTCGGCATGATTGCTAGAGTAAATACCCTGAAAACAAGATGGAAACAGTGACGAATAATTTGAACAAAAATCTAAAACTGTTTACAATTAATTGCCAATTCGTTAGCACTAATTCCAGATTTTATTGTACAATAACTTATATTAGGTCCTTTAAATACTGCTATCGTTTTTGCGTAAAAAGTAAAAAATGTTATTTACCAATAAATAAATTAACACACGCTTATTTGTAAACTCTGATTCTAAAAAGTATAGCTTTTCCTAACTTTCTTAGACCGTAATTATACAGCATTAAAATACACTCGTACATCATAATATCAATCATTATATTCAAACAATGACACTGTACCGTTTTCCTCTTGGTCACACAAAGTAAATAGGAGTTAAAGCCCCTAGAGTGAGACATCTCTGATAATGACCTCAATGTATGCCGCCCAAGAGCGTAAACACTCTCTGGCTTTCGGCCAACACAAACTAGAGGACCACCTAGAGGACCATCGTGAAGATGAGTGATGGAGAGGGGTATTTGAATGATGGAGAGAGGCTTGGAATGATGGAGAGAGGTATTAGAGTGATAGAGAGAGGTATTTGAGTGATGGAGAGAGGCTTGGAATGATGGAGAGAGGCTTGGAATGATGGAGAGAGGTATTGGAGTGATGGAGAGGGGTATTGGAGTGATAGAGAGGGGTATTGGAGTGATAGAGAGGGGTATTGGAGTGATAGAGAGGGGTATTGGAGTGATAGAGAGGGGTATTGGAGTGATGGAGAGGGGTATTGGAGTGATGGAGAGGGGTATTTGAGTGATGGAGAGGGGTATTGGAGTGATGGAGAGGAGTATTGGAGTGATGGAGAGGAGTATTGGAGTGATGGAGAGGGGCATAGAGTGATGGAGAGGGGCAGGAGAGTGATGGAGAGAAGTATTGGAATGATGGAGAGAGGTATTGGAGTGATGGAGAAGAATAAAATATATCATGTACTTTAGGTTTTATATTATTCTAACTATATATGCATCTATATATTAATTTTGTGTTAATGCCTTATTTAACACAAGGGAGATGCTTACAGACCTCTACAATTTATTAAAGTTTTTATATTGTAAATTAAGCATAAATTTTGAGCATATAAATTATCAATTCTCTTGCTTGCAAATTCTATACTTTTTTCAAAACTAAACTTTATAATGTCATAGAAGTTTTGGTGGCTTAAAGCATCAGGTTATGTAACACTATTTGTATGTTAAAACTAATCTCAATATTGATATTCACTTACTACCATTAAGAGATCATCTCATTAAATCCCCATGTTGAGCTCCAATTTGTTCAGCAAATATTATCATTAATCTTAGAGGAGTTTGAAGTCCATTCCTCAGAAAACTGCCATGACGAATTCTCAGTTCCAAAACTTGAAGCCTTTTAGCTAAAAAAACAAAGGATGTTATCACAAAGGATCAAGTTGGATGGAAGGATTAGAGACATCCATTTCATGGCGGTGAGGGATGAATCCAGAAAACAACTCCGTATAATATCAATCACCGATAACTAGGGTTGTGACAATATGCGTTTAAAATCATAGATCCTGAAAATATTGAATTGCAGAGTATTGAATCGTTCTAAACCAGCGGTAGGTAGCATTCGATACCATTTCCTTTCGTCTCGTCTATGATAGTATTAAGATCTATGATTTTAAACGCATATTGTCACAACCCTACTGATAACCTATCAAAGAAAAATGGGGTAGAAATTAGCTGACGGGGATAAAAACATTAGGTAACTTTCAATTTAAAAGAAGCAGCTTTACTTTCAGCAAACATTTTTGAATAAAGAATTTTAAGTTAGTGGGCATAATTTGAATGTTGTGAAACTGATTTGCTTCACAATATATATTTATCAAAGCGTTCTTTATGATACAAATGAAATTGATTTTATTTGTATCATAAAGATACAAATAAAATTTGTATCTTTATAAAATCATATTTGTATGATTTTATTTCTTTCTTTTTATTTCTAAATAATACCTCAGAGGTATTAATTAAAAAATAGGAAGACAATTAATTATCGCTAAAATAGTATATAACAACGCATTTAGTTATAAATAAGTATGAAACTCAAGAAAGTAACTACATATATACTCTATAATCAAATTTATTTAAATACCAAATATCCATAATACGGAAAAATGTTCCTAACACCAAACGCCGCCATATTTGTAAGCAAAGTTAGTTCTTGAAATTATTGCAGCTTTTAATTCTAAAGTGCATCTTTATTAGGAGAAGTAATATTTATTATTAAAAAAAAAGAGAATTCTCAAAACATTCAACATGGACTTTTACTCGTAATTTTTAACAACGTCAGATAAAATGCACATTTGACGAAGAAATCAGAGTCAAGACTAGAAAAATAACAACTGCTTTCCACCAACAACACTCATAAACAATCATAACTTGCCTTTTATTCTATGAAAAATAGGCTGTAAGTCCTATGTTTAATTTTTTAAAGTGGTGGAGAGTATATAGGATGTACACAAAGCACCACTTGATCCTAAACACAACAAAGAAAATTCCGTAGAAAATATTACTCTAGAGCATCATGCTGCTCTATGTGATTCTCAAATTAATTTGAAATAATGGCCATTATAGAACAGGACATTATTTTAATAAAAGTAGTATAAAATAGAAATCTATCGTATTGTTTTAAAACATTTTCTATTGCGGTACAAGACTAGAAATTTGAAGAAACTGCCTTTAGCGTAAATTATATGAATAATTATATAAATTAATTAGTTAATTATGTAAATTAATTAGTTAATTATATAAATTAATTAGTTAATTATATAAATTAATTAGTTATTTATATAATTTAATTAGTTAATAATTATCTGAATTCAGTGACCTTATATTTCAGTGTTGAATATTGAATTCAATTAAATAATTATTTCCATGGACTATACTTACAACTATATTCAATTTATATTTTTTGTGCTGTATACTCTGATCAAAGAGGAAAATAGAGAGTTGGTAATAGCAGATGGATGAAGTAAGAGAGAATACATTCAATTGAAAACCAAGTTCAAATTAGAGAGTGTCGTATAAAAATATAAGTTCGTAACTATAGTAATCATTTATCAAAAAAATCATTTTCAAAGCTAAAAGAAAATTTCCATTAATTTATTATAATTTCCATTTTAAATAATGATAAAATATGTAATAAGAACATAGTCGAAACGTCTCAGGTTGCATTTTCTGGGCTACAGAAAACTCATCAGCATTTATTTATTCAAATTCTTCTCAATGGAAGCATGAAGAAAATAACAGAAATTCATGGCTTTCTATTCCATTGTTTACATATGCTAATGTGTACTTTCATTCATTAAATAATAACATTGGCAGGAGATGTCTATGTTCAATTTCTTGCCAAGTGATGAAATTTATAGAATAGTTATTCCAGAATTTTAAAGTGAAATATTTGACAAATAGGCTTCATGCCAACATCTTAAAAGAAATAGTAAATTCTTTTAGTCCCAACTAAAGGTGGGACTTTATCTATTCTGTATTTTTTAATTATAAAGTAATTTGTTTTCAATTCAATATACAGGGTACTTCTTTTCTCATGACTCTAGGAATAGGTATGGTTCACTATACAGTACTTCATTATAGAAGAGTTGTACTGGTACAACTCTTCTTTGATACACTATTTCAATATAGATGCATAGAAAACTGATGACCATTTTAGGCAGACTACACAAAATATGTTCACTAAAAAGGGGACTTCATTATTCAAGACTCTACTACTCATGGTGGTTCACTATACAGGATTTCATTATAGATGACTCGCACTGTACATCTCATGAAAATTCTTTTGCCCAATGCTATTTTTGGTCTAATCTGTCGCAGATGATGTGATTCGCACCCTAAGGAGCTTTCGTCCATAAAATGCTGACCTGAGCGTATTATAGCGGCTCAGCTGAGGGATCATTAGGCCATCTATGAATTAGAGGATTCCACGGGAAGGTAATTCTGCAGCGGTGAGAAGTAAGATACAGAAATGTTCAGCCATTAATCTAGTTATGAAGACTGGAGAGGTAGAATTTTGATGATGTATTCCTTAGAAATAAGGTGAAGATTTTGTACTGTATTCTTTATAACTGGTAAAGAAAGTAAGATATAAATCATTGTATTATTTGACTTATCAACATTATTACAAAACTCAAACTGAAAATGACTGCCAACCTTTTAAAAAACAAGTCATTTATATTGGATCCAATCGACTTTAGTTTTATATAACAAAACCATTGAAAATCGGTTGGATTGTACCTATAAAATTATTTATTTCTACAGGCCTCTCGTTTCATAGAATTAATTAGTGATGTGATAAAAGTACTACAGATATTCAAATGTACACAACTACAAAATATTAATATGCTAATATACTAATCTACAATGCATGGGAGAGTACCAATTGAAACTTCTGTAGCATTCACATAGTTACAGTGTCCATTAGTTGCTGGGTATCAAAGTATACCTGAAACGCTATACCTAATTTAATTACCGTGCAGTAAACTAGTGGATGTTGAAAGTGTGAAGGTACACGAGATGTTATTCTAGCGGAATGATTGTTACGGTAGTTATCCATTAGAAAATTGCAGTGACTTTTGAACAGTGTTGAATATCATGCAGAAAATTAACAATTAATTGAGATATCAAACCTGAGAATTATTCTTGACAACGTGCAGTTTATATTGAAATAATTTGACTGCAACTTGAAATGGTAATAAAATTTGGAAATATACTTAATTTAATTACAATACTCTTTAATGTTTCAATTAAAAAATATACATAAGTAAATACCTATATAAATTATAAGCGATTAATTCCCAATTATCAAAAAATATTTTGTCTGAATGGAAATTATTACAAAAACAAAAAAAAAATGTAACGTAAATCAGCATAAAAACTGAAATAGATTGGAAATCAAAATTTTCAATTTCGGACATTAAATCTGTCAAATATAAATTCGAACTTTTTGTGTATGTGTGAAACTGTATGTTTTTGTGAATCTACCTAATATATATTATTTTAGATAAACATCATTATATAAATAGAAGCTATTTTGAAAGAAAAGGCCCGGCATTATAATAAATCTCAGTCATTTTTCATTAAAATTGATGGTGGAAGTGAAGGGAAGTGCGGAGTGAAAACGGACGCAATGATTTATGCAAGTTTTCCACATGACATTTATATCTATACAAACATAAACACAACATTTCTGAAACCGACAGAAAGAATTGAAATGAAACTGTTTGGAAAAATGTACTTTCACATTAATAATGAAAGTATCTCCCTGTTGATTTAGTATAGGTGCAAGATGGCAGAAAGTCGTGGATGATGGATACACCGCTAATTTCAGTATTTAGATTTATTTATTCATAGTAATACATCGCAAACCAGTAAGAAGATACTCCACAAACAAAAATATACAAAGAAAACAATAAAAAATTAATTTAAATAAATTGATGGCATATATTTAGCAAACGTATTAGGAACAACTTATTCTAAAAATAAAAATAGAAGAAATAAATAAAAAAAAACATAAAATCCTTTGACTAAAATTCCAAAGCAAATAAGACCGTTTTTAAGATTTCATGAAATCGATTATTGTGTATCTATATTGTAAGAGATAAACCTTATAGGTATTTAACAAAACTAATGAAAATAGTTCAACAAATGTTACTGATAATAATTTTCTGGTCATGTATTCCTTATAAATGTTCGTATACTGTGGCACCATCTATTGCATACGAATACTTCGAGTAACAAAAACTATCTTTTTCGCAATTATTTAACATAGTTCACATATTTTATTTTATTATTACTCGTATTTTTAGTGCGATATGATATTGACAGAGGGGATCTTTGAAGTGGTTACTGCGATGAAAACTTATGAATAAAATGCAGGTAAAGCTTAAACAACATACCCCATTCGAGGGGGAGAGTTGCATTAATTTCAAAAGATTAATTCAAGTGCTAGCAGAATATCCCTATGCAGTAGAGCTGCTCTGTAATGAGATACTGATTATATTCTGGTTCGTTCTTTCATCTCACAATAAATTATCCATTCAATTACCGTAGAACTCCTCTATAATGAAATCCTGTATACTGAATACAGAGACTTGAGTGAGGAAGAAGCCTCTATAGTGAACATTTCCTTTAGTCAGCCATGAATGTCTATCCGTTTTAGAAAACTAATGGCCATTTAAGGTAGACTAAAGAAAAAAATTACTATAGAAGCTACTCCCTTAGTCAGATCACTACTTTCACTACACATGATTTCATTATAGAGGCTACTTCCTTACTTAGGACACTTCATCATAGATGAGTCCTATACTGTTCTATTGTACCGGCTGGGAATAGGCAGCCTGCAGAGAGATTGAAGTGTTTACGAGGTAAGTGAAGAGAGATGCTTTGTGTGACTGTCTGCAGATTAGACCAGATGAAAGAGCAGTTAATCTCAGGAGATGCTGTTTGACAAACTCAGGCATGCACTTTGCCAAGAGAACAATTATCTTGAAGGGACTGGTAATAACAGTGAACTGTATTCAGGAAACAGTAACTGAAATCATGAAGAGGAATCATGAAGTGTAATCATGAAGTGAAATCATGAAGTGGAATCATGAAGTGTAATCATGAAGTGTAATCATGAAGTGTAATCATGAAGTGTAATCATGAAGTGTAATCATGAAGTGAAATCATGAAGTGGAATCATGAAGTGTAATCATGAAGTGGAATCATGAAGTGAAATCATGAAGTGTAATCATGAAGTGTAATCATGAAGTGGAATCATGAAGTGTAATCATGAAGTGGAATCATGAAGTGTAATCATGAAGTGGAATCATGAAGTGTAATCATGAAGTGGAATCATGAAGTGTAATCATGAAGTGGAATCATGAAGTGGAATCATGAAGTGGAATCATGAAGTGGAATCATGAAGTGGAATCATGAAGTGGAATCATGAAGTGGAATCATGAAGTGTAATCATGAAGTGGAATCATGAAGTGTAATCATGAAGTGGAATCATGAAATGTAATCATGAAGTGTAATCATGAAGTGAAATCATGAAGTGAAATCATGAAGTGTAATCATGAAGTGTAATCATGAAGTGTAATCATGAAGTGGAATCATGAAGTGTAATCATGAAGTGGAATCATGAAGTGGAATCATGAAGTGGAATCATGAAGTGGAATCATGAAGTGGAATCATGAAGTGGAATCATGAAGTGGAATCATGAAGTATAATCATGAAGTATAATCATGAAGTTTACTTTGTTTGTGAATCGGTTGGTTAATTGAATTTTAATTTTATGAAACTTACGAAACAACATAAGAGTATTTATTCATTCATCTATGAATGCATTCTGCATATGTACCTACATATATGAACCTATATACATTTGTAAAGGAAATAAGAGTTGCTTTGAACCAATTTCCCAGTTGATATGAAAACTATAGCGAAAAATGGAAGTTTAAATAACTTGCTTCATTCGGACCCATAAAATCAAAATTCGAACAAGAAAACAAGATGTCACAGGCCAATGCTTTTTAAAACAAAAATCAAATGAATATGTGCCTTACTGATGAAGTTAATACCATGAACAAACACTCAACAGAAACAATCATACTCAAGGTATAGAGCTGTAATTTGGCTCAGCTAATTATTATTTCTATTAGATACACCTTTACATTATTTATCATTAACAGAATAAGAAAAATATATAGAAAATATAAATAATTTATTTGTAATGAATTTACAAATAAAGAGAACAAAATTTTTCATTCTGAGTCAGAAATGCTAAAACATAAGTCTTCAAATATATCCCGTATATTTATAAATCTTGAAATCTCTTCTTCAAACCAAAAAGAAACTAATAAACAGACAGACGCATCTGCTATGAACTGAAACCGAATGAATTTTTCTCATTTCATTTTTGAAGACGTCAGCAAAGTTCTCTTATTGACAATTTCAGACCAAGTTTCTATTGGTAGTAGTTCTGATGATGATTCATCATCAGTGTTGCAGAGATGAAATCCGCAAAGAAGTGAGCTTTATTAATTCAGAAGAAAAATAGAAAGTGCATCATTTTGGAAATTAGTAAGTCATAAAATATTGTTGATATCTGCATGATGAGTTGATTTAAAATTATTAGTGTATTTTATCGTTTTTCAACGACTAGAAAAGGAAAATAAATACAGGGTGTCCCAAAAAAACCGATACCCAAATTTCAAAGGCTGTAATCACGTTTTGTTTCTCAACATTTGTTCTATTTCTGTATAAAACATTAGAGGAATCGATTCAACGGTTTTCTTTTAGCTGTATTTTTAGTGACCGGTACCAAAAACCTGCTTGCGCACTTTCAGTAAAACACTTATTTCACAGTTCGAATTGTTCAAGAAGCACTTACAGAAAATTTGCAAATCATTTCAATAAAAAGTGGATTAGATCTTACTAAATCTACATTCAACAGATTTGTAACCTTAAATTCGATGTGATATCCTAACAAGATCTACGAGCGAAACAAACACCTAAATACCGATCTTCCACGGCGGATGAACTTTGCTCATTTGTTTTAGCAAAGAAATGTCCGGTTTGTGGATGATAATGTGGTTGGTGATGAGAAATCTTTTCATTTGAATGGTAAAATAAATTATCATAACGTTCACACATCTTCACCAAGAACCAACCACCTACTTTCAACTTTGACGTAAGAATTTCGTGAGAGAAAGTCTGTGTATGGATTGGACTAGGTAGCAATGGCCGACTTTGCCGTATCGTCTGTCCTTATTTTTACAAAAATAATTTAAATGGAGATAGATACCTTGATCTAATAAATGATAGAATCGTTCCAAGACTTCGAGAAATACATGGAAACAGAATCAATCGAACCTGGTTGGTTCAGGTTGGGTTCAAAACTGTTGCTGTAAGGAAAAACTTAATGAACTAAGCTATTCGGCAATACGCATTATCGCCCTGAATTATCGTATCGAATGACCTACCAGATCGCCTGAAACGATCGATTAATAGGAAGAACAGTTGGATTGTTTATTTTTCGGTTGCAAATTAATAAACGCCTTTTATTATTATAATATCGTTTTTTTAATAAACAATTTTAATAAACTGTTGAAAGTTATTAAAAACATGGTTTCAATATACTAAAATTCGAAGTTAAACAAAAAGTGCGCAAACAAGTTTTTGGTATCGGTCACTAAAAATACTGTGTAAAGAAAATGGTTGGATATATTTATCTAAAATTTTGTACAGAAATGGAATAAATGTTGATAAACAAAATGTGATTTTTAAATTTTTTGTAAGTTTGATAGTTTTTGAATTACTGCCATTGAAATTTGGGTATCGGTTTTTTTGGGACACCCTGTATAGTATCAGTAGTATAAATAAAATTAGTCTATTTAGCCGTAATATTATATTGAATTAGTTTTGGAGTTACGTTCTTATTACCTTCGCAGAATGCAGGAACGTCATATTTTCATCGGAATTTATTTATTTATTTATTATGTTGTTATTCGCTTCACTGATAAAGTGTTCAGCCAAATTGCTTGAAATTTGGTGAAACGATTGGTCCGTGGCCAGTGACCTGCTGCTAGAATTTTGGGAGCGACCCGGTCAAAGCTAGGTCAAGGTCATGGTCATTTATAACTCAAAAAGTATTGAGCCATATTGCATGAACTTGGTGGGACGATTGGTCAATATACAGGAACAATTTTGTTAGATTTTGGGAGCGATCGGGTCAAAGTTAAAAGATCAAGGTCAAGGCCATTTATAACTCAATAACTCAAAAAGTTTTCAACCAAATTGTTTGAAATTTGATGGAACGATTGGTCAATGTCCAGGAATTATCTGGTAGAATTTTGGAAGTGATCCGATCAAAGGTCAAGGTCAAGGTCATTTATAACTCAGTAACTCAAAAAGTATTGAACCATATTGCATGAAACTTGGTGGGACGATTGATCATTATCCAGTTAGCAGTTTCTTGAATTTTGGGACAGAACGGGTGAAACCGGAGGCGAAGGTATGCGCTCTACCGAGTGCACACAAACTAGTTGCAAATGTTATAAAACTTGATCGTCAACTACAGATATAAATCAGTTTCTTCACAATGAAGTTATCGAGGATAACAATTATATAGGCATTGAATTGTGTGGCATACTCCGCTCTTATTACATCTCAGATTTATGACAGTCGAATAAGTGTGGGAGATGTCTCGCTTTTATTCCTCTTGATATTGAAAATATTTCAGTAATTTTGATAATTTTGTTAGTTGTTTTCAGTCAAGCTGCTTTCGTCATTACTTATGCAGCTGTGGTAAATTTAAAATCATTATATGTTAATTAACGTAAATACATTACTCACCATATAATTATTTTTAATCAATCCCACCTGCGTAAGTTACGGCGAAAAAAACTTAACAGAATACAACCAACCAAATACCAAAGTTACTCCTAAAATATTTTCTATACCAGGAGAAATAAAAAGGGGACACGTCTCACACTTATTGGATTGTCATAAGTGTGAGACGTAATAAGAGCGGGGTATGCCTGTAAGGTTGCTAATATGGAGCATCGATTGTACAATAGGTTGAGTGATACAGCCAATACAAAGATCAGTACAGCTAGATCTAAGTACTGGCTGAAGTTAACACTTAGATCTAAGTACTGGCTGAAGTTAACACTTAGATCTAAGTACTGGCTGAAGTAAACACTTCGATCTAAGTACTGGCTGAAGTAAACACTTAGATCTAAGTACTGGCTGAAGTTAACACTTAGATCTAAGTACTGGCTGAAGTAAACACTTCGATCTAAGTACTGGCTGAAGTAAACACTTAGATCTAAGTACTGGCTGAAGTAAACACTTAGGTCTAAGTACTGGCTGAAGTAAACACTTAGATCTAAGTACTGGCTGAAGTAAACACTTAGGTCTAAGTACTGGCTGAAGTAAACACTTAGATCTAAGTACTGGCTGAAGTAAACACTTAGGTCTAAGTACTGGCTGAAGTTAACACTTAGATCTAAGTACTGGCTGAAGTAAACACTTAGATCTAAGTACTGGCTGAAGTTAACACTTAGATCTAAGTACTGGCTGAAGTAAACACTTAGGTCTAAGTACTGGCTGAAGTAAACACTTAGATCTAAGTACTGGCTGAAGTAAACACTTAGGTCTAAGTACTGGCTGAAGTTAACACTTAGATCTAAGTACTGGCTGAAGTTAACACTTAGATCTAAGTACTGGCTGAAGTTAACACTTAGATCTAAGTACTGGCTGAAGTAAACACTTAGATCTAAGTACTGGCTGAAGTTAACACTTAGATCTAAGTATTGGCTTAAGTAAACACTTAGGCCTAAGTACTGGCTGAAGTAAACACTCAGATAACTTTTTTTAACTTCATTTTCTGATGATTGTTATGCGTCAACTTTATATTACAAATAAATAATCAATAATCTAAATATTTTTAAACAATGAAATCTCATTGGAATAAATTAAAATAAATATTATCAAGGTAAAGATAAACGAATATATCAAATTAGCAAGTGCTAAATAAGTAAATACAATTCCAATGTTACTCACGCCCTAAGAAAATTGCGTACACGAAATGTGTCGACTATCATACCTGAAACGGAAAAGAAACATCATTGAGTTTCAACGATAAAACTTCAAAATTTATTCTCTAAATAAGCAAGTTAAATAAAAGTTACATTAGATGAAACAAACAAAAAAAGAAATAGAAATTGAATGAAACATAAAACGAGGCTAAATGAATTATCTGATTAAAAATAATACTAACATTATACCACTATAGTGGGTAATATATTATTTAACCAAATCAAACATTATACTTAAAGGTAACAACTGTTTAAATTTATATTTATTTGAAAAAAATATAACTTATGGTAAATTCCACAGAAAATTATTGAAAGATTTATACTCAACAGAATGTCCGCATTTTCAAGAGTGTAATTAAAATTTCAACGTTGAAGGTTTTTGTTTTAGGATTCAGGTTTTCGGATAGTAAAATGTCTATTCATCATCAGGAACAGCTAGGGGTGAAAACATTGGCTGAACAATGAGGTTTTTCATAGACAGTAAGTCATAAAATGCATTGTTTGGGCAGGTTTTTCACTCCTTTCGAAAAATTCGAGTCCTAAAATACGTTCAACGTTGAGTTTGAATTGTCCTCTTAAAAATACAAAATGTTATATCAATTATTTGACCTTCCATGAATAAAAATGAAAAAGTTTTCATGTACATATATTTCTATACCAACCAAGTACCATATATATTATATAATCTTGATCAAAAACTTGTTTTAGATAATCCTCCTATTTTATACTTTATATTGCAGAACATTAATCCTAGTTTCCGAAGACTGATGGTGTTAATTCCTTTATCGAAGTCTTATGAGTTAGGCTAGGTCATTTTTAGGTACCAGACACATCACTTTCAGACCCTCAGACACATCACTTTCAGACCCTCAGACACATCACTTTCAGACCCTCAGACACATCACTTTCAGGCCCTCAGACACATCACTTTCAGGCCCTCAGACACATCACTTTCAGACCCTCAGACACATCACTTTCAGACCCTCAGACACATCACTTTCAGGCCCTCAGACACATCACTTTCAGGCCCTCAGACACATCACTTTCAGGCCCTCAGACACATCACTTTCAGGCCCTCAGACACATCACTTTCAGGCCCTCAGACACATCACTTTCAGGCCCTCAGACACATCACTTTCAGACCCTCAGACACATCACTTTCAGACCCTCAGACACATCACTTTCAGACCCTCAGACACATCACTTTCAGGCCCTCAGACACATCACTTTCAGACCCTCAGACACATCACTTTCAGACCCTCAGACACATCACTTTCAGACCCTCAGACACATCACTTTCAGACCCTCAGACACATCACTTTCAGACCCTCAGACACATCACTTTCAGGCCCTCAGACACATCACTTTCAGGCCCTCAGACACATCACTTTCAGACCCTCAGACACATCACTTTCAGACCCTCAGACACATCACTTTCAGTTCAGGCCCTCAGACACATCACTTTCAGACCCTCAGACACATCACTTTCAGACCCTCAGACACATCACTTTCAGGCCCTCAGACACATCACTTTCAGGCCCTCAGACACATCACTTTCAGGCCCTCAGACACATCACTTTCAGGCCCTCAGACACAATTTTCATCATCGCAAATTGGAGTCTGAAATCGAATTGCGGAACACGTAACCTGCTTAAACTCGGATTAAATTTTCAAGGTAACAAATGAGGAAAAATGAACAGGAAGATAATTTTATGGTCTGTATGAGAGTATGAAATCTAGAAATTAATACCATTTGGTTTATTTGAGACTTAAAAATAGTGAATTATTTCTAAAAAAACAGAATTGAAATAAAAAATTTAGAAATTAAATCGAATTTGTAGAATTGAAATCGAAATTTTAGAAATATAATCGAATATTTAAAATTGAAATCGAATTTTTAGGATTGAAATCGAATTTTTAGAATTGAAATCGAAGATTTAGAATTGAAATAAAAAATTCAGAATCGAGATCTCCTTCACTATTATTGCTCAATCCTAACCAAGATAGTTTGTCAGTGAACTTTGCCAGTTAGCTAGCAAATTAAGAGCTCTGAAAGCTTTGTTTCCTTAGCGTTCACGCAAGGCATATATTTGGGCATAAAGTCCGCTAAGGACTTAACTTAAGAACACATTAGGAGGTCTTTAAGTTCCTTTGTAACCTCCTCCACATCACTCATCTCATGTATTTTCAGCTCAACTAAAATGAAATACGAGGCCGAAGAGAATATTGGAGTCTTTCATCTTAAACAGAAGGAAAAGTTGCCTTTCAATAAGGAAACATGAAATAAACATGTTATAACTGTAAATATTATTTCACTATAGTACCAATTCTCTTGAACACGTTATCAATTTAGTTCAAGGTTTCACGTCTATTTCAGAACCAAAGGCCATTCATCTGACGTCAAAAAGAAATTAAATATAAGGAACCACAAAAAAGTAGACAAAAAATTAAATTAAATGATGTCAGATATACTGAAAGTAACCATTCTTTCGAAACACAATAATCATTTAAAGAAGTACATCAAATTGTACTTTGTAGAATGCAAAGAATCTTGGTTCATTAATTTTTAGAGTCCATCTCTGGAATCCCCCTGATGCGTTTTTCATCTCCCAGACGACTTCAACTCCTCTACATTGCTTCTTTAATTTCAACAATAATGTCAAATGGTAGACTCTGACTTCGACTCATTGAACTGATTTTCTTAGATCGTATTTTCACTAATGGTTGATCGTTGAAAAGATTTTCTGTATGATATGAAGTACGTTTATGATGATTTATTAGATTCAATTAGAATTAGAAATTAGATTCAATCAAGAAGTTCAATAGTATATACACAAATTGATAATAATAAGCAATCATAACGTCTATATTATTGTTATTGGAAAAGAAATAATCGATGAAATAGATTTTATTCTATTGATATGATTCATAAAATATAGATTTTATCAATATTGTTAAGCCATGCCAAATGAAACTCAAATCAATTTTTAAGACAGAAGTACCTAGCAATTCCCTTCCAATAAAATGATATCTCTATTCAATATCGAGATAAAATTCCTCCGTCACATCAAATAATTTCAACATTTGTTCGAGAAATGACACTTTTTTACAGTTCTTCAAACCTGAGTCGCATCTGCGAGCTGTCAAAAGCAGCCGAAATATCCCTTTGTCCTTCCTCATGACGGTAGAAATCTTTACTCTAACTTTTATGGCTTTCTGATCGTGCGGCAATTGTTATTGGAAAAGTTACCCATTTGATAGATTGCAAAATGTACCAAATGAAATGCAACACTACCACAATTTACAAAGTATGCATTTTGCCGATAGGAGATGATTAATCACTCTTTGCAAATAGAATATACGTCAATAAAATATGGAGGAAAAGTTACAAAAAAGGATGAAATATTTCTTTGCAGAAATGTATGATTTATTATATTGGATTCGGTTTGCTACAGTCTTATAGAAGAAAGACAGACAAACTTCAAAAAGATATATAATACTATATATGACCATACGTTCAGAAAAGAATAAAATTCAGCCAAACATTATTCATTGCCGTTTTCATATGCATAATTCACATATAGCAATACCTACTTTTTAATCACCATCTTTTTATTCCATCATCACAGTATCAATACCTATTTATACGCTAATTCCTAACTTCACTCACCTTTTTCAGCGTTGAGAGTGAGAATAATTATTGTGACGTAGAGAGACACAAACCTCAGGAGTTTGGCAACTCTGAACCCCTTCCTCCTTCTGTAAGTAGCTTTCCAGTAGAAACTAGTGGTTGTAGTACCAGTACAACCCATACTGTACACACTGGGTGACTGGTAACACTTCATCTTTACACCACTCATTGCAGTATTTACCTTTTACTATACTAAATCACAAAAATAGTATTCATTGATTATCTACAAGAATTGAATATGTAGAATAAACAAATATTTAATAATGCTTTGAGGAAACAAATGTTCGTATCGAATTTTTTGATTAATTTTGCATGCAGCTTTTCAGAAGAATTAAATCTGAAGGAAAATATATGTTAGTACATATTTTAGAGTAATGAGGCAATGGCAAAAGATAATGGTTAATTAATCATAAGAACAATTGCATATTGGAGAAGAAATAAGATATTTCTTATAACGAAAAACGAACCTTCTATTTAAAAATATATAATACGTTAGCTCAATGAGCAGGTTTATTGCTCTTTTAATTTAGTTTGATGCTCAAATGCCAACCATATATATGTACAATTACCGAGCATATGCACAACTACCCAGCATATGAAATTTACCAAGCATATGCACAATTACCAAGCATATGCACAATTATCAAGCATATGCACAATTATCAAGCATATGCACAATTACTAAACATATGCACAATTACTAAGCATATGCACAATTGCAAACCATATGCACAATTACCGAGCATTTGCACAACTACCAAGCATATGCACAATTACTAAGCATATGCACAATTACAAACCATATGCACAATTACCGAGCATTTGCACAACTACCAAGCATATGCACAATTACTAAGCATATGCACAATTACAAACCATATGCACAATTACCAAGCATATGCACAATTACCAAGCATATGCACAATTACCAAGCATATGCACAATTACCAAGCATATGCACAATTACTAAACATATGCACAATTACCAAGCATATACACAATGCAGTGACGGCATGCTCAGCAGCAAGTGGTTCTTGGAAGTCTCCTTTCCAATTTGTCTCGAATGAAGCTCCCATTGCAGCTGTAATTGGAAATTGATTGGGAGCAAACTGGCTGTGGGAGATAGGCGAGAGTTCCATCTATGTATCAGAGAATAGTTAAGGTTTGCCTTAAGATAGGCGAGAGTTCCATCTATGTATCAGAGAATAGTTAAGGTTTGACTTAAGATAGGCGAGAGTTCTATCTATGTATCAGGGAATAGTTAAGGTTTGACTTAAGATAGGCGTGAGTTCTATCTATGTATCAGGGAATAGTTAAGGTTTGACTTAAGATAGGCGAGAGTTCCATCTATGTATCAGAGAATAGTTAAGGTTTGACTTAAGATAGGCGAGAGTTCCATCTATGTATCAGGGAATAGTTAAGGTTTGACTTAAGATAGGCGAGAGTTCCATCTATGTATCAGGGAATAGTTAAGGTTTGACTTAAGATAGGCGAGAGTTCCATCTATGTATCAGAGAATAGTTAAGGTTTGACTTAAGATAGGCGAGAGTTCCATCTATGTATCAGGGAATAGTTAAGGTTTGACTTAAGATAGGCGAGAGTTCTATCTATGTATCAGAGAATAGTTAAGGTTTGACTTAAGATAGGCGAGAGTTCCATCTATGTATCAGGGAATAGTTAAGGTTTGACTTAAGATAGGCGAGAGTTCCATCTTAGTATCAGAGAATAGTTAAGGTTTGACTTAAGATAGGCGAGAGTTACATCTATGTATCAGGGAATAGTTAAGGTTTGACTTAAGATAGGCGAGAGTTCCATCTATGTATCAGAGAATAGTTAAGGTTTGAGTTAAGATAGGCGAGAGTTCCATCTATGTATCAGGGAATAGTTAAGGTTTGACTTAAGATAGGCGAGAGTTCTATCTATGTATCAGGGAATAGTTAAGGTTTGACTTAAGATGGGCGAGAGTTCCATCTATGTATCAGAGAATAGTTAAGGTTTGACTTAAGATAGGCGAGAGTTCCATCTATGTATCAGAGAATAGTTAAGGTTTGACTTAAGATAGGCGAGAGTTCCATCTATGTATCAGGGAATAGTTAAGGTTTGACTTAAGATAGGCGAGAGTTCTATCTATGTATCAGGGAATAGTTAAAGTTTGACTTAAGATAGGCGAGAGTTCCATCTATGTAGCAGAGAATAGTTAAGGTTTGACTTTGGATAAGTTAATGAAAGTTATCTATCAGATATGCATGGAAAAGGCAAAGCAACTATTTTTCATATGGAGTATATATTGATTAATACTTTCATCAGATTGCTAATACTATTTTTGAAAATGAAATTCAGAGAAACGTATGACTGTCATTTTGGTGAAATTTCAGGCCTGATTTCTTTTCATTCAACGAATAAATATCAATAAAATGGTTAACATTACTACAGTAAAATGGACAAATCAAAATTGTCCAAATTAATTTTCAATTACATATCAAAATGTCCTTTTGATTATCATTGAACAGTCAAATAAATTTTGAATAATTAAACAATATAAATGTACCAAGATATTCTATCTTAACATCTAATGATTTCAATAGAATAATAAGATTTAGTTGTGGTTATGCAAGAGCTGAAAAAGAACACTGCACGGTAGCTGCTTATCATCGATAATTACCTCATTTTAGAACGGATAAGAACATTTGCTGGCCCTGAGCCAGAACAATTGGGGGTATTGGAACCGGAGCGAGAGAAAAACTGGGAGAATGGAGAGAGGGAGAGGGAAAGGAGTTAGAGAGACAGAAAGGAGAGTGAGAGAGAAAAGAGAGAGGGAGAAATAAAGGGGGTAAGGAGGGAGAAATAAAGGGGGAAAGGAGGAAAAAAAGAGAGGTAGAAAGAAAGGAGAGAGAGAAAGGAGGGTGAGGAAAAGAGAAAAGAGGGAGAGGAAGAGAGAAAAGAGGGAGAGGAAAAGAGAAAAGGAAGACGAAAAGAAAATGAAAATATATAGAAGTGAGAGCTAGAGAATTATGTTTCAAATGAGTGTTATTTATATACATGCAGTTTCCTATTTATGAAAAACAATATATTTAGTGGAGTCTAATTTTAAGTTGAATACAATATATATAAACATAATTTCCTATAAAGTTATAACTCAATTAACGAACCGAGCATCAAGCCTTGTTGATATGATAAATTAAATAGATCATTAATAATTATTCCACAATAGTTACGTTTTTTTATAAAGAAACAGATAGAGGAAAATAATAACGGTATAATGGGTTCATAATGTATTTGTTTGTTAACTTGGTGCATGTTCATCCACCTTGTTAACTTGGTGCATGTTCACCCACCTAGTTAACTTGGTGCATGTTCACCCACCTTGTTAACTTGGTGCATGTTCACCCACCTTGTTAACTTGGTGCATGTTCACCCACCTTGTTAACTTGGTGCATGTTCACCCACCTAGTTAACTTGGTGCATGTTCACCCACCTTGTTAACTTGGTGCATGTTCACCCACCTTGTTAACTTGGTGCATGTTCACCCACCTTGTTAACTTGGTGCATGTTCACCCACCTTGTTAACTTGGTGCATGTTCACCCACCTTGTTAACTTGGTGCATGTTCACCCACCTTGTTAACTTGGTGCATGTTCACCCACCTTGTTAACTTGGTGCATGTTCACCCACCTTGTTAACTTGGTGCATGTTCACCTTGTTAACTTGGTGCATGTTCACCCACCTTGTTAACTTGGTGCATGTTCACCTTGTTAACTTGGTGCATGTTCACCCACCTTGTTAACTTGGTGCATGTTCACCTTGTTAACTTGGTGCATGTTCACCCACCTTGTTAACTTGGTGCATGTTCACCCACCACACTCTTTAGCAAATATTATATCTTTTATTCATTCAAAATATAAGCCTCATTAGCGAAAAGGAAATTAAAATTACTTCTGAAAGTTATACAGGCGATAAATTAAAGATCTGGTTTCTTTTCATGGTTCCATTTTAATGTATCGGAACAAATGAATAACTATCAAGTGAAAGGCTAGAAGAGGTCAGATAACTGGCGAAACTCCAGACTAATTATCTACTACCAAACAGAAAAAGGAAACCGATTGGATAAAAACAGAACACCAATCAGTCTTTATCTGGAAAATTTTTTGGTCCATTTTCTATAACTATTTAGTGATGGATTTTTGGTGTTTTTCTTTTGCTAGCAAATTTGATACAATAATTAATTACAATAATTTGAAAAAAATTTAGTTTCAGAATTCATGAATTTTTTATTTGTATTGAACACTATAGTACCTTTATTCTAATTTTCTTCATTAATATAGACGTGAGTGGATAATTTAATGTCCAAGAGACTTCAAATTTATTTTCATATTTTGAGATAGGGTAAGTACTCAATTACCGGATATTTACAGTAATCGGAAAATGCGGCTGTGAACATACTTTATTTGAACCAATCTTGACTTTTGAAGTTTCTGATTAACCTAACACCCACTTTCCGAGTACTGTGACCTCATACTTCATATGAATAGCATGCACAACATTATAAGCATATGCAAACAATTATATAATGTCATTGCAGTAAAACTCCTGAGCTATGAAGTTATGAAGCACTCGAGTGATGGGGACCTGAGTTATGAAAAGCATTTGAATTATGAGGTAGTTTTCTATGTTTAAATTATAGAAAACGATATGCGTCAAAAAATTCGTCATGCATGGTTATCCCTCAATGTCCATAGTTTTCTATGAATCTATTGATAGAAAATTATCTAGCGCAACCGAGATATGAAGTGGCTTTGACATGAAGGATCCAAATTGAATCGAAAGAAATAATTATAATCAACATAGCAAGACATTTCTTATCCCTATATATACTACTTCATGAAGGAATGACATTTAAAGGTACAATAATTTGGCATTTAAAACCTTGCTGTGCAAGACTATTTGACATTTACAGACACACATACGACATTTACAATAATTCAAACAATAACAAATATCGATATGAGGGAGAACACGGAGGAACATTAGAAGGAAAAACACCGGCAACATCGTTATAGTACACCCATCTTCTAACAACATTATCTTAACCCTGTTATTGAGTGGTAAATTTGTTAAAGGATCAATCTATCTAATATTTTGAAAATCTAAGCTTAATTACAAGCTCTTTTTCTCCGATGATTTAGGATATCTATTGAATTTACTCTCTATCATTTAACAACGGTTGGTAAAAATGACTACCAAATTGTTTTACCCGATTCAAACTGAGTGAGGCCAAAATGACCTTTAATTTCAAGATGAAGAATGGAATACTATATCAAGCAAATGAGTAAGGAGAATTCCATGGAAATGTGTAGTTAGTGTTCAAAATCGTAGTGACAGCACAAATACGGTATAGAAAAGTTTATAAAACATTCATCATCAAACATGAAATAAGAAAAAATTGTTTAAACCTGAAGAATTGCATCGTTTGCAAATTTCAGCAGAGTATAGATGATAGCTTTTCCCTCCCTTTATTCATTCTTTGAATTTATCGTTCCTAGAATAGAATAGTTTCACTCACATGCAATTTCTGACAACATCGATCATCTAACACTGAATCTGAAGGCATCCTTCGAAACTGTCCTATATTAATCATCCACAAACATAATTTTCCCCTGGAGACTACAGTGCGTCATTAATCAGACTGTACCTCAGGAGACCTATTGTTCACTTCTAAGCCATGGTTAGAACTGTGTATATTGTTATTGAATAAAATATAGATTAGGCATACATATCTAATGGGGTAGTTAATGTACAGTGTTTTATTGAGTATATAAGGTATAAAATATTCGCACTTTTGCATAAAAAATGGAATTGAGAAGGATCAGAATAAAAAAATATTAAAAGAAACAACAAATGGATTTCACTTATCAAATTTTTGCATTTAATTGTAATGAAAGTCTTCATACATAAAAATATTAGGAAATAAATTGATTTACATGATGAATAGTTTGAAAAGATTCTAGCATGGTATCGCACTATTTTAATGATAAAACTACAATACCAATCAGTTAAAAATATAAATAAAGATACAAAATGAAATAGAATTTAAAATGACGACTGTAAAAGCGTCTAATGAATAAAACAAACCTGCAATTAAGTCTTTGAATGTAAGTTTTAACTTCAATGTAGTTTGGTTTTAACTAACTGCATTGTACATGAGAGTCGACAAACAAGTATAATGCAATGCATGAGGTCCCTATGTGATATGTAAATTACAGATGTTATAGCTAAAAAACTTATGGTGGAGCCATAGAAGATTGTGATCTCTAAATCTTCTTTTACCCACCTCACATTTCTCTCTGGGTGTCAACTCATTGGATTTAAAAAATATATAATTTAATTTAATATATGGAAATACCATTTGAGTATAAGTATTTTAGTAAAAAAAATAATATTTAAAAATAAGCAATCACAATAAATATTAATATAGATATATTAAGTATTAGAATTATTTTATACGTTGATTTAAAACCATTGATAAATAATTGAGTCTGGAGACAAATTTTTACATGTTTAACGATATTTCATTAATATCTTTCCACTGTTTATCGTATTCCTAGTACCAGAAAAAGATTTTTAATTAGTTAAATGTGTATTAGTTAAATGTGTATTTTTAATGAGATAATAGAGATTTAGATTAATTAATGATTGGAATTAGCCACACTGAAAAGTCAGTGACAGATTGCTCAAATATCAAAGTGTATGACAATATTCCGCAGAGTTATTTGATTGATGATTCAAATTAGGTATTCTGATGAGTTTGTAATTAGAAACATATTTACCATTAATCACCTTACTGAAGAGAAAATTATGGTGCAGTCAAAGAAGATTATAGTAGGGACTAATATTTATGTTTGGTGGCTTATATAACTTTAAATTAAGGTATTGCTTGAATAATATACCATGACTTTATTCAATATATGAAGCTATGTCAAAGGTTGTAGTCACTATTTTAAATACTTTCTAAATGTATTGTGAGACCTATTCTTCATTCAAATGTAAATAGAATGTATATAGCCCACTTATAAAACTATACACATATTATTATTAAAAGAAAATGTAACAATAGATTCTCAATCTGGTCCCATTATGTTAAAATCTTTCTTTCCAATGTATCATTGCAGTGAGGTTTGTATTTTTAATGTCATAATACGTCACACGTAGAAATATAATAGGAATATGAGTTTTATTTATAAAGAATTACAAAATTGCTTCAATCCTGATTATAATATGTAAAATTTAAAAAAAAAGGTAAACCGGTACCAGAAAACAATGCATCTTGTTTGTTGTTTATGGAAAATAGAAATAAATTTCCAATAGAAATATCCTTCACGATAGTTACAATTACCATCTGTTATAACGAAAAACATACGCAGAATTGAAAATAATTGAAGTCCCATACTCTAACTAATTGAATGGTATTTTTTCAAGTAACATTTCCAAAAACTATAATCAGACTTGTAAGACGTTAAGCGTTACCATCGCCGATATTAGTCCGTTAAGGCTAGGTGTATTCCCAGACTGTGGTAACCGTCTTACAAATATCTCTTATAACAACATATCAAGGAGAATGAAAACTATCAGAGATACCAGATTAATTGCTTCAGAAACACTTAGAAACTATACAATTTATACTAATCTTAATTTACTAAAAATACAAGAAGGTGTTACAAAAGAAATATAATGATTGGATAGAAATATGAAAAATTATTTTCATTAGAGAAAACAATTTTAGTACAAAATAAAATAATAAAAATACAATGAGTTTTATTATAATAAATCTATAAATGAAATAAAGAAATATTGATTGTAATTTGTAGGGGTAACTGGCCTATTTCGTAGAGCGGCCAGGGACCGCTACAGACTAATTTTCTTAAATCTAGGTTCGAGGGAAAATATAGAAGATTATCGGTGCCACGGTCGCACTGAAATATAAAGATAATTAAGATATTTAATATGGTTTAGGCCAGGGGTGGGCAAATGCAGCACTCAGTGCTATTTTGGCACTCAAAACGGCACCACTGCCCACCCGGGAAACGGTGCTATATTTTTTTCCAAAGAAAATTAAGAATTTTTAGCCCTGACTGCTCTATAAATTAAAAGGATAATATAGAAGTGCATGGTCAACTAATTGAAGAACAGTATATTTGTAATGAATGACCTTGATACTACGATAGTAAATTTTATCCCTTAATGAGGATTTTTTTGTTTATTGTTACAATAGTGCCGGTGTTTAATTTATTTACCTCTGTCTCTTTTTATCAAGATTAGTTAACTTCACATCTTTCATACGCTTGTCTAGGAACATTCAAACACTGTGGAAAATATTTATGCAATCATTTTTCATTCCCATTTTTAATAAGTTAGGTAAGTAATTTATCCTGTGAATTTATGAGTCACTAATTGTTACTTATGCAAGATAGCTTATTTTTGTTTTTATTGTGATATTTTCACATGAAGAATTTTTTAATATATCATATAATAATTCTTTTTAATGCAAATGATAAATCAACTACCAATATTTATGCTCAAAATATGTACCGTTGTAAATGTTCGTACTTCAATTAAATATACCACCTCATTATATAATTATTCAGTATCCCCAGCAATTTAGAAAACGAAAAGAAAATTGTCACTGAGATTCCATCTTTCAGCACTGAAAAACACAATGTGTGCTCACCCCTGGTTTAGGCCAACAAAGAGAACCTATTGAAAAATCGTACGTTCTATTTAAACCTTACAATATATCTTATGTCTTTGGGGATCAGTGATGGTTCTTCATCAAGATCTGAATCCTTCATTGGAAAATCTGAAGAAGTATCTAAAACTATAGTGAAACACAATTTTATATTTTCATATTGAGATAGGCACCCTAACCAAATCTAAGTATAATTAAGAGAAGATATTCGTAGTAGAGCAACACTTGTATGTCCAAAATGACCTTTTTCTGATATCGAGATGGTGCGATTGAACCTAGAGTATTTATCTGAAGAGGCGATGATTATAACTAGGGTTGTGACAATATCCGTTTAAAATCATAGATCTTATGAATACCATAGACGAAATGAAATGGTATCAAATACTATATACCGCTGGTTTAGAACGATTCAATACTGTTTATATCTCTCCGTCTATAATATTTTCAGGATCTATGATTTTAAACGCATATTGTCACAACCCTAATTATAACATTCTTTCAGTTGGTGGGGGTTGCCATTGCAGAGAGATTGGTAGAAGCCAGTTGGTTATTGAGGAGGAGCATGTGAAAGTTAATCAAGGAAATTACCGAAATTATATTCTTAAAGAATCTTTGTTGCGCAAAGAGACAGATTTTTGCCAATAGTCTATAGAACTAGAATAAGCATCCATTTGCATGCACGGAGCTATGAAAACACACCCAATGTTCCTAATCAAAGATAATTCGTTACTCTTTCGTATCACTGCCCAAGCATTTCCATGGATGTACTAATAGACTATGATTTAGGAACATTTCGAGTAAATATTAGTCATTTACAATTGTTAGGGAATAAATATTTAGAAATATAATGATTCGGTCTATTTTTAGGACCCCACATAAACATTCAACAATCAGACAACCTATATCTATGTTCATATATGCTTACACATATGTACATTTTTACATCACATATCGAAAATAAAAGTATTTATCTAAATATTATTTAGTGTATCTAATTTCAGATATTGATTTCCTTCTTGGAAAGCTATATTAAATTAATGAATTGAGGAACGACGAAAACGTTAGCATCCGAAAAAAGTTGGTGTATCTCTTTTCACTAGATTGAAATTATCTAACGTAATATAATGATTAGGTATTCTTTCCGTAAAAGCATATACTATATAAACCGTATGGCACTATATGTAACACTCTATCGCAACTTCTATGCATATTTTATATAGTCTTTTATAAAGAACCATCCCTTCCTCGACAGCTATGTCTCGTATAGGGACTGACGAATAGACGGGGGCCTCTGAAAGAAAATTGAGGGGAGTCACGACCAGCGAGTGGGTTTCGAAAAGCTGTCACGTCCATGAAAAAACTGCCCTAGTAGGCACTGGGGTTTCTATAATTGTATTCAATTGTAGAACACAGCTGAATTGTGTTCGGCCAGCATTCAGTCAGTGTAAAAATGTTAGAAATGGATGGAACAAGAGTAGTTATGGAAAATGTGAATTTAATTTTCAATTTTGGTCGTCAATGGGAATCTGTATAAGGTCTAATGAATAGTACAGTTCGACATTGATTGATAACGCAGTTTATTTCATAGACTTCAACATACCTATTTATCATATATTTTAGTAAAAAAAATATATAATAAATGAATTTCTTCAATATTCTTGAAAATTAGTTACTAAATTTCTATTATTACACGGAATTATTAAAATTACTTAAAAAATAAAATTAAAAAAGATAACTAAAATACGCAAGTTGACGTTAAATATGCATCTATAATCATATTCTGCTTATTACATTACTATATACCATCATTACCTTTATTTAATGTAACTACTTGAGTTTTTCGCTAAAATGGTATCTTTTCTGTAAGCGTAATTGTCCAAAAAAAGGAGCAGGAGAATTATTCTTTCAAAGAGGATTTAGTGCAGTTCAGCACGAACATTTGATCACATTTGCTTTACAGAATGAGATTACTCTTGAAAGGAAACCTAACAAAGTTTCAAAATCCTATCCCCACACTCCTATTTGAGACAAGTAAAACTTTTTACTCCTTGTGGATTGCAGTTAGTTTTTCATAGCGCAGATTTACTACACAGAAAATCTATTGTCATGGGAAATAAATACTACCTGCAATTTAAAAATCTATTCCATTTTGCCCCCGTAACTGAAAAAAATGTTGGTATCTTAATTACTTAGGTCACTCTTTAAAGAGAAGCATTATAAATTTAATATGCCTAATACATATAATTCGGATGAACAATCAGTTGGAGAATAATATCTATATTGGGGGGCGTGTCACCTTCCCATTTTCCATGTAAAATCATTAGACAATCAGCAAGAAGTATACAGTACGACAAACTAGCGGATACAAATACTACATCACAGTTTTATATCTAAAATTTAAAAGTCGGAATTGTTAGTTATCACACGATATTGTTGACATAATAATGAATTTTGTTAATTCAAATTTCATTTAATTAACAATATTTTAATTGAATTATCGATACTGGTATAGTTCTAACATCATGCCAGTTTCATCTTCATACTTGATTTTTGTATTTGTTTTTCATTTGCGTGGGCAAAACGGAAAACCCCAAATTTATGATACACTATCAGTACATAGTTGAAAATTACTGAATTTTTATTGCATGTTTTAGCTTCCTCATCTACAAATATATTATAAATTAGGGAGAAACACAGTAAACTGAAAAAACTCCAGTTCATATTTCTAAATGAATCTTTTCTGTCATAGTACAACACAACGGAAAAAAATAACTGTGTTCCCTGCAAGAAAAAACAGTCAGAGTTTGTTTTCAAATTAAAATAAAAAACATCTTTCTACTAGAGTAAAGAATGTCAAAATGTAAAGCAGCACTGATAGAATCTTTAAGATAAAAATCATTTATATTGTGCATCCCATGTAGCTGTATATTTCCATAAGTTCATATAGGGACGTATTCGGTCTATTTGGATGGTAATGAAGCAAGAAGAGATGCAATTTAGAGGCTCCAATATTACCATATATTGAGACAAGATCTTTGACTGACTATGCCTATCGGTATTGATATTGTGATAGGATATACTGGCAGGATACCAGTGTCCTTGTGGTAACATTGTGAATTGATCTAGAAGAAATTGTATTAATATATAATAGTTCTAGGTAATTTCTAGCCAAGGTAAATTCAGTAAAGTATACATTTTGTCACTATCGAAGTTACCCCCAACTGGACCGCTAACCAAATCTTAGGGGAATATTGTATTTAGCATTTATCTGGTAAGAAATTTGCCGGGGCGGAATTTACCAGGGTGGAATTTACCAGAGTGGAATTTGCCGGGGTGGGATATAACGGAGTGGAAAAAACAGGGGTGGAATTTACCGGATGGAATTTACTGGGTTGGAATATTCCGGCCATGCACCGAGGTTAATAATGGTCATGTCCAATAACCCTGACTGATAGTAACATTTGATAACATTCATGGCGATGTGAATAAAATATACACTGAATAAATATTTATTAAAGGAATCAATATAGTTTCTTGCCATTAACTTCCATCTAAAACATTATCAAAGAAGACAGAACGTTCATCTCTTTAGATTATTCTCTGACAGAGGAAATGTTTTCCATTACATTCCTTTGGATAAATTCCCCTCCGTCAATAGACTCCAATCACTTTCTGTACGAATGCCGTATCGGAAACCTTTAATAGCCCCTTCAGGTGACGTCACAGGTACTTGCTTTGATCCCCTAACCACCAGAGTACCTGTCAATAACTCATCCTGGCAAGTACCTGGTGGTTCCAACGATACAGATTATTAATATCGCACTAAGAGGAAGGGGAGGGGGATGTTATCTTAATATCTAATGATGTTTTTGAGTGTTTTTAATCGCTTCAGATTATTTCTAATTAAGAGATCAGTCATAATAAGTCCAATTAAAACGTCTGAAAATAAGAGTTGAAAATATGTCTCTTAAATATTGATGATGAACATAACACGTCTCTCATTAATTTCAATAACGTCATAATTAATCAACAATCGAGTTTGGTGAACACCATCTTGTTTAGAAGTTACGAATCTGTGTCATTATTTTGTTGTTAAATAATATTTTTTATATGTATAAGAAGAGTATTATAACTCAATTTATGATATGATTAATTTGAATTGATGACCAAAAAACCCGCCCAGTGAAAATGAAATTTTTTGGGATCGATCCACTATCTGTATTCAGATTATAGTTAGGGTAGCGATATATCTCCACGATAATAAATGTATGTAGTTACCGATATGACCTCTTCTATATGATTATATAATATATATAGTGTCCGATAAATCCTCTGTCTGCACGATAACATATACTAGCCAATTAATATATCCACTGTATTGATGAAAATATAGTTACCGATATATCCTCTGTATTTCCGATAATATAGTTACCGATATATCCTCACTATTTCTGATAACATAGTTACCGATAAATCCTCTCACTAAACGATAACATAGTTACCGATATATTCTCTCACTAAACGATAACTTACCATAGAATAATCCCTACCTTGTCAATAACCTCCGCTGTGCATAATAACGGCACATATTGCGCAAATCACTCTACCACTGGTGTAACTAATTCACTATAGACACTTTATCATGTACAGTTAATGTGATGCAACAGTTTAACATTGCAGTGACACTACAATGAATAACTGGAAACAATACGCTATCTAGTTTAAACCAGAAAGTTTTGGTGAACACTTTTCACTGCTCAGAAATAAAGAGAAAATTTATCCTTTCATCGTTCTGTATAACAGGTTTTCAAACTCATGCCGTTTGAGTGACTTAATACGATACAAATATAAGACGTTAAAGGGTTAAAGAATTGGATTACCTCAGAGTAAAACAATTTGATCTTTGATATATATTATTTTCTTTTCTTACAATGAAATGTAAATATATCTATTAATAAAAATTATTTTAACGTTACTTTATCGTTAACTCAATGCAATTTTAAAATGTCAGGTTTATGTAAAATAATAATAAGAACTATTTATGGGTGCCCTTTATTCTTTATTTCAATATGGCATGTCAGTCATTCCTAAGAAAAATTACCATTTGAGTGCGACAAGCGACTGAAATTTTTAAAATAAATTGTCGCATTTATGAAAGCGGACGGCCCAAACAAAACTCGCTCTTCATTTTACTTTTTTCTTCATAAACCGAACCTCTATTCTCAACTATGGTCGGTCAGAAAAAAAATCACAAGGGACCCTACTTCATCTTCTTGTCTCCACCATAACTTAGTCTTCGAGCAAGCACACCAGAGTACGTGGGGCCAAATAAACCCATTTCTAAACAGTCTAATATCTGCTCAGACTCACAAGAATTCTCGATGGAGAGAACACACAGGATGAAGAAATTGGACGGCAACGTGTGCAGAATGCAAAGACGCTTATCGTTCTCGTGTATCAAAAGCTCTGGTTTGTGAAGACCAGCTGTCCAGAATAAATAAATATCTAGCTGCTTGCCTAAGCTACAATTTCACGGGAAAGATAAACTTGCATTTGGAGGAAAATGCACTATAGAATTGCTTGATGTTAGAAATTTATTTAAGTAAAATTATTGGATCTTTCAAGATTAAGTTTCAGCGATATTTGCATTATTTAAATAATGGAATATAATTAAAATATACTTACAGGATGCGTCCTAGAATTTTGTCAACTTTATTAAAAAAATAAAGTGCAAGAACTTAATTAAGGAAAATTTGTCTTGTATATGATAACTCTTTCATTACATACATAGTATATATACACTAGAAGTATATATTTAGGATATCAATAAGACGTTATTCCTAGGAAACGTTGCGATCTTTCCGGAATATCCCCATGATATCGCAACCTTCCTTCGATATGCAGTTCCACAATATTGCACTCTTATACTAAGCGAATGTTCCCGCGATATGTAATGATTCTCACTCGACATTTTCGGGATGTTTACGCGTCTTGAATTAAAAAAAATGATTTTAATGTACATATGTACAGGGTGGGGCGTAAGTTTGGAAGCAATTTTTCAAACATTAATATAATTCTTAAAAATAAGTTCCCAAGTTGGTGATAGGGTTTGAACTATAGTAGAGACACTACATTATGACGTGGCAGTGTTATTTTTTACAAAAATTTAGTCAATTCAAAAATGTCAGACAAAAGAGAAGCCATTATTGCTCTACACCGTGCCGGGAAGTCAGATTCCGTCATTTCAAAGACTCTCTCAATAGCGAGATCGACTGTTTGGAAGTGTGTGAAGCGTTTTAATGAGAGAGGAGACTTGACTGATCGTCCAAGAAGTGGTAGACCACGCTCACAACGCACCAAACAACTGATAAGATGTGCCCGAGAGAAGATCAGGAGGAACCCGAAAAGGTCAATACGATTGTTAGCTAAAACAGCTAATGTGAGTCCCAGAACAATGAGAAGAGTCGTCAAAGAAGACCTAAAGATGTCCTCTTTCACCCTCCAAAAGAGAGACTCTGTCAGAAGCTGTAAAGAAAAGGAGATTGGAGAGAAGCGAAGCACTCTGAGAGAATTGAAGTCTGGCACGGCTGGTGAAATTGTTTGGTCTGACGAAAAAAATTTCACAGTGGAAATGGCTCACAACCGGAGGAATGACAGAATAATTGGTAAAAGTGCAAAAGACATCCCATACAACCAAAAAACTGTCCACAGAACCATGAAACCTGCTTCAGTAATGGTCTGGGCCGCCGTTTCAGAAACTTGGAGATCTCCAATAATTTTCGTGGAACAAGGCACCAAAATCAATGCTAAATGTTATATTGAGAATATTTTGACGCCAATGTTGGAGTCAACTAAGGATCACTTCGGTAATGACACTCTATGGACATTTCAGCAAGACGGCGCGACTTCACATACTGCAAATGTCACTCAAAACTGGTGCCATGACCATCTTCCACGGTTTTGGTCCAAAGAAATGTGGCCTCCCTGCTCCCCAGATGTTAATCCTATGGACTTTTCGGTATGGTCTATTCTTGAATCAAAGGCCTGTGGTAAATTCCATCGCAGTGTGGATGATTTAAAGCGTTCGCTCCAGAGATCTTGGAAGGAAATTTCACAAGAACAGTTGCGTGAGGCAGTAGGAGGAGTTCGGAGGAGATTTGAGGCTGTTATTAAAAACAAGGGGGGACATTTTGAATAAATTTATGATTTTTGAATTCTTAAAACCCTTATGTAATAATACATAACTGTAAATTATTAAATATATTTTTCGTTGGATTATAATATGCACTTTCATTTGCTTCCAAACTTACGCCCCACCCTGTATATTGGAAATAGTTGACAAACACATGTTCAACAAGTATTTGAAATTGCTCAGCATAAACGATTTCATATATATATTATAAGTTATAAATATAGGATATAATCGGTGTAGTAAATTTTGAACTAAGAAAAACAGTGAAATTGAATTTTCACAATAATTATTAGGGAAGCTTTTATAAATCAAATATAATTTTATAATTGTCAGAAATGGAAAGATATTATTAAAATTAATATATTATTTTTCCTATATTTATGGAGTCTAAGAGGACACATAACGGTAAAGTATATAAATGATATTAAACTTTCTTCAACGATTCTTTGATTTACCTATACAAATTTATTTCTACACAAAAGAAGGGGAGATGAAACTTAATCAGATTAGCAAGTTGA
Organism: Caprella mutica; assembly: GCA_947561585.1. Taxonomy (NCBI): domain Eukaryota; kingdom Metazoa; phylum Arthropoda; class Malacostraca; order Amphipoda; family Caprellidae; genus Caprella; species Caprella mutica. The sequence continues at coordinate 256,095 of CANNZV010000025.1, forward strand.
GATTTTGAAGAAATCTAGCAGAACATTAATTAAACCAGCTGAATAATACATGTGTTAAAGGTGCGCATTATCGCCTATGTTGAAATGTCGCGTCTGATAACTATTCCTGAATTGTCTGTCATCTTGGCGGAGGTTTGCCAGGCTTGACTTCACGTCTCAGATCTCTCGAGACAGGACTTCCTCATCATGAAGTCATTCAGCCTTGAACTGAATGAACTAACCAGGAAATTTGAGAACTTGAGAATTGCAGACTTGGAAACTGAGTAGTGAGAGGGAATTATCACCGGGACATGGGAGATTATATTATATCCGTTATCACTACCCACTAAAATGTCCATCTTGTTCACGATGTTGATGGCAATTATAAATGAATATGCCTTTCTGAATGGAGATTATCACATTCTCTGATGCTTTATAACAAAAATTTATATTCAATTATCATTTATTTAAGAGGAGTCGATGCGAGACGGTTTTTCTTGATATTTAATAGGCGCAAGAATGAGGTAATTTTAGTACAATATTTGATAGGATAGCAGCTTCGGTGTTAATTTATCTTAAACTGAGTATGTGCTCTACTATTAAATTGTTACTGTATAAATTCTATCATTACTATAATAATTTTAACAACAGTATTGGTGATGATTACTGGTAAAGATCGACTAAAAATAGTCTGTTAAATTTGCTAAAAAAAGAGCTCTTGATTTTAACAGGAACCTTGCGGTGTTGATCAAGATACTTAAATGACAAAACCACCAGTCAGGAACAATCATAGGTTGAATGAGATATTCGAACATCAAAGCATTGTGTGAAATGTTTATAAATTCAAATTTACTAATATATATTGTCAATCAGAATTTGATTGGATATAGAATAGAAACAATCGACAGTCAGACTGATGAAAGGATTGTCCCTTGTCCATGAAATTAATTCGAACTGATTCGAAACAGCCTGTACAATGAAATGGAGAGATGTATGATATTTCATGATTGTGTGTATGTAGTAAAAAATATTTATGTATGTAAATATAAATTAAGCAACATATATAGGGTTTTGGTTTATTTTATAATTTAAGACATTAAAATTATTCTTTAATAACAAACCATGAACATATCATGCTCATATAATTACAGAGGAGTTAGTTCTTAACTAAGCCAATAATTTAATTGTCAATATGTCGATAAAAGATTTTATTGGTAAATCAAATGTACATTTAGTCGACAAATAATAGAAATTATAAGAGTACGTCAATTATAATACATACATTTTCATAAGAGTTACATAATTATTAATACATAGTTATTACTTATTAGTTTCTAAGAATCTAGTTGAAATTGGCAATATTGAAAAATTGCATTTATTTTACACATTGCATTACAAAAAAATGATTTTCCGTTAATCATTTTTGAATAATTAATTTGATGGTATTTTCTAAATAAAGTTAATACTAACAATATTCGAATAGAATGAAGTAGTAGAGTTTGAAGAGAATGCATAACTACAAGGGGAAATGCTTTCAAAGACACAATCGCTAAATAATGGCTAACTTCAGCCAATAAATTTGGCACTAGCAGCTGCTAACTGGCACTGATGGCGCAATTTGGATATCTTTTGTAGGCACAACTTCAAAATATATTGGGGAACGACGGGGAATTGCGGTACAGTGAGCGCATAATGTAACACTGGTAATGTCGCAGTACTCGGGAAGTGGGTGTTAACACAAGTCAGAAAAGGAAAATTTTGTTCATGGGTAGGGTTGTGACAATATGCGTTTAAAATCATAGATATCGAAAATATTATATACGGTGAGAATTAAAGAAAATTGAATCTTTCTAAACGAGCGGTATAAAGTATTAAACACCATTTCAGGTAGTTTCGTCAATAACTTTTTCGGGATCTATGATTTTAAACGCATAATGTCACAACCCTAGTAATGAACCATGTTCCGACGACTGTGAGTGTCCTATGCCTTTGGGAGCAGTAGGATATGCTATAGCATAATAAAAAGTGAAATTCAAAGTAATTATCTAAAGTGATACTGACTGTTAATGGAAGAAAATGACCTAGAATTAAATAACTTGGTTTCAATTCAATATATAACAAGGATCCAATTTGAACTCAGTCTCCAACGCGGGAATGCTTTAATGTTTCAGTAGAACGAAGCCGTTAAGTTTGGGTCAGTAAATTGGAGTACATGTTGAGTTCCTTCTATAAAATTCTGCACAGAATAAACGATATCTTCTAGAATTATTTAGTCTCCCTGTAGTGTTCGTGTACCTTTATTAACGGACTACTGTTCTCGAGGAACTTGAAGCCTAGACATAATTGAGTTTGCAAAAGAAAAACAATATTATCAATTGATAAGGAAAAACAGTTCTATAAATAGATACCATTACGTATCACACTTCCAAAAATATTGAATGAAATGAGTTATCAATATGAACCTTATAGATGTAACTATTGATATTCTAAAATATACATAGAAACATATATTTGAAATGGTTGCTGAAAGTAGAGAATTATGGTATTGCAATTATAGCATTGACGACAAAGTTAATTAAAATAATTAGGTATAGAAAGTTGTAGAAATAACATTTCCAAAACAGTTTCAAATAATAAATTTAAATAAACTTTAACAGTTCTATATTCATAACTGTTTTAACTCTCATTCAAAACAACAAACTCGTGAACAAATATCTTCCAGGTATAAATAAAAGGGTCACCCCTCCATCGGTTGGTATGCAACAGCAATATTCCACTTCAATGAGCAAATAAGAAAGATGGACAACTACCGAGTAGTTCAGAAGTAGCTGCTAGCAGTTATATTTACATTAGAAAGAAGCATCTTTGAATGTGGCGGTAACTGTTAGCAGGTTTACCAAATAGAATGTATTTGAAGGTTGAAATTGAAAATGATAGCAATACAGAAGCTCATAAACAGAGTAAACTTTAGACACTTAGGTTACTGCTTTTTCCCACTATAAATATGATCAACTCTAACGAAATTTTGTAAATAAATACAATAAAAGAGGCGATGAACTCTTTAAATCAATTATAAGAATCTACGGCATATTTAAATTTGATAACCAGTCTGAGAAATATTCATTGATGAGATTGATTATTTCAAATAAGTCCCTAATTGACTAATTTCTTTCCAGGTAACTCGTTATAATTATTTTCTCTTGATTTAAAAGTAGGACTTTTCTAATTTCTTTCACCTTATTTGTATGAAGATAAATATTGGAAATTGGGAGCTAATAGAATTGGCGGAAGCAGGCACTGAAAATCATTTTATCAATTATATATGGCATTAACCGGAATAAAATAAAAAGGATATTTATCATAGTATGATTGATCGATTATACGCGGCAAGAACAGTAAAAAAATAAAATTTGAATGAAATGCATGTTGGAACTTATTGAAAACTGCTTGTGAGTTTGAGACATTTTCGAACCTGTTCAAACAAGAAAGAACGCGTCAAGGCAATCATGAACCTATTTAAAAATACGCGTATGAAAGATTATAAATATTCTTATTAAAGAAACAAAAGAAAAAAGAACAAGATGGCCAATGTGAAAAGTTTCTAACTGATATACGTTTGATAACGTGTTCAATTTGTTTTCATATCTCAATTAGAAACATTACAAAACTAATCTCTTTTGAGCACCTAAACAATGTCCTTGCGAATGTAATTACAAAGGAAGATAATTAAAGTAAACGAAGATTCATTTCCTTCTTAATGTGCTGGTAAATTAGGAACGCTAATTATAATACTTAGCGAAGACTAGTCAGATTTAAAGTGGCTATCTAATATAAAACTCTGTTTTTCCATTTAACCAAATCTAAGGTTATTCAATCAGCTGTAAAAAGGATATTTAATTTTAGTAGGATTGTATCGCTGTCTTCAAAAGGAAAATTAAATACAAGGGACTGGAAGAAGCAGTCAGAAAGGAAAGTGGCTCTATGAACAAAGTCACCTACCACTAGTAGGTGACAATGCTCGTAGAAGCAGAAAAGCTACTCCGTGAATACAGTCACTTACCAAAAAATAGAACTTCCCTTTCATAAATATTTATAAAATATACAGTAGAGGTAACATTATTTGTGGCACCTCAAAGGTTAGAAATTAGAAGGTTACTACCTACCACTAAGAATTTAGTTTTAATAATCTTATTCTTTGCGGATAAATTTTAAGGATAAAGTTTTTTCGGTTACTGTCACCTGACCAATAAGTGTATCACGGTTTCCTGCTCCACCTACTTTGGCTCCTCCTCCTAGCCGACCAATTAGAGAAGAGTTATCCTAAGCAACATTATCTGTAAGAACATTATACTTGCAGCACTGTGACGATAGAAATGCATGCGTTAGAGACAATATCTAAAAAACCTTTTGCACTGTTTACTTTATTTTTGAAACTTTTGGTGGAAGAAACCTAACCTATTTGGGCATATCAAAAAGTTGTGACATTATTAGAATCTAAAATTACCTCATTCTTATCGAAATCTCCTTTAATATTATCCTCTTTATGAACTAACTGATCAATCGAAACTCATCAGTGACAGACATACATCTCTCTTTTTACCGATACCGATACCGTCTCTCTTTTTACCGATACCGATACCATCTCTCTTTTTACCGATACCGATACCATCTCTCTTTTTACCGATACCGATACCATCTCTCTTCTTACCGATACCATCTCTCTTCTTACTGATACCATCTCTCTTCTTACCGATACCTACACATCTCATTCATCAACGTAGAGACAATTCCCTGTCAGTTAGTTTCTAATTTGTGCGACAGGTGACCGGAATAAATCAACTGATAAACCAAGACGAAACCTACCCATAAATCATAAGATGGAGCACTTTTTACATAAATTATGGCCAGCACTTATAACCATAGAAACTGAACGCATATATATATTCAATCATAAGGGAAATTATATATTTTTTCTTTAGTGATCGAAAATATGAAACTGTTCTATAACTTTGAATTTATATATACTAATAAATGAATAACAAATTGAATATGCAATTACAATCGTAAGATCATTTTCACTGGATAATTTATAAGTTAGAACTTAAGTGTTTAGAACTTTAAAAAATACACTTACACATAGAGAAAGGATTAGTTGAATCAAATCAAATTTGATTTTTTTTTACTTATATGGATGAAGTAAAAAAAAGTAGCGCCAACTCTCATAGAAAGTTAATTTATACACCATATACATTGGATTGACAGTCTTTGTGAGTTACTACAATACACTCTGTCATAGTTGTTTCAACATACGTTAAAATTATCATAAAAGTAACTTTTACCTCTCATAGTAAGTTTGTTTGTTCGCTATAGGGGCTACTTTCTCTCCACGATTTCATTCTAGAGGAGTTCTACAGTAGTTTCTTACATATACACATAATAAAAATTGAAAGAAAACAATATAAAAGCTAGGTGTAGTGCCCAGAATATGGGAGTTATCAGAATTTATCTGACCTTTAGAGAATTAAAACCAAGTACTGTGAGCCAAATCAAGTGTCCCATTATTGTAACGTCTCACTTGTTGATAACACTCTGTGAAAAGAAATTCGTATCCTAAAATTATCAGCCGTTGCTAATGTCCCGTACACACTACCTAACCCTTCGTCAAATATGTCAAAACGTTCAAAAAAGTAGCGTTGTTAAAGACTAAAATACAGAATTTGAATAGATTCAACATGTTGGAAAATAGTTTGTCAAACAGTTTTAAAATCTGTTTGAATATTCTGGTTGATTTTTGGAAAATAGTTTGACGAAGTGTTTCATACACAGGTATTATTGTTATTAACAATGTTGCAACAATATTGTGACAATATTGTCCAAAGAAACATCTAGCTAGATAATATTCAGTGTGTACGGAACTAAAGCAAAGGGTAAGACTGACAGCAGAGTTATGGAGTGTTTTGGAAGACCTGAAGAGAGATGTTTTGGAAGACCGTATTAATCGTTTTCTGTATCAATCGTTTTCCGTATTTATTGTCTTCCGCATTTATTGTCTTCCGTATTAATCGTCTTCCGTATTAATCGTCTTCCGTATTAATCGTCTTCCGTATTAATCGTCTTCCGTATTAATCGTCTTCCGTATTAATCGTCTTCCGTATTAATCGTCTTCCGTATTAATCGTCTTCCGTATTAATCGTCTTCCGTATTAATCGTCTTCCGTATTAATCGTCTTCCGTATTAATCGTCTTCCGTATTAATCGTCTTCCGTATTAATCGTCTTCCGTATTAATCGTCTTCCGTATTAATCGTCTTCCGCATTAATCGTCTTCCGCATTCATTGTCTTCCGCATTCATTGTCTTCCGCATTCATTGTCTTCCGCATTCATTGTCTTCCGCATTCATTGTCTTCCGCATTCATTGTCTTCCGCATTCATTGTCTTCCGCATTCATTGTCTTCCGCATTCATTGTCTTCCGCATTCATTGTCTTCCGCATTTATCGTCTTCCGCATTTATCGTCTTCCGCATTTATCGTCTTCCGCATTTATCGTCTTCCGCATTTATCGTCTTCCGCATTTATCGTCTTCCGCATTTATCGTCTTCCGCATTTATCGTCTTCCGCATTTATCGTTTTCCGCATTTATCGCTTTCCGCATTTATCGCTTTCCGCATTTATCGCTTTCCGTATATATTGTTTTCCGCATTTACTGCTTTCCGCATTTACTGCTTTCCGCATTTACTGCTTTCCGCATTTACTGCTTTCCGCATTTACTGCTTTCCGCATTTACTGCTTTCCGCATTTACTGCTTTCCGCATTTACTGCTTTCCGCATTTACTGCTTTCCGCATTTACTGCTTTCCGCATTTACTGCTTTCCGTACTTTTTATTTTCCGTACTTTTTGTTTTCCGTACTTTTTGTTTTCCGTACTTTTTGTTTTCCGTACTTTTTGTTTTCCGTACTTTTTGTTTTCCGTACTTTTTGTTTTCCGTACTTTTTGTTTTCCGTACTTTTTGTTTTCCGTACTTTTTGTTTTCCGTACTTTTTGTTTTCCGTACTTTTTGTTTTCCGTACTTTTTGTTTTCCGTACTTTTTGTTTTCCGTACTTTTTGTTTTCCGTACTTTTTGTTTTCCGTACTTTTTGTTTTCCGTACTTTTTGTTTTCCGTACTTTTTGTTTTCCGTACTTTTTGTTTTCCGTACTTTTTGTTTTCCGTACTTTTTGTTTTCCGTACTTTTTGTTTTCCGTACTTTTTGTTTTCCGTACTTTTTGTTATCCGTACTTTTTGTTATCCGTACTTTTTGTTATCCGTACTTTTTGTTATCCGTACTTTTTGTTATCCGTACTTTTTGTTATCCGTACTTTTTGTTATCCGTATTTTTCTTTATTCGGATTTTTTTTACTCAGAATTTCTGTTACTCGGATTTTTTGCTTGGGTAGTCAACAGATTCTCATAGGCTTCAACTACCTACAAGAATTCTAATTCTTCACCTGACTATAATAAAACACATCATTACATCTTTTTTATTGCTCCGTGAGATAGATACCTGGCCACTCATTACTTCACTACTTAATACAGAGCTGTGACTCTCTAAAATATTTTTTATCTAATTTCAAACTCTGTTATCCGGATTTCTGTTAACTGGACAATTATTTTCATCATAGAATTAAATCGTTCATTAAATGATAAATTGTGACATTTTTTGCAACCAACCAACAGATAAATAACCAGGTAGCAATGATTCTCGGGCCAATGTTGTCCCAATATTGTCAATGTATTCCCAATATTGCCAATGTTGTCCCAATATTGCCAATGTTGTCCCAATATTGCCAATGTTGTCCCAATATTGCCAATGTTGTCCCAATATTGCCAATGTTGTCCCAATATTGCCAATGTTGTCCCAATATTATCAATGTTGTCCCAATATTGCCAATGTTGTCCCAATATTGTCAATGTTGTTCCAATATTGCCAATGTTGTCCCAATATTGTCAATGTTGTCCCAATATTGTCAATGTTGTCCCAATATTGTCAATGTTGTCCCAATATTGTCAATGTTGTCCCAATATTGTCAATGTTGTCCCAATATTGCCAATGTTGTCCCAATATTGCCAATGTTGTTCCAATATTGCCAATGTTGTTCCAATATTGCCAATGTTGTTCCAATATTGCCAATGTTGTTCCAATATTGCCAATGTTGTTCCAATATTGCCAATGTTGTCCCAATATTGCCAATGTTGTCCCAATATTGCCAATGTTGTCCCAATATTGTCAATGTTGTCCCAATATTGTCAATGTTGTCCCAATATTGCCAATGTTGTCCCAATATTGCCAATGTTGTCCCAATATTGCCAATGTTGTCCCAATATTGCCAATGTTGTCCCAATATTGCCAATGTTGTCCCAATATTGCCAATGTTGTTCCAATATTGCCAATGTTGTCCCAATATTGCCAATATTGTTCCAATATTGCCAATATTGTTCCAATATTGCCAATGTTGTCCCAATATTGCCAATGTTGTCCCAATATTGCCAATGTTGTCCCAATATTGCCAATGTTGTCCCAATATTGTCAATGTTGTCCTAATATTGTCAATGTTGTCCTAATATTGCCAATGTTGTCCCAATATTGCCACTGTTGTCCCAATATTGCCAATGTTGTCCCAATATTGCCACTGTTGTCCCAATATTGCCACTGTTGTCCCAATGTTGTCCCAATATTGCCAATGTTATCCCAATATTGCCACTGTTGTCCCAATATTGCCAATGTTGTCCCAATATTGCCACTGTTGTCCCAATATAGGCCCAAGAAACATTGCTATACACCTGTGCAGAGTGTATTATACAGGGTGATAGTATAGTTAATCTCCGGAAGAGGTCTCTTGTTTCTCTTCATTTCCACTCACTCTCCATGACAGCAAATGTTGCCTCAAACACACAGAGAACGGTTTTGTTAAATTTACAAAACGTATTTTGTCGATAACATTTGGTTATGGTAATGAGAAATTTTTGTTATATTAACCATCAATTGAGTTAAATCAGCAATAAAATATTGTTCAAAGGTTTCTTCACTACAACAAAATATTTCTTTAAGTTAACAGTACATTTTTTGTTATGGAATATTGTTAAGGTTACTAAAAATGTTTTGTTCATATTAATTTAAATATTGCTATGATAACAATAAAATATTGTTAAATGTTTTTTTTATATATAACAAAATGTTTTTGTAGTAGTAACTGAAAAATTTAGTTAAAATATAAAATTGCTGTTTAACAAAATACCTTTGTCTTTATAAATAATATTTTTGCTACAATAATATTATATTTTTGTTGATATATTTTTTACTATTAACAATATTATATTGTTATTAGTAATAATTATCTGACATTTCATTTTGTTATTAGGCTTCTTATAAATTTTAGTTACCACAATATGTATTCATTGTTCGTACAGAATTAATATATATATATATATATATATATAAATTTATACGTGTTTCTTGAGTGCTATTTTGTATCGATATTCCCACGTCTGTCCCACGCGTGATGTCCCTCGTCTGTTTTACGCGGGAAAAAGTTATGCATTGAGTCTTGGTGCAAATCTAAATGGTAAAAATATCTATACATATTACAGCAAGTTCATTCTGAAGCTTTATTTACGTATCATAACTACGTAAGTAATGATACACACTAGTAGGTATCTATGTAGGTATTGATTAATAAAACCTAGTAAGAAACTATAGGTAGGTAGGTGGGAATTGATAAATATTAATAGATAGCTATTTTAAAAATATTCAATTTAAATGTTCTATTGCTTGTTATTATAAAAAAGGAAAGATACGAAATCAATAGAATATTAAGTAATATTTATTTATAATAACTTTAAAAGGCATGCATGTTTACATATTGCTTATACTTCATTCCAATCCTCCTTCTACCATGTCCAGGATGGCTGAGAGGTTAGCGCCGCAGACTCGAGATTGGAGATCGTCGGTTCGAGTCCTGAGTGTACCACTGCATTTCTATGTTCATTTATTCCCATTTAATTTGTATATAACAACATGTAACATTAAACTAATTGATATACTGCCAAATTTACATATACACTATATGTAATAAAATAAGAAATAGTATTAAAACAGCACAATCTATTTTTTCAGTTAAAATAACAAGATGATTTTGTTACTACAAAAAATTATTTGTGTTGCTTCAAATATACTTTTTGTTGACATAACAAAATACATTTTTTGAAATAACAGTATTGTAATGTTACTATAACTAATAAGCTCTAGTTACTGTAACCTTAAAAATTCTAGTGTAACTATAACAAAAAAACCTTAACAAAAAAATATATTTACTGTAACAAAATTATTTTGATGGCTCATAGCTGACTAATTTATTTTGTTGATACAACCAAAAACCTACTTTTTTTTGTTGTATCAACAAAACCGTTCTCTGTGTGAATGATCATCAAGGGAGAACCAAGATTTATCATCATTAATGTGCAAGAGCCTGTTTTACTCTGTAGTTAAATGGTACCTATGTTTAGTTCCATCAAATACATTAATAAGAAAGCAATATAGATGAATAAAGAAATCAATCTAATTTACCATTAGTTATGCTGTAATAATGATTTATAACATTTTTAAATTATAGAATCAGAATGCAGGTAAAATTTGTCATTATATCATTTTGTTTAATAAATTAATTAGATGCATTCATAAACTCGCTGAATTAATAACATCTTATCAACCATCAAATGAGAAATAATATAAAACAAAATTTTGAATATAATTTTATTTTGTTCACATTCAATATGATCAAAAAAACTCTTCTTTACCCGTGTCAGAGAATCCTAGAATTTTCTTTAAAAAATATTTTTTCCTGCTATTGTGACATTTAATCTAACACATAGATACACGAATTTATTATATAATTTGTAAATTTATGAAAACTAATAGAAATATTCCCACAAACAAGTTATATTAATTAATCCATCAAACGTAATATAGTTCATATTTTTATTACACTCTCTCAGCATTCATCTGAAATTGTCTACAGCAAATACAGGTTTTCATAGACCTAACTAACCAACAATTTTTCCAGCATCCATATAATAAAATACTAACTTATTCGTCTCTAACAACCAATGCTAGCGGCCTTTCACCAACATTACTCTAAAACTCTAGAAAAATCTCTCTACTGCTTGCGTAGACATTTCAATACACAGATAGTTAGTACAGTACACAGGAACTGCATTGACTGAGTCAACAGGAATTGTAACTAGAGTAAACTATCCCATTGTTAAATTCTCAATAGGTTTCAATGAGTCTTTCGTGGAAATCAAATAACTTCATTAAAACTTTCGAGAAATGAAGGAAAGCTTTTCTGAGAATCTTCTATAATAATTTAATATTAGCCAGTGTGTTCATTCAATATCCATTGACGAAATATTGGTTTCTTCAAGTTTGAAATAACATTTATTTAATATGATACAAATATTAATAAACAAGACAATAATTATGTAATATTTATTTTCAGATAAATTATGTAATATTTATTTTCAGATAAATTATGTAATATTTATTTTCAGATGCATAGAGAAGCCGAAATGAGACGACGAATAATTAATTCCTTAATTTATTTTTAAATACTAAATTATTTAATAGAATTAAAGGCATAGTTCATAAAGATAAACATTAAGAAATTTACATCAAATAAAAATAATCAATAGAGAAACATCATTGTAAAACTTAACCACTTGGTAAAACTAAAAAAAACTTTAAAAAATCTCCCCAAAATACTGACACTTCCTAAATATTTAACATGAAATAGCCTTAATTATGTATAAACATCAAACAATACACCAAGTTCAGAAAATTTCTAAACGTATACAGAAAAAGATTCGGATTTCGATTGGAACGAAGGAACTGTTTGCGCGTGTTCACTCTACGGAGTCTAGTCTTCCACTATCAGTTCTGGCTGAGATAACTCTGTTCTCTGCCACCTGTAAGTACTGCCATTATGCAATGAGAGGGAAGAGGAATGGTGGAGTGCATGTGACGTGATCGCCAGAGGAAGGGTCTACACCACATTAGCAAATTATTTAGGAGAAGCATGCAAAGATAGGTAGATTTTTAGGGCCCTGTCACATGGGCGTTTATGGAGCGTTTTCAACACTCCATAAACGTCGCGTAGCATGGAGAAATATGAAATGGGTTTAACAATAACTTCCTCAGAGTCAAAAACGCTGTTTAAAAACGCTCGTGTGACATTGCCTTAAACTACCTTGAAAATTTGTTACGGAAAAGCATCCAAAGTTTGTAATAAATTTTTTTAGAGGTTTACTGAGATAGAACGGACGATTAAGGTACGTTTACTTAACTTTGCATAAAATATTAACAGAACAATAAAAATGCTCGAAATTAAATTGTGAATGGAGAACTACATTTTATGTTTTGTGACTTTAGCCCCTCCTCCATTGAATGTGTCATATCCATGCACTTACCGTCAGCCTAGAGTGAGAGGGAGGATTGCCTTCAGTTAGATTTATAGTGGCAATGAAGAATCTTGAAACAAATCAAATAAACTATAGTGTCTATAACTCTATATGATTAGTTTGAATATAATTAGAATATCTACATCAGTAATTTAAAAAGATTTGGTTATGTGAACACAAGTGTATCATAAACTAATTAATATAATCACTATGTGAAAAAGTAGTTACCTATTTCAAAACACTAAGAATACCAACTGGCTTAAAAAATAAAGTTTCACAATACGGGTCTAGGACATTTCGTCCACGGACAATTCATCCACGGACATTTCGTCCAACGGACATTTCGTCCACGGACAATTCGTCCACGGACAATTCGTCCACAGACATTTCGTCCACAGACATTTCGTCCAACGGACATTTCGTCCATGAAATTATTGCTTATTTTTGTATTTTAAAATGTATATGGGATATATTTCACAATATTTTTCACTATTACATTAATAGGCATGTATAAATACATAATAATATTAGGTATAGTGATTTATTCCGGACAATTCCATATGAACACAAAAAAAAACTGTTTACCCTTCGATTAGTTATGAAATTAGACATGATAAACGGTTTGACTGTATATTTAAGTTATATATCTCCTTTAACATTTTGCATAAATAATTAATGAGTTATGAGTATCCAAAATATGGAACTGAAACAACAGGGTGAAATGAAATAATTACAATAGGTAAATAATAATGATTATATATATGGTTATATTATGAGTCCGAAAATATGGAACAGTACAATAGCATGGACGTATTTACGTTTAAATAATTAAAGGCAACACTAGAAAGTACCAATATCTACCTAATTCTTTTATAACATAATTCATTATCAATCACTAGTTAAGTAGTATATTATATACTTGTAACATGTATGAATTTTTATTCAATCACTGTTAAAAAATGAGTTATAAAAAAGTAATTTCTGTATGCAATATTGCTTCTAATAACCTAATCTGAGTAATAATATTGATGTTTATTGTAGTTATTGTTATTATGTCCACTATTTTCTATGTCTATATACTCTAATAACTTCGAGACATGCCTCGCTATTATTACAGATTTTATAAGACAATAGAATAATAAAAGCGAGGCCTGCCTGTATATCATTAAAAAGTTTTCAGTTATATTATTTTACTGTTGTCGGCCAGTAGGAGCAGGAGAAGAAGATTACAATAAGAATTATGGCAAAGACCATGAATTTATTAATACCATCAACAAATGGTGTTTCTACTTTTATACTGCAAAATATCTGTAAGTAATGTTCAATATAAATTATATACACATTATAAATATAATACTAAATAAAACATTTCGTGAACGAATTGTTCGTGGACGAAATGTCCGTGCACGTGACAATACATATGTCTGTTGAACTTTTTCCAATATTTTGGATATGCAATGAATGATATCTTACGGATATAGACCAAGATATTTTCCCATATCTTGACGTTTATAGCTGGTATCTTTGTACTATCAATTTTTCCGTATGGTTGAGTTCTCAAATTCCATTATATTGAAGTTATAAAATATATACGGATTCTAACACTAGTAAGTTAATGCACAGCAAGTCAGTGCACAGCAAGTCAGTGCACAGCAAGTCAGTGCACAGCAAGTCAGTGCACAGCAAGTAAGTGCACAGCAAGTAAGTGCACAGCAAGTAAGTGCACAGCAAGTCAGTGCACAGCAAGTAAGTGCACAGCAAGTCAGTGCACAGCAAGTCAGTGCACAGCAAGTCAGTGCACAGCAAGTAAGTGCACAGCAAGTCAGTGCACAGCAAGTCAGTGCACAGCAAGTCAGTGCACAGCAAGTCAGTGCACAGCAAGTCAGTGCACAGCAAGTAAGTGCACAGCAAGTAAGTGCACAGCAAGTCAGTGCACAGCAAGTCAGTGCACAGCAAGTCAGTGCACAGCAAGTCAGTGCACAGCAAGTCAGTGCACAGCAAGTAAGTGTACAGCAAGTCAGTGCACAGCAAGTAAGTGCACAGCAAGTCAGTGCACAGCAAGTCAGTGCACAGCAAGTAAGTGCACAGCAAGTCAATGCACAGCAAGTCAATGCACAGCAAGTAAGTGCACAGCAAGTCAATTAACAGCAAGTCAATGCACAGCAAGTAAGTGCACAGCAAGTCAATGCACAGCAAGTAAGTGCACAGCAAGTCAATGCACAGCAAGTCAATGCACAGCAAGTCAATGCACAGCAAGTCAATGCACAGCAAGTCAATGCACAGCAAGTCAATGCACAGCAAGTCAATGCACAGCAAGTCAATGCACAGCAAGTCAATGCACAACAAGTCAATGCACAGCAAGTCAATGCACAGCAAGTCAATGCACAGCAAGTCAATGCACAGCAAGTCAGTGCACAGAAAGTCAATGCACAGCAAGTAAGTGCACAGCGAGTCAATGCACAGCAAGTAAGTGCACAGCAAGTCAATGCACAGCAAGTCAATGCACAGCAAGTCAATGCACAGCAAGTCAGTGCACAGCAAGTAAGTGCACATCAAGTAAGTGCACAGCAAGTCAGTGCACATCAAGTAAGTGCACAGCAAGTCAGTGCACAGCAAGTCAGTGCACAGCAAGTCAGTGCACAGCAAGTCAGTGCACAGCAAGTCAGTGCACAGCAAGTCAGTGCACAGCAAGTAAGTGCACAGCAAGTAAGTGCACAGCAAGTCAGTGCACAGCAAGTAAGTGCACAGCAAGTCAGTGCACAGCAAGTCAGTGCACAGCAAGTAAGTGCACAGCAAGTCAATGCACAGCAAGTCAATGCACAGCAAGTAAGTGCACAGCAAGTCAATGAACAGCAAGTCAATGCACAGCAAGTAAGTGCACAGCAAGTCAATGCACAGCAAGTAAGTGCACAGCAAGTGAATGCACAGCAAGTCAATGCACAGCAAGTCAATGCACAGCAAGTCAATGCACAGCAAGTCAATGCACAGAAAGTCAATGCACAGCAAGTCAATGCACAGCAAGTCAATGCACAACAAGTCAATGCACAGCAAGTCAATGCACAGCAAGTCAATGCACAGCAAGTCAATGCACAGCAAGTCAGTGCACAGAAAGTCAATGCACAGCAAGTAAGTGCACATCGAGTCAATGCACAGCAAGTAAGTGCACAGCAAGTCAATGCACAGCAAGTCAATGCACAGCAAGTCAATGCACAGCAAGTCAATGCACAGCAAGTCAATTCACAGCAAGTCAGTGCACAGAAAGTCAATGCACAGCAAGTCAATGCACAGCAAGTCAATGCACAGCAAATCAATGCACAGCAAGTCAGTGCACAGCAAGTCCAATAACTACCTCTCTTCTGCTTTCTTTTCTGCTGGTGAAGGCTCTGTTCGAAATAAAGGTGACAGACCGAGAAAATTCTCAAAAACTTTAGAATTGAAATGCCTAAATTTAGCAGAGATTTTACCACTCTGTGAGGATTTACAGGAACTGACAAATAGAAAGGAAATTTAAAGAAATATTTTAAAGTGTTAATCTAAAGCGATCTTGGTTGTATGAATTGACTATAATAATGATGCATATCAAAGTATACACAAGAAAATGTATAACATGGTAAAAAAATAATATATTTTGTAGACTGAACCTATTTTTGGGATATAAATTCAACATTAAACGAAATAATTCTGCAGCAAACAATATTTTATTTTTACTCTTTGGAAAAGTACATACATTAATTTCAAATTTCACTCTGAATTCAACAAGAGTTCCCGCCAAAATTTCTTAAAATGACTTTGCGTAATAAATTCGAACCTAAACCACCTCATCCAATATATTTCAAAGGCGGAGAGGACAAACTTTCTGATTTTGATGACGTCAGCTGAAATTAGTGATTATGAACTGTAATTCATTACAACCCTGATTGGAGTATAGTAAGAAAATATAGTGACTATGAAAATAATATAAAATATTTTAATTGTAATTTGAGTGAAAAAATTCTAGGTAATAATTTTTGAAAAATATTTATTAAATGATATATAAATTACAGTTTAGGGAAGTAGATATTTTATTTCTCATTATAATAAATATATATGTTCAAATTTATAAAGTCATACTGTGGCTATGAAAATGACTTTGTATTAATAATACTTAATAACAAAAAAGTACACACAAAATAAACTCAAATTATCAAACAACAGAATTAACAAAGTACCACTTCATCCTCAATAAAAGTGCAGTTTTTTAACTCTTTAACCAATGATTAAAATCAATATACTAAAAAGAGTATTATAAAAAAGTTTTCGTAGGAAAAAAATTTAAACCAATGATGCCTAAAAATTAACAAAAGCAAAATTGTAAAATGAAATGCTAAAAATTACTACACCAGTCACATTATTCGCCAAACAGCTGATCCACATTGCTAGAAATGGTGACAGGTACTTTCTTCAAAAACACTTTCGCCGCATGACACTTTTGCCGAAAATGTAAAAAAAACTCTATACGCTATAAATATAAAGAGATATAGTCCATCTAAGGTTAGGTTAGCGGTCCTGTTGGGGGAAGAGGCCCTCCCGGCCAGGTTTGATAGTGATAAAATATACAATTCACTGTTTTTTTTACTGTATAATAAGTAAACCTTATTTAGATAAAAAATAGTCATAGTTTCGGCGAAAGGGCCTAGAACGGATGACAGTAATTAACCTACATTATACCATCTCAGACGTTACGGCATTTCAAAGATGTCATAATCATTTTTTTGTTATAAGAATCAACATATTAAAAACATCTTTCAAATATGAATATGTGAAGATAAGATTGTTGAGATGGTTTTCGCCGAAAATATGCCCTATGTCACAATTAGGGCAGAAATCAACTGATTTTATATAGAATTTAAAATCAAATATTTCGAGTGCGAAAGGCTGATGGTAGCTACGCTATTATTAATATAAATCTTCGTATTTAACATATATCCTAATTCATTTGTTATATTAGAACTAGATTATGTGCACTCGGTAGAGCGCATACCTTCGCCGCCGCTTTGACCCGTTCTCTCCAAAAATCTAAGAAACTGGTAACTAGATAATGACCAATCGTCCCACCAAGTTTCATGCAATATGGTTCAATAGTTATTGAGTTATACAGGGTGGGGCGTAAGTTCGGAAGCAATTTTTAAAACATTAATATAATTCTTAAAAATAAGTTCCCAAGTAGGTGATAGGGTTTGAACTATAGTAGAGACACTACATTATGACGTGGCAGTGTTATTTTTTACAAAAATTTAGTCAATTCAAAAATGTCAGACAAAAGAGAAGCCATTATTGCTCTACACCGTGCCGGGAAGTCAGATTCCGTCATTTCAAAGACTCTCTCAATAGCGAGATCGACTGTTTGGAAGTGTGTGAAGCGTTTTAATGAGAGAGGAGACTTGACTGATCGTCCAAGAAGTGGTAGACCACGCTCACAACGCACCAAACAACTGATAAAATGTGCCCGAGAGAAGATCAGGAGGAACCCGAAAAGGTCAATACGATTGTTAGCCAAAACAGCTAATGTGAGTCCCAGAACAATGAGAAGAATTGTCAAAGAAGACCTAAAGATGTCTTCTTTCACCCTCCAAAAGAGACAGACTCTGTCAGAAGCTGTAAAGAAAAAGAGATTGGAGAGAAGCAAAGCACTTCTGAGAGAATTGAAGTCTGGCACGGCTGGTGAAATTGTTTGGTCTGACGAAAAAAATTTCACAGTGGAAATGGCTCACAACCGGAGGAATGACAGAATAATTGGTAAAAGTGCAAAAGACATCCCATACAACCAAAAAACTGTCCACAGAACCATGAAACCTGCTTCAGTAATGGTCTGGGCCGCCGTTTCAGAAACTTGGAGATCTCCTTTAATTTTTGTGGAACAAGGCGCCAAAATCAATGCTAAATGTTATATTGAGAATATTTTGACGCCAATGTTGGAGTCAGCTAAGGATCACTTCGGTAATGACACTCTATGGACATTTCAGCAAGACGGCGTGACTTCACATACTGCAAATATCACTCAAAACTGGTGCCATGACCATCTTCCACGGTTTTGGTCCAAAGAAATGTGGCCTCCCTGCTCCCCAGATGTTAATCCTATGGACTTTTCGGTATGGTCCATTCTTGAATAAAAGGCCTGTGGTAAATTCCATCGCAGTGTGGATGATTTAAAGCGTTCGCTCCAGAGATCTTGGAAGGAAATTTCAGAAGAACAGTTGCGTGCCGCAGTAGGAGGAGTTCGGAGGAGATTTGAAGCTGTTATTAAAAACAAGGGGGGACATTTTGAATAAATTTATGATTTTTGAATTCTTAAAACCCTTATGTAATAATACATAACTGTAAATTATTAAATATATTTTTCGTTGGATTATAATATGCACTTTCATTTGCTTCCAAACTTACGCCCCACCCTGTATATGACCTTGACCTTTGACCGAATTGCTCCCAAAATTCTACCAGATGGTTCCAGGACTTCAAACAATTTAGTAGAATACTTTTTGAGTTATCGAGTTATAAATGGCATTGATCTTGATATTTGACCTTTGACAAGTTGCTCCCAAAATCTAACAAAATGGTTCCTGTATATTGACCAATCGTTCCACCAAGTTTCATGCAATATGGTTCAATACTTTTTAAGTTATAAATGACCATAACCTTGACCTATGATCTGGTCACTCCCAAAATTCTATCAGAAGGTCACTGGACATTGACCAATTGTTTCACCAAATTTCAGGCAATTTGGTTGAATACTTTTTAAATTAATTGAATATCAAGATGATAAATATATAAATAAATAAATAAATGCCGTCTAAAATATAACCTTTCCGCATTCTGCAAAGGTAATAATAATAAAATATTATTTAAACATTTTATGAAAACTTTCAAAATTTATCACTGAATTTTAGTATAATACATAGATATAATATTTAAAAAGTATAAACTTTGCCAACGACATAAAATTCCATGTTATAGGTTCCTGTTCCAAATTTTCTTGGCAACAAACTAAATAAAGGACTGTTTTATAATCTGTTTCTGTGGCGTTCACGCAAAGCATATATTTGAGTAAAACAAACTTCTTAGGACAAAACTTAATGACATATTAGGCACTATTTAACTTCCTTTGTAGTTTCCTCTGCATAATTCATTCGAATTAATCAAATGGAAAAAGTAAAAGAGACTTGATAACTTGGGATCAAATGCTACAAGTAAAGAGAACTATTTGACTAGTAAAAATATATATATATATTTGAGAGTAATCCAGTCTGCATTTAATAAACAGTTATATGATTCAATTATTATGTTTGAAATATGTAAGCCCAACTCGATCAACTCCCAATAATTGAATTGTGAGAAAAGTTTCAGCCGAGATACAGCAGCTTGGTTTGAACGAGTTCAAACATGTTTTTGACGAGTTCAAACATGTTTTAACAATAGTAGAGTTGGTATAAAATTGTCCTTAAACGCACGAAGCTATGCCGCGGATATCCATTTTCATTCCAGTTAGCAATATTAAATTAATGTTCAAATTAACTTGAATTTCACTCTCTGCCTTCAAAATAATCGATTTTTTTGGTGAATGTGCATGTCCGATTTAAGAGTTCCGAAATCTCCTACAATTATCGTTCTGCCAATTTGGTTGGCATTCACACTTAGTTAAAGAGGCCAAATATGATAACAAAACTGATAAAGAGATAAGACTTGTTACGCTTTTGCCAATTTAAATGCAAATGACTTGAAATTAGTTATAACTAGCATTCGCAATAACACTCAGCCAATATACATGTAGAAAATGCAAATAAGCCATGAGTAATTATGTACATGAAAGATACTGTAAAACTGCAAATACTCGGTCGATTTAGGTGGTAATGAATGATGCAACAGTATAATTTACAGGGTAATGACTGAATATATTTAAAATGACTTAAATTATTTAGAGTAGTATAGATTTCATAACGATTGTTAATAACTGAAATATCTTTTTGAAAAGTCGTTCTACATAAAATATTTCTTCCAAGAGATCTTCTTCCTCTCCATGTTACCTATTTACTATCTCCAGAACACCAATGGTGCATTATTTCTCTTCATGTTACCTATTTACTATCTCCAGAACCCGAATGGTGCATTATTTCTCTCCATGTTACCTATTTACTATCTCCAGAACACCAATGGTGCATTATTTCTCTCCATGTTACCTATATTTACTATCTCCAGAACACCAATGGTGCATTATTTCTCTCCATGTTACCTATTTACTATCTCCAGAACACCAATGGTGCATTATTTCTCTCCATGTTACCTATATTTACTATCTCCAGAACACCAATGGTGCATTATTTCTCTCCATGCTACCTATTTACTATCTCTAGAACACCAATGGTGCATTACTTCTCTCCATGTTACCTATTTACTATCTCTAGAACACCAATGGTGCATTATTTCTCTCCATGCTACCTTTATTTACTATCTCCAGAACACCAATGGTGCATTATTTCTCTCCATGCTACCTATTTACTATCTCTAGAACACCAATGGTGCATTATTTCTCTCCATGCTACCTTTATTTACTATCTCCAGAACACCAATGGTGCATTATTTCTCTCCATGCTACCTATATTTACTTTGTCCAGAACATTATTCCTCTCCTTTCTTTCAATCTGGCCTCACACCGTATGATGGTCTACTCAGGACTGTTTTATCACCGAGGTGAGTGGCATTAAGATCTGAGATGAGAGAGACTTGAAGCTACTTCAGATTTGAAGAATGAGATACGGCAACAATAATTTATTCTGAGATCTAGAGACAAGAATATTGAAGATAATTGGAGTGTTTTGTTAAGATGTATACTAATTATTAGTAAATATTGCAGGAAGTTTATGAAATGGAATAAAAATAAGTAAAGAATGAAAGAAATTTTAATGAGCAACTATCAGATTCATGACGCAGCTGATGTACATAGAAACATGAAGAACAGTATTTTCTGTTTTCTATACCTACAAAAATCGATAGAGAAGCCCGAATTTCAACAGGAAATAATTCTTTATTTTAAGAATCCTAATCTCTCTAAATAATTACTCTCCTATCAAAAAAAAAAAAAAATCGGATAGCTAGATCACTATTGATTTTCACCTGTCCATTTTTTAGTTTTTGGAATCATCACCAAGTTCAATCTGCGAGCTGTCAAAGGCAGCCAAAATATCCCTTTGTCCTTCCTCATGACGGTGAAAATCTTTACTCTAACTTTTATGGCTTTCTAATCAAGCGGCAATTGTTATTGGAATAACTCTGTGCACAACAAATAAAACTGACAAACAATGAGATGCTGATTTTCAAGAGTGTCCAATATGTTCTGTTAGAAAAGGGATTTTAAAATACACTTCAAAATTGATAACTATTGGATCTCTGTTAACAGAGTATAGTATGAGGAAATTATTTTACATTTTTAACATCATAAAAAGCATAAAAACTAAAATATCAAAACTATCGGTTGGTAATTACTAGGTATAAGTAAAATTCGATTATTCAAACTATTACATCAAGAAATAATGGTAAATTCCTATATCATTGCACGTTGCAGTAATATAGGAATAGGTGTATAATAACTATTATTTTATAGTATGTGTAGCCCAGATATAGAGAATTATAAAAACTGGTTAAAATATAAATTCATTAAATTGTAGGGTCGGGAGGGGCGAATCTTGCGCACTAAAAACTTTTGGGTTTTGCAACTTAGTTTTTGCAGATAGACAAATAATATTTGACACGAAGAACCGCAATAAAGCCTTTTATACACCATCCAAAGGACAAAAAATTATCATTTGTATAATCTGAGTTATTGACGAAAGTAGTGCGCAATTGAAATTGTCCTTGATGGGGCGATTCTTGCGCGCGAGAGGGGCGAATATCTGCGCACCCATTAATTCCTTTCCATAGTGAAAAATAGCACTATTGAGTGTCTAGTACTTAATATAAAAATAATTCCAATGTGTTTAAAAGCATAAACAATCAAATAATTCAAAACTTGAGACAAACTTTTTTCGACCTGTTTACGTAAAGTTTGTAGAATGTATGTGTGACGTCATGAATGTTGCTTTCTATTCAGGATTAATGTATGCTTGTAATATTAGTTTATCTGAAGTATGACACTATTATATTTACTTATTATGTAACTATAAATATGATAAATAACTAGATGACGGGTACTCATAGAGCGCATACTTTTGCCACCGCTTATAAATGACCTTGACCTTTAACCTGTTCACTCCCAAAATATAAACAAATGATTCCTGAATATTGAAGCATCGTCCCGCCCAATTTCAGACAATTTGTTTGAATTCTTTTGGGTTATAAATGACCTTGACCTTTATTTCTACCTGATTGCTCCCAAAATCTAATAAATTGGTTCCTGCCTGGATAATTACCAACCGTCGACCAAATTTCAGTTACTTTGATTGAATACATTTTGCGTTATAAATCAACTTTACCTTTAACCTGACCGCTTCAAAAAACTTACCAAACCGTTCCTAGATATTGACCAATCGTCTCATGAAATTTCAGACAAATTGATTGAAAACTTTTTGAATTATTGAGTTATAAATGACCTTGAGCTTTGACCGGATAGCTCCCAAAATTTTACCAGATGGTTCCTGGAGATTAGTTAATCGATCGTCTTACCAAATTCAAAGTAATTTGATCGAAGACTTTTTGAGTTATGTGAGCAACAATTAAGATGACAAACAAAAATATGTCGCCCAAAAGATAACCTTACGCAATCTATGAAAGTAATAATTCTTTTTAGATGTCAAATATAGCATATATTACCAATTTAGAATACATATCTAAAACGTTATTCAAAATACTGTTACACTTAGATATTTTCACTTTATGTCTCTGAAATTACGATAATAAGAATATAGAAGCAAATGGGTTTTTCGTACATCTATTAGGTTACGTGGAATATTCAATTGCCATTGTAAGGTCGGGGAGATACCCAGGCCAAGAGAGGGTCCATATGTACTGAATCCTCTAGACCTAAAGTTAAGTCGTTGAACTCTAGCTTCCAGTCGTTCAATTCTTTCAAGAAAGGTAAAAATGTTTCAGAATTTGAGAGTATAATGATACTATGAAGGTAGTAAAATTTCATCCAGAGTTCTGTCCCTAGTCTTGTAATAGGTAGAACATTCCACAACAATATTATGAGGTCATGTTTCTGGGCTAAGACCAGATCGTCGGCAAGTATTATTGTTTTACTGTTTTAGGACCAAAGGTATTACTGTTTTAGGACCAAATGTTCCCAGGATAGAAGAAGAAGTTTCAATCGGGTTATTAACAATAGCTTTTGACATTCTCTTTCAAAAAGGAAGAGTTCTTTGGTCTGTCTACAAGAAGGTAGGTTGACCCACCTAATTCCTTTGGTGTTTTTCAAAGACCAACGGTTCTGGTTCTGCGCCAGAAGGTTTCTGCTACGTCCTTTTCTATGATATCATCAGTTTCGTTGTCAATAGTACCAACGTGAGCCTTAATATTATTCACAGAAGTGGATTATTGTGGTTATTCACAGGTGCCCCAGTGATCACATAACGTCCACACTATGATTTACCCGTGTGGCTCCTCGTCCTCAAACAAAGAACGGCCTTTTAGGCCACTATGCTTTTTCAATAGATTTCATTCAGAAATCTATTGGGTTGAAATATGGCGCTGAAGACGCCAAATTTCTTTGCGACAGAATCTTGGCAATTGACGTGAGCACCACTCATGTGTCTTGTTTAAGTAGTAAAAAAGTTCACCATCTTGTTGGAAGATAAATGATAAACATCAATCCAATAGCTGGAACCACAATACTGTTAAAAGAGGATTGATCTTATGCCGTTCTCCACGAAAATCAGAGGAGACTCCCAAGTTTTCGAGATAGGGGAAATCTTGGATATCTTCTGATCATGAATATTGAATTGGGTTGGCTTCAATAATGAAGAGTTTCTCGTTAAAAAATATCTATTTCATACCTTGTCGTGTCCGCTTTAAGCTCTCTGAGAAGGACATTTGTTCTCTCAAGTCTCTTTTGCTTTTTAAGAAGTGTGAGGAATTAGTGTTCTCTCATTTTGTAGGAAGACAACTGAAGATCCTTCGTGATGATGGTTCTAATTGAAGTCTGTATCACATTCATGTATTTAGCTATATTTTGAATTTTTTCAAGTATTTCTTCGAGTCTTCAATATTGCACAAACATCCTTAGCCATTTTCTTTATTCGAACAAGTACTCCCACTTCTACACTTCTAGGACAATCCTCAGAAGTGACAAGGTCAACGAAGCTACTATTCACAACATGGTGCAATATCGATTTGCAACTTTTAAAAGCATAATGATATCAGAATTGGGTTTCCCTGTACGATGGTTTAACCCTGTCATTTTAGACCTGATATTTTCGATTTTATTAAAAAGAACCGAATAATAAGATTATATAACTATACTTAATAAAAAAGCAAATGATAAACATGTATAGTGATGTTTGATATGCTTAACTATAAATTTCACAGAAAAGACTTATTAATGACTTTAAATTCACCCTGATTTACAATTTCATATTTCGACCTATTATCTGAAATATATGTGGAATGTGTATGTTTTTAGTTAAAAGTGAAGAAATACACATATAGAGCATAATATTAGGCATTAAAAACTGTTTCATGGCCAAGAAATAAATTTCTATAGTGCGCAATATTCGCCCCGCCATGCAGAATATGGTGGGGCGAATAGTTGCGCACGGAAAAACTCCGCTAAATAAAAAATTAGAAAGTCTAAAACCTTGTAATTTTAACTGAAGCAACTAAAGTCAATGATCATCATGTACTAAAAACTTCAGGTCATTATCTGGGATAGAAAATTTTTTATGACAAATTTATTTTTTAGGGTAATTCGGTAAAATGAATTTTCGACTAGGTACTTTTCATATGGTCTCAAATGTGATTTATTTCAACTACGAATAAATGCCTGTAAGCTTTTTCAATTTTATACAGTGTTACTACATATTTGAGCCGGTCCATGACTATTTTTGTTATTTTGCTAGCACGTTCATAGCCCTTTAAACATGTGGTGCGCAAGATTCGCCCCGTGTGCTGCTGCGCGAGATTCGCCCCTCCCGACCCTACCCTTTTAAGGAATATAATATGAGCCGCGTCCATCTGTCTGTCCGTGTGTCACACTTTTATTAAGAAATACACATTAAAAGGAGAAACAAATCATTTGTAGATGTATCATGACTACGGGGCCTCGTGCGCTACAATAATATTGAAAAACAAAATAACTATTGATAATTCGGTATCTTTTATACACATTCAATAAAATAATAAACCATTTTATTATACCGAAATAACTTATCAAGAAATTTAATTCATGAACAACAACTTTTTTTGTTTTCAAAAAAAATAGTAAGTTGAATGCAAATGGATTAATGACTTGCAAATATGAATCACTAACTGAAATAAAATTCACATCGGTCTATCAACCAGTTACAACATCAATAGAACTATATATTACCACTTTTTAAATCAAAGAATGAAATATCTATAAATTAAATCATTTTAATTAAATGGAATCAAGGGAATGATCTCGAAAAGTAGAACAAGCATGGCTTACTATTAAGTAAGCCATGGAACAAGACAATCAACCACAAGATTATGAGATTCACTTCAACTAAGCAAATTAAAGAACTATACTTAATATTAATGTTTTTTACGGAACTGATAGTTCCAAACTTTTTTACATAATAGATGAGAAGTTTTCAAAATGAAGATAATTATTTTTAATCCTTAGATTTGTTTTTAAATAAGATTCACTCTAACAAGATAGAATTGGTCTTATTGATATTAAATTATAATGTGAAATGAATTTATTATTAAATAGAATAAATCATCAAAGGGAAATGATTTATATATATCAATTAATGAGATTTAAAAAAGCGCCTCACTAATTTGTTTGAAAATTCCACCCATATTTCCCCAAGAATGGGGTTGAAGTAAAATTCCATTGTATTCAATTTTCGAGCTGTACGTAGTTTATATTAAATGAAGCACAGAATTCAAACTTTAAAGGTCATGAAATCTCAGGAATCTGAATTATTATCCAAGTTGTTAAGAAAACCCGAGTTTTTTATTCCTTCCCTTGTGCCAATAGGGTTCATAAATTTTAAAATTTCAACGTTTCCTTTCAGAGATAAAGAGTTGGAAAAACTAAAACCATTTTGTAAGTTTAGTAAATTCTTCAGTCCCTCTTGAAAGAAAATTTTCTTTTAAAGAAATGTTAAGGGAGAATTCAGGTCACTGAATGGAGGTGAGACTAAAATAATAACTCGAGAATTAATATATCATCAATAATTGAAACAGAGAAAAGGTATTTTCAAATTTAAACTATAAAATAAGAATTGCAACTCAGAAAAAATTGCATCATAAATTTATCTTCAGAGCTTTACAAAAACTGATTACAGACCAACATTAATTTGTGAATAATATATATTATATTCACTGAAGAATTCACAGAGTGAAATTTTATATGGATACACTAATCAAAACTAGAACTCATGTATTCAGAAAAGCTACTTCGTGAATGCACTCACTTGCCAATGCATGAGACACAAGCACCGGTGGCAGCACTCACGGACAGAAGAGGAAAATGGAGAGGTGACAGTAAATGAAGTCTACCCGACACAAACATCTAGGACAGTGGTTCTTGAAGTATTTTTCTCGCGCACCCCTTGCTTTTCTCATACACCCCCTGAACATTGTATTGTATTGAAATAGATTGAAAAGCTACAATTATAATATATTTGGTTACTTTGATTTGAAAATTAAATATGCAAATTGAAAAAGTAAGGGAAATGAGTGTTTTATTTACATAATGTAAAATTAGTTTTTTTAGGTAAGGAAAATTGGAATCCATTAGAGATTAACTCTTTCAGGCCCAGACTTTTGAGGGAAATAAATGGCCTATGTTCCCAAAGGTTTTTGACTTTACCTAATCATTTATGTAGGTGGTGCAAAATTTGAGCTGCCGAGCAGCGCACAGACTTGATTATTAAAAGGTAGTATACTTTCTGTACCACTGAGAATTAAACCTAACACTTATGGTGGTAAGAAATATCTACTACCAGACTTGAAAGCGTTTTTAAGGTGGTACATTTTCTGTAGCACCTATCAACAAACATGCTTCTCTGTGTGGTATGAAATATGTTCCACCTGACTTGAAAGAGTGAAAACCATATAATTTGTGATAATAATGCAGTAAATTGCATTGTAGTTATATAAATGTTTAGAAAATGAACAGTTGTAAACTAATAAAATAAAAAGCCACAATGATAATTAGGTGTTTACATCAGAAAATTTGTATACTTTTATAAGTACCTCATATCGCAACATTTTAAGGAAAATATACTTCATGTATATTCTGCATGATATTAATAGCAAGAACCGAACTTATAAACAACAGCCATCTCATGCACCCCCTATAAACAATCCATGCCCCAAAGGGGTGCCGCGCACCCCAGTTTGAGAACCACTGATCTAAGACCTCGTAGTTGAAGAGCAAAACTCTAGCGCTATCCTCTAAAAGCCGCAAGTAGCGTTAAAGAAAATCAACAATTCAATTTATAACATCTAGAGGCCTTTAAGAGGGTGACGGGACGTTTCGTTACCAGTTTCTTTTATATTTATTTTATGACATGGAAACGATTTTTTATTAAATATGGGTTACAGACTACAATTTTATATCAATCCCATGCATTATAAATTTTTACTACTTTAAATAAAAATAATGTCTACTTTTTGAACATATTTTTTATTCGTTTGGTTAAGTTAAATAACAATACTCCTATTTTTTTGTCCTCATTTGATCGAAAATGTGCTTTTATTATTATAGAAGCACATTTTATTATAGAAGCAATAGTTATTTTCGATCATATAAAAAAAAAGACTATATAATTTAAAATTTCAACTCTTTATTCTTATATACTATTTTCTATTATGTTCGAAAACTTCCAGTAATTGGTTCACATAGGGGAAAAAAATCAATACATCTTTATAATGTATGGGATTGGTATATTTTTTAGTCTAACTCATTTCGAATAAAAAAAAATCGTTAGTAGCGATTCGGAACGAAAAATCTGGTAACGAAACCTCCCAGCACCCTATAAGATATTCTACTCAATTTTCTTCATCCAATTTTAAATATATTATTGTTTACATCAATCACTGCAAACAAATAACAGCTAATTTTAAGACAGTTTAATCTGAAATTAATTTATGATAAATGATTTTTTTAGTAGGGGTTTAACGTCTGCTTCGGATCCATAAACCATATCGCTGACATCAAAAGGAAATTAAGTACAAGGTACTAGAAGAAGCAGTCAAGTAGGAAAGTGGCTCCATGAACAAAGTCATGACCACAGTCACTCACCAATGCAGTCACTTACCAAGGAATGTGACGAAACGGGACACAAGCACCGGTGGCTGCACTCACGGATGGAAGAGGAAAATGAAGAGGTGATAGTAAATGAAGCCTACCTAACACAAAAATCTAAGACCTCGTAGTTGAAGAGCATAACCCTAGTGATATCCTCTAAAGCTGCAAGTAGCGTTAAAAAAAATGATAAACATGGTAAAAATGAAAAAAGACAATCCATAATCCAAATTACAACAGTTCGGGGCCCAGTGGACGCCACCCCCCTTCTCTTCCATTCACCACAGATGATAAATAAAAATGCGCTGTTAATTATCTTCCTTGGCAATGCACATTCTCGTCAACCAGAGGAGTGATTCTAACTATTTAAAACAATCATTTAGCATTTTACCTGATTAGTAAAAAAAAGTTAATTACTTGATTCACTAGATTGCTCTAATGAATTTGATGAGTTTAAAATTGGTTACGGTTTTTAGGTTTGAAATGAAGTAAACAAAAAGAACAAAAGGAGACAATTAAGGAACAGTATACTTTATTTTATTAGTAATTAAATGAACAATTGTATTGAAGATTATAATCTAATGAAAGATTTCCATTATATGAATACTAATTTAATAATAGGAGATAGTTGAATATTTACCATTCTCCCAGCCGCAAGTCCTCTATTTAAACTCGCCAACAAAAACCTTTAGTGCCTCTACAAGAAAGTCAATCAGAGGCTGATCTCTTTCATCAATCGCTTCTCCCGACATCCTAGCGTTGCTTAGAACGCGATATCAGGGCAATTGTTCTGTCGGACAATTTAATTCCCACCTTGTCCATTAGGTAATTTTTCCTATCAGCTACTGCCGTTTCCCAGTTTTTATTTCCGGTGATGTAGAAAAATCTTAGTCTTTCCAAATGATGTGTTTTGCATTCCTCCGAGAGATTTTCAAAGTTTTCATCCACCATGAACATATACTGGAGCTCCTCCTTCTGCCCTTTATTTAATTTGTTATTGAATGGGTTTGCCACCATCTCTTTCAAATGCTTGATCATTAATGTTCTGTTGAACCTAAGATAAGCGTGAACCACTGGCTTTTTCGTGGACGCAGTGACTGCATCAGCTTTTAGTGTCTCCGGCTTCTGAGTCGGTGATACCTCAGGGGCTACCGGTGCCGATTGTAGGCTAAGAAACTCCTCGAGTAAGCTTGTCAAATGATCTATTTGGTCCCCAAGCCTCTTATTACGGGTTTTGGCCTCCTGGTCCATGTAGCTGGTTCTAGAAAGAACTACGGCATGGGTTTGAACTTGACCAACATTTCCCGAGGTAAAACTAGTTTGGTTGCCATGGTGCTCAGCCATCACCCCGAGTTGCCTGACAGTTTTTTATGCTCTTGGTGACCAGCGTGATGAGTGGCTAGATCGTTAATGAATTCTGAAATAAGATTCTGAAAAATGAAAGCAATAATTTTAATACAAGATTTTTTTTTGCTTCTGTCTTCTCATAGCTTGACTACACTTTCTTAACTTTAATTTGAAACAATTCAAGTTTAATTCAAAATAAGCCAAGTTAAATTAAAAATAAGTAGAGTAAAAAATAGTTCAACTTTTATTCACAATATTTCAAGTTTAATTTAATCTTTTTTAATTTTCAAATTAATATTAATAAATGAAACTATGAAATAGATAGTGATTTTAATATCGAGGAAGAAAATCAATTGCTGACAAATGCAGATATCATGGATACCAATTAGAATAAATATTTAACTATATAAATATTTTATTTTATATGATTGGAAATTTGAAACAGTTCGATAATTCATAACTTACTCTACCTATGTACTTTATCTAAGTATAGGTGCCTAAGTAACTTTAAAGTAAGTACCTATTTATGCCTACCTAAGTTGAAAATTGTTATTGTTAGCATAGTGTGTAAAGTTGCATGTTTTGAAATATATTTTTGACTTGGTTAAAGCTGAAGAACTTAGTTTAGTTAGGGTTATTCTAGGAATTACATATTTAGTAACTTTTTTCAAGCAGATTATTTCCTAGTTAACTAATCTTATGTTATATCAAAAAAACATGCCTACCTAACCAACCATAAGGTGATACCTAGTTAGCCTACCTAACAATATGACACCCCATTAGACCTACTGAATACGGTTTAGATCCTACGTGATTAATCACTAGTCTTTTTGTATTCATTGATTAAATAGTAATACAGGTAGGAATTTATTTTTGAACTAATTACCTACGTAGGATAAGGTAGGTACTATCGAAGAAAAGAACCTCCGAATAATGTCGATCTCTTAAAATCAGTTTTCTAATTTTCTATAGTTTCATTTTGGAAATGTAAAAATAGCAAATTGTCTACAATTCGACGGATCCACTTTTATTTTTTGACTGTACCGAATATTTATTAGCTATGTATTTAGTTAAGTTAGGCGCATTATCTAAAATATCAAATTATAGAACACATTAGAACTTGGTTAGAACACGTTTGAACTTGTTATCAATCAGATGACGTCTCAATAGCCAGGCAATTACACCTTTTATTTCTAGTTTTCTTTTTTTGATTAATATTACAATTATAAATAAATAGATATACTTAAATAATATCCTTCTAATCTAAATTCCTGTCTGATTTAATTTCCAATATTAATAAGTTTATGATGCAATTCCTCATTCGATAACATTATTTAATTTCGTTTGTTGTATCCGCTAGTTTGTTGTACTGCACACTCCTATGTATATCAAAGAGCCCGAACCCCTCTGCCAGATCATTAAACAATCATGAAGTGTGCAGTAACAAACTACATTAGAAACTCTCAGTTATTTCTATCTATCTAAGTAGTTCTTCATTTGTTTATGTAAATAAGGATTAAAAAACAGGGGAGGGGGGGGGGGGTTAGCGCGTCACCCGGGGAACGGTCATGAGCCCCCCTGGGACATAAGCCTCCCCGGTTACGAGCTCCCCTCCCCCCTGTTTTATAATATTTATTTACCTAGTTAAACAAATGAAGAACTACTTAGAAATAACTGAGAGTTGCTATTGTAGTTTGATGCATCCGCTAGTTTGTTGTACTGCACACTTCATGATTGTTTAGTGACCTGGCAGGGGAGTATATATATGTATACATATTTTTAATGTTTAACCAGTAATGAACTACAAATGTGTCAACAAGGATTACATAATATAGGTAAATAAGGAATCATAAACAGGGGGAGGGGGAGGTCATGACCTGGGGGCTTATGACCTACATCCGTGTCACCCCCCCTATAAAGTCATTAAAGATTCACGAAGCGTGCAGTACAACAAACTAACGTACACAACAAACAACATTAAATGATGAAATCAAATGAGCGATTGCACCATACTAATAATTTATCAGTACTAGGAATACAAATAAGATAGGAATAGAAAATTATAGAAAGAAAGGAGAAAATTATTTTAGGTATTATTTAAGCCTAGATTAGTTAGGTATTAGGTTAGGTATATCTATTTTTTTATTATCTTTATTTTAACCAACCAAAAAAAGAAAACGAGAAATAACAGAGAAAGACATGATTGATGGACGAACAGGACGTCGGCTAATGAGACGTTCTCTGAACTTGTTAGAACATGTTTGAACTTGTAAGAACAATTAAATACCTAGGTCTCGCGGTTACTATTCAGTAGTCCGACGCCCCACTAGTCAGACACTTTTGTACTTTATTACTGATTTAACATAGAATGTATGTATAAAGGGGGGCGTGGCGCCTCCCGAACCCCCTGCAAGGTCATTAAACAATCATGAACTGTGCAGTACAACAAACTAGCGGATACAACAAACTACATTGATTGATAAAATCAAATGAGGGATTGCATTATACTAATTAATATTAGAAATAAACAAAATAAAAGAATAATATAAGTATTAAAAAATAGAAGAAATGAAAAATTATTTTATTATTTATATTAGTTAATAATTGAGTATAACTATTTAGGTATATTTTTTATTTTAATCAAAAAATAACACAGAAAGATGTAACTGTCGGAATATTGGGACGTCAGACTATTGGGGCGTCGGACTAATGGGGCGTCGGACTACTGACACGTCCCCAGGTCTCGCAATACCTAGCTAGTTATCAATAATTACCTTCGCAGAATGCGGGAAGGTCATATTTTCATCGCAATTTATTTATTTATCATCTTGTTATTCGCTTAACTGGATAAGTGTTCAACCAAATTGCCTGAAATTTAGTGAAACGATTGGTCCATGTCCAGTGACCTGCTGCTTGAATTTTGGGAGCGAAAAGGTCAAGGTCATTTATAATTCAAAAAGTATTGTACAATATTGCATGAAACTTGGTGGGACGATTGGTCAATATACATAAACCATTTTGTTCGATTTTGGGAGCGATCGGGTCAAAGGTCAAAAGATCAAGGTCAAGACCATTTGCAACTCAATAACTCAAAAAGTATTCAACTAAATTGTCTGAAATTTGATGGAACTATTTGTCTATGTCCAGGAACGATCTGGTAGATTTTTTGAAGCAATCCAGTCAAAGGTCAAGGTCATTTATAACTCGATGAAACTTGGTGGGACGATTGGTTATTATCCAGTAAGCAGCTTCTTAAATTTTGGGAGAACGGACAAAGCGGAGGCGAAAGGTATGCGCTCTACCGAGTGCACACACTCTAGTTTAGCATATTTCACCCTAATATATATCTAGTGATATCTCAATACCTACATTCAATTAGATACCTACCGTTTTGACAAATGAACATTAGCAAGTACCTAGGTTATTGCATATTTAACTTCCTAGGTACCTGAACTGTGAAAAAGCATTTTTTTTAGACCCTAACTAGGTACAAATATATAAGTTATTGCATATTTAACTTGCTAGATACCTGAACTGTAAAAAAACTTCCTTAAACCCTAACTACAAATATAGGAATGTGATAATTCTTTTCCTATTAGTTACGTACTTACCACTATTATGTAGCAAGGTTTCAATGGACAGTAGTTAAAGCTACAGCTTCCACAGAGTGAATGATACAATGGAAGGCGCACCAACCGTATTTATAGTGCAATAGCGCGGGAAAACTTCTGTATCAACCCCAAAAATATTGGAACAGTTGTACTTGTGGGGTTATTTAGCTTTTAATAATGTTTAATACGTTATATATTATTTCTAACCACACTTTATTTGAATAATCTAATTGGCTGAGAGTAGTAAGTAGTTTTATCTTCAGTTATTTATTCGAGATCTTCGTGTAAGTGTAACATGGTTTCAGTATTAGGTTTATCTTCATTCTACAAACTGACGACTCATTCAACCGCAAATTTAGTTACAGTTTATTAATGTTTATGAATTATTACAATAATTATATATATATTTACACTTATAAATATAATAAATATTGAATATTTGCATAGAAAGCATAAGCTTTTATATTATATCTAAATCTTAATATTGATATAGGTATTATAGACAGACAACAAATCTTTCTAGAAAGTTCTGCATGATGCAATCCAATAACGATTAGCATTTTACTAAATTATTAGAAACTGGAAAGGAAATAAAATCAGATTACAAAATTACATAATACAAAATGAAATGAAAATTATTTTCTTATTTAGATTAGTAATTAATTAAGAAGGTGTATCCATTTATTTATCATAATTGCAATCTAAAAAAATAGAAAACGGGAAATGTTACAAAGAAAAGAAAACGATTATGAAGGGTAGACACCAGATACTTTAAATGAGAATTTAATTTTTCAGCAGTAAAATAAATGAATTCGAGAATAGAAAGATTTAATAGGTTCTGGTAATTGCTTTAAATATACAACCTTATTATATAGATGTACTTATTTGAAATTTATGTAAATCTATTCAAATAATCCACTGTAAAACATAATTGCTATTTTAATTGATAAGAAATCGTATAAATTTAAATACCAATTAGAACTAAGATGAAAGAATTCCAAAATAAGACTTGAAAAAAGAAAATAGATAACAAAAAGATTTAAAACGAAGCATTTGAACATTCCGGACATCATTTATATAAATAGTTAATTTAACTTAATTATTACGATTTATTAATTATGGAAATTGTAACGGCTCAGTACGGAGGTGGTCTCAAAAGTTTGTGGTAAAAAGAATATAAAAATATGGAACCTGGGAACTTGTCCTTGTTTAGGTAAGTGGGTGGAGTTCATAAGGTGATAACAATGCAAAATTATTGGTGTTTACAACTGGGTGGTAAACAATTAATAAGCTAGTGTTTACAACTGGGTGGTAAACAATTAATAAGCTAGTGTTTACAACTGGGTGGTAAATAATTAATAAGCTAGTGTTTACAACTGGGTTGTAAATAATTAGTTAGCTAGTGTTTACAACCTGGTGGTAAATAATAATTAGCTAGTGTTTACAACTGGGTGGTAAATAATTAATTAGCTAGTGTTTACAACTGGGTGGTAAATAATTAGTTAGCTAGTGTTTACAACCTGGTGGTAAATAATTAGTTAGCTAGTGTTTACAACTGGGTGGTAAATAATTAGTTAGCTAGTGTTTACAACTGGGTGGTAAATAATTAATTAGCTAGTGTCTACAACTGGATGGTAAACAAATAGCTAGTGTTTACAACTGGATGGTAAACAAATAGCTAGTGTTTACAACTGGGTGGTAAACAAATAGCTAGTGTTTACAACTGGATGGTAAACAAATAGCTAGTGTTTACAACTGGATGGTAAACAAATAGCTAGTGTTTACAACTGAGTGGTAAACAAATAGCTAGTGTTTACAACTGGGTGGTAAACAAATAGCTAGTGTTTACAACTGGATGGTAAACAAATAGCTAGTGTTTACAACTGGGTGGTAAACAAATAGCTAGTGTTTACAACTGGATGGTAAACAAATAGCTAGTGTTTACAACTGGATGGTAAACAAATAGCTAGTGTTTACAACTGAGTGGTAAACAAATAGCTAGTGTTTACAACTGAGTGGTAAACAAATAGCTAGTGTTTACAACTGGATGGTAAACAAATAGCTAGTGTTTACAACTGAGTGGTAAACAAATAGCTAGTGTATAACAATAAATAGTACACGTAATTTATCTTAATGTGATTTATTTTATAGTAAGTAGGTTTAACGTCTGCTTCGTAGCACAGGGTATATAAAGTCAGAAGTAAATTAATTATAGGAATTCATAATAATCAATATTACAATAATTAATTACTCTATGGACAACAAATTATTTTTCTTCTAGCCAAATTGTTTAACCGTAGAAAGAACGTACAAGCAAACATTTATAGCATTTGACGTAAAACATCGTAATTTGAACATTATCATCGGTTTTTTGTTGGGAATTTCCGACGAAAGACGATAAAACATAATCGTTGAGAATTTATAATAAATCACTATTGAATTTTTAGTTCGATAATATCTCATCGTTGACCTTCCATCTCCGATTGTGATTTACACCCCGCTTTTAGAAAATTGTTTCTAATTGCGAGACATGTCTCAGAATTATAACAGTACGTAAACATAGGTAACATAGAAAAATTAATTGATTCTGACAATAATCACTGCTACACCGTAGTGTTTACACGTGATTTAAACTATAAAGACAGTTTTCTTTCATTCTACCTCATAGAAAATGAGATGCTTAAGGGGTTACATTTATAAATGACTTGAATCTTACCCCACTATTAGAGACATTTTTTTAATAGAGAGTCATGTATTTGTTCTTGAAATTGGGGCCTACCTGTACTGGATAGAAACTCTGGAAGGTATTTTAATTGTTGAGAACAAACTTGTGAAAAGAAATGACCTCCAATTTGCATATCAAAGTAAATTGAACAGAAACTGTCCACTCGATACACGCGATACGCTCAATATTTATTTATTCTAATCTATTCTTAATTACTTGGTGGACGTTAAAATCACATTGGGGAAACACAGGTTGTTATTTTACAGTGTAATTACAATGGCTAATTTATTTATTGGGGAGTTTACCTTAATTACAATAACATTAGTTCATATAAATACCGATGTTATTTTACAGCATTTTCCAATGATTAATCATGCTATAAGTGTATATTAAATTATTTAGAGAACATATTTGAATCTATGTATCATCATAAAATACTTTAATAATATTTTGTTTCATCTCATTCTTCAAATAATTTCTTCATTTTTCTTTGGTCCTGATGCCGATTATGCAAATTCTTTCCAACTTTTCTTCAAAGTGTCACTATTTTTTACTTCAGTAAAATAAAGCAGACGTTGAACTCAACTAATAATTTCCGCTAGAAAACTCGTCAATAGTTGAATAAATTCGAATATTGCAGAATATAGCAAGTAGATATTTTTAACATTTCTAGCACACCTAATTATATTAGAGTTTTCTTATACAGATTAAATATTTGGGAACTTAACTTGTCAAAATGATAACCCAATGATCATTTCTTTGAATATAGAATTTTAATGCAAAGTATTGCTATTCAAGTGTCTTATGATGATACTTAAATTATATATTCAAAGAAGTGCTCAATTTGTTATAATTCTGACATATTCAGGAATATAAAAAAATCGAAAATTTAATACACATAGGAATAAAATAATATAATTATGCGTGTTAAAAATGTCCAAAATATTTAAACATTATATTCCGTATAATTCAAGGTTATTCAACGATTGATGTGTTTTCTAACGGAAATTATTGGTTGAGTTTAACGTCTGCTTCATTTCACTGACGTAAAAAATAGTGACACTTTGAAGAAAAGTTGGAAAAAATCTGCATAATCGGCGTCAGGATCAAAGAAAAATGAGAACATTTTTTGAGGAATAAAAAGAAACAAAATTCGCTACAGAGGAACGTCGATGTACTCAGACACTCTCAGTACTCGGAAAATGAAAGCTACAATACGAAACAATCTTACTACAAATAAATTATTGATTTGACTATGTTTAACTCTACTTCCTGAGTAATGTAAGTGTCTGAGCACAGTATAGATTACAGTAGAATGCAGATTCCTAAGTAAGAGAAATCCCTCGTATAGTGAACAAATTTTCTTTAGTCTAACATGAATAGCATCAGTTTTAGATAACAAATGTCCATTTTATGGTAGACTAAACAAAATTTGTTCACTATACAGGGTATAGTTCACTTACTCAGGACTCTAAATCCACTGTCGAGGAGTCCACTATAGATGAGTCCACTATAGATGAGTCCACTATAGATGAGTCCACCATAGATGAGTCCACCATAGATGAGTCCACCATAGATGAGTCCACCATAAATGAGTCCACCATAAATGAGTCCACCATAGATGAGTCCACCATAGATGAGTCCACCATAGATGAGTCCACCATAGATGAGTCCACCATAGATGAGTCCACCATAGATGAGTCCACCATAGAAAAGTGCACCATAGAAAAGTGCACCATAGAAATAGAAAAGTGCACTATAGAAAAGTGCACTATAGAAAAGTGCACTACAGAAAAGTGCACTATAGAAAAGTGCACTATAGAAAAGTGCACTATAGAGAAGTGCACTATAGAGGAGTGCACTATAGTGGAGTGCACTATAAATGAGTTCACTATAGAGGAGTTGTACTGTATATTTCTCTTCACTATTCTTAACTACACAGAGCATTTATTAAGTTGAGGCCTGATTTAATTCAGAGTAATTGTAAATAGTGTGTAGAATTAGAGACAACGTCACCGCCTAATTCCCCAGACTGATATGGACTCATTAGAAACTTCTTCTGAAAAATAAAGCTTCTAATTAAAAACAAAGAAACTCGATTAGGGCTCTTCTGGGCAGATAATTAGCGGGGGGTGAACGAAACGAAGAGAAGAAATGAACGAAACAAAAAGAAGATATGGCCAAATGGGTGCAAGGACAATTAGTCGCCGGACAATTCGTCGTCAATTGAAAATAAAAGAAGTATAATTTATAATATAATTGCGCAACTTTTTGAAAATTACAAATAAAAACTAATATGAAATTACGTTTTTTTACAATAATATAATTTTTACTGAGCTGGTCATTATCGCAATTATAAAAAAATAATCAAATTCAAACAAAAAGATAATATTTTAAATGCTCATGTAGACAGTATAGAAAAATAACATTGTTGTATTAAGTTAAAATTCGAAATGTTAAATATTCATGTATAAAATCACTGAATCAAGACTCAACTATTGCACAATTTTAACCGCTTCTCTTTGTTGGCATTACGGACAATTGATTCAATATTGCAATGTCAATTGTAAAACAAATATAAAGTAACAAATTATGTTAAAAATTTGCAAACTTAGGCAACAATATTTTAGATTTGAGATATGAAAATTAACGAAATTTAGTAAAAAAATTATATTGTGAGCAACGGCATTCAAAAATGTATTTTATTATTTGCATCATAATTGCTGATCCCATTTAAGATATGTTTATTCTTATCCATGTACATTTTTTTTGATGGATTTTAGCAACTTTGAAGATGTAGTTGAAATTTAGCAATGGCTTTACTTTCTTCTCTATTTAAATTTAAACCATCAATGAGAACACACAAATTTGGATAAATTATACTTAGCGAACCATTCAATGACTAGTGGAATAATAGTACTATCCTTTTCAATGAATATATTATTATAATAAAAATATAAATATAAATTTGTATTAATTTTATTTGTAATTATCAATATTTTATAAGATAAAAGTGCATTATACCAACCACTCATTTTGTTGAAAAAATTAGCTCCCTTTAAATGAATGCACTTCCACCAATTATAATTATATTATAAATTATATCTCTTTTATTTTCAATCGGCGACGAATTGTCCGGACACCAGCTAAATGAACGAAACAAAAGAAGATGTGGCTAAATGAACGAAACAAAAAGAAGATATTTCTCAATGAACGAAACAAAGAGAAAATATGGCTAAATGAACGAAAAAAAGAGAAGTGTCTCAATGAACGAAAAAAAGAGAAGTGTCTCAATGAACGAAACAAAGAGAAGATGTGGCTAAATGAACCAAACAAAGAGAAGATGTGGCTAAATGAACCAAACAAAGAGAAGATGTGGCTAAATGAATTAAACAAAGAGAAGATATGGCTAAAAGAACGAAACAAAGAGAAGATGTGGCTAATTGAACGAAACAAAGAGAAGATGTGGCTAATTGAACGAAACAAAGAGAAGATATGGCTAAATGAACGAAACAAAGAGAAGATGTGGCTAAATGAATTAAACAAAGAGAAGTGGCTAAATGAACGAAACAAAAAGAGTAAAAATTGACAATTGAGCTAAAAAATAGAATCTCTCTGATATATTATATAATATAATAATATAGCATAGTATTTCATCATTTAAACATATATATAATTATTAATTAAAGGGTTAATTCCCTAATACCGAGAAAGTTCCACATCACCGACTGATTAGAGTTAAATGGGATGGAATAATTATTTGTGTTCCAGTTAATTTAGAAACTATGCAATCCTATGAACCTTTGGTAAATTAATTAGAAGAATATTATCTGTGGGGAGAAAATTGGGCAACGATGCGGAAATTTTATGTTTTTGTTCAAACGATATAACATTTTCACAGATTTGTTTCTTTCTGGAGAATCTTCATCTTTAGGTGATGATGAATGATTATAAAAACAAAGGGTATCTTTCATAAATTAAATGGAATGAAACGTGAAACTAAACAATTGAAAAATAATAGTATTTTTTACCACCAATATATTTTTGTGATAATGGATAGTTAGATAGTAATTCTGACGGGAGTTTAACGTCTACTACAGCTATATCGTTGACCATATTGCTGACGTCAAAAGGGATTACGTACAAGGGGATGGAAGAAGCAGTCAGAAAGGAAAGTAGCTTCAGAATAAAGTTCTACTTATCGTAAATAAATAAATTGCCAAGAAAATATTATTAAGAAAGTGCTATCCTGATATTTAATTTTTACCAATATTTAATTGTTCCCAGTAATTTTCATTCTCTACTACCAATAATGACAAGTCATTTTAAAACATATCTGAAAAGCTATAACTCGAGTAGAACACTTCAATTAAAAGTTTCGGATACAGTGCTTCAGAAAAGGTGAAACATCAAGTCTACTCCTACCAATGTTCTAATTAATATGGCTTCTAAATGTAATAATTATTTTAAATATCAAAATATAAGGATTACACACAAATTATCGATAGTTTAAATATAATAAGTCTTGCACGAGATAAAGACTTATAGAAAGTCTTTATCTGTAGAAACGAGTAAAGCTAACTGTAGAAACAAGTAAAGCTATCTGTAGAAACAAGTAAAGCTAACTGTAGAAACAAGTAAAGCTAACTGTAGAAACAAGTAAAGCTAACTGTAGAAACAAGTAAAGCTAACTGTAAAAACAAGTAAAGCTAACTGTAAAAACAAGTAAAGCTATCTGTAGAAACAAGTAAAGCTAACTGTAGAAACAAGTGAAGCTAACTGTAGAAACAAGTAAAGCTAACTGTAGAAACAAGTAAAGCTAACTGTAGAAACAAGTAAAGCTAACTGTAGAAACAAGTAAAGCTAACTGTAGAAACAAGTAAAGCTAACTGTAGAAACAGGTAAAGCTAACTGTAGAAACAAGTAAAGCTAACTGTAGAAACAAGTAAAGCTAACTGTAGAAACAAGTGAAGCTAACTGTAGAAACAAGTAAAGCTAACTGTAGAAACAAGTAAAGCTAACTGTAGAAACAAGTGAAGCTAACTGTAGAAACAAGTAAAGCTAACTGTAGAAACAAGTAAAGCTAACTGTAGAAACAAGTAAAGCTAACTGTAGAAACAAGTAAAGCTAACTGTAAAAACAAGTAAAGCTAACTGTAGAAACAAGTAAAGCTAGCTGTAGAAACAAGTAAAGCTAGCTGTAGAAACAAGTGAAGCTAACTGTAGAAACAAGTAAAGCTAACTGTAGAAACAAGTAAAGCTAACTGTAGAAACAAGTGAAGCTAACTGTAGAAACAAGTAAAGCTAACTGTAGAAACAAGTAAAGCTAACTGTAAAAACAAGTAAAGCTAACTGTAGAAACAAGTAAAGCTAACTGTAGAAACAAGTAAAGCTAACTGTAGAAACAAGTAAAGCTAACTGTAGAAACAAGTAAAGCTAACTGTAGAAACAAGTAAAGCTAACTGTAGAAACAAGTAAAGCTAACTGTAGAAACAAGTGAAGCTAACTGTAGAAACAAGTAAAGCTAACTGTAGAAACAAGTAAAGCTAACTGTAGAAACAAGTAAAGCTAGCTGTAGAAACAAGTGAAGGTAACTGTAGAAACAAGTAAAGCTAACTGTAGAAACAAGTAAAGCTAACTGTAGAAACAAG
Organism: Caprella mutica; assembly: GCA_947561585.1. Taxonomy (NCBI): domain Eukaryota; kingdom Metazoa; phylum Arthropoda; class Malacostraca; order Amphipoda; family Caprellidae; genus Caprella; species Caprella mutica. The sequence goes on from CANNZV010000025.1 coordinate 298,358, forward strand.
TAAAGCTAACTGTAGAAACAGGTAAAGCTAACTGTAGAAACAAGTAAAGCTAACTGTAGAAACAAGTAAAGCTAACTGTAGAAACAAATACCGACACTCCCACACATCTGTTTTTATCAAATTTGTTGTAGTTTAAAGAGGATGTAGTTTATAGAAATATTTCTACACTGGAGAACATTCCGTGTGATAGTTAATGAAAAGAAATGAACCTATTCTCTCAATAGAACATTTAAAGAGTTTATAAATTAGATGAGAAACAAGAAACATCCTAATGAATACATCCAACTAGAGACAAAGTTATTGATTATTATCATGCGCTAAAATTAAAGGAGAAAGACCAATTGGGAATAACGCAATACGTTGCAATGTCACTGAGTTTATGGTTGTTTGAGTACAGTTTATTTTATTCATTAACTCGTATTTATAGAAAAAAGGTTTCAAAGATATTCTAGATTAGAGAGAATTTATATTTGACTGAGAGAGCAGAGCTGTGATTGGGTGGAATGTGACCCAATCACATCTCACGCATGTGTGTGTACTCTATGTAAACTTGGACTGTAGTGCGCGTAGAGGCTAACTAAGCTGATTTCTATGTTGCCACACTACGTCACCACAATACAATTAATTTTCTAATTCACGCCTATTTACGCCAATACGAAAATATTTTTTATCTTTTATTTGGTACTTATGTAGGATCAAAATCAAGAAAGTCCGGTAAATTTGAAGGAATGACATGAAAGATATAAGAAAGTAATTCAAAAAGGATGTGCTTACATAACGCACGTCAAACTCATTAGGGTTAAAATGCAAAAGTTAACACTCACCTGTCACATAGATGGAGAGGATGACGAACACCAGCAGAACCTTGAGGGATTTGGGCCCCTTATCGCCCCCGCACTCCATATCGCTGGCGAAGCAGCAGGAAGACTTGAGAGAACTTTTGAGCAAATAGGTTGTCAGTCTGAAGAACACGGGAACAAATTGCTACAAGAGCCTCTCAGATAGCACTCTTTGAGGTACTCAGATAGCACTCTATAGGGTACTCATAGCGCTTGTCTTGTCTTATCGTATCCCATTTCTCAAACTACCTACTCAGTCCAGGGCAATTTCACACACTAGTGCAGCAGTGGATTTAATAACAAAAAAGCTTCAATTGTATAAGATTGTTAATTTCAAATCACATACTGTTCCACACATTATAAAACTTTAATTCCACTGTGACACGTAAACAATCTCTTCAAAATCACAATCTTTGGTTCATAGACTTGATAAATTTCAGAATTTCACAAAATGTTTTCTTCAGAGCCAAGCACTTTTTTATTTTTCAACACCAAAATAGCAAAATAAAGAACATTAAAACCACAAATACTATTCGGAAGCAGTTTCTACTACAGTAACTAAAATATTGCCAATTATTCACACATTTACAAAATAAGAGCCACCAATTTGAGCATAAATCTCGAGTTTCTATTTCTTACACTGGATTTGTTCTTACACATTTATTTCTAATAACAAATTAATTATATAACTGCAAAGAAAAGGAAAGGTTAAACATTTGACGAATAGAAATAAATATTAGTACATACAATATATCTTAATAGGCCATATCGCTAATGTTAAAAGGAACATAAAAAAGGGAAAAGGGACACACAGGAAAGTGGCTCCGCGAACAGAGTCATCTACAATTATTTGCTTACAACTCAAGGATGCAGAAAAGCTGCTCCGTGATTACAGTCAGTTACCCAAGAATTTTACTGAAAGGAATATTAATCGGACTACACTAACGGATTAAAGAAGAAAATTAAGAGGTTCGAGTCTACCTAAATCTTAGACTTCATAGTTGAAAAACACTAGCGCTCTCCAAGGAACGTCAAAAAAGCCAAATTATAACAGTTCGGGTGCAAAGAAAGACCCAATTTGCTCATCCATGCACTGCAGAAAGCTTTTGGACAAAATATCCTGGAGCAAATAATTTAATAAAAACTAAAACGAAACAAACAAAGAATAATGAATTTGTTTCGTGTTGGACGTTATGACTTCATATGATCCCAATAAATAAATCATTTTTTGTAGCACAGCGAACTGATTGCGTCGATGTTCCTGGAAGATAAAAAAACAATTCGAGTTAAAATTTTGTAGGAATAATGAATATAATTAATGGGAGGGGGGGGGGGGGTAATCAACATGTAAGGAATAAATCAGAGACCACGTAAAGAAATAAGGATATTTATTCTCAAACTTTCCATTATTGTGAGGATTTAACTCTCACTAAATTCTATGACACAATAAAGGAGTTAGGAGTGAACTTCAAAATATGTCAATGGAGTGATAGGGATCGACATTATCTGATCTTTAATGAGGTACTCAGTTATTTTAACTAAATCTTCAATGATGTTAATAATTCATTTACATATTAATATTGCTACTACAGTTGAAATGTTTAAAAGTGCTTCTTACTCTAATGCCTGGAATCGTAAATTTACATTAAATGGTCTTAAAATTGGAATCACTTATTAATCTTCAGTCAATTGATTGAGATTTTCATATTAAGTAACAAAACATTAAAAAAACATATTTTACCCTTTTAGCATTATTTATTTCTTTGTTTTATAAATTAGAGAATTTATAAACATGTGAAGCTCGTACAGCGGACGATCTTTAAATAAACACCCCCTAAAACCTAAAAAAACAAAAATTGTCCGTTTCTATCGAACATGCAGCCTAAAAAAATGCAGCCTTCTACAACTAAAAAGAGGTGTAGTTGTAGAATAGTTACAACTACACTACATATTGTAGAATAGTTACAGTTATTCCTACCTCATTATTTTGTACATTTATGTAAGTAGGTTATATAAATATTATAAGATCTTCATTTAATAATAATCTGATATTGTTTACCTTCATTAGCGTTTCCTTGAAAAGCTGTCTGAGAAAACTTGCAAAGTATAAATCCACAACTGAAGTAAAACCTCAGACGCACAAAGCGTCCATTGTCCTGCATAGCGGACAGTTTTTCTGGTACATGTACTGTCTGTTGTAAGAGCTTTGCCTGTAAAACCTTACGAAAATCATTTATTAAGTCATTTACAAGCGGTAGACCCGTTTTCTATGAACAGCCAAATTTTTTGTCAAAGATATCGAGAAGGGGGTACTCAAATAACTTACCAGTAGGAGCCAAGTAGTCAGTCATCCAAGCAAGCCTTTCTTACAAGATATCATTCAGTTAATTTAAAATTCAGCAGATTTATAATGTAAGCAAACTAAGTCCTGAGGACGTCATTATTGGATACTTATCTTGCTCAGTTTTAATTTAGCTAGCGCTATACTATAATGATCGCTGTTGTTTTCATAAAGAAGATATGAAGTGGAAATATAATATTTGGCTTCAGGTTAACAAAAAGGAACTGAAATGAGCGTTCAACATTACTTTTGTTTTCGATACAGAAAAACAGATTCTCATTATTATAAAGGGATGGTACAAGTGAAATTAAAATATTTTTTTCAATGGGTCTACCATAATAATTAGGGATGTAATTAATTCAGTACAGGGAGTTAAATAATAAACTTTGTTAATCCAAATAACAATTAGTAAGGAGAAGTTTAAATTTCAAAAAGTGCTGTCTATTAATAGAGAGATCAAGTTATTTGTGTTCTTGTTGTTATTTTCCCAATACAGTGTAGCCGTTTTATATTTCCCAAATTAGATTAAACATTGTTTGTTTACGAAGATAGAATAACATTTTGTTAACGTTTAATGAAGTAAACCGCCATCTATCGGATGTTCAATCGAACTCAATGCCCAATAAGCGAAATCCTATTCTCTCTGATAATACAGTGCGATTCCACATGAAACATTAACTTATTAATAGGTTAACCTAACATGTTTTCATGTGAAAATCAGACGCACATTCCCTCTAAAATTAGTGTTAACAAAATCATTACCTTGAAGCAACTGATTAACCAATTTATAATCATAGAGAGGAGGCAGTAAAACACTAAATCTTTCACACACTTTTCACCACAAACTTTGCAAACCTAAAAACACAAACACCTCTAAACTAAACCATATACTTTCAATGCTGAGTGTATAGACTGCTTTTAGCAAACTGTATTGAAGCAGAGGTAAAAAACATCCGTAATTTTGACTATTTAGGAGCTATGCATTCAAAAAGAAACTATCAGATGAAATTGTATGATAATAAATTTTAAGAAATCAATTAGTAATTATAGTTAATGCGTGCAGTAACTTCTCAATTATCATCAAAGTAGGTATCCATTTCTTAGAATATATTTTCTATTCAAAGGAGGAATATTAATAGTCGCAGCGTTGACATCTGGTTTCGTCTGACAAAATTTCTTATTGATGGAAACCGATAAAATAACACTACACAATTTAAGATGAAATGTTTTGATTGGAATTAGATAGCGTTATCAATATTTTATTCTTAAATACATATACACAAATAATTTAGAGGGAAATAACAATTGGAAATAATTTAGAAGGAAATAACAATTGGAAATAATTTAGAAGGAAATAACAATTGGAAATAATTTAGAGGGAGATAACAATTGGAAATAATTTAGAGGGAAATAACAATCGGAAATAATTTAGAAGGAAATAACAATTGGAAATCATTTAGAGGGAGATAACAATTGGAAATAATTTAGAGGGAAATAACAATTGGAAATAATTTAGAGGGAAATAACAATTGGAAATAATTTAAAGTACACCAAACGTACGAATCTTGCCATCGATTCCGTGGAATTAAGACCTAGCTGCTTGCAGCGCATCATTTATTCACAATTATTTATTGCTTTTTTTCACAGCTTTAGCGATTTCTTTCTCCAATATTCTCTGCATTATTCATTGCTATGACGTCACAAGAAACTATTCAGTTATTCTTAGTATAATTTATTTAGTGAAGAAATGAGAAGAAATTCGCACTGAGACTATGAACCAATATTACCAACGATAGAAAATATTTTCTATTGCTACATTGATTAATCAAACCAAAATAGTAGATTAATAAAATTATTTCATGTGAATATTATAAGTAATGTTACTCCAGAGGAAAATATGAATAGAGATTGTGTTGCTCAAACTTTTTGAATATTGATCGTTTTTCACTATATGAATTATATGTTCCTTACCAATGGGTTATCGAACAATATTTCTTATGTTATATTTTTAACTTTAACTCTAATGTCCCATATTAAGTCAAAACATCATAGATTTAAGAATCGAAAGAATATTCTCCCACTTGGTAGACAGGGAAACCATCTATCAAAAGTAGATCTAGTTTCCAATGTTAGACATAATGAAGTACAGATGAAATAGGAAGAAGCAATAAAAAAATAAAGATGAACTTACAAGGACTGAATGGAGAAAAGCTGCAGCATTTATTGTCTGTTTTAAAGAGAATGAAAGACAGGCATGTAATGAGTAGGGGTTGAACGTCTGTTTTAGAACAAAAAGCCATATAGCTGCTAAAAACGGAAATTAAATCAAAGGGACTGTCAGGCAAAAATGCGACATAATGAATAGTCACCTACAACCATTCGTAGACAATGGTCAAGGGTGTAGAAAAGCTACTCAGTGAATGCAGTCACTTACCAAGAAATGTGATGAAAAGGGACACAAGCGTTTGCAGATGCATTCACAGATGGAAGAGGAGAATTGAGAGGTGATAGTAAATTGCATAAAACTCTGAAACTGCGTAGCGTAAAGAAAAAAAGAAACAGGAAAAACAATCATAATTCAAATTAGAACAGTCATGTATACCAAAGAAGGCCAATTACCCATTCTCTCCCATCAACCACAGCTAGATGCAATATATTGAAATTTTAATAACCGATCAATACTCCAAAAAATATGACTATGTATTTTAGATATTATTTTATCTTTTAATTGTTAGAAATCCTGACCAAAATGGTGGCAATATCTCCCGGCAGAATCCTCTTACGTCTAACACGTTAGGCAAAAATATAGATTCAGAGCGTGTAATCAGATAATACCCCCAGAATATCAGCAGGGAACATGCAGGGGATATTATTGATGTTCTCTTTGAGTGGAGTGACAAGTCAAGTGTTCGCTGTTCTGCTAATTCACGCCCAAATTATTTATATTATTTAGCAGAGGTGAAGAATGGGGATCAGAACCTCGTGAATTATAAGGGAGAGATTTCTTTCAGCTTCTTGATGGTAGCGAGTTGAAGTTTATCCAACTGAAGAAATAGGAAATAAATGAATATGAAATAAATAAAGAGGAAATAAATAAATAAATAAAGAGTAAATGAATAAATAGGAAATAATAAGAGTAGCGTGGTGATGTAAAAAATGTTAATTAGCTTGAGTGTATAAAGCTACTTTTTATATTAGTTATTGGTTGGCTATAGGTAACATTGCAAAATGAAGTGCAATGCTAATTTCTATTTACATCAATTAAAAGAGTAAAGTAAACATAAAATACGAATTTGTAATCACATTTGAAGACACATTATTCGATACTGATTCAATTCGAAACTTTGAATTTAGAGTACTAACTACTTCAATATATTCTGATAAAATCATAGAGTTGGAAATACCTTGATTGATATTAAAAACAAACATTCTGGCATACTTATCAATTCTATTCACCAATTAATGTATTATTTACCCTTCAACAACCTAACTAATACAGTAAATTAACTATTCATGCTGTTTCTCATAAACAAGGTACAACCTGCAGGTAGAAAGTCATTGTGGGTTCATAGACGAAAAAGACAGAACCCCTCTTAATTCTTGTCCCCCCACCATAACTATTCCCCTATTGATCTCCCATGACCCCACCATAACTATTCCCCTCTAAATCTCCCCTGGCCCCACCATAACTATTCCCCTCTTAATCTCCCATGCCCCACCATAAATATTCTTCTCTCAATATCCCATAGCCCCACCATAACTATTCCTCTCTTAATCTCCCATAGCCCCACCATAACTATTCCCCTCTAAATCTCCCCTAGCCCCACCATAACTATTCCCCTCTTAATCTCCCATGCCCCACCATAAATATTCTTCTCTCAATATTCCATAGCCCCACTATAACTATTCTTCTCTCAATATCCCATAGCCCCACCATAACCATTCCCCTCTCAATATCCTATGGCCCCACCATAACTATTCCCCTCTTAATCTCCCATGGGCCCACCATAACTATTCTTCTCTCAATATCCCTTAGCCCCACCATAAATATTCCCCTCTCAATCTCTCATGGCCCCACCATAACTTCCTCTCTGGTAAAATACCAGGGGATAAAATCACAACAAATCCTCATCCATGGCCTGTTCAGGTAAATAAAATAGAGGGGATTTGCATGGCAATGAATGCAGTTCTCTGATTGGAGGGGAAGAGAGCTTGTAACTCGCAATGAGAAGTGAGGGAATTAGAGAAAGAGAGGGATATTAAGAACATAGGTAAATGTATGTATATTGTATATTCATAGCATTGTTAAACATATTTATAACATTATTATGCAGGCAGGACACGCTTTTATCACACACTGAACATCATTGCCTTTTAATCTTACTAACAGAAAATGAAATGTTTAATGTTACTAATTTTGATGGTGATGTTCAGTGTTGTATAGTTCATCACACTAAAGCCGTGTTTACATTGTCAGTCACAACCTAGGGCATACGCGTGGTGATCACTGAGCATTCGACAGTGTCACCACTAAAGTGTTCACACTGTACTGTAGTACGTCAGTGTGGTTACTGATTAATAGCGGCTGTGCACTCAGTCTGTGTTTAGCTGTGAGAAAGTCTATGGCAAATGACTTGCTATTGAAAAGAAAGAGAAGGTTGCTGCGGAGCCTCGCACACTCTCCTCTTCAAATTACTAACAACGAACTGATGATGAGTGAAAAAGTGCCACTCACCGAAAGTTTGGTGATTCGAACGAACACTGTCCGTTTTTCAATTACAGTGCGGAAATAGCGTTTCATGGTGAAATTTAACATTTTGTGGTGAATCCCTAGGGAAATACCTAGGTGCCGACTGACAATGTAAACATTAACCAGCATAGCTATTCTACGTACAAAAACTGTCAAATTACATTAACTCGATATTCTAAAACTAAGGCCTGATCATCTATTTATTTTGTAGGTTGTCAATTTTGGAATCAGATTGATCTCAGCATTATAGAATCAGAATCAGTAATTGCATTCAAAACAAATCTCAAAAAGTCACTATTATACTCTTAGCATTGTTAATAAACATATTCTAAATATTGTTGTCTTGGATGTCTGTCTTATAAGCTAGTATCAGGAATATGATATGTTTTTTTTTATTTAATTTTAGGTTGCCCTCAAAGCTCTTCGCTTATTTGTGCCTCAATGTCTTCTAGTAGCAGTAGATTCAAGAATTGATTTTTATGGAATTGTTAGTGGCCATGACTCCAATTCCTCATTAGAAAGGGTATATTGTGTTCGATAAAAAAATCAGGTAACTTGGTTAAAAGTACTCGGAAATTGGGTGTCAACCCTAATGAGTTTGACGTGTGTTTTCTATGCACATCCTTTTCAAATTACTTTATATTTTTCATGTCATTCCTTTTAATTTACCGGCCTTTCTTGACTTTGTTCCTACATAAATACCAAATATATTTTTGTATTTAAAAGTTAAAAAATATTTACGTATTGACATAAATCAGTGTAAATGACGTAAATTAGGAAATTAATTGTACTGTGGTGACGTGTGGCAACGTAGGAATACAGTTTTGTTTGCATATAAGCAAAAATTTGTCCATGTTTTCATGGGTACAGATACATGCGCGAGCTGTGGTTTGGTCACACTCCACCCAATTACAGCTCTATTCTCTCAGTTGACAATGTCTTAAATATATACGTATTTATTTTATTTCTCCTTAAATGTCATTTTAAACTAAACACATTAGTTTAGTATATATGCTAACAATTTGTAAAAATACAGTACCGTAGGTTCATAAATAAGACATGTGTTTCTTAACACATAATCAAACCTTCCCGTTCATTCTGATAGTGAAACTCATTAGGGTTAACTTAAATTAGTTCATGATAGGCCAATAAGAACTTTCTTTAATGACCTATATTTTAACAGCTACATTGCGAATATTGTAAGTGTCTCGTATTTGAATTATTACCCATACTAATCAATTTTATGGAAACACTACCCATTCTACCTCTATGTAAGATCTTCACCTTTCAACATCACATGTGAGGTCATCTGTCCAACTAACGATCCACCTGTAAAAGGAAATGCTAAAGTTATTTTGGTGTACTGAAGTATTTAAAAACTAAAAAATACTTTCAGTATTTTTTACTAATATACTTTTAGTAACGCTAAGTAAGTCATATTTACGTTGTATGAATTAATGATTTAATTATTTTAATAGATAAAAAAAGAATCATTGATTTACTTATTAGCAAATCTGCTTCGTAACCAAAGGCAATATAAATGACGGAAAAATGAAATTAATTACAATGGAGTGGAAGAAGCAGTTAGAAATGAAAGTGGCTCCTAACATGAACTGTTTACAATGCTCATGGTTGCAGAAAAAGTACTTAGCGAATACAGTCACTAATCAAGGAATGTGACGAAAAGGGACTCAAGCACCAGTAACTGCACTCACGATTGTAAGAGGAAAATGAAGGTGTGAGAATAAATGAAGCCTATGTACGAGCCTACCTAACACAAAAATCTAAGACCTCGTAGTTCAAGAGAATATCCCAAGCGCCATCCTCATAAAACTTCACCATAAATTCCTTTAGAATGGAGTCCCTAGGGGAGCATGAATATTAATTAATTTAGTCAGGAGTTAAACGTCATTTTTCGACACAAAAGCCATATCGCTGACTTCAATAGGATGTTAAATACAAGGGACTCTGAGAAGCAGACATAAAGGCAAAAATCGATAAGAAAATAAGAAGTTTTTCATTACAGTATCCTAGATTTCCTCAATTCTACACAGCAAACCATAAGACAAAGAAGAGAAAACCTATCTCGGTATTTTTGGCACATAGGTAATATAAAAAGTGTTAATGGGCCCAGACGATAACCGTCCATTAGTGAATTGAAAAATGATGAGCCTGAAAATGGTTATTGATGAAAAAGAAACCTAATGAATGCACCGATAACGAAGATTTAATCCGAGAATTATACATTAGTTTAGAGCTTTAGTCGTGGAATGAGATGAACGAACCATTTGGGGGAAAGTTTGAATTAGAAGAGTCAGAATGGAGCAAAATGGGTAGAATTTAGCATAGGTTGAGTGAATGAAATCAGTATGTACCTAACTATAGGGATAAAACAGGAATATTTGGGCAGATAAAATTTTAGGATTTCATCAGCACTGTCACAGTTTTATAAAATAGAATTATGAACAAATGAAATAAATAGATGCTTGTAATATTATAAGGTACAATTTGTTCTTTTGTTAATTTTGATTCCTTACAGGAAAATTTCATACATTGATTCAAGAATAATATATTGAATCTACAATCAAATAATCCACAATAAATATATGAGAAGTCGTGTTAAATATTTTGATAGAATGTTGAAAATTTATATAAATTCTCATTTTACCAAAATCATCTCTACTAAATAATATAAATAAATAGAATACTATGAAAATATTCTATTGGTATGAGTGTGGTAGAAATTCTAGATGTTAAGTCCAACATTACTGGGATGTTACCTGAACATCGATAATTCATATGCATCTCATTAGGGAACAGAATATACCTATTACCTAATCCCATTTATATTCCTAATTGATTGATTAAACTATTCCATTAAAGCCTTTATATCTGAGCCAAAAGGACGAAACCCGGTGAGCCAAAAGCTGATTTCTCAACTTTCTCAGTTTCAATGGCCTGTCAAGTTACAGGACATAAATCCTTTACGTTTTTTCGGAAGATTTGTAAGAGCGAAAATGTACGAGAACGATCCGCAATTTAGAAAAACTAACGTGTTTAGGCATGCATGGAGTATCGAATATTACGGTGAAATTTAATATAAATCTTGAAGCAACTTATAAATTACGCTTTTCATAATAATGAAATGTCTTTGGTATGAAATAAGTCAGAAAAACAAACTTCATTGTCTATTGTAATTCATTTTCACTAAAGTAAGAAACGTGGCAATAGGAAAGCATAAAAAATAAAATATTTTTAATAATTAATGATCTATTGTCTATAAAATTCTTTACTCTTGAAAATATCTGACGCTCCTGAATGAGTCTAGTGAAATTAATATTAATTTTTTAAATTATTTAAAATGAGACGAAATATCACTAGAATTTATATGACTTTCAATTATTTACAATGAGTTTACAAAAAAAATTATAACTAATTATTATAACAAAGAATAATCTGAAACACTAAAGTGCATTGCACTGAATCCTTTTATAATTTTTTGAAACACTTAAGTACATCAAAATTATAGTTTATGCACTTGTTACGGAGAATTAGATTTTCTACTGATATGGTATAGAAAAAACATCAAAATGTTAGATAGTCTCTTTACCTTCTTTGACTTCGATTGTTCTGGATTTTTCTTCATTTTTTGTCAAGTTTTTTTTCCGAAACTACAACGACGCAATCTATTTCTTTGTTTCTGATCACAAGACTCGGGACAATATTTTCTTTTAATCTTCTTCCATGAACGAATGGAAGAAGAAATAATCTTATAATCTTCTTCCATCCAGCGCATGGATGGCAAGAATAGACATCCATGGATAAGAGACCTACACAGACAGTCTGCTTACCCATGGATAAGAGACCTACACAGAAAGTCTGCTTACCCATGGATAAGAGACCTACACTGTCAGTCTGCTTACCCATGGATAAGAGACCTACACAGTCAGTCTTCTTACCCATGGATAAGAGACCTACACAGACAGTCTGCTTACCCATGGATAAGAGACCTACACAGAAAGTCTGCTTACCCATGGATAAGAGACCTACACTGTCAGTCTGCTTACCCATGGATAAGAGACCTACACAGTCAGTCTGCTTACCCATGGATAAGAGACCTACACAGACAGTCTGCTTACCCATGGATGAGAGACCTACACAGTCAGTCTTCTTACCCATGGATAAGAGACCTACACAGACAGTCTGCATACCCATGGATAAGAGACCTACACAATCAGCATATTTTTCTAGAGCTGCAAGTGTCATCATCGAAATTCTTAAAATGATTAATCAACGAACAAATTAAATGATATTTCTATTATTGGTAATATTGCAACACAGTCAACAGTTAAATAAATAATCAATAGGACAATTACTACCAGTAAAAGTGCTGGAGCGGAAATTCTCGGATTCATTCTCATCATCTCCTGACCTCCATTACGAGTGAATGCAGCAATGCGTAACTCTACGGACTCAGTGCGCTACTTTCGGTAGCAAGAGGTTTACTGCCTCTCAACTGGACGCTGTAGAGTTCTTTGGACCGCCACTGGGATTATTTGAGAGTGAATATTAAAGGTTGTGTTGAACTGATTAAGAAACAAATGCATAGCATGTGTACACTCACAGTACCTTCTTTATTCACCGAGTACATTATTCAAGAAATACAAATTTTATGGACTGTTCAGTGATTCACAATAAAGGAACTCTATTGTATGGTAATATTAAACTAAACAAACGATTAAAATATTTTTCATTGAATAATATTTTCCATTAAAATAAGAAGAATATAGATTATAGAATAAATGGATACTCAAATCCAGAGTAAAATGCCATCGCTGCAGTATATTCCAGCGTAACTTTCACAGTGTCCGATAAACTGAATTATACCGAGAGAATTTATCCGTGTGACAGCAAGCCTGTAGATCGCAAGGTAGTATTTCTTCTACCGCTGTTTTCGAGTGTGGTGTTGTATATTTCCAATGCGAGATATGATTGTTGTGTACAAAAACGGGGAGAATTGTCTCTCATGCAATAAATAGGTAAAATCAAACTAAAACACTACCAGTATAACTTTAAATGGGATAATTCAAATCTTGTTAACAAGGCAATTTAACATAAAATGCTATCACTCTCTACAGTTTTCTAAAAAGAAACATTTTTAGCACTTAAATATAGCTGAGAGGCGTGGAGAAGCTTTTAGCTTTCAGAACTAAAACAGAGTGACATGCTGCTTCATGAAGCTTTAAAATAGAGAAGCTTTTAGCTTTTAGAACTAAAACAGAGTGACATGATGATTAATGAAGCTTCAAACTGGAGAAGCTTTTAGCTTTTAGAACTAAAACAGAGTGACATGATGCTTCATGAAGCTTCAAAATAGAGAAGCTTTTAGCTTTCAGAACTAAAACAGAGTGACATGCTGCTTCATGAAGCTTTAAAATAGAGAAGCTTTTAGCTTTTAGAACTAAAACAGAGTGACATGATGATTAATGAAGCTTCAAACTGGAGAAGCTTTTAGCTTTTAGAACTAAAACAGAGTGACATGATGCTTCATGAAGCTTCAAAATAGAGAAGCTTTTAGCTTTCAGAACTAAAACAGAGTGACATGATGCTTCATGAAGCTTCAAAATAGAGAAGCTTTTAGCTTTCAGAACTAAAACAGAGTGACATAATGCTTCATGAAGCTTTAAAATAGAGAAGCTTTTAGCTTTCAGAACTAAAACAGAGTGACATGATGTTTTATGAAGCTTCAAATAGAGAAGCTTTTAGCTTTCAGAACTAAAACAGAGTGACATGATGCTTCATGAAGCTTCAAAATAGAGAAGGTGACTCACTAAAGTCTGAGTCTCATGAAAAGTCAACTGATTAGCCTGCAAATACTTACGATGTGGACTAAGTGCCGGTAAATGACTAATCAAAGAGAGAGAACATTTCAAACTGTAATAGGTAGAGTGAAACTTTAGAGAGAGATTTTAGAGCGAGAGTTTGAAGCAAGACTAACAGCGGGATTTCAAAGCAAGTTCTAAGTTTTAAATGAGACTTATTAGTCCTAATTAGACGTAACTAACCGTGTGAGAATGAGAGGAATATCCTCATGGTTTGCTGACGTTCAAATCAAGCCACTCAGTCGCATTGAAAGGAAGATCAAAGATGAGAATTATTAAACAGAGCCTTGTGTATCTTGAACACTATAATCTATTACATTATTTGCAGTTAAAGCGCACAAAGTAAATATTAATTGAATTCCATGTTCCATCATCAGAAGTTATATATTTCAATTTATTTAAAGAGGATGTTCTCTTAGATTTCATTCCTATCATTGAATTGTGAAAGATAGAAAATTTAACATTCATTATTTACCTAATTGTCTATGATAGTTGTATAGTGTATTATAGAAATTAAAAAAAATAGTTAATAAGTAATAACTTATAAAAGAGCAGATCTCCTGGACTATAAAATAATTCTTGGTGCTCGTACGGCATGCGCTAGTGTAACAGAAACTGCCTAAATGTTTGGCGTTTTAAGAGCTACTGTCCCAAAAGTAATGACCTTTTTGAAAGAAAAACGTCCCCAACAAAGCACAGGTCTGACCGATAAAGTTGTCTGCGACTTGCTAGAGCAAATTGCAAGACGACGACTGCTAAAATCACTGCAGAGGTCAATGTACACCCACAGAACACAGTTAAAAAAACTTTATGTCGAGAGAAGGACAAATCTGGATTCCCCGAAAGAGCTGCAATATGTTTCCATTTCATATCTTAATGACATTTAAATCTATAATGAGTTAATATCTTTTTATTTTCATTTAAGAGTTCATAAAACACATAATACATTACAACTTCTCAATAATGAAGTCCTGTATAAGGAACCATCCTGACATTTTGTGGTGTCTGCCATTTTATCCATCAATTTTCTATGAACTTATTAGGTCCTTTATATCTCATGGGTGTTCTATAGTGAAGTAAGCTCTGTACATATAGTGACCTAGTTGTAGTTCATCATGGAGGAGTTTTACAGTAAATAACGTCAACCTAACACCGAAAGGCAATGTAGCTAATGCTAGGTTATTAAATATCTATCTTGTAAGAAACAGTTTGAAACTACAACATTTTATTGGTTGTTCTGTTCATTTTCTTTATCGTAATCAGAAAGTAGTTTCAAATATAGTTTCCATGAAATAAGTTTATTAATTCCCCATTTGTTTAGTGATTGCGTACTTTTATTTTCAGTCATGAGGAGGAGTGTATTAGCTCTAAAAAAATGATCATCTGAAGAGAGAGTAATTTCATCCTCTTCACCAAACTGTAATTATTGTCCTTTTCCTCTATGTTTTTACAATAATCAACAAACTTTTATGTCAACTCAAGTTGTTTTTCTTCCAGTACAAACTGCATGAAGAACAAGGAACAGTTATTAGTTAGTCATTGGCATTGTTTTTGCTTGTCGTCACTTTCACTGGAAGTGACTGTATACGGAGAAGCTTTCCTGCATCCATGAACTTGTTGAAAAACAAGTAATAATTTTATATCAAATCATTTAATTTAAATCGTTAGGACACTATTTGAAGTAGGACAAACATTTAATTAACGAACAAGACTACCAAAAAAATCATAAATTTACTGCATCATTACCCTTAAATTATAAAACAGTTCCACAGTTAATACATTCGAACAAGTAGGGAGATACTCATGCAATAGCTGGTGTTCTTATTTATGGTTTATAAGTTGTACGTTTACAATTATTGACATTTTTTTAAATATATTTATGTTTATTAGGGAGTTTAACGTCTACTTCGGAATCAAAGCCCATATTGCTGACGACAAAAGGAAATTAAATACAAGGGACTGGAAGAAACAGTCAGAAAAGAAAGTAACTCCATGAATAAATTAAATTCCCAACAGTTTATGGCAAACTAATGGATGCAGAAAAGCTACTTGGTGAATACTCACTTATCAAGGAATGAGACGAAAAGGGACACTTAAGCACCGGTGGCTGCACTCAAGGATGGATGAGCAAAATGAAGAGGTGAAAGTTGGTGAAGCCTATGAGCCTTATTATTGAAGAAATAGATTTAGTAATAAATATTTTATCTAACAATGCATCTGCATTCAATAGATAATAACTTTCTTATAATGGCTTTCTATCTGCTTTACACCTTAATACCATAATAAAATCTTTAAGAGCTAGATGATGCCTTTTTAATTACTTCCATTAATATTATAATGAGTAGTGAAGGTAGAGATTAAGTAATATTATATTACGAGATATAACAATAGGGATAATAATGCAATTAACTTATCCAAGGTGAGAGCCTCGCGTTATCTCCGCCATCTTGAGTGGTTCGAACAAAGAAAACTCAGCGTTTACCTAATTTTGTATAATTAACCAATTAGAAACTAATTTAGATTGTTAACTTCAATTGAAAAACAATGAGGGAGAAATTTTATATATAACAGTTCTAACTTTTGGATGAAATTAAACGAGTCTTAACATTCTGTTTATTTACAGTCAGATAAAGTGAGTCTATGAATTTCCTAAACTTTAATAATTGTGATGTTTGTAGATATTTTAAAACTGATCCGAGTACACGACGACAAATTTGAAAAATTTGAAAATAATAGTAAATTAAAAAAACTGTGATTTATGAAATTAGCATAATGCAGTGACTGTTTTTTCTGATAGTACATCATCACAGTGACTATTTTCTGATAGTAGATCATCACAGTGACTCTTTTCTCTGATAGTACATCATCACAGTGACTCTTTTCTCTGATAGTACATCATCACAGTAACTCTTTTCTCTGATAGTACATCATCACAGTAACTCTTTTCTCTGACAGTATATCATCACAGTGACTCTTTTCTCTGATAGTACATCATCACAGTTACTCTTTTTTCTGATAGTACATCATCACAGTGACTCTTTTCTCTGATAGTACATCATCACAGTGACTCTTTTCTCTGATAGTACATCATCACAGTGACTCTTTTCTCTGATAGTACATCATCACAGTGACTCTTTTCTCTGATAGTACATCATCACAGTGACTCTTTTCTCTGATAGTACATCATCACAGTGACTCTTTTCTCTGATAGTACATCATCACAGTGACTCTTTTCTCTGATAGTACATCATCACAGTGACTCTTTTCTCTGATAGTACATCATCACAGTGACTCTTTTCTCTGATAGTACATCATCACAGTGACTCTTTTCTCTGATAGTACATCATCACAGTGACTCTTTTCTCTGATAGTACATCATCACAGTGACTCTTTTCTCTGATAGTACATCATCACAGTGACTCTTTTCTCTGATAGTACATCATCACAGTGACTTTTTTCTCTGATAGTACATCATCACAGTGACTCTTTTCTCTGATAGTACATCATCAAAGTGACTCTTTTCTCTGGTAGTACATCATCACAGTGACTCTTTTCTCTGATAGTACATCATCACAGTGACTCTTTTCTCTGATAGTACATCATCACAGTGACTTTTTTCTCTGATAGTACATCATCACAGTGACTCTTTTCTCTGATAGTACATCATCACAGTGACTTTTTTCTCTGATAGTACATCATCACAGTGACTCTTTTCTCTGATAGTACATCATCACAGTGACTCTTTTCTCTGATAGTACATCATCACAGTGACTCTTTTCTCTGATAGTACATCATCACAGTGACTCTTTTCTCTGATAGTACATCATCACAGTGACTCTTTTCTCTGATAGTACATCATCACAGTGACTCTTTTCTCTGATAGTACATCATCACAGTGACTCTTTTCTCTGATAGTACATCATCACAGTGACTTTTTTCTCTGATAGTACATCATCACAGTGACTCTTTTCTCTGATAGTACATCATCAAAGTGACTCTTTTCTCTGGTAGTACATCATCACAGTGACTCTTTTCTCTGATAGTACATCATCACAGTGACTCTTTTCTCTGATAGTACATCATCACAGTGACTTTTTTCTCTGATAGTACATCATCACAGTGACTCTTTTCTCTGATAGTACATCATCACAGTGACTTTTTTCTCTGATAGTACATCATCACAGTGACTCTTTTCTCTGATAGTACATCATCACAGTGACTCTTTTCTCTGATAGTACATCATCACAGTGACTCTTTTCTCTGATAGTACATCATCACAGTGACTAATAATATTTGCGTTACAATTCTCGTTGTTTTGGTTCTTGATTTCCAAGTAAAAAAGTATGCCCGCAGCTGCACCAATAAAAAATAGTTTGGTGGAGTTACCTTCAGAGGCTCCGCTGATGAATCGAATAACTTTTGTTGTGGTTTTGGCGCAAAGACACCTTCAGTGTTTACTGAATTAGTTAATTCGTTTAGTATCTTTTATGTTAAATATTTAACCTGTTTAGAAAGTATAGTAACAGAATACAATATTAACACTAAACTTCCCCTAAGATTGCCATTATTTTCTAAATATTAATGGACTATTAAAGTTAAACCCAATTGATGCAAAACAAAAGTAGATAGCTAGAACTACCAAAACAAGTTCGAGGTATTTTTATACCAATCATATAAAGCAATAATTAATACAAACGAACACACAAACCTCGAAGAGAACATAACTCCTGCCCAGGAGACAATAAACAGTAAGATCTCCCCGAGATAATATGCTAATGTAATAATGTGGTCATAAACGCTTCTCTTGATAGGCATCCTTCTGTAGTTAGAGAGACAGCAGGAGAGTCATTTAGTCCTTACGCTCTAATGGACTTAAAGGAAAAAAGATGCTAAATAAATAGCAAACTATTTTATACTTCGAAATGTGAATTAACTTTTAAAAGTCTTATTAAAAAGTAAATACGTCATCTAGCGGTACAACTGACTATTTATCCATTTCGAAAAACTCTAATTTCTCAGCGGTTTCATTATATTAAGATGCGTAATTTCTAGAATGTGTCTAAATAATGTATGCATAATAGTTATTGTTATAAAATAATATAGGAAAAGAAAAATTAACTTAAACAAAATTCTGAATTCGTAAAGTTCAAATGTAAAGTTTTTTGAAAGATAAATGTACGCAATTTTAAATTAAATTGCTATTTGTTCAATTTTTGCATTTCTTAATCAGTTTATTCCGAGGTTAATCCGATTAAAAAAGCTGTAATAATATTATCATGAAACTTATTCAACTGTAAATAATTACCTTCATCAAATCCAATATCTTTTAAGAGAAAATCCTTGTTAATTTTAGCAATGGATATTACTCGTGCAAATTATTTCTATTTTACTCGTAAAAGAATGTTAATTTGAAATGCAAAACAGGACACTTTTTCTCTTCCAGTTCATTTCTCTGTTGGCGATGCAAAAAAACAAAAGAAGCGCATGCAAGGGAGATCATCTGAAGATTTATTTCGACTTGAAGTCACATTGAAAACACGGAGCTAGTAACCTGAAGTCCATTCTTGTCCGAATGAATGTCACGCTGTAAATATTTCAGTGCCACCTTCGAGTGACATAGAGAGTGAGGGATGGCACTGGCAAGACTATGTATGAAGAAGAGGGAAGGAGATAGGACAGGCAAGCACGACTATGTCTGAAGAAGAGGGATTGAGATAGGACAGGCAAGCACGACTATGTCTGAAGAAGAGGGATTGATATAGGACAGGCAAGCAAGACTATGTCTGAAGAAGAGGGATTGAGATAGGACAGGCAAGCACGACTATGTCTGAAGAAGAGGGATTGATATAGGACAGGCAAGCAGGACTATGTCTGAAGAAGAGGGATTGAGATAGGACAGGCAAGCAGGACTATATGGATGGAGAATTGGGGACTCAAGACGCAGATGAAAATTATAGGGAAGGCTTTCTCGAGTTGAAGAGGAAAATGAAGAATCAATGGTGCAGGTGAATCTGTTACAACGGTCAGGCTAATGTACTAAAAAATGAGCCTTTATAGACAACAATGGCCGTACTTTTCTTACGTTAAGAAACCCTACAAAGTTTCTAATTCCAAATTTAATAAAACCTATAGCGACCATTGCTGTCTATGAAAGATCATATTAATGCATAGGTTGACTTTAGTAACAGTTTTACCTGTAAACGAGACTACCAATCTGAGAATAAACGTTGTTTGAGAATATTTGTAGTATAGCTATATAGATAGGTTTTCAAGTCACAATAACTAACTATACCCAATCTTTTAATTCTTAATATAATCTTTAGTCTCATTCAAACCAATCCTCTCCTACAGATCTATGAAATTACCTTATGTTTCAGTCAATGTTTTTCTCTCGTCCCATCAGAGGCGAGGCATCCATCACTTACTGACTCATTCAATGGACCTCAGGCAAGAAAAGCGAGAGATTTACGGACAGATTTAGCAGGTAAGTTCTTTGCATGGCAAGTACAAGGCACTTGATTTATGCTACCTATTTGCATATTGATTGTCTAAATATTTCATAAAGCCAGTTGCATGGCTAGGTTAGGAGGCCATAGTCAAGAAAAGGATAGAAAGATAATAGGTGTTTGCTAAGCATATTTTATACACGGAAAAGATATAGATTATGTGAAATAATGTTCATGCATTATATTCACATGTTTTTATACCGTTCAGCATCAATAAACCATCGCAATAAAATATAAAAGGAATTCGCTCTTCAAGGAATTTAACTTATCCATGTTATTTTTATTCATTTATCAATTGAAAAATAAGGATTACCGTTAGGACTGACCTAAAATGATAACATTTCACTTTATTTATTAGTTCCACATATGTATCCTCAGTGCTAAATTATGACGTCAAGAATCTTTGTGTATCAGAGCAATGTGAATGCAGTAAAATGTGACATATCGTCTGAAATTGGAGAAATTCATTCACAGATTTCTTTGCGTAACTCAATTTGAAAGACAGGTCAGAGGGAAGAAAGAGGGTGGTAGACATGGAGCTTGTGAAGACAGGTCAGGGGGAAGAAACAAAATAAATAGGGTCAAAAGATGACGTCACTAACAACTGGCTTTACCGTGAAGTAAAAAAGGAAAGATATAAGAGCATGTACCTAATTTCAAATAACAAATACAGTGATACCTATAACAAAAATACTAAAAAAATTAAAGTCAAAATTATGATTTTTGGAATTACTAATATGAGTGTGACGCGTAGCCATTATACTACCACAAATTATTACTTTTTCCATTTAATAAGACTTTCTCAAACAAAAGAACAGTTATGTGACAGAGTGTGCGGTAGACAGACAGACGCGGCTCTTATTTTAGCACCCAGTCTATTGTCTTTACTACTTAAAATTAGTAATTTTCATTTGTGAATTAAACTGAACTACAATACTGAAGACTAATTGAATAACACTATATATTATTTAGTATACAGTCCATACTCTATAGTCTAAAGAATAAATGGTGTAAGTCACTATTCTTAGCATCTAAATGGTGTAAGTCACTATTCCTAACATCTAAATGGTGTAAGTCACTATTCCTAACATCTAAATGGTATAAGTCACTATTCCTAACATCTAAATGGTCTAAGTCACTATTCCTAACATCTAAATGGTGTAAGTCACTATTCCTAACATCTAAATGGTGTAAGTCACTATTTCTAACATCTAAATGGTGTAAGTCACTATTCAATCCTTTGTTTTCTTTCTGTCTCTTTAATTTCAGTCTCGTTCTTTTTCTTCAGTTCTCAGGAGACCGAAATAATTAGCTGAAAATGTCTGCAGATGTCCTTATGAGTTCTTTTGTTGCTCTTTAAATGGAAATGATTATTCTAACTAATTACTGTTCTTAATTCCTAGATAAATAGAATTAAACTTACCCAACTAATTCAACAGTCAGGTGTTAATAATATAACAAAATGCTGAGCAGAAATTGAATTACTCCATTGTAGTTATATTCAAATACTCAAAATAGTTCTACAGATATTAAAAATAGTTCTACAATTATTCAATTATACAAGCAATCTACATTTTTTGTTTTAAATTTAAAATTTTGAACAAACATCACTCTCCCGATTTAGGATTACCTCACTAAATATTAGGCTTCACTTTAGCTGAATATAGTCACAATGTGGCCAATGAGGCGGAGAAACAATCGATGTCTTTAGCTACAAAGTAACTCGTATATTCTAACCTAAACACCTGGACAATGGATAACTAAATTACCCTGTAAGTTGTAAAGCAACATTAGATATTAAAAAATTATCTTGTTAATATTAATGATAAAAAAATAAGCAAGTTTCGTGGTTTTGAAAATAGAAAACTTAGGACTTTTTTGTGTAGCTTAAGAGTTATAAACAAACTAAGAATTATATTGTGAAATATTCTTCTTTCAATATGAAAAGCTTCGTTTAATGATCCTGGAATCCCCGCACAATTTCAAAACTATACAATAGTTATTTTTAGAAAAAGTTTCTTTGAAAAGCGTCTCTGATGAATAATTTGGGGTAAGTTCTGCAATAAGCAAGATGGTTCGTGTCAATTAGTATGCCTGAATAATAACTTAAAAGTCCATACAGATTGTAAATCGAACAAGTAGAGTACATCGACATCACATTTTGCCCTTAAATTCGACATGGCTTCGACATAGAATTCTACTCTAACATTCCGTCGATGAGTCAGCACAATATTCTGCCATTACATCCTACTCTATAGGTCTCAATTTGTATGATTCAATTTGACTTTAGGAAATAAATTATCCAACAAGCTTCCGAAATACAATTGTTCAACAAGCTTCCAATAACAATTGTTCAACCAGCTTCCAATTACAACAATTGTTTAACCAGATTTCATATGGCAATCACTCAACCAGCTTCTATAATGACAGTCACACAACCAGATTATAACAATTGTTCACCCTGCTCCTGTAGATTACCTATGTGACACTTTGACTTCAAAGGAAACTCAAAGTAGCATTTAAAACTAAGGTAATAGACACTTGTGTTCATTTACATGGAAACTGACCATCTGCTGATGTATTACAGCGCACTCTTCAAACTGTAAATAAAGAGAATTCTTCTTTCATCATTAGTTACTCATTAGAGAAAATAATCCTACGTGGGAGTTTCGCTTGAGCAGTGATAAATTGTACTGATGTTGTACATTTTCATCATAAATGCGCATATATCTCTGGGAGTACATCTCTATGAGAGCACCTCTCTCTGGGAGCATATCTCTCTGGGAGCACCTCTTTCTGAGAGCACATCTCTCTGAGAGCACATCCATATAAGAGCACACCATATAAGAGCACATCCCTCTGGAAGAAAACCTCTCTGAGAGCACATCTCTATGGGAGCACATCTCTATGGTGCACCTCTCTCTGGGAGCATATCTCTCTGAGAGCACCTCTCTCTGAGAGCACATCTCTCTGAGAGCACATCCATATAAGAGCACATCCATATAAGAGCACATCCCTCTTGAAGAAAACCTCTCTGAGAGCACATCTCTATGGGAGCACATCTCTCTGGGATCATATCTCTTAGGAGCACATCTCTCTTAGGAGCACATCTCTCTGGGAGCACATCTCTCTGGGAGCACATCTCTCTGGGAGCACATCTCTCTGGGAGCACATCTCTCTGGGAGCATATCTCTTAGGATCATATCTCCCTGGGAGCACATTTCTCTATGAGCATCACTCAGTGCCACTGTATGTTCCTTTTCACTTTTAACATACAAATTTAAGGACAACTGTATAATAAAAAGACTTTACTATCTTACCCAAACAAAACGGAAAATTTCAAAAATAAACGAATTAAGAAATTGAGTCAGTCGATTCTTTCCAATTTCATTTATTTGCATAATTGAGAAACAAGGAAGCCTCTTCCACAGCTCAAACTTATTCTAGATGCAGCGTCTGCATTACTAAATTTCAATTCATGAAGAACATAATTCAATTTTCGAAAAATCACTTCCAGTTTCTTCATTCCTGAATGAAATCCATTAATTAAATTCAAAGTTATAGGTTTAATTATCCCCAAGAAGAAGAGAAACAACAAGAATCACACCCAAGTTATAGATCTCAGGGGAAGATTCCAATATCTCATTCTACTGATGTTCTCTTCGATATTGTATTTGGATCAATTCATTATCTTGAAAATAAGCATTAAAACTATGATCACATAATATTCCCATTCAGAGTAAAATAAATACTAACATTCGACCGTAACAATGTTCACAGTTTTCCCAAACGACAATAACCAATAATGCTTTCTCAGCATTTCCTAGATTGTGCATAGCATGTTTTCTCTTCAAGAAATAGAGCCTAATAACCAGTGTTATTGTCTGTAGTTCTTGCTATCACAAACACATCTGCAATAACGCACATCGGTGCATTATGCTGCCAGAATTCCTAATCCGCTCATCGGTAATGCTCTTCGGTGGCTTTGTCGTTATTATCTGTAATTCGAAGCACTGTACTTATGTATTATTAATGTACTTCAGTTAGTGTTACCAAGTTTTACTTCTCTCTCAGTTTCAATTTTGTAATCATGGATTAATAAAGACTAATAATATACAGTGTGTATGATCGTAGTGTTTCAAATTCTAAACTTTAATAACTAACTTAATATTGGTTTGATTGGAACTCGGTTGGTTTTGAAACAATTTCAAGATTTGGAATTGGGTTAGGAAATAATTCCAAGGTCACTTCTGAAAACTCGTGACGGATCATTTTTTCAATTAAATTTTTGGGTAAACTTTACAATTTGTGATTCCCCATACAACGAAATCACAAGGTGTAGGATCAGGTTATCATGGTGGACACTTAATGTTCATGTCACCATCTGAACCTCTGCCAATCCACCTGTTTGGAACCTTTTCATTCAGTCACTGTCTGACAGTTCTTGACCAATGAGGTGGGGATCCATCTTGCATAAAGGAAAACATTCCTGAAAAGCAGGTCAAAACCCTTGATAGAGTGAATAGGAATAATTATCACTTAACATTTGTATCAAGGAAAACTGGGCATAGATTTCCCCCATCCCATATGGTCATATACCCGGCAATTCGAAGTGAATGAAGTGACTTCTATGCTGTCCAGTGAGGATTACTAATCCAGAAGTAGCGACAGTTGTTAGAGTTTACCCCCACCGTGGATATGGAAATTTGTTCCACCAGAAAACATTAGGTAATAAAGGAAATCCTGTGAATGCAAAATCTTTTCTAAACTTTCTTTAGCAAATACCATTCTTGCTGCATTGTCACTTGGCTTAGTTTTGGAAAATAAACATAGATGCGTATATAATAAATAAAAGTATTAAGTCTTGAGATTCTTTTAAAACCAACCAAATTCAAATTAAACCAATATTCAAGAAGTTATTAATGTTTAAAATTTAGCACACATGTTGATACAGCCTGCAGATATAACTAAGATAGGTATATTTAAATTAGTACAGAAGGTTAACTTAGTTGCTTCAGAGCTAAATACCATATCGCTGGCGTTAAAGGAAAATAGAATACAAGGAACACGAATAAACAATCAGGAGATAAAGTCCCTCCATGAGCAAAGTCACCTACCACCATACGGGAACAAAGATCATGAATCCATAAAAGTAGTTTCGTTCACTTTAATTTTATCTAATGATAGCAAACGTTCAACTCTGAAGATAGAATAACATGCTTGTGCCAGCAGAGCAATGATACCCGTGCTAATGTTTGTTGACTGTTTTCTCACCAAATCTCTGAGTAGCTCTCATGTACTTAATCTCCGCACACAGAACACCAAGAGAGATGTTTGTTGACGGAGCAGATGAAGACCTATTCCTTGTCAGTAAACATGTCTATTTGCGTTATGATGGGCACATACACTAATTCATTCCAGTGTATGGTTTAACATTTGACATAGTTAACAATTAAAATATGAGAGTTTGAAAATATTCCAATTAATTCGTAATTATTAGTGAAACTTATTGATAATTTTGGAGAACGTATTTTTGTAACAACTAATAGTGTAATATATTAGCTAAAGATTACGAAGAGTCTGTATAATCTAATAATCAGGTTAAATTACTTTCGAAAAGATATATCTGACCTAACATTGTAACAATGAATAATAAATAAAATTATCGAAAGTTCTGATGATAAGATATATTACACAATAAGTACTTTTCTTCTCGATTTCAGTAATCTGACGAATGACGCAACAGTCCCCAGATTGACTTTATTACCTCAGGACATCCAAATCTCCGCAGCCAGAAAGTCATTAGCTTGAGTTTGCTCTCCTGATTGTATCACGTACAGCCACCTGAGTGTTCTGTTAAGGAAGCTTTGATATTTCTTCTTTTCTAACCAGGAATGCGAGTCTTCTTTGATGAAGTGAAGAGTACAACTTATTGCAGGAATTGTATGTAGTTACATTTCTTCTTTTCTAACCAGAAATACGAGTCCTCTTTGATGAAGTAAAGAGTACACCTAATTACAGGAATTGTAGGTATAATTACTGTTTTAGTGAAGTTTGAAGTCTATTGAAATTGAGATGGACGAATGGGTGAAAAGTTTTAACAGTATACTATTGAAGAATATAATTGAAGAGTATAAACGTAGAGATAGTCATCATCAATATATTATCATAATTTCACATTATTCTTTTTTAATGAATATTTTCACAAAACAAATATTTGGATAAAATCTATCTAACAGATGCAAAAACATTTTGATTAAGAAGTTCAAATGATATGTTACTAAATATTTGGTTATTTCACATCACAGGTAATTCGATTGATACTATATCGAACAATGGTTAGAGTTTCATTAATGGTTTAATATCAACAAAGTTATTTCACCCACCTCTTCACCCATTATTTCCCCACTAGCATAATCCCACCTCTTCACCCATTATTTCCTCGCTAGAATAATCCCACCTCTTCACCTATTATTTCCTCTCTAGAATAATCCCACCTCTTTTTGTTTTTTAGTTTTTTGACTGAAATTGAGGAAGTAAATGAAGGGACCTGAAGTTCACAAACTAGCGGACTGAGTGGCCTGTTGTGTAGCAGACTCCCCTTAGAACTCCATGCAAGCAGGAAAACTTCCAATCTAAAATATCATCAGAGGCCAAAGTTATACCAAGGATAATGTCCTTAAAGCTATTCATAAGCGTGCACACTAATACACCCTCCATTCATAGAATTCTCTGAAGGAAGATCTCCTTTAACTTCTTTTATGCTGAAGAGTCCACAACTTCATTGCAACTTGGTGCAATGAAGTTCTGATCGGAATATCCGACGTACCTTTAAACTTCATAGTTTTTATAGTTTGTCACAACTTTCAGCACATAAATCACTAATGTACTTATCCTCACAATAAATGAGACGACATAAAGATGCTAAAATGGAACAGAAATGACCTCTTTAAAATATCTCCCATAACAAAACCTTTTTAGAAGAGCGGGGTGAATTTGTGATAGCAGAGTTAAACAAATAATTCAACTAT
This sequence comes from Caprella mutica, assembly GCA_947561585.1. Taxonomy (NCBI): domain Eukaryota; kingdom Metazoa; phylum Arthropoda; class Malacostraca; order Amphipoda; family Caprellidae; genus Caprella; species Caprella mutica. The sequence continues at coordinate 325,707 of CANNZV010000025.1, forward strand.
ACAAAATTAAACTGATCCTTTTTATCTCCGCAACAATTGCAATAAAATTACCAGATAATAGAAACATTTAGGGTAAGCTTTTTAATTCACATTGTTACGTAACTTCGTGCTGTAACTTTGAACATTTGTTTTTAATGATGTAAATAGGGTAAATGCAAACATTATTCGGTAGTAGGAATAGGAATAATAGGATAAAATTTTCCTTTAAATATAGTTGCTAACACTTAAAAGCACAGTAAATATGTGTGCAATATTATTCAGGAATGATAACTTCAAGTCTATGCTATAGTGAAAAAACTCCTTTTGGAGGTTTTAATATGGTATTTGATTTTTTTTATTCGAGTCAAACTCTTGAATTATAATCAATCACATGACCAGTTGACCACCATACACCACAACTTGGCACAGCCCTAATTAAAACTACCACATGACCAGTTGACCACCATACACCACAACTTGACACAGCCGTAATTAAAACTACCCACATGACCAGTTGACCACCATACACCACAACTTGGCACAGCCCTAATTAAAACTACCACATGACCAGTTGACCACCATACACCACAACTTGACACAGCCCTAATTAAAACTACCCACATGACCAGTTGACCACCATACACCACAACTTGACACAGCCCTAATTAAAACTACCACATGACCAGTTGACCACCATACACCACAACTTGACACAGCCGTAATTAAAACTACCCACATGACCAGTTGACCACCATACACCATAACTTGGCACAGCCCTAATTAAAACTACCCACATGACCAGTTGACCACCATACACCACAACTTGGCAGAGCCCTAATTAAAACTACCCACATGACCAGTTGACCACCATACACCACAACTTGGCACAGCCCTAACTAAAACTACCCACATGACCAGTTGACCACCATACACCACAACTTGGCACAGCCCTAACTAAAACTACCCACATGACCAGTTGACCACCATACACCACAACTTGGCACAGCCCTAACAAAAAGTACCCACATGACCAGTTGACCACCATATACCACAACTGGGCACAGCCCTAACTAAAACTACCCACATGACCAGTTGATAACCATACACCACAACTTGGCACAGCCCTAATTAAAACTACCCACATGACCAGTTGACCACCATACACCACAACTTGGCAGAGCCCTAATTAAAACTACCCACATGACCAGTTGACCACCATACACCACAACTTGGCAGAGCCCTAATTAAAACTACCCACATGACCAGTTGACCACCATACACCACAACTTGGCACAGCCCTAATTAAAACTACCCACATGACCAGTTGACCACCATACACCACAACTGGGCACAGCTCTAACTAAAACTACCCACATGACCAGTTGACCACCATACACCACAACTTGGCACAGCCCTAACAAAAAGTACCCACATGACCAGTTGACCACCATATACCACAACTGGGCACAGCCCTAACTAAAACTACCCACATGACTAGTTGATAACCATACACCACAACTTGGCACAGCCCTAACTAAAACTACCCACATGACCAGTTGACCACCATACACCACAACTTGGCACAGCCCTAACTAAAACTACCCACATGACCAGTTGACCACCATACACCACAACTTGGCACAGCCCTAACTAAAAGTACCCACATGACCAGTTGACCACCATACACCACAACTGGGCACAGCCCTAACTAAAACTACCCACATGACCAGTTGATAACCATACACCACAACTGGGCACAGCCCTAATTAAAATTACCCACCAACCATTCGTCTGACTAACAACAAATCACCAGAAGAAGTAATAACTGAGTAGTATTGACACTTGAACTTTCTCAATTCACCGTAAAGTTAGTTCACCGAAGCTAAATTACAATTTATTAATGTGTGCAAACTTATCGAAGATAAATTACAAACTATTAATGTGTTTTGATAAATAATTTGATTCAAAGATAATTTCTTCGAATGCATAATCATCTTCTACCAGAACCTACCATTATATTCATGCCTCTAGTTTAACGGTTAAATTCATTGTTGTACTTTATCTTTACTATATTCATTGTTGTACTTTATCTTTACAATATTCATTGTTGTACTTTATCTTTACTATATTCATTGTTGTACTTTATCTTTACTATATTAATTATTGTACTTTATCTTTACTATATTCATTGTTGTACTTTATCTTTACTATATTCATTGTTGTACTTTATCTTTACAATATTCATTGTTGTATTTTATCTTTACTATATTCATTGTTGTACTTTATCTTTACTATATTAATTATTGTACTTTATCTTTACTATATTCATTGTTGTACTTTATCTTTACTATATTCATTGTTGTACTTTATCTTTACAATATTCATTGTTGTACTTTATCTTTACTATATTCATTGTTGTACTTTATTTTTACTATATTAATTATTGTACTTTATCTTTACTATATTCATTGTTGTACTTTATCTTTACAATATTCATTGTTGTACTTTATCTTTACTATATTCATTGTTTTATTTTATCTTTACTTTATTCATTGTTGTACTTTATCTTTACTTTATTCATTGTTGTACTTTATCTTTACTATATTCATTGTTTTATTTTATATTTACTTTATTCATTGTTGTACTTTATCTGTACTTTATTCAGTGCTGTACTTTATCTTTACCAGCTCTGGATGGTGCCTTTAATATTAAGGAAATTATCACCACTGCAGTACGATGCAGAATCAATTTATTTACCAAGAAAGCTCCCTCGCTTAGAACTTACATAAATACAAATAAGGAGAGTTTGAATTTACATTAGAGATATCATTTATTAGGGATGATTTGTTCTGTTTAGTGGACTTATATTACAAATAAACGATCCCATAACATTTATTTATTAATAAGTTAGTGCTTGGTTTTCAAAATGAAGTAATATTGAAATAATATTCTAGTATATTAATTTTTAAATGGTTATTTAATACAAATACAGAAATACAAATATTGTTTGTTAACTTTCAAAATTATTTACAAAAACTAATTTGAAACTAATTAACTAACCCCTCAAAATAATTTTTTGTTTCAATCTTATTCTTAGAAAATGAAATATTCAAGGAGTGACAATTATATATTAAACTCCGAGACATGACTCGCTCTTATTACCATTTGTAATAAGTCTGAGTAGTGTTTTTGGTAATAAAGGCTGGTCCTGCCTGTATATTGAATAAGTAGATTTACCCCTTTCCGTGTTAAATGTTCCACTCCTGTTCTAGAACACTAACCAATTTACTGAGCATTTCACTCTTTAAATCTCATGGCCAATGACACTCCAATTCTCTAAGACAGACGCATGGAACTGTTCAAGAAGATACAAATACGAGAATTTATTTACCTTTTTAGAGCGATTTGTTCCTGAGTCCAAATTTGAACTCTCAGTGGAAGGTAATTTATTTAGGTTTCCTCTAGGCTATTCTAAAGTAGTATTTATTGGTTATTGCATAGAAAGAGCCTAATGAAAGAGAATGAATAAAAGTTTCTTATGTAATAGGCAAACTAATAGAACTATTTCACAAAAATGATGGTTAACTTCGAATATTCAAATCAATTCAGGCACGGATGTAAAATTGAACTTACTTCAACATTCCAATTCATCTACAATTTTATGTTCAAAAATATAATTTTCATTAGAAAATATAACCGTCATTCTAATCTCGAACAATTATTCCATAAAGAAACTTTTAAAAAGAATTTGAAACTCGTTCAATCAAAGAAAAGTATCTGGAATTATTTTTTTGTAGTTTACTAATCTCACTTTTCTAAAAAGAAACGTTATTAATTATTGCAATATTTGTAGATATTTAAAATTACACATGTAGACAAATTTACAAGATTGGAAAGTAATAGAATATTAGAAAACTGTGATTTATCAAATTAGCATAATACAAAACCCATTTTCTCTGGAATTCCTTTTTCTGATGGTACATCATCACTCCGACTCTTTTCTTATCACAATTGCGTTACAAAGACGTACGTTGGGTACCTAAGCAAATAGGGTTAAGACATCACTCCTACAAATGGTCTCTTTTCTCTAGATTGCCTATTGTGAATAGCAAGGGCGGCACATCAGCCATTATGTGTGTAGTTGTTGTGGTTAGGGCTGTTTGGTGGAGTTTTTCTTTTGTCGCACTAAGATTTACAGGCCGATGAATGCAGAACTCTTGGCAGTTGTTGGGTAGTTATTGGCCGGCTTTTTCTGCTGATGGATTGGTGTCGGACTGAAGCTCTTTCGGAAGAGAAAATGGCTCTGATTGTGTTTGTTGTGTGCTTTGGTACGAGTTACGATATTGGAAAAAATAAAATGTAGAAGCGGTTCAAAATTAGGTACCCTTTTCACTGTTTTCAATATTCAATGCAAAGGACTTCGAAAAAATGGTCAGAAAAAATCAGATAATTTTCAAATAACCAATTCAGAAAAATTGATTTTTTACTTGATTAGTCAATTAGTATTTTTTAGTATATTACATAATGGTACAGAAACTTACTATAATCCAAAGTGTTGTATTTTCTCAGCTAGTGACATATCTGAAAGAACAGAGAGGAAAATACATTAATTAAAAATAGTGAGAGAAAAATATATAATGAATTTGGAGAATTTGATTACAAATTCAGTAAAATGGTAAACATGAAGGAAGGATAAGTACATAAACCTTCAAATAATTCATGAAGAGCTATCGATGTTCACTAGCATTTTTTATTCAAGTGAATGCAGTTACTGCATAATTCATATCCACGACTGATATGTGATACATGCATAGTTATTGCAGTCTGTATCACTACTGATAAGTGATACATGCATAGTTATTGCAGTCTGTATCACTACTGATAAGTGATACATGCATAGTTATTGCAGTCAGTATCACTACTGATAAGTGATACATGCATAGTTATTGCAGTCTGTATCACTACTGATAAGTGATACATGCATAGTTATTGCAGTCAGTATCACTACTGATAAGTGATACATGCATAGTTATTGCAGTCAGTATCACTACTGATAAGTGATACATGCATAGTTATTGCAGTCTGTATCACTACTGATAAGTGATACATGCATAGTTATTGTAGTCTGTATCACTACTGATAAGTGATACATGCATAGTTATTGCAGTCAGTATCACTACTGATAAGTGATACATGCATAGTTATTGCAGTCTGTATCACTACTGATAAGTGATACATGCATAGTTATTGCAGTCTGTATCACTACTGATAAGTGATACATGCATAGTTATTGCAGTCAGTATCACTACTGATAAGTGATACATGCATAGTTATTGCAGTCAGTATCACTACTGATAAGTGATACATGTATAGTTATTGCAGTCTGTATCACTACTGATAAGTGATACATGCATAGTTATTGCAGTCTGTATCACTACTGATAAGTGATACATGCATAGTTTTTGCAGTCTGTATCACTACTGATATGTGATACATGCATAGTTATTGCAGTCAGTATCACTACTGATAAGTGATACATGCATAGTTATTGCAGTCTGTATCACTACTGATAAGTGATACATGCATAGTTATTGCAGTCTGTATCACTACTGATAAGTGATACATGCATAGTTATTGCAGTCTGTATCACTACTGATAAGTGATACATGCATAGTTATTGTAGTCTGTATCACTACTGATAAGTGATACATGCATAGTTATTGCAGTCAGTATCACTACTGATAAGTGATACATGCATAGTTATTGCAGTCTGTATCACTACTGATAAGTGATACATGCATAGTTATTGCAGTCTGTATCACTACTGATAAGTGATACATGCATAGTTATTGCAGTCAGTATCACTACTGATAAGTGATACATGCATAGTTATTGCAGTCTGTATCACTACTGATAAGTGATACATGCATAGTTATTGCAGTCTGTATCACTACTGATAAGTGATACATACATAGTTATATCAGTCTGTATCACTACTGATAAGTGATACATGCATAGTTATTGCAGTCTGTATCACTACTGATAAGTGATACATGCATAGTTATTGCAGTCTGTATCACTACTGATAAGTGATACATGCATAGTTATTGCAGTCAGTATCACTACTGATAAGTGATACATGCATAGTTATTGCAGTCTGTATCACTACTGATAAGTGATACATGCATAGTTATTGCAGTCTGTATCACGACTTTGAATATATTAGGAATATTTAATCTATATTCTAACAAGATTATTGAGATAGCAAGAAAATTCTGATGAACGGTGGATATTTATCTAGAAAAAAAACATTATAACTTATACTTTATTTTAGTAGAGGGTTTAACGTTTGCTTCGGAACCAAAGGCCATATCACTGACGTCAAAAGAATATTAAATACAAGGGACTGGAAGTAGCAGTTTGACAGGTAGTGGCTCCAAAAATCAGAGTCACTTATAACAACCAGATATGTTCATAGAGGATTTTAAATAGATTTCAAGTGCTTTTAAAATCACTTAATCAAAGACCATTGCTAGTACTCGGAAAGTGAGGTACTATTTCCTACCTTCCTTCCAAATTTCTTCTTTTCTGCCTATTAACTCTCAGCTTTATCCACTGGAGACACTTTGGCGGAAATAATTAGCCAGAGTAAACTTCAGATTACTAAAAAATGAAAATTCTTCCGTGTTTGAAAATTTGACAACATATTCTAGGTAGAAATATTTAATGTTCTTTCAAAAGCCGTAGAGGAAAATTTGGGGGTAAAACCTCGAGAAAGTATTAATATTTTATTATAACCATTACTTATATTAATCTACCGTATGTATAAATAAATATTCTATGGAAACAATTGTTCCGCTATCTTAATTTGATATACACTAATCAATCTATAAAAATCCTAATAACTGATTCAAATAGAGTTCTCACTGACATGAACAATATACATGTATGTCTTAAAAGTCTAATCCAGGCAATTAATTAATTAAATTATCTAATAATATACTTGGAAACTTAGAGCATGAGTCAGCAGATTTGTACAGTATAACAGACAGAATTTAAATTATACATTAATCGCTATATTATAATGATCGAAATACTGTCATTTTGAAGATAGCTAAAAAAGTAATAAACAATTGTGTCCATGATGTCCTGTTTAAAGTCCCACTATTTACTAACAACAGTCTTTATTTTCTTTGATTCTAAGCCAGTGTTGATATAAAGTACAGGACATTGCAATAATATTGAGCAAATAGAGTTGTGGTACATTCCCATGCAAACTTCGTGCAACTCTAATAATAACTCAGACTTGAATGGCATAACTTGGACCTATTTCCTTCAGTGTACTCACAGTTAGAAATTTAAAAATGGGGGAAGAGAACATATTTTAATGTTTAATTGAATTACACCAATTATACATTAAATTGTTATTACTTATCTTTCAATTCTGTGATTTCATCATAAAGTGATGCGATTTAGAAAATGTTACATTTGGACAAACAGTTAGGTATATCACATTTGTACAAAAAATTGATTTACATACTTGCGAAGATTTTAATTCAAGATGAGGCAGACATATAAAACATGTAGTTACAAAAGAGGTTAAAATATTTTCCAATTTATATTTATTAAAGGGTGACAACTCTATTACCGGACACTCATTATAGCACTCTGGCAATGGTCGTTTACAAGGTCAAAAAACAACCTGACCTTTATAAATACGTATATCATTGACCTATCACGAAACATGTTACACCTACTTTATACCAAGTGACTGAGTACTGTAACGTTATTGATCCTTTATCGCTTTATCAAATAGGTTTTCATACTCAGTTTAAGTGACTGAGTACTGTAACGTTATTGATCCTTTATCGCTTTATCAAATAGGTTTTCATACTCAGTTTAAGTGACTGAATACTGTAACGTTATTGATCCTTTATCGCTTTACCAAATAGGTTTTCATACTCAGTTTAAGTGACTGAATATCACAATATTAGATTATCCAATGATTTAGTAAATGATCTTACAGAATAGGATCTTGAACAAAATTCCCTGTTGAAGATCAGCAAATCGCCAATTTTAGCGTTTTATTGTTAATATTAATCGTAATTAATCGTTAAGTATCATAATTCCAGATAACATCGTCGGGATTTACAGAAGAAAATGTCCGACGAAAGATGTTCGACTTTAAATGTTACAAATTTATTATAAATACAAAAAAAGTTTCGTCAAAACCATTTACATTTTAATGTTCTGTAACTAAATTATAGATAGTAAAAATAATTGCGAGGTAGCGATAGTTTTTGGAGAGAAAAGAACTAAAGAAATACAGTCTTAACTTGATGTGAACTGAGAAAAGTTACAGATTAACTTTGATGTTGAGTCTGAATTGATTGACTTTCATTCACAAAAGAGCATAAACTGATTTGAATATTTAAAAAAGACATCAAGATGGAAAGAGACAAATGAAGATATATTATTTCATTTCAAAGTTTTACAAGAAATGGCAATTGTTTAAATAATTAATTTAGTAGGGGTTTAACGTCTGATTCGGAACCAAAGGCCATATCGCTGACGTCAAACAGAAATTAAATGCAAGGGACTAGAAGAAACAGTCAGAAAGGAAAGTGGATCCATGAACAAATTCACTTACCACCGTCGCTGACAATGCTCATGGATGCAGAAAAGCTACTCCGTGAATGCAGTCACTCACCAAGGAATGTGACGAAACGGGACACAAGCACCGGTGGGTGCACTCACGGATGGAAGAGGAAAATGAAGAGGTGATAGTAAATGAAGCCTACGAGCCTACCTAACACCAAAAATCTAAGACCTCGTAGTTGAAGAGCATAACCCTAGCGCTATCCTTTAAAACTGCAAGTAGCGTTAAAAAATGATAGGCATGGTAGAAATGAAAAAGACAATCCATAATCCGAATTACAACAGTTCGGGGCCCAAGGGACGCCACCCCCCTTCTCTTCCATTCACCACAGACAGCTTCAGGATAGAGCCCCTGGGGACGATTGTTTGAATAAATAAAGATAATAGAAGCTCAAGTAAATATCAAACTAGCCCTAATAGCCTCTTTCCAGCTTCCTTATCTCAATCTGAAAAATGTTCACGAGTAACTAAAAATCGCTGACTCAGATCTCGAGACCTCACTAATACCTGTGTAGTTCAGAAAATAGAAGTTAGGAACAAATTATATTTAGTGAAGAAAATAATTATTTACTCTAAAGGAAAGATCTTTTTCCCGATGAACATTTATATAATAATAAGTTGATGTTATTATCATTATACAGCATGCATTGATGCGGGAAGGTCATATTTTAGCCGTCGTTTACTTATTTATATATTTATTTATCATCATGTTATTCGCTTAACTGAAAAGTTGTTAAACCAAATTGCCTGAAATTTAGTGAAACAATTGGTCCATGTCCAGTGACCTTCTGGTAGAATTTTGGGAGTGACCCAGTCAAAGGTCAAGGTCATGGTCATTTATAACTCAAAAAGTATAGAACCATATTGCATGAAAATTGGTGGGCTGATTGGTCAATGTGCAGGAACCATTTTGTTAGATTTTGGGAGCGATCGGGTCAAAGATCAAGGTCAAGGCCATTTGTAACTCAATAACTCAAAACATATTCAACCAAATTGTTTGGAATTTGATGGTACAATTGGTGAATGTCCAAGAACCATCTAATAGAATTTCAGGAGTGATCCGGTCATTTATTACTCAATAACTCAAAAAGTGTTGAACCATATTGCATGAAACTTGGTGGGACGATTGGTTATTATCCAGTTAGACGTTTATTAAATTTTGGAAGAGAACGGATGAAAGCGGGGGCGAATGTATGCGCTCTACGAGTGTCCGTCATCTAGTTTTATCTATAACACTCCTCATTACATCTAGACCACTCCTAACTTTGAAAATTTCAAACGTTGAAATGTTAGCCTTTGAGAAATAAATGGAATTTTGTGCTAGCAATCACAATAAAGCTGCATGTTTTTTTTAATGAAGCGCAGTGACTGATTTCATATCTTATACCTATATATTATACGTATATTCTATATTGACAATTTAGCTTTATTTTTTTGTTGTTTTGCCAATTTGCATAAATTAATTTTTAATTCAATTTATGTCAATCACAAAACTGATAAATGACAATCTTGCTATAAAATGTTACCCCATATTTATCGCAAAATGAGGATAGATTGCTGTTTAACTGTTCAGAATATATCTAATCCACACTTCAATCAATCAAAATGCTGAATTTACACATTTCAAATTCTTTTCAATTACGATTTAAATGAACTAATATCCTCCAGACGGGGAAATATTGCCCTAAATGTTGTCCATTTGCAGTCACAGTTGCCTATACTCCCCAGGAAATTATGCAGATATGTGATCGGTGTTCGGGCACTGCACTGCGGAACTCTCCCCATATTTCAGATGGGGAGATATGCACTCAATGTACTGACGATACTTTGGGTAGAAATGCTCCCTGAAAGTGCGAGATATGCACTCAATGTACAGACGATACTTTGGGTAGAAATGCTCCCTGAAAGTGCGAGATATGCACTCAATGTACAGACGATACTTTGGGTAGAAATGCTCCCTGAAAGTGCGAGATATGCACTCAATGTACAGACGATACTTTGGGTAGAAATGCTCCCTGAAAGTGCGAGATATGCACTCAATGTACAGACGATACTTTAGGTAGAAATGCTCCCTGAAAGTGCGAGATATGCACTCAATGTACTGACGATACTTTGGGTAGAAATGCTCTCTGAAAGTGCGAGATATGCACTCAATGTACAGACGATACTTTGGGTAGAAATGCTCCCTGAAAGTGCGAGATATGCACTCAATGTACAGACGATACTTTGGGTAGAAATGCTCCCTGAAAGTGAGAGATATGCACTCAATGTACAGACGATACTTTGGGTAGAAATGCTCTCTGAAAGTGCGAGATATGCACTCAATGTACAGACGATACTTTGGGTAGAAATGCTCCCTGAAAGTGCGAGACAGAGTGCAGAGAAAAGAATAGAAACAAAATTAATACTATTGAGAATTTGAATACGAACCCAAATTACTTATTTTAAAATAATGGGAACACTGACCAAGATCTATAATTATCATTACAGATAATTTTATTTCCATTTTTCTCCCTAAAAACAAAAACCCCAACAATAGCAAATAGATCAGAGGTATATTATAGGATTTAGTTTTGTCTGATAATAGAGCTAGTGAAAAGGACATTTTTTAGACTATCAAATTTATGAAGATCTAAAATCTATACTGCTGCATCAGCATTATCTATATAGCTTTATATTCTACAGCTTACATTTCCTATTATTGATTGTTTTAATCTTGAGATGATAATATAAGCCATTGGATATACTTTTAATTAATGAATTTATTAGAACACCACACGTAATTAATATCTACATTGTGTAAGTTTGAATATTTCTGTTTGTCTGTTTGTATGTAATATCTCTCCCTTACCTGAATATTTGTCTAATGTTTGTCTGTTTGTATGTAATATCTCTCCCTTACCTGAATATTTGTCCAATGTTTGTCTGTTTGTATGTAATATCTCTCCCTTACCAAAATATTTGTCTGATGTTTGTCTGTTTGTATGTAATATCTCTCCCTTACCTAAATATTTGTCTAATGTTTGTCTGTTTGTATGTAATATCTCTCCTTTACCTAAATATTTGTCTAAAGTTTGTCTGTTTGTATGTAATATCTCTCCCTTACCTAAATATTTGTCTGGTGATTGTCTGTTTGTATGTAATATCTCTCCCTTACCTAAATATTTGTCTGATGCTTGTCTGTTTGTATGTAATATCTCTCCCTTACCTAAATATTTGTCTAATGTTTGTCTGTTTGTATGTAATATCTCTCTCTTACCTAAATATTTGTCTAATGTTTGTCTGTTTGTATGTAATATCTCTGCCTTACCTAAATATTTGTCTAATGTTTATCTGTTCGTATGTAATATCTCTCTCTTACCTAAATATTTGTCTAATGTTTGTCTGTTTGTATGTAATATCTCTCTCTTACCTAAATATTTGTCTGATGCTTGTCTGTTTGTATGTAATATCTCTCCCTTACCTAAATATTTGTCTAATGTGTGTCTGTTTGTATGTAATATCTCCCTTACCTAAATATTTGTCTAATGTTTATCTGTTTGTATGTAATATCTCTCCCTTACCTAAATATTTGTCTAATGTTTGTCTGTTTGTATGTAATATCTCTCTCTTACCTAAATATTTGTCTGTTTGTATGTAATATCTCTCCCTTACCTAAATATTTGTCTAATGTATGTCTGTTTGTATGTAGTATCTCTCCCTTACCTAAATATTTGTCTAATGTTTGTATGTAATATCTCTCCCTTACCTAAATATTTGTCTAATGTATGTCTGTTTGTATGTAATATCTCTCCCTTACCTAAATATTTGTCTAATGTTTGTCTGTTTGTATGTAATATCTCTCCCTTACCTAAATATTTGTCTGGTGCTTGTCTGTTTGTATGTAATATCTCTCCCTTACCTAAATATTTGTCTGATGCTTGTCTGTTTGTATGTAATATCTCTCCCTTACCTAAATATTTGTCTAATGTTTGTCTGTTTGTATGTAATATCTCTCCCTTACCTAAATATTTGTCTAATGTTTGTCTGTTTGTATGTAATATCTCTCTCTTACCTAAATATTTGTCTAATGTTTGTCTGTTTGTATGTAATATCTCTCCCTTACCTAAATATTTGTCTAATGTTTATCTGTTCGTATGTAATATCTCTCTCTTACCTAAATATTTGTCTAATGTTTGTCTGTTTGTATGTAATATCTCTCTCTTACCTAAATATTTGTCTGATGCTTGTCTGTTTGTATGTAATATCTCTCCCTTACCTAAATATTTGTCTAATGTTTGTCTGTTTGTATGTAATATCTCCCTTACCTAAATATTTGTCTAATGTTTATCTGTTTGTATGTAATATCTCTCCCTTACCTAAATATTTGTCTAATGTTTGTCTGTTTGTATGTAATATCTCTCTCTTACCTAAATATTTGTCTGTTTGTATGTAATATCTCTCCCTTACCTAAATATTTGTCTAATGTATGTCTGTTTGTATGTAGTATCTCTCCCTTACCTAAATATTTGTCTAATGTTTGTATGTAATATCTCTCCCTTACCTAAATATTTGTCTAATGTATGTCTGTTTGTATGTAATATCTCTCCCTTACCTAAATATTTGTCTAATGTTTGTCTGTTTGTATGTAATATCTCTCCCTTACCTAAATATTTGTCTGGTGCTTGTCTGTTTGTATGTAATATCTCTCCCTTACCTAAATATTTGTCTGATGCTTGTCTGTTTGTATGTAATATCTCTCCCTTACCTAAATATTTGTCTAATTTTTGTCTGTTTGTATGTAATATCTCTCCCTTACCTAAATATTTGTCTAATGTTTGTATGTTTGTATGTAATATCTCTCTCTTACCTAAATATTTGTCTAATGTTTGTCTGTTTGTATGTAATATCTCTCCCTTACCTAAATATTTGTCTGATGCTTGTCTGTTTGTATGTAATATCTCTCCCTTACCTAAATATTTGTCTAATGTTTGTCTGTTTGTATGTAATATCTCTCTCTTACCTAAATATTTGTCTAATGTTTCTTCTGCAAACACAACTCCTTCTACCAGAGAGAGATTGATGTTGTGCGATGTTCTTTATAAATCACTAAACTGGTACACCACGCCGTGTATTTAGTTTAATAAAAACTACTAAATCAGTGCTACATTCACGAGAGCGACAAAAACTACTAAATCAGTGCTACATTCACGAGAGAGACAAAAACTACTAAATCAGTGCTACATTCACGAGAGCGACAAAAACTACTAAATCAGTGCTACATTCACGAGAGCGACAAAAACTACTAAATCAGTGCTACATTCACGAGAGCGACAAAAACTACTGAATCAGTGCTAGATTCACGAGAGCGACAAAAACTACTAAATCAGTGCTAGATTCACGAGAGCGACAAAAACTACTAAATCAGTGCTACATTCACGAGAGCGACAAAAACTACTAAATCAGTGCTACATTCACGAGAGCGACAAAACTACTAAATCAGTGCTACATTCACGAGAGCGACAAAAACTACTAAATCAGTGCTACATTCACGAGAGCGACAAAAACTTCTAAATCAGTGCTACATTCACGAGAGCGACAAAAACTACTAAATCAGTGCTACATTCACGAGAGCGACAAAAACTACTAAATCAGTGCTACATTCACGAGAGCGACAAAACTACTAAATCAGTGCTACATTCACGAGAGCGACAAAAACTACTAAATCAGTGTTACATTCACGAGAGCGACAAAAACTACTAAATCAGTGCTATATTCACGAGAGTGACAAAAACTACTAAATCAGTGCTACATTCACGAGAGCGACAAAAACTACTAAATCAGTGCTACATTCACGAGAGTGACAAAAACTACTAAATCAGTGCTACATTCACGAGAGCGACAAAAACTACTAAATCAGTGCTATATTCACAAGAGCGACAAAACTACTAAATCAGTGCTACATTCACGAGAGCGACAAAAACTACTAAATCAGTGCTATATTCACGAGAGTGACAAAAACTACTAAATCAGTGCTACATTCACGAGAGCGACAAAAACTACTAAATCAGTGTTACATTCACGAGAGCGACAAAAACTACTAAATCAGTGCTATATTCACGAGAGTGACAAAAACTACTAAATCAGTGCTACATTCACGAGAGCGACAAAAACTACTAAATCAGTGCTACATTCACGAGAGAGACAAAAACTACTAAATCAGTGCTACATTCACTAGAGCGACAAAAACTATTAAATGTATTGGGGGAGATTTGGTGCGACATCCTTAAACCAACGGAGAAATTGAAAGAACTAAATGCTATTTTCTTACGAGGAAGTTCCTCCTGCAATAGTGCAGGTAAATAAGATGAAAATGTGCATTTAATTGAAGAACATAAGCAGAAAAATAAATAAATAATATAGGGCGAAATTAGCTCTTGCTTGGTTATATTGTAAATACATTGTGTATGTAAGAAATTGATCGGTAGTTTTTGGAAACAAATGATTTTTTAATAGTAAATAAATTAATCTAATGATAAATTGATATTTTTTTGAAAAATAATCATACAGTTTATACACAGGTTCACACACTCATTGTTCACCTTTGCAGTGTTCACATTGTTCACCTCTGTTCACAGTGTCAAGTTTAAAGCAGACATATCTACACCTTCTCTTGCAACTGCCTCACATCTTCTGCTGCTTTACTTCCTCTGTTCAATTCAATTCGAACTGAACAGCAATGGGAAATAATCTACAGTTCACCATTTACAAAACACTACAAATCACAACCTTTCATTTTCTCTGTTCAATTCAATTCGAACTGAACAGCAATGGGAAATAATCTACAGTTCACCATTTACAAAACACTACAAATCACAACCTTTCATTTTCTCTGTTCAATTCAATTCAAACTGAACAGCAATGGGAAATAATCTACAGTTCACCATTTACAAAACACTACAAATCACAACCTTTCATTTTCTCTGTTCAATTCAATTCAAACTGAACAGCAATGGGAAATAATCTACAGTTCACCATTTACTAAACACTACAAATCACAACCTTTCATTTTCTCTGCATTCAAACCTGTGCTTTGTTTCATCAATTTTGTCAGAGATTTTTCTGGTGCAATAAAATGTCGTGGAGCTCTTTTTACAGACACGATTGCTGTGGCTGTTCATTTAATTTGTTTCATTTGCCGAGGTTGTCCGAGAGGTTTAGCCCCGTATGTGTTGCTGCCACAGATCCGCACTGTAAACCTATCACAGTCACTAGGAGAACATTGTAACGAGATATAAACAAGAAGGCTATTGTTTTTAATTTGTTTCATTTAGCGAGGTTGTCCGAGAAGTTCAGCCCCGTATGTGCTGCTGCCACAGACCCGCACTTTAAACCTATCACAGTCACTAGGAGAACATTGTAACGAGATATAAACAATAAGGCTATTGTTTTTAATTTGTTTCATTTGCCGAGGTTGTCTGAGAGGTTCAGCCCCGTATGTGTTGCTGCCACAGACCCGCACTTTAAACATATCACAGTCACTAGGAGAACATTGTAACGAGATATAAACAAGAAGGCTATTGTTTTTAATTTGTTTCATTTATTGTTTTTGCTGCCGAGATAAATAAACTTCCTTAGCGCTTTATTGCTCATAATTCTCCTGATTTTTTGGGTTTATGAAAGGTAAATGTTTTTCTCGAGCTAACTCCCTCTTTAATTCAGTAAAAAGTAGTTAGAAATAGATTCTCTTAATCTTTTCTCCTTGTGCTTTAATTTGTGAATATTCTTTTTAGCTAAATAAATAAATATTTTTGAATGAGAGGAAATGGAGAGAGCAAATATTAGGGATAGAAGCGTAAAATTAATCCTTCATCGCTCCAGTGATCATACATATAGTAACTTAAATAAGTATTTAAACCGATTTTGCAGACGGGGAAAGAATTAATAAACAAATTGTTCTAAAAGCTTCTCATACGTGTACACTGAGAAAAAAGTTTACTCATATCTAATGGGTCGTCAATTTATGCTTTGAATCAATTTATTACGTGAGCTGGTTGGACTTTATTCATATTTTCATGTGTGTTAAAACAACTATGACATGGTGTGTCATCAAACATTAGTTAATTCAATTCATTTTATGGATTGAATCAACTTACTATGAGAGTTAAAAGTTACTTTTTCGAGAATTTTAAAGTATGTTGAAACAACTATGACAGAGTGTATTGTAGTAACTCACAAAGACTGTTAATCCAATGTATCTGGTGTATAAATTAACTTACTATGCGAGTTGGTGCTACTTTTTTAAGTTTAGGAGTGAGTCAAAACGACTGTTTTGCTTTAACCCACGTCAGTTTAACTACTTTTAAGTAGTACCTGCAACTCATCACGCAAGTAGGCGCGAAAATAACCCATTCATATGAGTCAAACAAACAAATCAAATTTGAATTGATTCAACTAATCCTTTCTCTGTGTGTATAATCTGATATGTTATTTATAGATACAGAGTAGTTATATACTGTACAATATACATTTCTCTTTCATGATATCTAAAATGCATCACACACAGAAAAATCCTCTGCGAAGCAGAAGATCTTTTCTGAACACTGAGGAATACACTTTAGCCAAACTCAGCCACAAATTGCAGTGGTGGTAAATAAATTCCAAGTCTACCTCCAATTTTCAGGATTCAGCGAACGTGATGACAATATTGAGTAGAAACTTTGTCACTGCTATACCCATTGTATGGAGTAGTGTCACTATGTAGCTATGTACTGAGTAGAAACTTTGTCACTGCTATACCCATTGTATGGAGTAGTGTCACTATGTAGCTATGTACTGAGTAGAAACTTTGTCACTGCTATACCCATTGTATGGAGTAGTGTCACTATGTAGCTATGTACTGAGTACAAACTTTGTCACTGCTATACCCATTGTATGGAGTAGTGTCACTATTTAGCTATGTATTGAGTACAAACTATGTATTCGAACACTATGAGGAGAAATTCGGAAGCATATTCGAAAGCCCTGAGATCATTGGACAAGTTTCTCTCGAGTAAAATCATTGTCAATGTAGTTTGAGTCTCTAGCCCACGCAATCACCAAATGGAAGAAAGTGCAAATGAACCTAATTATTTACTAAAACAAAACAATTCGGCTACATTCCCAAAATTGGAATTAAAGGGAAAATATGTTGATTCAAGTAGCAACCTGGTCAGCCGATGTGATTGAAGTTTTTCCTTCAAATATGTTTACATTATTCTAAATCGATACAATAAGATGCACATTTCATGTATTAACTTCCAAAGAGTTTGTTAAATGTGCCCCTTATTGCACAGTTTGCTATCAACTTTATATCACAAGAAGCAAAATTCAAGACGCCAGAGCAGTAGACTGGAAGGCAATATTGGCCAGTGATGAATTCTCTGCCCATCTGTTGACGTACTGAAACATTTTGGAGAAGGAAGGGCCGGAAAGAGAAGGTTTGAAGCCATATTTTTGAACTGCGGAAACTGAAAAAATGTGAATTAAGAAATTACATTAGATATTTGAGAGTGACTACTAAAAAAATTTAAATAATTACATCTGAAAATAATTCAATGCTATATAAAACTAACGGGCTTCTTTTGATGAAAAATCTAAACAATATATAAAATATAATACAGTGAATGGATTTTAAAATACATAAGAATCAAGTAATACAAGAATTCAGTTTATTATTCTCGTAATCTAGTGTGAAAAATATAAAAAATGAAAATATGAAAAATTCTTCTAACTCCTTTTCTAGCAACATTCAGAATTATTCCATTCACATCTATCCAGCATATTCATTCATTGTGAATAACTGAATATTCCAGGTTTCAAAGCATGTCATCTTTTAGCCGCCAAACATTATGCATCCTAACACCAGCTCAATTCTTTTGCATTTATAATTCAGAGCCTGGCAGAGACATTGCAAACTCCACCACCAGGTGGCGCTGAAATATTCATCAGAGTTACCGAAAAAGAACGCTCAAATTACACTCGATGTGACTTAATTGAGTGGAGAAACAGGGCGGTACAACGTGTTGGGGAAGATATTAGTAAGTAAACATTCAATTATTAACGCTTTTATAACATCGAAATACAACCACAGTTTCTTACGTCGAATTCATTCACATTTAACGTTAATATCAAGTCTCAGTTCACATCAGAAATATAAAGGGCAAATTTTGTCAAAAAGTCTATGGAGTTTACTAAGAATATTTAAATTATTTACTGAAATTATTAAAGATCTTAAAACTTTTATTATCATGAAATAAATTATTGAAAATATTATTCATAAAGGATATGTAATTTAAAATAATTAATGGTAATAAATAGTATAGTAAAATAGTATAGTAAAAGAGTATTTCAAATTGTTATTCTGAACAATGAAACATAAAAAAAAAACATTATTAAAAAGTAATTATTATACACATTCTACATAGCTTTACCAGCTAACAATTTTTTTTAAGACTGAAACACAGTCAGCGCCATGAGAGCAAGACTGTAGAAGATAGAAGATCTTCTTTCCTTCAGCTACATTAGAAGCAAGACTGTAGAAGATAGAAGATCTTCTTTTCTGTAGCTACATTATAAGCAAGACTGTAGAAAATAGAAGATCATCTTTTCTGTAGCTACATCAGAAGCAAGACAGTAGAAGATAGAAGATCTTCTTTTCTGCAGCTACATTAGAAGTAAGATTGTAGAAGATAGAAGATCTTCTTTTCTGTAGCTACATTAGAAGCAAGACTGTAGAAGATAGAAGATCTTCTTTTCTGTAGCTACATTAGAAGCAAGACTGAAGAGGATAGAAGATCTTCTTTTCTGTAGCTATATTAGAAGCAAGACTGTAGAAGATAGAAGATCTTCTTTTCTGTAGCTACATTAGAAGTAAGATTGTAGAAGATAGAAGACTGTAAAAACAAGATGGTAATACGTAACTTTACGGCAATACGTAACTTTACGAGAATACGTAACTGTACGAGAATACGTAACTGTACAAAAATACGTAACTGTACGGCAATACGTAACTGTACGGCAATACGTAACTTTACGAGAATACTCTGAATAAAATCGAATAAAGTGTTTAAAAATGTCAATTAAAAAAATATTCTAATGCTTCAAAATTATTCAAGAATTATCATTAAAATATATATGGGACAAGTATTTATTATCCAAATACATTTAAAGTATTTATGTATAGTACTCTGCTCAGATAATATACAAATAATATTATTAACAATACTAATATTTATAAAAGAAAAAATAAATTTATTTAAATTAAAATTAAAATTTAAGGTCTACCAAAACAAATTAAACAAGGGAGCAGAATTATTCTTCTCTTTCTATAATTCTCATCTTGTTTTTATCTCTTCTAGTAACTCGTCAGTCACCGATGAAAGAGTCGGCCCTTCTACTGATTTAACAGGCAGTTAGTTTGGTAATTGACCTACATATTTACCATTATTTCTATAGGTCGTACATCTTAGACGTAAAGAGAACAACAGATCCAGGAATAATACTAAATTGCATAGCAATAAGTTATTTATAGTAATAAATTGGAACTGTTTAATTCTTTAACGCAATGGATGTGGTAGCTTGGTATCTTCACAATACAAATAAATATTAACATCACCTGATTGATAAATTTTATCTAGAAGGGGTTTAACTTCTGCATTAGAACGAAAGAACGAATCACTGACGTCAAAAGGTAAATTCAATACAAGGGAGTTGGAGAAGCTGTCAGAAAAGAAAGAGGTTCCATATACTAAGTCTCATACCACTTTCAGTGACAAGTTCATGGATGCAGAAAAGCTACACCGTGAATGCAGTCACTGACGTAAAAGCCAATGAATACTCAATGCGACAAAGAGGATGGAGAAGGAAAATGAAGAGATGATGGTAAATAAATCCGGCATATAAGACTACCTATAATAAAATCTAAGACCTCGAAGTTGTAGAGAATAAACCTAAAGCTACAATCTGAAACTGCAAGTAGCGTTAAAAAAATGATAAACATAGTAAGAGCGAAAAAAGACAAAGCCTAATCCAAATTACAACATTTCGGAGCCCAAGTGACGCCATTCCCTTCTCTTCCATTCACCACAGACAGCTTCAGGATGGAGCAAAACATCTTTTCTTCAGATCTTTTGGTACAACATTATTGAATTTATATTTACAGTAATAGAAACGAACAAAAGTAATAAGCTGATAGAATCACGAACTGACTATGTCTTCTTCAATAACTTTTACTCAGCAGTAACTCTGCAATGTACAATGTAATAATCAGGCAAACTTAAATAACATCATTATACTCTACTATCCATAGTAACTGAAATATTAGGTCTTTAATAACTCCTCAAAGTACCAATTCATAATATGCTATTCTACAATAATATTAATAACACTTCTTTAGTCGCATTTCAACATCACATGTTCACACAACATCAAACTTAACGAGAAATGAGAGCAAAGTGTCCAATAGTTACAAGAGGAAAGTTAGTCACTCCGGTAAGTTGTAGATACGATTCAGTGACTTTGTAGTAGAATTGCTACGCTCCATTTGTACTTCTTGAGTTGAAGAGTGTGTGTAATACATTTTAGATGTTCAATTTGATGGTTTGAGTTTATTGATATAATACAGTGAAACTTCAGAGTTGTGAAGTTTAAGTTCCTTAATAACTCAGAGCCGCTACATATCTCAGGGACACTGAGGGTTTTCAATATTAAAAAAAGAGAAAAACTATTGTCTTTGAGGGATAACTGGGACGAGATTCTTACCGAAACATAGAAAATACTTCATAACTTAGGTGCATTCATAATTCAGGGTTTTCATTACTCGAGTACTTCATAACTCATCGAGTTTTACTGTAATCATAGCTTGCAGATTAAGTAATATTTTTTTCATATATAGTGTACATCACTTTATTGGAGAAAATAACCAACTACAGCAAAACTTATGTGATTCTATTTAAATTAATCACATATACAATAGTTGATACAATTAATAGACTTTTTGCGAGAAGAGGTTTTACTAAGCTATGGCGAAAGACTAATAATTGGAGGACATTTTACTGGAATCCTAAACGGTTTCGTCGCACTAACTTCAATAAATCAAATATTTTGTAATAATTCATATTAACTGAGGAATCGAAGATAATTAATTTATTAGTGTTCATCACCAATCAGATCAGATAAAGTCTATCTCTTCGCTGTTGTAATTACAAAACTGTTCTGTTACCTAGTACACTATTTTCAGTTTTAAAAATCACACACTCGATACCAAAAATCAGTTGTGTGGCATAACACTGGCAGTAATCCGCACACCAAAGTGGTACCAATACACTGCAATGCATTGTGTATTGTTAGCATTACTATAGGTATAGTTGTGATACCAATACACTGCAATGCATTGTGTATTGTTAGCATTACTATAGGTATAGTAGTGGTACCAATATACTGTAATGCATTGTGTATTGTTAGCATTACTATAGGTATAGTAGTGATACCAATACACTGCAATGCATTGTGTATTATTAGCATTACTATAGGTATAGTAGTGATACCAATACACTGCAATGCATTGTGTATTATTAGCATTACTATAGGTATAGTAGTGATACCAATACACTGCAATGCATTGCGTATTGTTAGCATTACTATAGGTATAGTATCTCACTGCAGAATTTATATCTTGCGAAACGAGGTGAATTGAAACCGTTTGGCGACGTGCCAAAAATCTTCAATGTTTCTAGAAGGAGATTGTTCATTGCTCACATTAAAGGCACCTTAATTCTGTTATTACATTGGGATTTATCCTCAGCTTCAGATACGCTGTCAGTTCGACTTTGTCTAACAGAATTCTAATAATTATCGGGAATCTTCACATGACAGCTTCGACTTAGACTTCTTTCTTTTACTTAGAAGCATTAACGTCGAAATATTCTATTTAACTATTCATGAATCAGAAATTTGGATAAACAATTTTGTAACCTAAATTTTACAATGTAACAGATTCCTTTCTGTAAGAAAAAGTTACAGTGCTCGAACACATAAATAGACTCACAGACTTCGAAAACAGAACATTATAGAGATGAGAGATTTTTAAATTTCAGATTTGTTCATGACCTACTTCAACCAACACTTTCAGAGAACTGCATGAAGGTGTTCTAGTAGTGCTTGTTTTCTCTTATACGATTTAAGGTATAAATCTTATTTCTCTACATCAGAAAACAGTTGGTAGGTACTTGAGGTAATAGCAAACACGTTCAAAGAGTCACTCACTCGAACAACTCAAGAAGATTATAGTCACGCTCCGAAGATTTCCTGACGGAATTCATTTCGCTACGAGCGATTTGGTTCCCAAGAAGCTATTTCAAGTTTCCTGCAGATTAGAAAATTTCTCATATGGATTTGATGAATAAAAGTTATGAAAATTGAGTAGTGAAAGAAAACATTCGAAAATTCGATATTTCTCACAACTATAAATCTGATAAATTTGCATTAGGAAGATACTCAATTACCAGAATTTGGATAGGTCAAGTGGCCATAGTTCAAATACTCTTAAATTTGTTACTTAAAATAACTACCTGTGTTGAAAAAACCTCCCCATCTACATGTATGGTAAATTTATTTCATTAACACCTAGATTGACGTATTTCAGATTATTAATTTTTAATTGCAATATCACATGAATAAGATTTAGGTCAGGAGTTCTAATATTTATTTCTATTATCATAAATAAAGCAATAAATAAGGCTTCAGAAGCATTTCACTGTTTCTGTGTTACGCAATTCAGCTTGTTGAATACCTTTTCGAATCTTTTGTAGAGCTGTGTACGAATGCGTAACATGTTCGGCCATAACGATCCGAATTAGCGATTGAGGTGGTGAAAAATGTTTTCCATTCATTCGGTAGAAAAACAAGTCAGACACCCCTGGTTGGTGGATGTTATTCTAATCCTGCGTTTCATTTCCGTTTTCAGATTTAGAAAGCAATGGTAGTTCTGTGGGACGAAAGGTAGTTATTGGATTTCCGGTGATATATCGGTCTCTGGTCTCTTCTGGAGGGGATATTCATCTGCATTTATATTTGTCAAACAATGTTCTGCAGCAGTTGGCTGACGAGATATGGAATACGGAGTGTGGACTGGGAGTTATTATATCTGAGACAAATTATAATTATTAAATATCCGAAAATTTATATATGCATATTGTAAATGGAAACTATTTCCATAATTTTTTTCACATCAGCAATAGGAACGTGAGTGAATAGTACTTAAAATAAGGTGATTTATAAGTCTGCTTCGGAGAAGAAGGTCAAATAACTGGCGTCAAAAAAACATTAAATACAAGGGACTAGAAGAAACGGTCAGAATAGAGAGTGGCTTCGTAAACAAAGTTGCTACCACTATGAGAATACTTTTTATTACCCACTTTCACACTTGTTCATTAAGGATACTTTTTATTACCCACTTTCACACTTGTTCATTAAGGATACTTTTTATTACCCACTTTCACACTTGTTCATTAAGGATACTTTTGAAGTTGGTGTAAATTAGACAAAGAATAGGTAGCTACCTAGAGTTCGAGGAGACATCACCGTAACTAAGTTACATGCATTTTGGCAATTGTCAAACTTAACACTAATTCAGACGGCTCCTAGAAAGAATACTATGGTGGGACAATAGAAGACATAAGGCCTTGTTACACGGTACGAGTTACTGTCGTGACAGTGGACAGCAGCTGTCCTATTGTACTCGCATGCCAGTAGCTCAATGTTCATAGCATTGAATTTCCATAACAGTTACTCGACTGATGCGGTCACACTGTGCGAGTAGTTGCACTACAGTAACTGGCTAGGCCAACTCGCACGTTTACTCGCACCGTGTAACAAGACCTTAAGAGAAACTCCCTTTTTTTAATCCTCAATGGCACAACCAAAACTTCTATATAACTCTTAACCCTTCCATCTCTATTCACCAATAACTGAATTACTAGCGCGTATTCCCTAATTTATCAATATTAGCGTATGTCAAACTACAATTGAACCTCTGAAGCCTAAGAAAAACACTTCAACTTACTGAAAATATCCGAAAATAAGTTAGCATGTAAATACAAATGGCTGGTGTTTGTAAATGCCGAGTGTGTATAATTGTAAACAAATATTTAACTGTTTGTTTGGAGTTTAGGAAAGTTATACCTAATGACGTTGGCATTTGTAGTAAATTGTGCTTTATTCTCATATTCTATCTTACATTGCTTATTATTTATTTAGAATAAAGAAACATTTTAGAATAATTCAGATGCTTTCTAGAGATATAGGTTCAAATCAAATTTTTATTCAAACTTCTGAACATGTAAATAAATTGCTGTTATTGATAGAATTCAGTTCGAAATATTTTCATTGAATCTAGGTAAATAAAAAATCTCAATTTATTTATTAATGGAAAAATGAAATGTTTATGTTGGTTTTCATATTGAATTTATATACAATGTATGATGAGTTTAGATGTATGCTTCAATTAATTATTATTTTTTTCTAACTATTGAAAACTGAATCAAATATATTCTATATCAATGAAAATAATTACATATTGAATATTTCATTTCTTTTTAGGTACGCTACTTATTTATAGATTTACAATAGGTGGAAACTATAAAATAATAACCACACAATAATAGGAAATGAGAAAAGCGGAGGTAGGTATTTTATCCGTTTTCAATAGAAAGAATAACATATTCCTTGTGAGATCACACTACAAAGAAAAGGTTCATCCATTGCACAAACGCTCAATAACCACAGATAACTTTCATCTCTTATCGAAAACAAATAACTGTGCTCCAAGAGAACTGAGGAGAGAGTGTTCCAAGAGAACTAAGAAGAGAGTGCTCCAAGAGAACTAAGGAGAGAGTGCTCCAAGAGAACTAAGGAGAGAGTGCTCCAAGAGAGCTAAGGAGAGTGTGCTCCAAGAGAACTAAGGAGAGAGTGCTCCAAGAGAACTAAGGAGAGTGTGCTCCAAGAGAACTAAAGAGAGAGTGCTCCAAGAGAACTAAGGAGAGTATGCTCCAAGAGAACTAAGGAGAGAGTGCTCCAAGAGAGCTAAGGAGAGTGTGCTACAAGAGAACTAAAGAGAGAGTGCTCTAAGAGAACTAAGGAGAGAGTGCTCCAAGAGAACCAAGGAGAGAGTGCTCCAAGAGAACCAAGGAGAGAGTGCTCCAAGAGAACCAAGGAGAGAGTGCTCCAAGAGAACCAAGGAGAGAGTGCTCCAAGAGAACCAAGGAGAGAGTGCTCCAAGAGAACTAAGGAGAGTGTGCTCTAAGAGAACTAAGGAGAGAGTGCTCCAAGAGAACTAAGGAGAGAGTGCTCCAAGAGAACTAAGGAGAGAGTGCTCCAAGAGAACCAAGGAGAGAGTGCTCCAAGAGAACTAAGGAGAGTGTGCTCCAAGAGAACTAAGGAGAGAGTGCTCCAAGAGAACTAAGGAGAGAGTGCTCCAAGAGAACTAAGGAGAGAGTGCTCCAAGAGAACCAAGGAGAGAGTGCTCCAAGAGAACCAAGGAGAGAGTGCTCCAAGAGAACTAAGGAGAGTGTGCTCCAAGAGAACTAAGGAGAGAGTGCTCCAAGAGAACTAAGGAGAGAGTGCTCCAAGAGAACTAAGGAGAGAGTGCTCCAAGAGAACTAAGGAGAGAGTGCTCCAAGAGAACTAAGGAGAGAGTGCTCCAAGAGAACTAAGGAGAGAGTGCTCCAAGAGAACTAAGGAGAGAGTGCTCCTAGAGAATAATAATGAATTAGATAATAAATTCAAATGTAGCCTACATATTACTTTGTCATGCACTCACTGAGAAAAAATTGCAAGTCAGCCAGAATCATCACTTGAGTCAAGGCTGGCAAAACTTCAATATTGGAGTCTTTTCTCTTGATTGACTCTACCTGAGTCAACCTGACTATATGAATTAGGAGTCAATATGACTCTTGCTTTGAGTAAAATACAGATATGAGTCAAATTGACTAAAATTTTTAAGCCGGTTTTAGGACAAACTGAAAATTCAAATTTTGACTCATATTATTTCAGTGCATATCTGAAAATTAAATCAATATAAATAAAAATAACTGTATTTCTAGACAAGATTTCAATACATATGAATTTAGACACCAAATAGGGGTAGGAAACTTTGTTTTCAGAGTCGCACTATCCTTTATTACTGCTTCTTCAAAGTTCTTTGTACCTATTTTTCTTATGACTTTGCTGATATGTCTTTAGTTCCCAAGTAAAACATTTCAATTGCTTAACTAATGTACTACCCCATTTATTCTATTTGCTGGGCTAAGTGCAAACAGTTGCAAATAGATTACTAAGAATTTTGTCACTTGGCCCCGTCGCACACCTTTCAGAAAGAGAAAACTTCTCACCAGATTTTTGCTCTCGGGCGGAGTAATTTGTTGACTCAAGTTTGACAGCTGGTGGATATTTCCCCTCAGCTTCAATAAGATTTCCACTTTAGTTAAAAAGAGAAGAAGATGCAGTGATTCGGTGATCGGTCTGTGCAGTAACAATAATTGATTCGTTGTATCGATATGAAGTTGTATGTATATGGATTAGGAGTATATTTGAAATCTGTCCCCAGTGTACCAACCGAAAATATTCAAATTGCTAAAAATAATATTTTTTATCAATAACTTTTGCATTCGAATTCAACTACATTTTTTTACAAAAGTAATAAATGAAAACTGTCAATATGTCGATCAAGTTTTGTACTCTACGAGTCTATGATATACACGTAATTATTATAAACTAACTGTATAACCATTAATATTGACGAGTGGAATTTTTTAAAATCAATTGGTGAAATTTCAGAATGCCTCTGAAAAGACATTACAATTATTTGATATAAATTAATCTACAAGATTATTTGTGTGTAAATTGAAACCGAATTTTAAATTCAAAATTCTTCCTTTTAATGTTAGTGAATTTGAAAATAAATATTCCAGGGTGGTTTCAGTAAAGAAATGATTAATCCAAATTCTAAAGATTTTCAACCTAGTATTTTCATGACTTGTTTTTCACTCCATTCCAAGGCTGTTTTTGTGTAGTTTAGATCGCTTTTCGCTTCTCTTTTGTTTGACTAAGAAGTACTACTCGTGTGTTCCATTCGGGACATTTTGTTATTCCTGTCGGAACTGCTTTAGAGTCATCACTTCCTCCCGTTAGCAATCTATTCCAAGAACATTATGGAGATTAAAGACCAACTCTTATCTTACACCAGCGTGTCTCCAACTCAAATTGCATTAAATGGAGTAAAATAGGAAGAGAATTTCAACTCCAAATGAGAATGAGAATATCGGACATTTTTGAAGTGGAATCAGTTTAAAGAATAAATGATTTACGAACATTTTTGAGATGGAAATTTTCGATCAACCAAAACTATAACTTTCATTAGAATTTATTTAATTTTCTCTATTATATGGTGTAGGGATCATCCATATTTTGCAATATTTTTCACTATTCATGATTTAATTGAAAATTTTCTAATGAAAACACCCATCAGTCATTGTAAATAAAGTATACAGTAAAGGGTTTAATTCATTATGAATCTCCCAATAAATTATTCCTACATTGTCCACAACTCAAACACACGAAATCAGAGAGTTGCTCCAGTTCCAATTTAGCAAATGAGTTTCGTGTTCAACAAACTTAACTGATCACAACAGCCAAACTCTAGAAGTTGCAGCTGAGCAAATCACTCCAGAACTTAGCTTTGGAGATGCATAATGAGCAATGCACTTCATCTTCTAACCACTTCTAAGTAGTTACGCGAATTTTCTATCTTCATGATGAACAATAGAGGTAAAGATTAAAGAAAACAAATAATTTGGTATCGGTCAAGTTTATAAAGCCTTTTTGCCTGGCTATTTTTTTTTTCAAATACTCGTAACTCTTTAAATAATATGAAATATTTAACGAAGTTAATATTAAAAGAAGCACACATCCTAAGCATAAGAGTCATGATATCTCAGAAATTGCTCAATATTATTAGGGAAACAGTCATTGTAAGGGGTCATTATGCCCCCCCCCCCTCTCCTCCAATGCTAAGTGACCAATTTTCCATCATCGGAAATTAGATAGTCAGACAATTGGTATCCTCGTGCTTTTTATCTAGCATGAATTCTTCATTTCTGAATAAAAAATATAAGAAGTAACATTTTGTACTAGAAGTAACTACATGTTTTAAAGTCCTGCAACTCCAGACTCTAACTTCTGCTGTAATGGTCACCATGGGTAAAATTTTGTAGAGAAATGATCTTTGAAATCTAGATTGACGTGAATTTGAACTCAGGGATTCACTGTAAATGTTGTAACTCCCTTTGGTTATTTTATTTATTCATTCTTGAAATAGAGAATGATTGAGACCGTCAACTCATAACGAATCATTATGTATTCTCCAAAAGTGTATTTTTATTATCTTAATACGCCTTTCCAAATATACAAAAAAAAACCTTTAAAAGGTGTTTCAGAATAAAGACAATCAGTTTTGCGTACCAAACATATCATTCAAATTAAATGCTTGTTTCCATAAATCGTCAATTATCAATAGAAGAGGAGTCGATTATCTTATATCAGTCATCTCGTTTTTAAATTTGTATCATGGCTGTAGACCGAAATAATGGTTATTGCAATTTCAACCAAAAATTCCTTTCCGAATCGTTTAACTATTCACATTTTACCAAAAGGCATAAATTGAATAACTCTGACCAGACTGATCTTTCCTTCCGCTCATTTCACAGCTCAAACTCAGTCGCTCATAAAATTGAATTGATCTGAATATTAATCATCCGAGAGTAGTCAATCATTTGGAAAGCAGTTCGGACTGACTTCAAAAGCTCTGCTTTGTGACCTGAAATGCATGTACCCTGAGAGTTATGGTGGGCCATAGAAGATTAAATGATATCTCCTATGACCCCATCATAACTCTCTCTCATTCCAACATCGTTCTCAATATTAAATATCAGTTTGAGGAAATTGTATTACATTTTAAGTGTGACTGAAATATAATAAATGTTGAGGTTTCAGATGTCAGAAAATGCTGGTGTCTGTGTCTCTGTTCGATAGATATGTCTGGCGGTCATGTTTCCCCGCATCAATTCAGACAGTGATGGAACAAACTCACCCGAGGGTGAACAATAATAAATATTGAATTACATGAAATAATGTAACTACGTTCAGAAGTGATGCTTGATTTAAATGTGTTATTTTGATGATTTCAATATTTTAAAATGGTGTAAAGGTTATCGAATCATTTTACAATCTTGAAAAGGATTTTTCGGTACAAGTAATCTATGCCAAATATATTAGCATTCTTTAATATATATTACACAAATAATATTCAACTTGTTCGGTGAAGAGCATTCATAGAATATATAATTTCAGTCATTACAAATTATTCACATTTATTAAAGTCAGCGAAAAGAAGGTGATAAATTCGTCAGCGTTCAAAGTTTTACAGTTGAGACAAATAATTAAACTATACTTTTAGAATAAATATCATCATTTATTTTACTAATAACTGTTAAAAATTTAATTTTACTTATTTAAATTAAATGGTGGCCTATATGACTATGGCCTATATGAATAGGAGAAATTCTCAAAATTGTAGAGAGTCCTTTTCCATCAATTTATTAGCCGCGTACTTGTTCAGCCATAGTCAGGAAAGCTGAGCAACTTCCTTATTACACCTCATTAAAATTCACGATCGTGTCGTTAGCGCTACGTCGTTATTGCTTTCGACAAGAATGAGAGTGGCAGTCTTGACAAGGGAGACAAGTGATGAGGAACAATGACAAGAATGAGAGTGAGAGACGTGTCAAGGAAGACGTGTGATGAGGAACAGTGACAAGAATGAAAGTGAGAGGCGTGTCAAGGAACACACGCGATGAGGAACAATGACAAGAATGAGAGGCTTGACAAGGGAGACACGTGATGAGGAACAGTGACAAGAATGAGAGTGAGAGATGTGTCAAGGAAGACACGTGATGAGGAACAATGACAAGAATGAGAGTAAGAAACGTGTCTAGAACACACGTGATGAGGAAGAATGACAAGATTGAGTGTGAGAGACGTGTCAATGAACACACGAGATGAGGAACAATGACAAGAGTGAGTGTGAGAGACGTGTCAGGGAAGACACGTGATGAGGAACAATGACAAGAGTGAGTATGAGAGACGTGTCAAGGAACACACGTGATGAGGAACAGTGACAAGAGTGAGTATGAGAGACGTGTCTAGGAAGTCACGTGATGAGTAACTATGACAAGAATTCTTCCTCGCCATTAAAATGCCTAAATATTTGCAGGAATCTTCAGAGGAATTCGAATTTTTCGTGATAGTGGATTGATAATATTTTGTGAACAAAAGCTAGTCTTCGGAATTTCAAAAGATTAAAATACGGCTTTTGAAGGTATTGTTGAAGATAGTCAGAAATCTTCCCATATACCCATAATATTAAAGCTTTTTATAAGGAGAATTATATAGCTATATTACCAGAGTCAATCTCTTAATTAAATTTTTCGCTAAATATCATTCTACTATGATTTAAATAACATTTAACATGTTAAAAAGACCTAGAGTTTATAATGAATTTAAGATCATAAATATTTAGGTTGTTTTGTACCTTTTTGAAAACAGATTCTAGACTTTCATATTTTATGGGATTGTATATCCCTTCAGAACTGACCATTTATTAATTATGGTTTTAGCTTCAATAATTTCATAACCGATTTAATATTGTTCATCAATTACACAGTGAATGAAATTAATAACCGGCCATTGCTTATTGCCTCAAATATCTAATACACAATTCAGCAAATTTGGGTTGTTAGGAAAATAATTGAAAAGTGGGAAGATTGTTTCTTTGAAAGTTGCCAATGAGGTTTTAAATACTTTGAAGCTACGCACATAGGAACAAAACGTAGGAAACGAAACTAACGCGGAAGATCGTTATATCCAGTTGAATTTGAAATGTTTAAGAAAGAGCATCCTATTTTTTGGAAATTAATGTTGCAAAAAATGAAGGAAGAACAGTTAACCCAAACTAAAAGAATTCTAACAAAGAGAGGCGACACACAACATAAATGGACAAAATATCGAGATATTGACGAATAAATATAAAGCTAGTATTGCAATACACTCCGAATGAAAAAGAATATTTTGAAAAGTATTGCCTATGATTTGCATTGCTGAAAAAGTCCAGCTATCAAATTTAAATATTTGATTAAAGTCATTTTCTAATTTTTAACTATAAATAACACAATATATTAGCTACATTGAATGAATTTTTCATCAACAGTAATTGTAACTGCTGAATATAGCTATGTGTTATTTTTATCTAACAAGATTCAATGCGACTGCAATTAACTCTTACATCGGGCACTAACACTTTGAAGTAGCACTACACACTACAGGCCATAGTGTGACGCGAGATTTTATCCCGAAGTGCCCACCTCCACATTATTCTCCATAGTGCCCATCTCCACACTACTATACTTAGTGTCCACTTCCACACTACGGTTTGGTATGCTAAATCTGGCGAAAAGTGAAGTGTGTACATCTATATTTTGAAAAGTCCTGGAGACCGCCCTACAAGATCACACTTTGTTTCATTTTCAGTTTAATTAGATGTTTTGACTTATTTGCCATGGTACAGGACCATGGATCTGTTTGGTTTTCATTAAAGGTACCATTGGGAAATAACGTCAGGAACGACCGCTCATGAATATAAGTGTGTATTTCCCTTGACTGAAAACCATGTTGATAGTTTGATACTATGGCAAACATTTTCCCTGGCAATAGATACTGATCGAGAGGTCATTCTCTAGCCAGATAGAAGAAACTTTGAGTTTTTTTTCTGATAAACGAGGGTAAAAATGTTCATAAACTAAGGTATTCTAAGCCAGGCTATCAAAGAAGTAAAGGAGAAAATAGTCTCGAAATATAGCAATTAGATACATATATTTTCCAAGAACAAGAGAAGAACTGCAACAAGCTTATTAACAATAGAAAGATTGTTAATACGCTGAACTTATATCTTTACTTAATCTTTCAATTTCTATAATTTGATGATCATTTAATCAGACATAATCTTTTTAATCTTGTACACTGTTCATTAGAAGGAAATGCTATTTAAATTTATGGTCATGTTATTCTCGCTAGGAGCTCGAATATAATTATAAACGAATAGCTTTGATGTAAGCCGCTAATATAACTTGTAACTTCAGAACATAACTTTATAACTTGTAACTCAGAATATAACTTTATAATTTGTACTAAGTTATATAACTTCATGAACTTTGTAAATCAGTTATACAACTTAGAATATTGAGTTCTTTTTCTATAGATAGAATTGAAATTAATACTTAATTAATTTAAAAGGAATTAAGTAAGTATTTCAATTATTCTAATTGAAATACTTAATTAATAGTTAGGAACTTGTAACATTTCTGATCATGTATTAGGTTAAACAGGACTCTGAAATAGTATGCTTAAATTTGGATGTTTATTAGCAAATCAGGTTTCACTAAAATGAACTATTAGTGAATCTGATCGATCTATATGTTAATCGTATAGAAAGCCATTACCACTAGCGTGTTAAATTTGAATAATGCATTGTGTGTTATTTCTATCTGCAGTGAGTAGAAAAACATCTTTGAAAAGTACTATCAGTACCTTAACAGAAGTTTATTCACTCACTGGAAGGTTGGACTCTCCAGTTCACCCTTTAAATACCATTGGCACCTAACTAAAGTGTTCATAGTTCGCGTTAGTCTACCGAAAGATGGGTCTGTCTTGATCCTGGTAGAAACTTGGCTTCGCTGCCAAAAGGGGGTCTTGAGATGGCTACTCAAACCCTTGTTTATTTAAACCCTTAAGTTTACTCAACCGCTAGTTTATTTAAAACTTGTGTTGTGTTATTTAAAGACTTGTGCGTAAGTCTTAGAACTCTGTACTATTCGAACTTTACTATAAGTACACCCATTTAAAACTTCCTTGTGTTTAATTTACTTCCTAAAAGCTTTTACCGTTTAGTCCTTTGTCAGTTTATTAGAATTCAATCAATTACCTCCAAGTCTCTTCAAGTTAAGATAATACAAACAATTGTAACGAACCCGGAGACTTAATTTGCCCTATGGGATTAGTTTATTAACAAGCCTCATCTACTTAGAAAATAGGTGATAATTTACTATCAGTCCCATAGGAAAAGGGCAATTTAATAAAGCTGAACAAATTTAGGGAATGCACTTTACTCACCCTTATGTCATTGATGTGATTGATGGAACTTTGATTCGATCTTGACAAATACATTGTAAATTTGTTTCATTTATACATTGTAAATGTAAAAGGTACAACAGGTATTTACAATATAATAAGAGGATGTTGAATCGGCACTTTTCAATAATCGGCAGCTACTCGTAAAATCGAAAAAAAAAGATTGCATCAAATGAATCAAGCTGACAAATCACTACTTGCAATTGGTTTTTGTTTCAGCCAAAATTTAGAAAGAAAATTAAATACAACTTACTAATTGAGACAACCGAGGAGGGGGGCAGCTTCAACAATGCTTGGAAATATTTGAGGATTTTTGTTCATAATTTTTTCAATAAGATATATCATGAAGAAGTTAATCATTTATCATGAAGAAGTTAATCATCTTTCCAATGATGTGCACGGTTTATTTTTCCAATATTTTTTGTATTTTTTAACTATTCTAACGGATGGCGGTGGCTTAAGGTGCTGATCATTGGGGTATTTACCCTACACCAAATAACTAATATTATTTCTGTAAAAATTAACATATCTTTTCAGGTATAGTTTTTGTTCTGTGATGTATTTTGTGAAATGTAATACGTGTTTTAACAGGTGTACGGGGATTACTAAACTGTACAAGGACTAATATTTAATATTTTGCTCACTAGGACAAAATTTCTCAAAAATACCTTGAAAGCGTAGTGTGGCACTTCAAAATTCGCCACTGCAGTGCGATACAACACCGTGTAGTGCTACTTTGAAGTGTTTAGTGTGTAGTACCAATTTAGCATACGAGAGAGACACTTCAAAGTGCTAGTGCCCTACTTAACTATTTAACCCAATGTCATTCTTTCTATTCCTAATTTAAGAAAACGGACGAATTTTCCTTGGACGCATTTTCCTAGCACATTTGAAACAATATAAATGACAAAAGACGGTTTCATCTATTTCAATGGTACCATCGTTATACACTTTCAAAAATATACTAAAGTACCTCTTCGAGCAAGCAGTTAACAAATAATGAATAAAAAAATAACAATTCATTGCCATTACAGCTTCAATAATTCTTCCTAATGGACTTGCAGAGAGAGACTTTTACTCTCATTTTAGGATTTTTTAAGGTAAAATGGAGTAATAATTGTAAGTTTCTTAGTCTTTTTGAAGTTATATTTACTTTGAAAAAATGGATATCCTTCGAACATTTAAAAAAATATAGATGTGATGTTATTAATAGGTTGAATATATTATGATTTGAATGCTCTTCAAGTTAATTATTTTAACATTGTGGAAATAATAAATAAGAAAAATGTAGTTAACATAATTTTCCAAAGTTGATTTAATTATTTCTTGAATATCGTCTGGTTAGATTCAAAATTTAGAAACTTTTAAAGATTATTATTCCATCAATAAATTTAATTTTTAGTTTAATTAGGTGCTACAATTAGGTTGAATAATATATTTATTTGACCTAAATATGTTTCACAAGTTTAACTCTTAATGAACCATAACTGCAGCTCTTAATTTTTTTAATTTACCCTGCCTTTATTTAGTTTTCTCTTTACATGTTTTATAATATGCGAGCTTAAATAAATAAATAGAATGGAAACAAAACAACCTTCTTCCTTCTGTCTTAAGGTTGTATTCAGGTAAAGATATTGTACCTAACTACAAAATATAATAAAATTAAATTTCACCAACAATGTTTAGGAGCATGCTCTTCATTTTCTAAGTTCGGATGCCGCAGCACCTTTTCTGGTTTCATTATTGTAAGTGTCACACCTTTTGTCTTATGAGACAATAAACTTGAAATGAGTCAGTCTTGAAGCATATTCCTTATAGGTAACCTATACAGTTACAAAAACATACTAACTCTTTTCAAATTTTAGAATAATAATATTTCTACTTCATAAATTAGTGCACATGTGTACTTAAATTATTAGAATCAATAAAAACATTCCCATGAACTCCAAGATAATTATTCATATATTCAATATTCGAATGCCCTTTTTCCTGATCAAAATAGTAGACAGCAGAACAAAGTTTCAAAACAACACAAAAAGGCTATATCCCCCCCCCCCCCGGGGTGTATCCCCTATCAAGTATTCGTATGAGCCTCCGAAAAAACAAATGCCAGGGGGAGTATATGGACGATATATCGGGTGAATGAAGCGAAAGAGACAATGGTAACAGTTTAGGCTGTAGAGTTTGCAGGTCTTTGTAGTCTATGGAATATTTCATTCTTCTCACTAGAAAGGGACAAATTTGTGACAAGTAGGCTTGAATATTGACTTGTTATTGAAGGCAATTGATTGAGAAAGAGAGTGAGACGGTAAAGAGAAGAATGAGAATGTTAGAGGACTCAGTCAATGAAAATATGAGATAATATATGAATACACAGATATAATAGTTTAATGAAAAGGTTATTGAATTTTATCCACCAGGGGCTCTCTCCTTGTTATATTATTTCTATTAGTAGGATTCACATTAATTCAGATCACTAAATCATCAATACCTAAAAAAGTTTTTATGAGAATTTGGACGAATGTCACTCTACTCAGACACTTAAAGTATTGGGAAAGTGGGTGATAAACTAGGTCATGAAACCAATCTGACCTTTAGATATTCTGATTGATCTATCATGAGTTTCACTTATTGTAAGTGTCCGAGTACTGCGACATTTCCTAATTCTTTTAGTAATTACTTTTTGAAGTATAATCAAGGTGAAACTAACAATTTTAGGGTTTTGACAAATAATGATATCAGAGAATAGAATGTACGATATAAAACATCCTGCAGCGACCAAAAGAGTAGCGAGTGAACCATTAAAGCCACTGAGTGTTTTTTACGCCATCTTATCAGATTAACGACGACAAATTGGTCTGTACTGTTTGCTTCTTGTCAAATCTACTGGTCTTTCATTCATGGAGAGAGCAAAATGAAGCGTTCATTGTAGAGCCGAGCGTTAGGTTACTTAATTCAGGAATTATGTTCTTCCAATATTGGTGCTTTAGATCGTCGTTAGTTTCTTGAGGCAGTGCCTCTCCAAAGCCAATTACAGACGACATTAGTAGCTTGCAGTTAAATTGTGCTGAGTCAGCTTATTTATAGGCATGGACTCTGCTTCAGACGCAACTGTAATTGAATTGCCTGCCAGCCATCTAGAAAGATGCTATTCGTTGAACTTGAATGTACAGGAGACCAACAGTCACATCACAGTTTCAAAGAGTTATCATAAGGTACTGACAGGAATAAATAAACAAATGAAAGATGTAAAACCTGAAGATTTATATTCGATATGTAAAAATACGATTTAACTAGTTTTATAATTGGTATCCATGCATGCAGATATCGTGGGTACCAATTAAAATACGAGTTGAATAATTTGTTCATATCAAAAATCCAAATAAAAAATGAAACTACTGGTTCTCCTCTTCCATTTGTT
This sequence comes from Caprella mutica, assembly GCA_947561585.1. Lineage (NCBI taxonomy): Eukaryota > Metazoa > Arthropoda > Malacostraca > Amphipoda > Caprellidae > Caprella > Caprella mutica. The sequence goes on from CANNZV010000025.1 coordinate 363,079, forward strand.
TTATCATCTCTGTCAGTTCTCACAAACTGTTTCAAACTGTGAAGCTACTGTTGGCCATACATCCTGTATGTTCTTCTAATGTTTCCTCTATTGACCGGTGCACACCCTGTGGATTTGCTTTGCTGAATAGGTACTATTGTGTGAATTGGTGTGTGTTCAGTTGCTATTCTTTTGATTCAATGAGAAATGTGTACATAATATTTCGTTCAAAAACATTATTTTTATAAAAAATTAAATGTGGCAGAGTAGATTCAGACACGTAATTTCGAAACATGTTAATGAATACAAAACCATGAATAATCGAAGTGTTCCACATCTTAAACTGTAATAGAACTCCTAAATGTTGATTTGATTTGAAAAAGGTTATATCAATTACAAGACATGATAATATAAAATATGTACTTTTGTAGATATCATTCACTATAGAAGAAAGAACAAATGTGTGAATTGGTTCAAATTAATAGAAGAAGTTCAAATTAATCAGAACAATAGGAAGCTCCAGAACACATCAACCAGCTGTCTTAGATCCAGAAAATATCATTGATTATTTGAAAGATAGTCCCAAAGTTCTCTTCTACGTGCTGGTGGTAATATCAACAAATTTTGAAGACAAATAAATTCCAACCCTATAAACTCCAAATTGTCCAAGAACTTAACGCAAACGAATTTATGAAACGAGAACGGCAATTGCTGAAAAATTTCAGGAAGAGGATTTCCTTCAGTACCTAATATTTTTGGAGAAAGCACATTTCCATATCCACGGTGGAGTAAACTCTCACAATTCTCATTACTGGTGCACTACTAACCCTCACTGGACAGCAGAGAAACCACTTCATTCACTTCGAACACACCGTGTGCGACAATATGGAAAGGGGGAAATTTTGGCTCAGTTTTCATTGATACAAATGTTATTGGTGGTAATTATCTCTATTTTCTTCAGTGTCACTTTTGTCCTGTTTATTCGATTCAGATTCATATTTTTCCATATGCCTCATTGGTCAATAACTGACAGATATTGGCTGAGTGAAAGTTTGAAAAAAAAAAAAAAAAAAAAGGATTTGCAAAGGGTCAGATAGTGACCTAATCATCTCACAGTGCTCGGAAAGTGGATTTTATAAACTTAAAATATGACATGATAGGTCAATCTAACATATATAGTTTATACGGTCAGATTGGTTCATATCCTATCTTAAAACCCACTTTCCGAGAAATAGGAGTGTCCAGGTACAGCAATGTTTTCCAAGAAGATAATCTAAATAAAACTAAAGTTTGGGTAGCTAATTCATTTTCAAATATTAATTACTATCAATAAATGACTTTTTTAGTCAAGGGAAATTCTGTTTTGAAATTATTCACTAAAATAATGAAAATTAAAGCAAAGGTAAAATGTCGTACATCTCACCAACTCAGTCGGATTACAAGAAAGATGGTCTCAAGTTTCTTAATTTCGTTATTTTTCTCTGAAGTATTTTGTTGTTCGCTAACAAACAAAACAAGTCTACTAAATTTGTTAATGTTTTTGAACTGTTTTTGACGTGTTATTTTTCACTCAAAATTCAAATGTTGTTTTTAAATGAATGTTAATGAATCTCATTATATGGATGTATTTTTCTATTCAAAATAGATAAGAATATATTATTTGATAAATTTTCAAATAAAAAAATCATTTTTCCCATCAGAGAACATGAATCTATAAGTCAATAAATTTATTGATATAATTCGGTTAGTTGTAGTAAATCCAAGTAAAATTCAGAAATTAGTAACAAATTGGCGGTAATGTCAATTATTAATAATCATAATAATTTATTTTGGTACATGAAATTAGAAACCTACAGTAAAATTCAAACTCTGAATAATTACATTATATATTCATTTTTCGTGTATATAACCATGGAAAAAGTCACGGATTAATTGGGGTCTCTTCTTAATCTTCTATGGCCCCACCATAATTTTTTCTCTTGTTAGCAGCCTATTTTTCCGCATGTTAGTTTTTTATGTAAGTTAGGAATTTCGGTAAGAATTCACAAGTAACTTTTGTAAGTTTTTGATGTTTCTTCAAAGTTGTTGTTAATTATTTAGTGTCTTACGTAAGCTGCAATGCTGGAAATATTATCCAAAGAATCCTTAGTCGCAATTTGATCTCTATGGAAGGAGAACATAAGGCTGAGAATGCATTAACATCCTTTGGAAATTTGTGGCTTAGAAATAATGGGTAAATGGACCAAAAGTTTTTGAAATGGTTGAAAAGAAATTTACTTTGAGGTTCAAATATATTATCAAATGAAGAGTTTCGTTTATTGTATTTGGGAAATACTTAAACATTTTATATTTTTAATATTTTATCTTCGAATATTTAAAACTATAATAAAAACGTATTTTTAAATCTAGATTAGGTTTATCAATACTTAATCCATCGAATTTTCTAAGAATCGGTAATGTAGAAAGTGCCTAAAGTTCTAAAGTATAACATTTTATATAAAAAAACTATAATAGTGTTTTCCTTATTAATTTTAGGCAGTTTACATATATTAATATGTGCTTTGTACTATAATTATACCTCCTTATATAAAATAAAACAGAATTAACGCTGGAATATATAGGTATATATTATATACCTTAGATGCTGGTTTTAGATAAATAACCAAAACCCTCTTAATTTATTTAAGGAATTTAAAAATTTATATGAAGAAATTTGTCTTCATAAACACTTTTTTTTAATATTTTTTTATTGTCACGTAAATAATTTTTCAATAAAGAAAAGCTCAGTTTTAACTAAAAAATACTTCACTTTTATCATGAAAAATAAATGCTAGGGTAAATGTTCAATTACCAGATGCGATACAGGAAAAAAATTTCAATGGGTTAATGTTAAACAAACACAGTAATTATTTAAATATTACTCTTTTTAATATGAAAAATATATAATTCAAATCTTATATTTTCTTTTATGAAAATTTATCTCTCCAAAATGAATATACTGTAATGCTTTATATAATAATAAGCTCTAGAGTAGTGACAATATGCTTTTAAAATCATACATCCCATAAATATTATAGCCGAAGAGAATTAAAGAGTATTGAATCGTTCTACACCAGCGGTATATAGTATTCGATACCTTTTGATTTCGTTTCGTCTATGATATTTTTAAGATTTAAAATTTTCTTATGGTATTTAATTCTTATATGTTATTAGAAAATTTACTCCAATGTTGCATTTATTTTGCTATTTAATAGTGGTATCTCTCTCCTCCGTAAATGAATTGGTATTTAATTACCAGCTCTAATCTTCCTTTTCAATTAAGTTTGCTATCACACCCCCTGCATTTGAGCAAATTCATGAGTAACGCTAGATTGGAATTAATTTATTTGCAGTGTGGATTTGGAATAGGATGTCGGCCATCACTGTTCGGATTAGTCTACTTTTCATTTCGAAATCCTGTGAACATTGGCAGTGAAGATTGATCATTTTAATCAAAATTCCATAGCAACCTTTACGTTTAGTACGACCAAACTAACTTAATGGAAATCTCTCAATACGACTGTGATCAATATTAGAAACATGGTCGTACAAAATGTAGGTGGTTATACCCTAGAAATAATTCCTTAGGGCATTGGATATACTTTTATCAATGACTGTACCAATTATTGACAAATCCTTTGACTAATTCTTCTAAATTGGTGACAACAAGTGCCTTGTGTTGCAGATAGAATTGAGTTAAACCTTTATTAATAAACTAAGTAATTCCACAATACTATCATTCTCAATATCGCATATCTATACGATCAGGATACATCCTTTTTTAAATTTAAACAAAATATTCCCTTAGAACGGAAGTTGATATTCGGGATGTATAATAACAGCTTCAAAACAAACAATAGAAAGCAACGCAGCAATGAAAGGAACATTGAGAGAAAACAGTTGCCTCTAGGACATCCTAATAAAAATTGAAATATTTTAGTAACTGGTAATCTTTTAAAATACTCTCTATGATCAGTTATTATCATTTTCATAATCAATTCAAAGGAAAAATAAGGTAAAGAAACTATCTAACATATATTAGTGAAGACTAAGTAATTTTCTCCAAACAATAGATTAGTTTTAGATATTTCCTTTTCCTTACTAACCATTCATTTTCTCTACGTATGACGAAAGTTTGCCGTTCCCTTCTTTCTGGAACTGTGATCACTCAAGTGCTTAATCTTTAGCTCCTAAAAGTCATAGAGATCCTCGTGTCCTGAGGTATGAGTGGAAAAACCATTAAATCTTCGTTAGGATTTAACAACTTTCGATACGCTGTGGAAGAAGAGCTAAAGATGACTCACAAACTTGGACATCTAATAACCAAAGATTAAATTAAAAGTGATATGAAAATACCGAATTCTATTTATGTAAGAATTTCTTTTTTTTTCGTTTAAGTTACAAATTTTAAATACTAGAGATGACAATTTTCTTACTTAATAAGAAAATGTGTCGCATGTTTTAGAAAATTTAAGTAATAACGAAAAAAATCAGATAAATTTAGCAGGCTCTCCTGCAGAACATCTCGAGGGAATTGATCAGATTAAGTATCTAATCTCAAAGATTCTGTCAATTTGCTCAGCACTTACTAGAGTTTGTTATTCGGAAATAAAAAGAATTGGACTATGGATGAATTGGAGTCGGGAAACAGTATTGAGTGATTTAGCTGATATTACAAAATGGATTATAGTATCATAGGTGAAAGAGGTATAAAGTAGTACTATCAGAGAAAAGAGTCACTGTGATGATGTACTATCAGAGAAAAGAGTCACTGTGATGATGTACTATCAGAGAAAAGAGTCACTGTGATGATGTACTATCAGAGAAAAGAGTCACTGTGATGATGTACTATCAGAGAAAAGAGTCACTGTGATGATGTACTATCAGAGAAAAGAGTCACTGTGATGATGTACTATCAGAGAAAAGAGTCACTGTGATGATGTACTATCAGAGAAAAGAATCACTGTGATGATGTACTATCAGAGAAAAGAGTCACTGTGATGATTTACTATCAGAGAAAAGAGTTACTGTGATGATGTACTATCAGAGAAAAGAGTCACTGTGATGATGTACTATCAGAGAAAAGAGTCACTGTGATGATGTACTATCAGAGAAAAGAGTCACTGTGATGATGTACTATCAGAGAAAAGAGTCACTGTGATGATGCACTATCAGAGAAAAGAGTCACTGTGATGATGTACTATCAGAGAAAAGAGTCACTGTGATGATGTACTATCAGAGAAAAGAGTCACTGTGATGATGTACTATCAGAGAAAAGATTGACTGTGATGATGTACTGTCAGAAAAAAGAGTCACTGTGATGATGAACTATCTGAGAAAAGAATCACTGTGATTATTTACTATCGGAGAATAGAGTCACTATGATGATGTACTGTCAGAAAAAAGAGTCACTGTGATGATGTACTATCAGAGAAAAGAGTCACTGTGATGATGTACTATCAGAGAAAAGAGTCACTGTGATGATGTACTATCAGAGAAAAGAGTCACTGTGATGATGCACTATCAGAGAAAAGAGTCACTATGATGATGTACTATCAGAGAAAAGAGTCACTGTGATGATGTACTATCAGAGAAAAGAGTCACTGTGATGATGTACTATCAGAGAAAAGATTCACTGTGATGATGTACTGTCAGAAAAAAGAGTCACTGTGATGATGTACTATCAGAGAAAAGAGTCACTGTGATGATGTACTATCAGAGAAAAGAGTCACTGTGATGATGTACTATCAGAGAAAAGAGTTACTGTGATGATGTACTATCAGAGAAAAGAGTCACTGTGATGATGTACTATCAGAGAAAAGAGTCACTGTGATGATGTACTATCAGAGAAAAGAGTCACTGTGATGATGTACTATCAGAGAAAAGAGTCACTGTGATGATGCACTATCAGAGAAAAGAGTCACTGTGATGATGTACTATCAGAGAAAAGAGTCACTGTGATGATGTACTATCAGAGAAAAGAGTCACTGTGATGATGTACTATCAGAGAAAAGAGTCACTGTGATGATGCACTATCAGAGAAAAGAGTCACTATGATGATGTACTATCAGAGAAAAGAGTCACTGTGATTATGTACTCTCAGAGAAAAGAGTCACTGTGATGATGTACTATCAGAGAAAAGAGTCACTGTGATGATGTACTATCAGAGAAAAGAGTCACTATGATGATGTATTATCTGTGAAAAGAGTTCTCTCTACTTCACCCTATCCTAAACTTTCCTTAGGGTTTCATGAATTTCCTAACTTCCAATGAGACAAAGTCTTCAACAGCTTAAGGGGACCGTCCCCGAAGAAATCTCAAAATTTTATCATTTTTTTTATTGTGTAAATAGTTGCTTTATAACCTTCTTATAGTGTGTGCGAAATACCAGAGGTATCATGTAACTCCCCTGGGGAGAGGGAGAAAGGGAAAAGAGGGCCGGGTAAGGAGTTAATATGTACTCTAAAAACCATCTCTCAGCCAATTATAATTCGTAATAATTAATTATCTCGCTATATCTGGTATCTAACCTACCACTTATAACACACCCACTAAGGTTTGCAAAGAAATATTCCTCAGTTACCCGCAGACGTTCGCGAGAGTAGTATGCTGCGTGCCAGATTATCAAATTTTGAATGGGAGATTACTTGTTGCTTCAGATATCTACAAATCATGTAATTATTCAAAAGCCTAAGGCTTCTTTTGGTGGACGCTACGGCATTGCGGTTTTTTGTATTCGATTCTCCCCGGAATTCTCTACAAACTCTGGAAGAGTATTATTTAATTTTCGAATTATTTTTCAAAATATTGAATTTTGAAATTTATATTTTTTCAATTTGTTTTTTGTTTCACTAAAAATTTCAATAATACGAAAACCAATTCGAAAAATCAAAAAAACGCTTCCACAGTTTGTGGAGAATCTTGTGGAGAATCGAATGCAAAAAACCATAATTTCATAGCTACAAAAATGTAGTATCCATTTATTAATTTACACATTGTTCGAAATTTGTTCGAAATTCGAATAACTCGTTTTCTATGGGTCGAATCGAAAAAATGTCATGACACAAAAACATCTTAGAATTCATTTTATAAAAGTGAACAAAGTTTCACAACCGTAGCTTCAATAATAGAAAAACTTTTCAAAATCTGGGAACGGTGCGCCTAAGTAGTTTCGAGTCTGTCATTAATTATCAAACTTACAGAGCCTATTAGTGTTCAATTTGACGTCATGCACTCTTGTAAACGGTGAAAAGCAGTACGATATTAATGGACAAAAATATAGAAATTACCATGATAGCATCACTGACTAGGCCACTAGGGTTTAGATTAGAGATATTGTTAATTAGCCGTCTAGAATGCTATCACAAAAGAAAAAAATAGTTAGCAATAGCCAATAATTGATAATGCTAATTAAAATATTATTTACATTTAAGCAGTAAACTGAAGAAAATTATATGCTAGCAATTTAATAATAGACTATTATTAACAACTGTTGTCTAACTTCGAAACTGAGTTTTCTTATTGATCAAAATAAAAAAATGTTAGGTAATATAATGAAATATAATTCCAAATGACATTATTCTTTATGAACAGAAATAACAGGAAATTAATAGTAGAGATGATAACTCTCACAATGACAATATTTTGAATATCATTCACAGTCTTTAAAGTTTAGTTCCGAGTAATAGAACAATTCCACTTTTTCGAACTTATGAAGATAGATATTTTAAAATATTTTTTTATGTGATCGAAAATATGGAACCGTTCAATAACTCGAAACTCCCCCACCATTATTTATTGAGTAATTATATCCCCCCCCCCCTACCTCCCTTCCGAATTGTTGTTCATTTTCACAATGGCGGACAGTGCGACTGTAAATACTTTAAATCTTTTCCATTTGTGGCTAACGGGTCAGATATTTTGTTTGTTTTACCAGTACTAGATGGGGTGAGTTACGAATTGGCGAACTGTTACACATCTTCGATCATATAGGAAAAATTATATAGAAATTGAATTATAATTACTAAAGAACTTTGTCCCATTTTCGACAACAATTCGTAACACACCCAACTAATAACTGAATGTTTTATTTTATTTTTCCCATTCAACTAATGAAGTAAATTTTAAATTTCGTCATCTACATATTTTAATTAATTAGAATCACATTATACTCCTCAAAATAAATTTACTTACTGATTCTTGAATATACAGTTTAGGAGAAAAAATGGGCAAAAGTATAGTTATTAACCATGATATTCAATTAAATTTAATTTAAAATAAAATATGAAGTTAGGCATAATTTTATAATATATAAAAATGAAATTTATATGTCGCCTAATTCATTAATATAAAAAGAAAATCAATATAGCGATACAATATTAAACATCAAATTCAATTAATTAGCATAATCAAATATTAATTCTTGCAAACTAAAGTTTTATTTTGAAGTACAAACATATTCTGGAAAATATCCGTTTTCTATATCCTGTACATTCTATACGTTATAGTCTGCAATATTCGAATTTATTCAAACATTGACGAGTTTTCTAGCGGAAATTATTAGTTGAGTTCAACGTCTGCTTTATTTCACTGACGTAAAAAATAGTGACACTTTGAAGAAAAGTTAGAAAAAATCTGCATAATCGGCATCAGGACCAAAGAAAATGAAGAAATTTTGAAGAATAAAAAGAAACAAAATTCGCTATAGAGGAATGTTGATGTACTCAGACAGTCACAGTACTCGAGAAATGATATTTTTAATGTTTAAATTTTGTGTTTTCTATTTATGGCTACAAGATGCCTATCTGTTTCATAACTCAAACAGGGTAAGTATTTTATAACGCAGTGATAACGATTTGGGTAACGACAAAACTTTCGAAAAATTAGTCTTAATTCGAGCTAATGATGGGAATAATCCATAATAATTATTACAGATTTTGCCTAAATTTAGTACAAGTAATTCAGTCATATTCTGAATTTCCTGTAAAACAAATCATATTTCGAATTTGTTGGTCAACGGAATTATAATTTGATTAATAGTTATAATCTTATTAGATTAAATCCTCCATATACAATATCTAAAGTAAATATAAAAATGCATTCAATTATTTAATGACATGTACTTAGTGTTTTTAATTAATGTACTTAATTACATTCAAAGTACTTAATGCCCAGCTCTGTACTTTATGGTGCATTCACCTCGGCTACAACTTTACCGAGGAGAACTACACGAGAGGAGTGATGCAAACCTCTCCCTCTAACAGCCAGTGATGAACTGGTGAGGATTGAGGAGTAGAAATATTGAGGATCAGAGCCTCAAATGATGTCTGTAACACAGTATACAGGATTAGGGTAGTAGGAAAGATATTATACTACAGTAATATACACTATTCTCCAAAATTTCTGTACTAAGATTGTTTTCAGTGCCACCTAGTTTCGAAAGCGGGAAATAGAATTGAAATATAGTAGGGCCAATCGAGGTACGTTGTTTGCGTGACGTCATAACAGCAAAACTTTAAAATCATATTTAAGAAAATTGGAGAAGGTAAAATAATAAACAAAACTTTATTTATCATCATAACATAAAGCAGTGATGAATCCATTCATGTTATTCACACTGCTTAACCTTAATTTTCTATTTATGTGTGTTGCCTTGTTAACGTCACGGTCACAAATTACTCGATTTGAGACAACAGCTAAACAAGCTTTACTCTTTAATACCTACCCTATTTATTTACTGGGAATACCAATATTTATAGGTAGTGACAATAATTATTGAGTGTTTTGTGCAGTGACTAAAGCAGCAAAAGTACAAATTAAAAGAGAAAATTAAGGGTTTAACAAGTTGAATAATTTATTAAATAATAAATATTTATCTATTTTTTAACCACACAAATTAACAAGTAGTTTCCAATCATTGTCGGAAAGTCAAGTTATCGGTCAGTTCGTTGTGTTTTTCGTAAGAGAACGGTTCCTTTTTGAAACTCCTGAGTGTGTTTCAGTAGCTTTTAATGTACCAGGTGTATGTTTTTTTTAATGTACAATTTACGATCTATCAGTGCATGTTGAAATCTAAGCAAACAAATACTTACTTTTTTTTCAAAATGGTAGTCCGATCACTAGATTATCAGAACATCTAATTTTAATGTTCGGGCAGACTGGCCGATGAAAAAAGAATCCATCCGTCCACCCTGACGATTACTGGAAAATCTTCCCGTCATGCGTCCGATAACAAACTGCTATTTTAACTCATTAATTTAGATCGTTACATTGACCGATAACATTAATGAATAAATTTTGAGATAGTTACGCTCGTATATTCTCCGAATAAAATACGTTATTACATATAACAACAATTAAGATATGATTACTTTAAAGTCAAATATATAGATATTTTACATAATCATACCCACTTATATAGTGTCACGTGTGAATTATATATGGCGTTTGTCAGTAACCAAAATACGTAAAATTCAATCAGAAGGATTTAGAATCAACAGAAAACAGGTCTTCCACTCCAGGTTGTGACGTCATTGATAGCGACAAAGAATGGTTGAATCTACATCACAATAGTGGAAGAGGGCAAACTAGAGGGAATGTGGACGGCATATATAACGGCATATATTTTTAAGGGGACATTCGAATTATGTTCCGTTTAAACTTGAACAAAGCAACAGTTAATTAGGGGCCAAAAATTACTTAGGAACCTAGCTTTGGAACTATTTCAATGAAAATCTAATTGAGGTAAAGCAATTTTAAAATAATTTTTATCGGTAAATAAAATGTGTTTTAGTCTTACAGTTAGAATTATAATAAGGCAAAGATATCTGCAACTAAATAGACATGAAATGCCCATTACAATTACGGCTTGCTTTTATTTAAAATAGTTACCCCTTTTTTCAGAAGTATTCTAATCAAAGAAAACATAATATAGAGGCTAAAACTAAATTAATTGGTATTACTGAATACCAATCTGAGTCTTCTGAGAAATTAATAAATTAAGCATTGATTGTCAATTTTAAAATATCTGAATATAATCTATGTATACTTGGCAGACGAATCAATTATATGATAAACCTTATAATTTAAAGTAGCCGTTGATTCTTAAAGCGGGTAATTATTTCCTCTTGCATGTAGAAGGTAGCAGTTGTAGGAGCTTCAGCTTATGTAAATAAATAATCACATTAATATAAAATAACTTAGTTTTCAATTCTAGTGTATGTCAAACAACAATGTATAACTTGTTCAAACTTTCGAATGAAATGACAACACTAAAATATAACGTATTTTTAACCATTGACGAAGTGTTTGATTGTGTGTATGGGTAGGTAATAATAATATAAACATAATACTTACTATTACTTAGTACAATAGGAATTACATTAATAAAAAAAATACACATTGATTGTATAGATATTAGGTATGACTAAATCTATTACTAGTAATTAGAAGCGGGAGAATAATTATACTATATACTATTATATTAATCAGTCACTAATCAACAAGTATGACGAACATTAGTTCCTTATGATTGGCCACCTGACGATAATAGAATTGGAAGTGACCGAACATAGACGATTACTATCATTTTAGACTAATGGGACATTTTTACTTTTAATTGCATAATTAATAACATAAATGTGTTTATGTGTGAAGCGATTGGAAAGATAAAAATTCCAGCTTTCTAATGATAGTTGCATCGCGTCAGTAGCGTTTATATGTGACTTGTTATTGGTATTTGTTTGTAATTAATCCTTAAGTGACCGATTACTGGCACAAACACCCTAACTCACCTAATATCGTACAAGAAGCAACTGTAGCTATTCGGGCACTTTCCTGCCCTACCGTAATTACCAACACTGACGCTAATTTTAGGGTAGCATTAAAGCACTATATGGTACACTACTGGAATCACGTATAGAACACTAACACAACACTTAATGGTTCACACTGTACTTTATTTTTCTATACTTCGCTAATCTTTCAAAATGCACTAACACCTGACTAACGCACTACCACGTCATTATTCACCACTTCACTAGCCACTGATTGCTAAGAGCTGACTCAGTGCTCGCACTGTGCTTTTTCTTTCACACTGCCGAAATGTGTGAGTTTCAGTCGGCACTCCACTTGCTTGCGGTCACGTCACAGTGTTCAACTAAATAAAATATTTAAATCACATATTGTTGCTGTAATGACGTCCTTACTATATTTCGATTATATTTTCCGTTTTCGAAATTAGATGGCAGTGCAAACACTTTTGTAACATAAATTATATTATGGTAGACTAAAATAAATTGTTCACTATACGGGGTCATTCTCTTGCACAGGACTCTACATTCATTATAGAGGAGTCCTAATGTATGACTGATCACAAAATATTTTTCTATGTTATTCTTAACTATACCAAAAGCAACCATGACACATTGTGCCAACATGGGCACTAGATAGTTAGATGGGCAAGAGATGGCAGACTGAAAAGTAGCCTAGAAAATAATAGAAATTAATGTGGTTTTCCATTCTCATGGAATGTTACATTGGGAGAAGGTTGGTTGTCATAAACCTGATTAATATATAGCGTAGTAACATCATATGACTGAAATTTGATCAACCTATCGGCAACATCTTGGGCCAAGATGGTTTAAACATAACAGCCCATGCTGTCACCATGTTCGCCCATTTTGCAAAATAAAACACAGAGTGTCAATACGGTTTGTCAGCCTAGTGCCCACATGGGCGCCACTAATTTTGACTGCATGGGACAGAGCATTAATTTAGTTGGGGCCTGATTTAATTCAGAATAATTGTAAATAGTGTGTAGAATTAGACAACGTCACCGCCTAATTCCCCAGACTGATATGGACTCATTAGAAACTTCTTCTGAAAATAAAGCTTCTAATTAAAAACAAAGAAACTCGATTAGGGCTCCTCTGGGTAGATAATTAGCGGGGGGTGAACGAAACGAAGAGAACATATGGCTAAATGAATGAAACAAAGAGAAAATATGGCCAAATGAACGAAACAAAGAGAACATATGGCTAAATGAACAAAGCCAATAGAAATTATGGCTAAATGAACGAAAAAAAATGGGTAAAAAATTGATAACTGAGCAAAAACTAAATATTTGAAACATAGCCATAATTAGAGGGTTAATCCCTATTGCCGATCAAGTTCCACATCACCGACTGATTAGAGTTAAATGGGATGGAATAATTATTTGTGTTGCAGTAAATTTAGAAACTATACAATCCTATGAACCTCTGGTAAATTAATTAGAAGAACATTATCTGTGGGGAGAAAATTGGGCAACGATGCGGAAATTTTATGTTTTTGTTTAAACGATATAACATTTTCACAGATTTGTTTCTTTCTGGAGTTAAATAATTTGTTTATATTAAAAATTCAAATAAGAGATATAACATGTGGTTCTCCTCTTTCATCTGTTTCATCATCTCTGTCTGTTCTCACTAACTGTTTCAAACTGTGAAGCTACTGCTGGTCATGCATCCTGTATGTTCTTCTAATGTTTCCTCTATTGACCGGTATACACCCTGTGGATTTGCTTTGCTGAAACGGTACTATTGTGTGAATTAGTGTGTGTTCAGTTGTTATTCTTTGGATTCAATGAGAAATGTGTTCATAATACTTTCTTCAAAACCATTATTTTTATATAAAAAAATAGATGTTGAAGAGAAGATTCAGACAAGTAATTTCGAAACATGTTTATGAATTCTATACTATGAATAATTTTAGTGTTCAACTTTCAAAACTTTAACAACTCATTATTATTGAATCTATTTGAATTCGGTAGGTTAAAAAATCTCAAGAATTTAGAGTTTTTTTATTATATACATATCTAATTTACAATTAATAATATCAATTACAATCCATGATAATATAAAAATTGTACTTTTGTAGATATCATTCACTGTTGAAGAAAGAACAAATGTGTGAATTTGTATACGGTCTGGAAGCATCGAAACTACTTAGACAAGATTTGCATGACTTGAAAATTCTATTTAGAAATGGCACAAGAAGTTCAAATCAATCAGAAAAGTGGAAAGCTCCAGAACACATCAACCAGCTGTCTTAGATCCAGAAAATATTATTGATTATTTGAAAGATAATCCCAAAGCTCTCTTCTACGTGCTGGTGGTAATATCAACAAATTTTGAACACAAATAAATTCCAACCCTATAAACTCCAAATTGTCCAAGAACTTAACGCAAACGAATTTATGAAACGAGAATAGCAATTGCTGAAAAATTTCAGGAAGAGGATTTCCTTCAGTACCTAATATTTTCGGAGAAAGCACATTTCCATATCCACGGTGGAGTAAACTCTCACAATAATTCTCATTACTGGTGCACTACTAACCCTCACTGGACAGCAGAGAAGTCACTTCATTCACTTCGAACAACCGTGTGCGACAATAAGGAAAGGGGGAAATTTTGGCTCCGTTTTCATTGATACAAATGTTATTGGTGGTAATTATCTCTTATTTTCTTCAGCGTCACTCTTGTCCTGTTTTTTCGATTTTATCAGATTCATATTTTTCCATATGCCTCATTGGTCAATAACTGACAGATATTGAATGAGTGAAAGTTTGAAAAAAAAAAAAAAATAAAAAAAAATAAAAAGGATTGGCAAAGGGTCAGATAGTGACCTAATCATCTCCCAGTGCTCGGAAAGTGGATTTTATAAACTTAAAATATGACATGATAGGTCAATCTAACATATATAGTTTATACGGTCAGATTGGTTCATATCCTATCTTAAAATCCACTTTCCGAGAAATAGGAGTGTCCAGGTACAGCAATGTTTTCCAAGAAGATAATCTAAATAAAACTGAAGTTTGCGTAGCTAATTCATTTTCAAATATTAATTACTATCAATAAATGACTTTTTTAGTCAAGGGAAATTCTGTTTTGAAATTATTCACTAAAATAATGAAAATTAAAGCAAAGGTAAAATGTCGTACATCTCACCAACTCAGTCGGATTACAAGAAAGATGGTCTCAAGTTTCTTAATTTCGTTATTTTTCTCTGAAGTATTTTGTTGTTCGCTAACAAACAAAACAAGTCTACTAAATTTGTTTGTGTTTTTGAACTGTTTTTGACGTGTTATTTTTCACTCAAAATTCAAATGTTGTTTTTAAATGAATGCGAATGAATCTCATATGGATGTATTTTTCTATTTAAAATAGATAAGAATATATTATTTGATAAATTTTCAAATAAAAAAATCATTTTTTCCCATCAGAGAACATGAATCTATAAGTCAATAAATTTATTGATAAAATTGGGTTAGTTGTAGTAAATCCAAGTAAAATTCAGAAATTAGTAACAAATTGGCGGTAATGTCAATTATTAATAATCATAATAATTTATTTTGGTACATGAAATTAGAAACCTACAGTAAAATTCAAACTCGGAATAATTACATTATATAATCATTTTTCGTGTATATAACCATGGAAAAAGTTACGGATTAATTGGGGTCTCTTCTTAATCTTCTATGGCCCCACCATAACTTTTTCTCTTGTTAGCAGCCTATTTTTCCGCATGTTAGTATTTTCTGTAACTTCAGAATTTCGGTAAGAATTCACAAGGAACTTTTGTAAGTTTTTGATGTTTCTTCAAAGTTGTTGTTAATTATTTAGTGTCTTACGTAAGCTGCAATGCTGGAAATATTATCCAAAGAATCCTTAGTCGCAATTTGAGCTTTATGGAAGGAGAACATAAGGCTGAGAATGCATTAACATCCTTTAGAAATTTGTGGCTTAGAAATAATGGGTAAATGGACCGAAAGTTTTTGAAATGGGTGCAAAGAAATTTACTTTAAATGTTCAAATACTTTATCAAATGAAGAGTTTTGTTTATTGTATTTGGGAAATAAATACTTATTATACTTTTTCTATATTATTTCTTTTCGAATATTTGAAACTAATAATGTGATGTCAATTCAATCTTTTTGTATTATTATTTTTTAATCTAGATTAGGTTTTTCTATACTTAATCCATCGAATTTTCTAAGAATCGGTAATGTATAACGAGCCTAAAATTCTAAAGTATAACATTTTATATAAAAAAGCTATAATAGTGTTTTCCCAATTAATTTCAGGCAGTTTACATATATTAATAAGTGCTTTGTCTTATAATTTTACCTCCTTATATAAAATAAAACAGAATTAACGCTGGAATATATAGATCAGATTTTTATATAGATAACTAAAACCTGTTTCATTATAAAGCGTACGTAAGTGTATACTGGAATATAGAAATATAACTAATAAATATTCTCGTGTACGGAAATTGTCTTTACGAACACTTTTTTTAGTATATATGTAAATAATTTTTTTCAATAAAGAAAACTCTGTTTTGGCTAATAATATTTTAGTAATATCAAAATTGAAACTAGAAGAGAAAGGTTCAATAATCTGTTGCGATACTAGAACAAAATTTCAATAGACAATTATTAAAAAATACATCTAAATATTTATATATTCAATTTTTAGGTATATAAAAAAATGTTAAATCTAAGTTCTCTCCACAATGTATATATTTCAATGTATTTTGTAAATAATAAGATCTAATTAGATTGTGACAATATGCTGCTAAAATAATAGATCTCATAAATATTATTAATGGAGAGAATTAAAGAGCATAGAATCTTTCTAAACCAGCGGTATATAGTTTCAATACCATTTCATTCAGTTTATGATTTTCTTAAGATTTATGATTTTTTAAGCATATTATCACAACCCTAAATTTACTATACCTACTGAATTTTTCACCCGTTATTTAATTCTTATCTAGTGCATTTATTTTTCTATTTAATAGTGGCATCTCTTTGCTACGTAAATGAATTGGTATTTAATTACCAGCTCTAATCTTCCTTTTCAATTAAGTTTGCTATCACACCCCCTGCATTTGAGCAAATTCATGAGTAACGCTAGATTGGAATTAATTTATTTGCAGTGTGGATTTGGAATAGGATGTCGGCCATCACTGTTCGGATTAGTCCACTTTTCATTTCGAAATCCTGTGAACATTGGCAGTGAAGATTGATCATTTTAATCCAAATTCCATAGCAACCTTTACGTTTAATACGACCAAACTAACGGAATCACAATCTCTCAATGCGACTGTGATCAATATTAGAAATATGGTAGTACAAAATGTAGGTGGTTATACCCTAGAAATAATTCCTTAGGGTATAGGATATACTTTTATCAATGACTGTACCAATTATTGACAAATCCTCTGACTAATCCTTTTGAATTGGTGACAACAAGTGCCTTGTGTTGCAGATAGAAGCGTTAAACCTTTATTAATAAACTAAGTAATTCCACAATACTATCATTCTCAATATCGCATATCTATCAGGTTAAACTTTTTTTATTTGAACAAAATATTCCCTTACAATGGAAGTTGCTATTCGGAATATATACCATCTACGAATTAACAATAAAAAGCAACGCAGCAATGGAAGAAACATTAAGAAAAAACAGTTGCTATCTAAGGACATCATAATAAAAAATAAAAATTGAATTATACAAGTCACTGGTAATCTTTTAAAATACCGTTCATGATCAGTTATTATCATATTCATATTCCAATCAAAGAACAAATTAGGTTAGGGAACTATCTCACATTTGCTAGTGAAGACTAAGTAATTCTCTCCAAACAGTAGATTAGTTTTAGATATTTCCTTCACCCTACTGACCGTTCATTTTCTCTACGTATGACAAAAGTTTGCTGTTCCCTTCTTTCTGGAACTGTGATCACTCAAGTGCTTAATCTTTAGCTCCTAAAAGTCATAGAGATCCTCGTGTCCTGAGGTATGAGTGGAGAAACCATTAAATCTTCGTTAGGATTTAACAACTTTCGATACGCTGTGGAAGAAGAGGTAAAGATGACTCACAAACTTGGACATCTAATAACCAAAGATTGAATTAAAAGTGATATCAAAAATTACTTTAGGAGTTATATAATGTTTGCAAACTAAAGAATCAATCGAAAGAATATGCTGATTCGCTTCTGTTGTTGCAGATAGTAATTATTGAAAATATAAAATTCAATTTCTGTTTTATTTTCGGTTTAACTTTCAAATTTTATTTACCATAGATGATAAAAAACCTATTTTTTACTTAATAAAAAAGCTTCATGTTCAAGGGAATAAAAATCATACCGAAATTGAATATTTAATGAATTTTTTAATACTATATATATAAAAACATCATAATAAATAGAACCTTTCACCTTGTCTTTGGACAGTTGGCAGACTGTAGCCTTCTCCTGCAGAGTACCAATAGAGTGATGGCAATGGAACATAGAGTGATGGCAATGCTACATAGAGTGATGGCAATGCTACATAGAGTGATGGCAATGCTACATAGAGTGATGGCAATGGTACATAGAGTGATGGCAATGGTACATAGAGTGATGGCAATGGTACATAGAGTGATGGCAATGGTACATAGAGTGATGGCAATGGTACATAGAGTGATGGCAATGGTACATAGAGTGATGGCAATGGTACATAGAGTGATGGCAATGGTACATAGAGTGATGGCAATGGTACATAGAGTGATGGCAATGGTACATAGAGTGATGGCATGTCACTGTGATGATGTACTATCAGAGAAAAGAGTCACTGTGATGATGTACTATCAGAGAAAAGAGTCACTGTAATGATGTACTATTAGAGAAAAGAGTCACTGTGATGATGTACTATCAGAGAAAAGAGTCACTGTGATGATGTACTATCAGAGAAAAGAGTCACTGTGATGATGTACTATCAGAGAAAAGAGTTACTGTGATGATGTACTATCAGAGAAAAGAGTCACTGTGATGATGTACTATCAGAGAAAAGAGTCACTGTGATGATGTACTATCAGAGAAAAGAGTCACTGTGATGATGTACTATCAGAGAAAAGAGTCACTGTGATGATGTACTATCAGAGAAAATGATGTGAAATTTTCATTTGTTAATAATAAGTCAATAAGTGCGCCTGTATCGGTTACAGTGTTCAAATTCTATGTCTAAAATAACTAGCTAGGGAAAATGACTTAATTTGCAGTAAAATTGGAAGGTGAAACAGAAGTGAATAAATAAATACCGTCTAAAATACGACTTTTTGCATTCTGCATAGGTAAATACAACAATACCACAAATGTACATAATATTATATTTAACTTGTTATTTCGATTGCTATTCACCCTGACCTTTGATTATTCACCTACTTCACCCTATCCTGAACTTTCCTTACGCAATTCACCTACTTCACCCTATCATGAACTTTGCTTACGCAATTCACCTACTTCACCCTACCCTGAACTTTGCTTACGCAATTCACCTACTTCACCCTATCCTGAACTTTGCTTACGCAATTCACCTACTTCACCCTACCCTGAACTTTACTTACGCAATTCACCTACTTCACCCTATCCTGAACTTTCCTTACGCAATTCACCTACTTCACCCTATCCTGAACTTTACTTACGCAATTCACCTACTTCACCCTATCCTGAACTTTCCCTACGCAATTCACCTACCTCACCATATCCTGAACTTTCCTTACACAATTCACCTACTTCACCCTATCCTGAACTTTCCTTTGGTTTTTGTGAATTTCCTAACTTCCAAAGAGACTGAAAGTCTTCAACAGCTTAAGTAGTTTCGAGTCTGTCATTAATTATCAAACTTACAGAGCGCCTATTAGTCTTCAATTTGACGTCACTCTTGCAAACAGTAAAAAGCAGTACGATATTAATAGAAAAAAATAAATAAATAGTAATGATAGCACCACTGACTAGGGTTTAGATTAGAAATATTATTAATTAACGTTCCGAATGTTAATATAGAAAGTCATAATAGCTAACCTTATTTAATAGCATTCTTATATTTAAACAGTAAACTGGAAAAAAGCTAGTCTGCTATTTTAATAACAAAAGCATTATTAACAACTGTTGTTTAACTTCGAAACGGATTTTTGTTATTGCTCAAAGATTTAAAGTTTAGCTATTTAATTGTAAAAAATAAGAAACAAATTAAAACTTACTTATGAACATTAATAACTGAGAAAATTAATACAGAAAAGATCGGTCTTAACGATCGTTCACAATCTAGGAGGAAATTCCGAGTTAGCGGACAATTCCACTTTTTCGAACATAAAAGAAAAATAATTAAATGTAACATTCAACTCGTTATTCCGATTGCTATAACAACTGGAAGAAAGTATAAAATTTGAAATTTCTTATTTTGTATGTGATCGAAAATTTGGAACCGTTCAATATCTCGGAAGTTACCCCACCATTATTTATAAAGTAATTATAATCCCCCCCCCTACCTCCCTACCGAATTGTTGTTCATTTTCACAATGGCGAACAGTGCGACTGTAAATACTTTAAATCTTCTCCATTTGTGGCTAATGGGTCGGATATTTTGTTTGTTGTTTTACCAGTACTAGATGGGGTGAATTACCAATTATTGAACAGTTTCACATCTTCGGTCACATACGTCTATAGTTACTATATATCTTTGTCTATACGATCGAAGATGTGGAACTGTCCGATAATTCGCAACTTACCCTAGTGAAGACTCGAGGTTTTAATTAATTTTTCTTATATAATTAATTTATCCTTATATTTTAGAAAGATATAGTAATAAACTATATCGTATTTATATAAATGAAATTCAAAATAACATAAAGTTAAGCATATATTTTATAACATATAAATTATTAAATATATAATTTACATGTCAACTAATTTACCACTATTATAAAGAAAATCAATTTAGTGATTCAATATCTAACACCATGTTCAATTAATCATCATTATCAAATATTAATTCTTGCAAAGTGATGTTTCATTTTAAAGTACAAATTTGTTCTGGAAAATATTCGTTTTCTATGTCCTGTACATTCTATATACGTTACATTTTGAAATATTAAAATGTATTCAACTATTGATGAGTTTTCTAGCGGAAATTATTAGTTGAGTTCAACGTCTGCTTCATTTCACTGAAGTAAAAAATAGTGACACTTTGAAGAAAAGTTGGAAAAAATCTGCATAATCGCCATCAGGACCAAAGAAATTTATGAAGGAGGAGAAGAAAAAATAGATATAGAAGAACGTTGATATACCCAAGACACTCTCAGTACTCGGGAAATGTATTTTTGTTGTTTGAATTGAAGTAGTTTCGTATTCAGTGTAATTCCTAACTCTGTTTGCAGTACCTACCTATCACTTTATTATAATCATCAAACATGAATATTTTACCATGCAAGCATTTTTATTGTTGACGCTGTACAACCATTCATTCTAATATCGAAGACAGCCACTAATATTTTCTAATAATATCTCTTCAAAGAGAGTGAAGAAATTGTGAAAAGAAATTTATATTGCGCAGTGCAAAATATTTGAAGATAGCATTAAAGATCACTGTTTCACCAGAAACTGGTGAAACTGGTGTCAAGCGCATACGAAGAAGACAATTATTTTTTATTTTAGTTTCGGTCAGAAAAATCTATTCTGTCAGTATAGATATGCAAGTAGTTGCTTATCTAACTGAAAAGGATAAAAGTCTGTATAGCCTCAACAATCATCCATTAATGAAGAAATTATTTTTGCGGTACAATAGTATAATTCCATGTTCTGCTTCTGTTGATAGAATTTTCCATCTAGCTGGAGTGACACTGGCGCCAAAGAGGACTTCTCTACCAGAAAAACTTTCGAAATATTTGTCTTAATTCGAGCTAGTGGTCATAATAATCATTAATAATTATTATAGATTTTGCCTACATGTACAAGTAATTCAGTTATATTTCGAATTTTTTGTTTGGTGGAATCATAATGTATTTTTTTAGTCAATGGAATTTATCAAAAATATATATAGTATCGAAGTAAATATAAAAAATGCATTTAAAAATGTACTTAGTACTTTTAATTATGTATTTTCAGAAAATATCATGTACTTAATACCATTTAAAGTACTTAATGCCCAGCTCTGTACTTAATACCCAGCTTTGTACTTAATGCCCAGCTCTGTACTTTATGGCGAGTTCTCCTCGGCTACAACTTTGCCGAGGAGAACTACACGAGGGGAGTGATGCAAACCTCTCCCTCTAACAGCCAGCAATGAACTGGTAATATTTTAAAGACTCGGAAACCGTGAAAAGGGAAAAGACTGAGTATTAAATAATAATATGAACTGAAATATTGGGGATCAGAGGTAGTCTGTATCACAGAATACAGAATCAGGATAGTATCAAAGATATTATTTTTCAATAAGAAACACTACTCTCGCCAATTTCTGTTTCAGAAGTGTTTGCACTGCCATCTAGTTTTAAAAGCAGGAAATAGAATTGAAATATAGTAGGGAAAATCGAGGTATGATTTGTGAATGACGTCATAACAGCAACACTCTAAAATTATATTTAACACAATTGAAGAACGTAATATTATAAAAACTGTTCATTTCCATCATAAAAAAGTGATGAATCCATACAGTAAACATGTTATTCACACTGCTTAACCTTAATTATTTATTTATGTGTGTTGCCTTGTTCAATTTGTGACAAAGGCTCACAAAGCTTTACTCTTTAGTACCTATTACTATTATTGATGGTCGCGACAATTGAGAGATTAAACAGTTTTTACAATTTTATCTTCTTCAATAATCTTAAATATGATTTTAGATTGAGTAATGTAACATCAATTTAAAGTATAACTCACCGAATATCGTAAAAGTAGCAGCTGTAGCAATTCGGGCACTTTCCCGCCCTACCGTAACTACCAACCCTGACGCTAATTTTAGCGTGGTCTACAGGAATCACGTATATGACACTAACATAACACATAATTGTTCACACTGCACTAGCACTTTTTTATGCTATACTTTGCTAATTTTTTCACAATGCACTAACACCTGACTAACGCACTACCAGGTAATAATTTATTCTCCACTTCACTAGCCACAGATTCCTAAAAGCTGACTCAGTACGCGCACTGTCCCGGTTACTTTCACACTGACGAAATCTGTGTCGTGTGTTTCAGCAAGGCCATCTATAGTGTATCAGGCCGGACCATTGCTTTGAACAGCTGATCGTTGAAATCATAACAAACGGCTACGCAGCCATTAATTTAGATAGGAATAAATAGAAAAAATCGGTTGGGCTCCCCTTTAATGGACTTATTTTATCAGTTACGAGATGAATTTCAATTTAAAAATTTTACAGTGTATTCATTGGAATCTCTGCTATATACTGGAATATTTTTATTGCAAGAAATTCTAGTTTTTAATAGTGAAAATCTTTAATTCCTCAAGTTTTTCCATAGTCCATACCTTAATCGGCTAACTATTGATCACACTATCGTACCTACTGAAATACTAATATATGATTTACCCTAATTTATACTAGCTACCTACCATTGAATTACAACACCAGTACCTAATTAAGTTCTACTATTGAAAAAGTACAATAATTAAAAAATATGACATAGCTATGGACTATGGAGTCTATGGTCTAACAATCCAGTATCCACTCCATTTATGATTTATGTCTTGTCAAACTGTTGGTACCTAAATAGTGTTAGCCACGTAGTGTCACCATATTTAGTAAGCCTAAGGAAGGTGTACTTACTGTTTAATATAGTTTACTATATAATCTTTATTTAATTAAACAATATACCTGAGTACCAACTGTCCATTATGAAATGGAGCCTGGTTGTCGGCTGCCAGGTAATATAGCATGTCCAAACTCGTCATTTTAACCAGTCAGCAGAATATGGGAGATATTTGGGATATTATCTGTATCTCTGAACAATTTTGAATTAATTCCTATATTTTTTCTCTAATTTTGCTACAAACAGAATAAGTTATCAACTTATCTCTAAGAACACTTTACCAGTTGGCAAGTTTTTGGGTCATTCTGGCTTTCTCAAATTCTCAGCCTTTCTGCAGAGCAGCAGACTGGCATTTTAATGACGAGTTTATGACCCCTTTCCCCAGTCTGAAAAGAAAGTCTCCTATGACACAGGATTTTTTACAGAAATTGGGATTAGGTGAGAAATATCTATTTTCCAATTTTCTCCTATGGCCTATGCTACAAATTACAATGTTATTTTGGAGAGAATTTATGATAATTAGATCATTTTGCCATGATTTTAGAGAGAAATTTAGTGATTTTTGGAGAGAGCTGGAGAGACAAATGGACAGTTCATGAGCCATAGCATTTAACTTGGGTAGGGTCAAGCAGGTAAATTACGGCATACTGACTAACTGCGGCCTCTTCCCTCTTGCAACATAAACATCATGAATCCATATCACACATTAAAAACTTGAATTAATAAATTATAGCATGTACTGCGCTTCTTTTGATAGCTATGCAACATTTTAATGTAATTTCGGTTCAGCATGTTTTAAAGACTCTTTTGAGAGGGCCGAAATTAAAAATTTAAGGGCTGCAATTTACCTGCATGACCCTAGGCTGCTGACATCCAGTTTGTATTTGGTGCACTGAACTCCTGACTTTTTCAATAAAAATAATAAATAGCTGCCAACAGTTTTCATCAATTTGTCTAGTCCAACATTTTTCCAGTTTCTCTGCCCAAAATTAATGGTAATATAGGAATTAATAGCTAAATATCCTCTGACATCATTGCAGGAATTTTTTTATTAGAAAAATGGAATATCTCCCAATATATCAGTGGAATTTACCACCAAATACAATCTGGGCTGACATCACTCATCAGACCTGCAAATTGCAATGCAGAACAGTCCTAATTACCTATTTACTACCAATGTGATTGTGTCCAGTTTGCAGAATTTAGTAGGCAGGGCTGTAGGTATGAGGTATCAAGTATATCTATATCTATCTTGGGTCACACAGGTAAATTGACATCACTTCTTCTATTTCTAATTGTGACTCTATTAAGAAAGTCTGAAAAACAGAAACTAGTTTATATTGAGTTGCTTTATATCATAAAAACTCAGTGTGTTCTAGATTGAAATGACAACTTTTTCCAGAATAGGCAGTTAGTTATTTAGTTAAAAATAGTCTGTTAAAGTGCCGCAATTTACCTACCTGACCCTACAAAATTTTGTCTCTGAATTTCATTTTAAAGGACACATCATGCAATTTTTACCCCTTTGAAATAATATTCTTGCAAAGTCGGTGGATTTTTATTTACTCACTCGGATCATTCCTATGTTAAATTTTTTTCCAGTGGATAAATTGGGGAAATATTGGTGGATCAGTCAAACTATTTGGATTTTTTCAGCATTTCGAAAAAGTCACGGATTTTGTGCACCAAATACAGACTTGCCAGTATATGATGTGCATGTGTATCTATTTACTAGAGACTATAGCAAAATTGAAATTATATCTTTCTAATTTGATTTTTTTTAATTATCCTGACCATGTTTCTAAGTATGGTAGGAATGACACCAGTGTAGTGAGAAAATGAATTGGTCTCAAAGCTAGCTGAATCCAGATTGCTACATTCAAGATATAAGAAAGAGAAATTTTGTTTTCAAGTTAAGCTTTCCCATTTGTGACCTTAAGATATAAGTAATTTTTAATATTTTCTGTGCGAACAATCCTTAATTTTCTCCCTCGTGTATGTAACTGAGATCAGAAGCCAAAATAGATAATTTCTTGGAGATCACTTTACCTGTTTCTGCAGTTTAGTTCGAAATTAGCCAGCGAGATATTTTACTTTAATATTCTCCTTGGAATGTCTTCAGCTGACTGTTCACCAAAATAGCAACCTTGACAGACCAGGACAGTGAGCCATAATTAATCATCTTTCATGAATTAGTTACTTAGGCACCATAAATTTTATGTGTTTTAATTAATCAAATTAAATGAATCCTCTCATTACCTATATTTAATAGTTTAAAAAATCTATCACTGTTATGGTTATTTTTAGGTAGAAATCATCAATAAATTAGGTTTAAGTAATCTAAGAAAAATTTGGCTCAACATTAACTTGGGTACCTATTGTCTTAACTACACAAAATTCAGTCACAGTATAAATTAAGCAGAGATATTGCTACATTGTTCTGGGTGTGTACTGGCTCTGATTAAGAAATTTAGAGATTGCATTAACCTCTAATATTAATTTTCTAAATATATCATTTCAGATTCTAACATATTATTTACCAGTTAAATATTGTTTAAGTATTCACAGTAGCTACCTAACCTGGAAAAGAAGAAGAACTCATTGCTGTAAAGGTGAGCTATAAGTTAGCTACCATTGACTTTTATCAAATTATCAATTTACATTATTTCCACCTATGGTTTTAGATTATTAAATAAGTAAATAGTAAATGATAGATTTGTCTTTGTTAAATCAAATGTAGCTGACTAGCTTCAGCTATATAATGATCCATTTTTATTTAATATTCAATCAGTAAAATTTTAGTTAGCATATACTATTATCAAATAGACTTATAGTTGTAGGTTCCTCTGTTAATATGTTAAAAAATTGTTTTCAGATGGGTCGAAAATGTTGTGTTCCAGAGTGCAGATCAAATTATCACCCACAAGATCCTCATGTCACCGTCTTCACCTTTCCCAAGGATGAAGTGAGGAAAAGGGAGTGGCTGAGGAGAATTCACCGTGATCAATTTGACCCTTCTGCTACTTCTGTCGTATGCATCAAGCATTTTCATGAAAAATTCATAGTAAGAGAGATGACTGCTGTGAGGATTGACAACAGTAAGGTTTCATGCAATAGAAAAGTTCCTATATTAACTAAAGATGCGTATCCTTCTATTTTTGTAGACCATCCATCATATTTTTCTAGTGAACCTCCTCTTAAAAGGAAAACTCCTGATGAACGTAGAGCTGAAATAGCTGATCATGAAAATAAAATATTAGAAAAATTTCAAATTGATGATAAAATTAATTCCTTCACTGAAATTATTGATGGGCTCAGTGAAAAAATGAAAAATAAAAATTGGTTTTCCTCTAAATTAGAAGCTGGTGTAAACATATTCAAAGCCAATTTTGATCACAGTCCTCAAATTACTGTTTCAATTAAAATTAAATCTAACTTGAATGTTGATGTTTGGCATAACAATATCCTGCTACCTAAGGATAAAGTTAGTTGGATTTTAGGTAGGGAAAATAAATGTGATAAATGGTCCAAATTTGATACTTTAATAAGTCATTTTGAAAACTACAATGAAACTGGATGCTGTATTGAAGATAAGCTCAGTTATTCACTTCTTATTTGAAAAAGTTATCTTTAAATTCTGGTATGTTAAATTATGGTATTACTGACTCACATATTAATTATTTAGAAAAAAAAAATGTCAACTCTAACGGAAGATGAAAAGCTTGTAAACTTGCTGCTGGATGAAATTCATATAAAGCCTAATTTAACTTATAAATCTGGAAAAATTCAAGGAAGTTGTGATACTTCAATGGCTCCAGCATCAAGTTTAAAAGCTTTCATGATAACCTCTCTAAAATCATCTAATAAAGATATTGTTGCTCTTTACCCTGTAAAAAACTTAAATGCTGAAAATTTATTTAAATTAATTAACACTGTTCTTTCAGAATTAAATAGAATAGGTTTCAAAGTTATAACTCTAATTTCTGATAATAATAGAATAAATAGAAACGCATATGAAAAATTTTGTAATGGCAGTTTAAAAGAATGTATTCCTCACCCTTTTGATGATACTCTAAAATTATTTTTTATATTTGATCCTGTTCATATATTCAAATGTATTCGGAATAACTGGCTAAACATTAAAGACCCCATTCAGACATTTCTCTTTCCTTCATTTGATGATGATAGTTGTGAAATCATGTACAGAGCTTCTTTTAAAACATTAAAAATATTGTATGACAATGAGAAGAATTCAATAATTAAACATGCTCCTGGTCTTTCGGAAAAAGTTTTGTATCCTACTAATATGGAGAGGCAAAATGTAAATTATGTTGTCAAATTGTTTGATGTTAAAAATGTTGCTGCCCTCCAAACACACAATATCCCTAATTACAAGCCTGTATGTGAATATCATCATCAAATAGTGGAATGTAGTGAATGTTAAGTCGAAGCTCAAAGGCAAGCTACTCAGAAATGAAAATTGCAATCCAATCTTAAGTAATTATGAAACTGATCAAAATTTGAAATTTCTAATCAAGTTTTCTGAATGGGGTCAAAGATGGGAAGCTTTATCAAATGATAAAAAAAGATTAGGTATGTTATCTAAAGAAACTTCATTTGCTTTATTCCACACTTCTCATGCTTTAGTAGAGTTATCTAATTATCTTTTCATTAATCATGATTTTGACTACATATTGCTTGGAAAGTTTCAGACTGATCCTTTAGAGGCTAGATTTGGGCAATATAGACAAATGAGCGGTGGAAATTATAACGTATCAGTAACCCAAGTTCTTGAAAGTGAAAAAAAATTGAAAATTTTGAATTTGCTAACCATCAATTCTAAATATGGAAATTTTGCAATCAAAGATCTTGAATGTAATTCACCTACTGATGATGATATAGACAATTCTTTAGATAACATTCCTCCTCCTTTTGATTCCATCACTGATTTTAGTGTAATGAAGTGTGATTTGTCTGAACATGATTTAGATGTAATGGTCTTCATATCTGGCTATGTTTCTCATTCTGTTTTTGGTAGGATGAAGTGCAGTATGTGTAGCAACAGATTGTGTACTAGTGACATGTTAGATGTTGATCCTTCCACAATATCACAATATTTTTCTGTCATTAATAGAGGAGGATTAAAATATCCCACATCATTTTCTTTGGCTATATGTAGCACAGTTTTCAATGCCTTTCAGTGCATTTTAAATAAATTAGAAGAAGAATTCATCAAAGCATTTGATCAACGTAACATTTTACTTAGACTATGTTTGAATGCAATGGATGATGGGGAAACAGATGAATTGTGTCCTGGTTGTAAAGTCTCCACAAGACACATCTACACATTATGCATAAGAACAATGTGTAATATTTTGCTGAATAATTACACAAAGTTGTACAATAATAATTTTGTGGAACCGAAAAACAGAAAAAAGAAGTTGAAGTTATCAACATTAGAGAAATAGATTGGGACTTGGTAGGGATACAAATTGTTAATATTTAAAACTAACCTATGTATTTCTATTTTTATATATTAGCTGCATCCATCCATATTGTTAGATATATATTATTTTGATAAGTGGACAAAATATTATGATTTAATATTAGATTTTTCTTTACTTTTTATTAATGAAGTTGAATATAAATGTATTCTTCTTAACAATGTAGATTGTTGCTATTTTTGTGTAAAAATTATTTAATATATATTTTCTTGATAATCAGTTTGGCGAGGAAATGATTCAGGTCGCCACTTTTAAGATACTTTAAAGAAGAAATTTGACTTCCTTGTGAAGATTTTACATTTTTATGCTTCATGACTTATGTGTATCTTACAGTATCTATAATCTCTTGAGCCTATTAGTATTAGTAATAGTATTTCTATTTAATAATTTAATGAGTAATTTACAGGGTTTTTCAACTTATTAGACCTCTCGCTCTCCAAAGTCGCCAATATACTGGCGACTTTATCCACACTTTGAAATATGGAGTACATTTTTTTTTACCTATAAATTTAGATATCATAGATCATAATATAATAAATATATCAATATAACTAGGTAGGCTGGTAGCTAACATCAACTCTATTCACATCAAGTGTCCAAAGAACAGAATTTTTAATTTGTTCTAGGTATATAATTTTGAAAAGTTAGCAAAATGCCACAATCATCAAATTTTTCCCTGATTGATAATCTCTGAATCCAAAAATTAATGGTAATAAAAGATTAAAAAATAAAAAGCAACAGTCCCAGAGGGTGAAAAAAGATTCATTTTGAGAACAAGAAATTAATAAGCTGTAATTTTCACATGGAATTCAAAGTGGAACTGTGGAATTATGACTTGGTCTCAACTACTTGAGTCTTAATATGGTTATAGAGTATAGACTAACTTATGTACCTATTGAGTCAATGACACATAATATCTGAAAATTATTCAGAGTATACCTAGCCAGTTACTGTTGTAATAGAAATAAAGTTGAACTAAAACACTGGTATAGTATTTGTATTTTTCTTAAATCAAAATACCTAGGATGTTAGTCATGACTCATGTTACCTACATACTTTAACTAGAACTAGTTCATCACTGCATCAGTACTCTATAATTTATAGGTAGGTACATTGCAATTGAAGATTTCTACAATTAAAAATTAAAATTTATTTGAAAAAAATATAGCATTCGATAGTAGAGATTCTAATGAATACACTGTAAATTTTTTTAATTGAAATTCCACTCGTAACTATTAAAATAAGTCAATTAAATGGGAGCGCAACCGGTTTTTTTCTATTTATTCCTATCTAAATTAATGGAAGCGTAGCGCTTTGTTATGATTTCAATCATCAGCTGTTCAAACTATAAACGCCAGAATGGTCCGGCCTGATACACTATAGATGGCCTTGGTTTCAGTCAGCACTCCATTTGCTTGTGGTCACGTCACAGTGTTCAACTAAATAAAATATTTAAAGCACATGTTGTTGCTGTAATGATGTAATGACGTCCTTACTCTATTTCAATTTTATTTTCTGCTTTCGAAAGTAGATAGCAGTGCAAACACTTTTGAAACATAAATTATATTATGGTAGAATAAAATAAATTGTTCACTATACGGGGTCATTCTTCTACACAGGACTCTACATTCACTATAGAGGAGTCCTAATGTATGACTGACCACAAAATATTTTTCTATGTTATTCTTAACTATAACAAAAGCAACCATGACACATTGTGCTAACATGGGCACTAGATGGTTAGATGGACAGAAGATGGCAGACTGAAAAGTAGCCTAGAAATTACATAGGGATAATGTGGTTTTCCTTTCTTATGGAATGTTACCTTGTGAGAAGGTTGGTTGTCATATACCTGATTAATATATAGCGTAGTAACATTATATGACTAAAATTTGATTACCATAATGGCAACATCTTGGGCCAAGATGTTGCCGATATGGCAACATACATAACAGCCCATGCTGTCACAATGGGGAAACGGACTATTCCCCGCCGGAATTTTCCCCGCTTGATTATTCTCCGTCGGTCTTTTCCCCGCCAGTCTTTTCCCTGACGGTCTTTCCCCCGCCGGACTAAACTGAAATAATCGTAGCTTCTTAGACTAAACTGCTACATTTTGCAATCCATTAGAATTGCCACAATGTTTGAACATTATAGCATATCATAATTATACGTAAATTTACGAAGGTACAGTCTTAAAGTATGAACGACCAATATGGACACATACGGAAATCAAAGCTAAAAAACAGACTGTATTATTGTGTAAGTACGTTAATAAGATGTGTCTTCTATAAATAAATGGTTTGTTTTATCGAAATTATTTTAATTTAATTATTTATTAATTTAATAGCCCAAAATACTATTATTTTATTCGGCGGGGAATAGTCCAGGCGAGGAAAAGTCCGGGCGGGAAAAAGTCCGACAGGGAATAGTCCGGCGGGGAATGATCCGGCGGGGAAAAGTCCTAGTGCCGTCACCATGTTGGCCAATACGGTTGGTCAGCCTAGTGCCAACATGGGCGCCACAAATTTTGGTTGCATGTGACAGAGCATTTAATTAGTTGAGGCCTGATTTAATTCAGAGTAATTGTAAATAGTGTGTAGAATTAGAGACAATGTCACCGCCTAATTCCCCAGACTGATATGGACTCATTAGAAACTTCTTCTGAAAAATAAAGCTTCTAATTTAAAACAAAGAAACTCGATTAGGGCTCCTCTGGGTAGAAAATTAGCGGGGGATGAACGAAATTAAAGATAACATATGGCAAAATGAACGAAACAAAGAGAACACAATAGTTAAATTTAAATAAAAAGTATAAAATAAATAACTGAGCAAAAACTAAAGAATTTTTCTGATATATTCGAAACATAGCCATTATTCCTAATACCGATCAAGTTCCACATCACCGACTGATTAGAGTTAAATGGGATGGAATTATTTGTGTTGCTGTAAATTTAGAAACTATGCAATCCTATGAACCTCTGGTAAATTAATTAGAAGAAAATTATCCGTGGGGAGAAAATTGGGCGACGATGCAGAACTTCTATGTTTTTGTCCAAACGATATAACATTTTCACAGATTTGTTTCTTTCTGGAGAATCTTCCTCTTTAGGTGATTATGAATGATTAAAAACAAATGGCAACTTTGAAAACGTGAAGCTACACACAACTGAGAAATAGAATTATTACCCCCTACCATTATAGTTTTGTTATAATGGATTGTTAGAGTGTAATTTTAACAATTTTTACCGTCTACTTCAGCGATATCGTTAACCATATCGCTAACGTCAAAAGGACATTAAATACAAGGGACTGGAATAAGAAGTCAAAAAGGAAAGTAGCTACAAAATAAAGTCCTAATTTTCGTAAATAAGAAAATATTATTACAAATAGTGTTATCCGGATATTTAAATTTTAACCTATATTTAATTGTTCACTGCAATGTTCATTCTCTACCTGTTAATATTTTCATAATATTTTCATTTTACAAGTCATTTTAAAACATATCTGAAAAGCATTAACTCGAGTAGAACACTTCAATTAAAAGTTTCGGATACAGTTCATCAGAAAAGGTTATTCTTATTAAAACATAAAGTCTACTCCTACCAATGTTACAATTAAGATGGCTTCTAAATGTAATGATTATTTTAAATATTAAAATACAAGGATTAGACACAAGTTATCGATAGTTTGAATATAATAAGTCTTGCAAGAGGTAAATATTTGTAAAATGTTTTTATATGTAGAAACAAGTAAAGCTAACTATAGAAACTAGTGCCTACACGTCTGTTTTTATCAAGTTTGTTGTAGTTTAAAGAGGATGTAGGATATAGTTTATTCTATTCATTTACTCGTATTTATAGAAAAAAGGCTTCAAAGATATTCTAGAATCTAGAACATGAGAACTCTATGGAAGGATGTAACTAAATATTCATTATACAATAGAAAATAACGTTTATATCAAACGGAGCGAAAATAACAAGAATTTTTATGAATGGAAAACATCAGTCACATTATTTAAAAGACAAAATTTAAAGACTTAACACAACCGTTATCAGATTATCCCATAAAATTTTAACGAGTGAACCCTGTCACTAATTAATAGAATTTATTTCATTTTGTCAAAAATTCAACGTTATATTTAGATTCTGCCATTCGTATTTTGTTGCACCCTAACCGTTATTCGTGAGTGAAATCTTCACCGTTGATATTCTTACGATGTAATTTAAATTATATCTATTGCAATTTTCTATCAATAATAACAATCAGTTTAGAGAGAATTTATATTTGACTGAGAGAGCAAAGCTGTGATTGGGTGGAATGTGACACAATCACACCTCACGCATGTATGTGTACTCTATGAAAACTTGGACTGTAGTGTGCGTTGAGGCTAACTAAACTGATTTCTACGTTGCCACACTACGTTGCCATATTTTTTATCTTTTAAATACAAACATTTTCTTGGTACTTTTAGGATCAAAATCAAGAAAGTCCGATAAATTTAAAAAGGACGTGCTTAGAAAACACCCGTCAAACTTATTAGGGTTAAAATGCAAAAGTTAACACTCACCTGTCACATAGATGGAGAGGATGACAAACACCAGCAGAACCTTGAGGGATTTGGGCCCCTTATCGCCCCCGCACTCCATATTGCTGGCGAAGTAGCAGGAAGACTTGAAAGAACTTTTGAGAAAATAGGTTGTCAGTCTGAAGAACACGGGAACAAATTGCTACAAGAGCCTCTCAGATATTAATGTTTGAGGTAATCAGATAGCACTCTTTGAGGTATTCAAATAGCACTCTTTAGGGTACTCATAGAGCTTGTCCTGTCTTATCCTATCCCATTTCTCAAACTACCTACTCAGTCCAGGGCAATTTCACACACTAGTGCAGCAGTGGATTTTATAAAAAAAAAATAGATTCAATTGTTTAAGATTGTTAATTTCAAATCACTTACTGTTCCACACATTATAAAACTTTAATTCCACTGTGACACGTAAACAGTTTCTTCAAAATCACAAACTTTGGTTCATAGACTTGATAAATTTCAGAATTTCACAAAATGTTTTCTTCAGAGCCAAACACCTTTTTCAACACCAAAATAGCAAAATAAAGAACATTAAAACCACAAATACTATTCGGAAGCAGTTTCTACTACAGTAACTAAAATATTGTCAATTATTCACACATTTATAAAATTAAAGCCACCAATTTGAGCATAAATCTCGAGTTTCTATTTCTTACACTGGATTTGTTCTTACACATTTATTTCTAATAACAAATTAATTATATAACTGCAAGGAAAAGGAAAGGTTAAATCATTGGATGAATAGAAATAAATATTAGTACATACAATAGATCTTAATAGGCAAAATCGCTAATGTTGAAAGGAAAATAAATACAAAGCAGACAGGAAAGTGGCTCCACGAACAGAGTCATCTACAATTATTTGGTGACAACTCATGGATGCAGAAAAGCTACTCCGTCAATACAGTCAGTACTGAAGGGCATATTAGTCAGACTACACTAACGGATTAAAGAAGAAAATTAAGAGGTTCGAGTCTACCTAAATCTTAGACTTCATAGTTGTAAAACACTAACGCTATCCCATGAACGTCAAAAAAAGCCAAATTATAACAATTCGGGTGCAAAGAAAGACCCAATTTTCTCATCCATGCACTGCAGACAGCTTTAGGACAAAATATTCTGAAGCAAATAATTCAATAAAAACTAATAAGAAACAAACAAAGAATAATGAGTCTGTTTCGTGTTGGACGTTATGGCTTCATTTGATTCCAATAAATAAATTATTTTTTTGTAGCACAGCGAACTGATTGCGTCGATGTTTCTGGAAGATAAGAAAATTAAAGTTAAAATTTTGTAGGAATATTGAATATAATTAATAGGAGGGGGGGGGGGGCAATCAACATAAGGAATAAATCAGAGACAAGGTAAAGAAATAAGAATATTTATTCTCAAACTTTCCACTATTGTGAGGATTTAACTCTCACTAAATTCTATGACACAATCAGGGAGTTAGGAGTGGACTTCAAAATATGTCATTGGAGTGATAGGGATCGACATTATCAGAACTTTAATGAGGTACTCAGTTATTTTAACTAAATCTTCAATGATGTTAATAATTCATTTACATATTAATATTGCTACTACAGTTGAAATGTTTAAAAGTGCTTCTAACTCTAATGCCTGGGATCGTAAATTTACATTAAATGGTCTTTAAATTGGCATCACTTATTAATCTTCAGTCAATTGATTGAGATTTTCATATTAAGTAACAAAACATTAAAAAACATATTTTACCCTTTTAGCATTATTTATCTCTGTTTTATAAATTAGAAAATTTAAAAACATGTGAAGCTCGTACAGCGGACGATCTATAAATAAACACCCCCTAAAACCTAAAAAACACAAAAAATGTCCGCTTTATCGAACATGCAGCTTGCTATAAAAGTTCTATAGAAAATAAAGAGGTGTAGTTATTCTATATTGTAGAATAGCTACAGTTATACCTACCTCATTATTTCGAACATTTATGTAAGTAGGTTATATAAATATTATAAGATCTTCATTTAATAATAATCTGATATTGTTTACCTTCATTAGCGTTTCCTTGGAACGCTGTCTGAGAAAACTTGCAAAGTATAAATCTGCAACTGAAGTTAAACCTCAAACGCGCATAGCGTCCATTGTCCTACATAACGGACAGTTTTTCTGGTACATGTACTGTCTGTTGTAAGAGCTTTACCTTTAAAACCTTACGAAAATCATTTACAAGCGGTAGACCTGTTTTCTATGAACAGCCAAATTTTTTGTCTAAGAAAACGAGAAGGGGGTACTCAAATAACTTACCAGTAGGAGCCAAGTAGTCAGTCATCCAAGCAAGCCTTTCTTACGAGATATCATTCAGTTAATTTAAAATTCAGCAGCTTTTAGAATGTAAGCGAACTAAGTCCAATAAGGATGTCATTATTGGGACAATAATTATCTTTCTCAGTTTTAATTTATATAGCGCTATAGTATAATGATCGCTGTTATTTTTATAATGACGAAGATTGAAGTGGAAATATAATATTTGACTTCAACTCACCAAAAAGCAACTGAAATGAGCGTTCAAAATCACTTTAGTTTTCGATACAGAAAAACAGATTCTCATTATTATAAAGGGATGGTACAAGTGAAATTAAAATATGTTTTTCAATGGGTCTACCATAATAATTAGGGATGTAATTAATTCAGTACAGGGAGTTAAATAATAAACTTTGTTAATCCAAATAACTATTAGTAAGGAGAAGTTTAAATTTCAAAAAGTGCTGTCTATTAATAGAGAGATCAAGTTATTTGTGTTCTTGTTGTTATTTTCCCAATACAGTGTAGCCGTTTTATATTTCCCAAATTAGATTAAACATTGTTTGTTTACGAAGATAGAATAACATTTTGATAACGTTTAATGAAGTAAGCCGCCATCTATCGGATATTCAATCGAACTCGAAGCCCAATAAGCGAAATCCTGTTCTCTCTGATAATACAGCGCGATTCCACACGAAACATTAACTTATTAAAAGGTTAACCTAACATGTTTTCATGTGAAAA
Source organism: Caprella mutica (assembly GCA_947561585.1). NCBI lineage: Eukaryota > Metazoa > Arthropoda > Malacostraca > Amphipoda > Caprellidae > Caprella > Caprella mutica. The sequence continues at coordinate 399,846 of CANNZV010000025.1, forward strand.
TCAGACGCACATTCCCTCTAAAATTAGTGTTAACAAATTCATTACCATGAAGCAACTGAGTGACCAATTTATAATCATAGAGAGGAGGCAGTAAAACACTAAAACTTTCACACACTCTCACCACAAACTTTGCAAACCTAAAAACACAAACACCTCTAAACTAAACCATATACTTTTATGCTGAGTGTATAGACTGCTTTTAGAAAACTGTATTGAAGCAGAGGTAAAAAACATCCGTAATTTTGACTATTTAGGAGCTATGCATTCTAAAAGAAAATATCAGATGAAACTGTAAGATAATAAATTTTAAGAAATCAAATAGTAATTATAGTTACTGCGTACAGTAACTTCTCAATTATCATCAAAGTAGGTATCCATTTCTTAGAATATATTTTCTATTCAAAGGAGGAATATTAATAGTCGCAGCGTTGACATCTGGTTTCGTCTGACAAAATTTCTTAGTGATGGAAACCGATAAAATAACACTTCACAATTTAAGATGAAATGTTTTGATTGGAATTATATAGCGTTATCAATATTTTATTCTTAAATACATATACACAAATAATTTAGAGGGAAATAACAATTGGAAATAATTTAGAAGGAAATAACAATTGGAAATAATTTAGAAGGAAATAACAATTGGAAATAATTTAGAGGGAGATAACAATTGGAAATAATTTAGAGGGAAATAACAATCGGAAATAATTTAGAAGGAAATAACAATTGGAAATCATTTAGAGGGAGATAACAATTGGAAATAATTTAGAGGGAAATAACAATTGGAAATAATTTAGAGGGAAATAACAATTGGAAATAATTTAGAGGGAAATAACAATTGGAAATAATTTAAAGTACACCAAACGTACGAATCTTGCCATCGATTCCGTGGAATTAAGACCTGCTTGCAGCGCATCATTTATTCACAATTATTTATTGCTTTTTTTCACAGCTCTAGCGATTTCTTTCTCCAATATTCTCTGCATTATTCATTGCTATGACGTCACAAGAAACTATTCAGTTATTCTTAGTATAATTTATTTAGTGAAGAAATGGGAAGAAATTCGCACTGAGGCTATGGACCAAAATTACCAGCGATAGAAAATATTTTTGATGCATTTACCAATTGCTACGTTGATTAATCAAACCAAAATAGTAGATTAATAAAATTATTTCATGTGAATATTATAAGTAATGTTACTTCAGATGAAAATATGAATAGAGATTGTGTTGCTCTAACTTTTTGAATATTGATCGTTTTTCACGATATGAATTATATGTTTCTTACCAATGGGTTATGGAACATTATTCCTTGTTATGTTATATTTTTAACTTTAACTCTAATGTCCCATATTGAGTCAAAACATCATAGATTTAAGAATCGAAAGAATATTCTCCCACTTGGTAGACAGGGAAACCATCTAACAAAAGTAGATCTAGTTTCCAATGTTAGACATAATGAAGTACAGATGAAATAAGAAGAAGCAATAAAAAAATAAAGATGAACTCACAAGGACTGAATGGAGAAAAGCTGCAGCATTTATTGTCTGTTTTAAAGAGAATGAAAGATGGGCATGTAATGAGTAGGGGTTGAACGTCTGGTTTAGAACAAAAAGCCACATAGCTGCTAAAAACGGAAACTAAATCAAAGGGACTTTGAAAAGGCAGTCAGACGAGAAGGCAACATAATGAATAGTCACCTACAACCATTCGTAGACAATGGTCAAGGGTGTAGAAAAGCTACTCAGTGAATGCAGTCACTTACCAAGAAATGTGATGAAAAGGGACACAAGCGTTTGCAGATGCATTCACAGATGGAAGAGGAGAATTGAGAGGTGATAGTAAATTGCATAAAACTCTGAAACTGCGTAGCGTAAAAAAAAGAAACAGGAAAAACAATCATAATTCAAATTAGAACAGTCATGTATACCAAAGAAGGCCAATTACCCATTCTCTTAAATCAACCACAGCTAGATGCAATATATTGAAATTTTAATAACCGATCAAAACTCCAAAAAATATGACTATGTATTTTAGATATTATTTTATCTATTAATTGTTAGAAATCCTGACCAAAATGGTGGCAATATCTCCCGGTAGAATCCTCTTACGTCTAACACGTTAGGCAAAAATATAGATTCAGAGCGTGTAATCAGATAATACCCCCAGAATATCAGCAGGAAACATGCAGGGGATATTATTGATGTTCTTCTTGAGTGGAGTGACAAGTCAAGTGTTCGCTGTTCTGCTAATTCACGCCCAAATTATTTATGTTATTTAGCAGAGGTGAAGAATGGAGATCAGAACCTCGTGAATTATAAGTGAGAGATTTCTTTCAGCTTCTTGATGGTAGCGAGTTGAAACTTATCCAACTGAAGAAATAGGAAATAAATGAATATGAAATAAATAAAGAGGAAATAAATAAATAAATAAAGAGGAAATAAATAAATAAATAAAGAGGAAATAAATAAATAAATGAAGAGGAAATGAATAAATAGGAAATAATACGAGTAGCGTGGTGATGTAAAAACTGTTAGATTGAGTGTATAAAGCTACTTGGTACATTAGTTATTGATTGGCTATAGGTAACATTGTAAAATGAAGTGCAATGCTAATTTCTATTTGCATCAAATAAAAAAGTAAAGTAAACATAAAATACGAATTTGGAATCACATTTTAAGACACATAATTCGATACTGATACAATTCGAAATTTTGAATTTAAAGTACTCACTACTTCAATTTATTCTGATAAAATCGTAGAGTTGGAAATACCTTGAATGATATTAAAAACAAGCTGGCATACTTATCATTTCTATTCACCAATTAATGTATTATTTACCCTTAAACAATTTAAATAATACAGTAAATTAACTATTCATGCTGTTTCTCATAAACAAGGTACAACCGGTAGGTAGAAAGTCATTGTGGGTTCATAGACGAATAAGACAGAACCACTCTTAATTCTTGTCCCCCACTATAACTATTCCCCTCTTAATCTCCCATGGCCCCACCATAACTATTCCCCTCTCAATCTACCATGGCCCAACCAAAACTATTCCCCTCTTAATCTCCCATGGCCCCACCATAACTATTCCCCTCTCAATCTCCCATGGCCCCACCATAACTATTCCCCTCTTAATCTCCCATGGCCCCACCATAACTATTCCCCTCTTAATCTCCCATGGCCCCACCATAACGATTCCCCTCTCAATCTCCCATGGCTCCACCATAACTATTCCCCTCTCAATCTCCCATGGCTCCACCATTACTATTCCCCTCATAATCTCTCCTGGCCCCACCATAACTATTCCCCTCTTAATCTCCCATGGCCAAACCATAAATATTCCCCTCTCAATCTCCCATGGCCCCTCCATAACTATTCCCCTCTTAATCTCCCATGGCCCCACCATAATTTCCTCTCTGGTAAAATACCAGGGGATAAAATCACAACAAATCCTCAACCGTGACCTGTTCAGGTAAATAAAATAGAGGGGATTTGCATGGCAATGAATGCAGTTCTCTGATTGGAGGGGAAGAGAGCTTGTAACTCCTCGCAATGAGAAGTGAGGGAATTAGAGAAAGAGAGGGATATTAAGAACATAGGTAAATGTATGTATATTGTATATTCATAGCATTGTTAAACATATTTATAACATTATTATGCAGGCAGGACACGCTTTTATCACACCCTGAACACCATTGCCTTTTAATCTTACTCACAGAAAATGAAATGTTTAATGTTACTAATTTTGATGGTGATGTTCAGTGTTGTATAGTTCATCACACTAAAGCCGTGTTTACATTGTCAGTCACAACCTAGGGCATACGCGTGGTGATCACTGAGCATTCGACAGTGTCACCACTGAAGTGTTCACACTGTTCTGTAATACGTCAGTGTGGTTACTGATTAATAGTGGCTGTGCACTCAGTCTGTGTTTAGCTGTGAGAAAGTCTATGGCAAATGACTTGCTATTGAAAAGAAAGAGAAGGTTGCTGCGGAGCCTCGCACACTCTCCTCTTCAAATTACTAACAGCGAATTGATGATGAGTGAAAAAGTGCCACTCACCGAAAGTTTGGTGATTCGATCGAACACTGTCCGTTTTTCAATTACAGTGCGGAAATAGCGTTTCATGGTGAAATTTAACATTTTGTGGTGAATCCCTAGGGAAATACCTAGGTGCCGACTGACAATGTAAACATTAACCAGCATAGCTATTCTACGTACAAAAACTGTCAAATTACATTAACTCGATATTCTAAAACTAAGGCCTGATCATCTATTTATTTTGTAGGTTGTCAATTTTGGAATCAGATTGATCTCAGCATTATAGAATCAGAATCAGTAATTGCATTCAAAACAAATCTCAAAAAGTCACTATTATACTCTTAGCATTGTTAATAAACATATTCTAAATATTGTTGTCTTGGATGTCTGTCTTATAAGCTAGTATCAGGAATATGATATGTTTTTTTTTAATTTAATTTTAGGTTGCCCTCAAAGCTCTTCGCTTATTTGTGCCTCAATGTCTTCTAGTAGCAGTAGATTCAAGTATTGATTTTTATGGAATTGGTAGTGGCCATGACTCCAATTCCTCATTAGAAAGGGTATATTGTGTTCGATAAAAAAATCAGGTAACTTGGTTAAAAGTACTGGGAAATTGGGTGTCAACCCTAATGAGTTTGACGTGTGTTTTCTATGCACATCCTTTTCAAATTACTTTATATTTTTCATGCCACTCCTTTTAATTTACCGGCCTTTCTTGACTTTGTTCCTACATAAATACCAAATATATTTTTGTATTTAAAAGTTAAAAAATATTTACGTATTGACATAAATCAGTGTAAATGACGTAAATTAGGAAATTAATTGTACTGTGGTGACGTGTGGCAACGTAGGAATACAGTTTTGTTTGCATATAAGCAAAAATCTGTCCATGTTTTCATGGGTACAGATACATGCGCGAGCTGTGGTTTGGTCACACTCCACCCATTTACAGCTCTATTCTCTCAGTTGACAATGTCTTAAATATATACGTATTTATTTTATTTCTCCTTAAATGTCATTTTAAACTAAACACATTAGTTTTGTATATATACTAACAATTTGTAAAAATACAGCACCGTAGGTTCATAAGTATGACATGTGTTTTTTAACACACAATAAAACCTTCCCGTTCATTCTGATAGTGAGACTTATTAGGGTTAAATTAAATTAGGTCATGATAGGTCAATAAGAACTTTCTAATAGTCAAAGTGTTTAATGACCTATATTTTAACAGCTACATTGCGAATAATGTAAGTGTCTCGTATTTGAATTATTACCCATACCGCTTTATTTTATGGAAACACTACCCATTCTACCTCTATGTGAGATATTCACCTTTCAACATCACATGTGAGGTCATCTGTCCAACTAACGATCCACCTGTAAAAGGAAATGCAAAAGTTATTTTGGTGTACTGAAGTATTTAAAAACTAAAAAATACTTTCAGTATTTTTTACTAATATACTTTTAGTAACGCTAAGTAAGTCATATTTACGTTGTATGAATTAATGATTTAATTATTTTAATAGATAAAAAAAGAATAATTTATTTACTTATTAGCAAATCTGCTTCGTAACCAAAGGCCATATAAATGACAGTAAAATGAAATTAATTACAATGGAGTGGAAGAAGCAGTCAGAAATGAAAGTGGCTCCTAACATGAACTGTTTACAATGCTCATGGATGCAGAAAAAGTACTTAGCGAATACAGTCAATAATCAAGGAATGTGACAAAAAGGACTCAAGCACCGGTAACTGCACTCACGATTGTAAGAGGAAAATGAAGAGGTGATAGTAAATGAAGTCTTCGAGTCAAAAATCTAAGACCTCGTAGTTCAAGAGAATATCCCAAGCGCCATCCTCATAAAACTTCACCATAAATTACTTTAGAATGGAGCCACTGGAGGCGCATGAATATTAATTAATTTAGTAAGGAATTTAACTTCATTTTCGGAAACAAAAGACATGTCGCGGACTTCAATAGGATACTAAATACGAGGGACTCTGAGAAGCAGACAGAGAGACAAAAATCGGTAAGAAAATAAGAAGCTTTTCATTGCAATATCCTAGATTTCCTCAATTCTACACAGCAAACCATAAGACAAAGAAGATGAAACCTATCTCGGTATTTTTCGGCACATTGGTAATATAAAAAGTGTTAATGGGCCCAGACGATAACCGTCCATTAGTGAATTGAAAAATGATGAGCCTGAAAATGGTTATTGATGAAAAAGAAACCTAATGAATGCACCGATAACGAAGATTTAATCCGAGAATTATACATTAGTTTAGAACTTTAGTCGTGGAATGAGATGAACGAACCATTTGGGTGAAAGTTTGAATTAGAAGAGTCAGAATGGAGTAAAATGGGTAGAGTTTACCATATGTTGAGTGAATAAAATCATTGTGTACCTAACTATAGGGATGTAACAGCAATGTTTGGGCAGATGGAATTCTAGGATTTCATCAGCTTTAACACAATGCTTTATAATATACAAATATGAACAAATGAAATAAATAGATGTTTGTAATATTATAAGGTACAATTTGTTCTTTTGTTAATTTTGATTTCTTCCCGGACAATTTCATACATAGATCCAAGAATAATATATTGAATCTACAATCAAATTATCTACAATAAATATATGAGCTGCCTTGTTAAATATTGTGATAGAATGTTGAAAATTTATATAAATTCTCCTGTTACCAAAATCATCTCTACTAAATTAAATAAATAAATAGAGTGGCATGAAAATATTCTTTTGGTATAAGTGTGGTAGAAATTTTAGATGTTAAGTCCAACATTACTGGGATGTTACCTGAACATCGATAATTCATATGCATCTCATTAGGGAACAGGATATACCTATTACCTAATCCCATTTATATTCCTAATTGATTGATTAAACTATTCCATTAAAGCCTTTATATCTGAGCCAAAAGGACGAAACCCGGTGAGCCAAAAGCTGATCACTCAACTTTCTCAGTTTCAATGGCCTGTCAAGTCACAGGACATAAATCCTTTACGTTTTTTCGGAAGATTTGTAAGAGCGAAGCTGACGAGAACGATCCGCAATTTAGAAAAAATAACGCGTTTAGGCATGCATGGAGTATCGAATATTACGGTGAAATTTAATATAAATCTTGAAGCAACTTATAAGTTACGCTTTTCAACATCAACTTCATTGTCTATTATAATTCATTTTCAATAAAGTAAGAAATGTGGCAATAGGAAAACATAAAAAATAATATATTTTTAACAGTAATTGATCTAGTGTCTATAAAATTCTTTACTCTGAGAAATATCTGACGCTCCTGAATGAGTCTAGGGAAATTAAAATTATTTTTTTTGAATTATTTAAAATGAGACGAAATATTATTAAAATTTATATGACTTTCAATTATTTACAATGAATTTACTGAGATTATATATAGTAATTATTAAAACGAAGGATAATCCGAGACATTAAAGTGCATCGCACTGAAACACTTTATATTGTCTTCTGAATTTACTATTATATATGGGGTGTAAAAGTTGTTCCTATCCATTGCAAGATGTTCAAAGAGACCTGAAGAGAAGAAGGCCTCGTAGAAGAGGGGACAGTGAAAGTACGCTCCATGCACTCGGTTGACGACTCTGCTACCACAGGTAACCGTGCCGACCCAGCGCATGGATGGCAAAAATAGACATCCATGGATAAGAGACCTACACAGTCAGTCTGCTTATCCATGGATAAGAGACCTACACAGTCAGTCTGCTTACCCATGGATAAGAGACCTACACAGTCAGTCTGCTTACCCATGGATAAGAGACATACACAGTCAGTCTGCTTACCCATGGATAAGAGACCTACACAGTCAGTCTGCTTACCCATGGATAAGAGACCTACACAGTCAGTCTGCTTCCCCATGGATAAGAGACCTACACAGTCAGTCTGCTTACCCATGGAAAAGAGACCTACACAGACAGTCTGCTTACCCATGGATAAGAGACCTACACAGTCAGTCTGCTTAACCATGGATAAGAGACCTACACAGTCAGTCTGCTTAACCATGGATGTAGCAAGGCAGAAGAAAGAGGAAATAAGAAGAAGAAATTGAAGAAAGATACAAAGGGAAGCTGAAGAAAAAGGGCGCCAAACTAAACAAAAACTTAAGTACTACAGTATAACTACCTATTGAAGTTACTGTCTTTTGAAACACGTATGTTGTATATTAAAATTTTAGTTAATACACTTGTTACGGAGAATTAGTTTCTTTACCTATATGACATAGAAAAAACATCAAAATGTTAGATGGTCTCCTTACCTTCTTTGACTTCAATTGTTCTCGATTTTTCTTCCATTTTTGTTAATTTTTTTTTTCTGAAACTACAACGAGGCAATCCATTTCTTTGATTCTGATCACAAGACTCGAGAAAATATTTTCTCATTATTTTCTTCCATGAACGAATACATCCCATTGATCTGTTATTTATAATTTAAATGATATCTTCAGGTGGAAATATTTGAAAATTAGTGATAAATTATTAATGCCTTATTTTATGGATATAAATACTATAAGAATGAATTGGAAAATAAAGTTAAGAGTTAGTTAACTAAATTATTAGTTCAGTATCGTATTTGAATCAGTAGAATTGGAACATATATTTATTTTAAACATTAACCTACTATTTAAGTTTTATTTCAGTGTTTTAAAACTTTTATCCAGATTTTTTTATTATACAGGAATTTATTTGATGAACTAATTGTAAGAATTTGGAATATATAATTTATTCAATTCTCAAGAAAATAAATTTTAATTATTTCATAGATATTTTTTAACAGTTTTCCACCCAATAATTTCCCATTACGTAAGTACTGACGTAGAAATAAATACCGATACTCTTCCCAGTCAATCTAAAATGTCATCAGTACCTATGAAATTATTACCATTGTGAGAACATTAACAACAATTATCATACTCAGAAAATAAAAATAGTTAATTCAGTGTACATGTCTGTCTACCTCAGAAAACTTTTAAATAAAAAGAACTGATTTCAACCAATAAAACTTATACTAAAACGTCTTAGTTTTATTATTATTGCTATTTTAAAAAATAGTTTTTAATGGACTATAGAAAATAGACAAAAATAAAGCATCAATAGCAAAGAAATGTATTCCAAATCAATGCAGAAGTCGCACAAGAAAACTGATCAAACAGTCAATGGACATAATGTTACAGATAATATTATAGATACTATATACTATATATTACAGATATTATAATGTTCAACATATTACTATTCATTATTAAAATTCAACATTATTATTCATGAACATTCAACATGCAGGGGTATAATCAAAAAGAGTTTATCACCAATATGATAGTTGTCAAATATTTAATAACTATGCCAATCCATTTTAAAATATAGCATAACACTCTGTCAAATTTAATAATAAACCTAACGTGCGGATGATGAAGATAAGGGAGATAAAAAGTACTGATAGCGCTTCTATTTCTCGTTAGGACTGAACAGAAATTGGTTAGAGTCTTACATTAATTAATTATCTATATCATATAGAAAAGAAATATAGTATTTAAAGTGGACACACTATTCTAAAATATATCGAAATATAAGTAATAAATTATTAGGGAGCTTACAGTCTACTTCGGAACCAAAGGCCATAACACTGACATAAAAAGGAAATTAACTACAAGGGCCTGGAAGAAGCAGCTAGAATGAAGTGAACAAAAGTCACTTGCCATCGTTGGTGACAATGCTCATGTATAGAGAAAAGCTACTCCATAAATGCAGTATCTCACCTAGGAATGTGACTAAAAGGGATACAAGCACCAGTGGCTGCACTCACGGACGGAAGAGGAAAATGAAGAGGTGATAGTAAATGAGTCCTATGAGCCTACCTAACACAAAAATCCTATGAACTCGTAGTTGAAGAGCATAACTCTATCAATTTACTCTAAAACTGGAAGTAGCGTCAAAAAAAGGATAAACATGGTCAAAAAAACTATCAAAAATACAACAGTTTTTTTAGTTTTCCTAAATAATCAAATTTACCTAGAGATTTTCCGTACTTTTTTCCTAATTACAAATTCTGCATAATTTCATCAATTTACAACATTTTATTATGTTCATAAATCTTAAATACTGATTTATTTCATAATTCATTAAGTGACACCAGTTTTAGAAAGAGACATCAAAGTCTGCACATCAAAACACTCCATTACAAATTCACATCAAAGTCTGCACATCAAACACTCCATTACAAATTCACATCAAAGTCTGCACATCAAACACTCCATTACAAATTAATTTTCTCCATTTAACTCAAACCATCAGAAGGAAAATTGGCTGCAAATATTCACAGATAACCTCCAGCAACCAGCAGTGAGAGGTGAACTGGTGAATGGAGAACAAATTGGGGAGATGAACTGGTGAATTGAGAACAAATTGGAGAGATGAACTGGTGAATTAGGAACAAATTGGGGAGATGAACTGGTGAATTAGGAACAAATTGGAGAGGTGAACTGGTGAATGGAGAACAAATTGGAGAGATGAACTGGTGAATTAGGAACAAATTGGGGAGATGAACTGGTGAATTAGGAACAAATTGGAGAGGTGAACTGGTGAATTGAGAACAAATTGGAGAGATGAACTGGTGAATTAGGAACAAATTGGGGAGATGAACTGGTGAATTAGGAACAAATTGGAGAGGTGAACTGGTGAATTGAGAACAAATTGGAGAGATGAACTGGTGAATTAGGAACAAATTGGGGAGATGAACTGGTGAATTAGGAACAAATTGGAGAGGTGAACTGGTGAATGGAGAACAAATTGGGGAGATGAACTGGTGAATGGAGAACAAATTGGGGAGATGAACTGGTGAATGGAGAACAAATTGGAGAGATGAACTGGTGAATGGAGAACAAATTGGAGAGATGAACAGGTGAATGTAGAACAAATTGGAGAGGTGAACTGGTGAATGGAGAACAAATTGGAGAGATGAACAGGTGAATGGTGAACAAATTGGGGAGTTGAACTGGTGAATGGAGAACAAATTGGAAAGATGAACTGGTGAATTAGGAACAAATTGGGAAGATGAACTGGTGAATGGAGAACAAATTGGAGAGATGAACTGGTGAATGGAGAAGAAATTGGGGAGATGAACTGGTGGATGGAGAACAAATTGGAGAGATGAACTGGTGAATGGAGAACAAATTGGAGAGATGAACAGGTGAATGTAGAACAAATTGGAGAGGTGAACTGGTGAATGGAGAACAAATTGGGGAGATAAACTGGTGAATTGGGAACAAATTGGGAAGATGAACTGGTGAATGGAGAACAAATTGGAGAGATGAACTGGTGAATGGAGAAGAAATTGGGGAGATGAACTGGTGGATGGAGAACAAATTGGAGAGATGAACTGGTGAATGGAGAACAAATTGGAGAGATGAACAGGTGAATGTAGAACAAATTGGAGAGATGAACTGGTGAATGGAGAAGAAATTGGGGAGATGAACTGGTGGATGGAGAACAAATTGGAGAGATGAACTGGTGAATGGAGAACAAATTGGAGAGATGAACAGGTGAATGTAGAACAAATTGGAGAGGTGAACTGGTGAATGGAGAACAAATTGGGGAGATAAACTGGTGAATTGGGAACAAATTGGGAAGATGAACTGGTGAATGGAGAACAAATTGGAGAGATGAACTGGTGAATGGAGAAGAAATTGGGGAGATGAACTGGTGGATGGAGAACAAATTGGAGAGATGAACTGGTGAATGGAGAACAAATTGGAGAGATGAACAGGTGAATGTAGAACAAATTGGAGAGGTGAACTGGTGAATGGAGAACAAATTGGAGAGATGAACTGGTGAATGGAGAACAAATTGGAGAGATGAACAGGTGAATGGTGAACAAATTGGGGAGTTGAACTGGTGAATGGAGAACAAATTGGAAAGATGAACTGGTGAATTAGGAACAAATTGGAGAGATGAACTGGTGAATGGAGAACAAATTGGAGAGATGAACTGGTGAATGGAGAACAAATTGGAGATATTAACTGGTGAATAGAGAACATATTGGAGAGACGAACTGGTGAATGGAGAACAAATTGGAGAGACGAATTGGTGAATTGGTAACAAATTTGAGAGAACAACAGGATAATGGAGAACAAATTGGAGATGAACTGGTGAATTGAGAACAAATTGGAGAGATGAACTGAAGAATTGAAAACAAATTGGAGAGATGAACTGGTGAATTGAAAACAAATTGGAGAGATGAACTGAAGAATTGAGAACAAATTGGAGAGATGAACTGGTGAATTGAAAACAAATTGGAGAGATGAACTGAAGAATTGAGAACAAATTGGAGAGATGAACTGGTGAATGGAGAACAAATTGGAGAGATGAACTGGTGATTGGAGAACAAATTGGAAAGATGAACTAGTGAATTGGGAACAAATTTGAGAGATGAACTGGTGAATTGGAAACTAATTGGAAAGATGAACTGGTGAATAGAGAACTGATTGGAGGGATTTATACCGGGAAATAAACTATAAATTACGTAATAGGGTAACGTTGCAGTACTCGGAGAAATACAGTCGGATATGTACAGTAATTTATACTCATGTGCATTGATACTTCTTTAAGAAACAAAATTTACATGTAATTACATGCAAAATTACTATAAATTTCCTTTGCAAATCTCCCCGGAATCAATTCCAATATAAAAATATTGATATATGTTGGCGTATTATGTTATTGGAGCTAATCATATTATTTATTTATTCTCCAGACTGACAACACTTCTTGCAATATCCAAAGAAATTGTTCACAATGTTCAGGACTGTGCCGTCACAGGCTGGTATATCAGGCAGACTGATTAGTCACAGTCTGGTATATCAGGCAGACCGGTTAGTCACAGGCTGGTATATCAGGCAGACCTATTAGTCACAGGCTGGTATATCAGGCAGACCGATTAGTCACAGGCTGGTATATCAGGCAGACCGATTAGTCACAGTCTGGTATATCAGGCAGACCGGTTAGTCACAGGCTGGTATATCAGGCAGACCTATTAGTCACAGGCTGGTATATCAGGCAGACCGATTAGTCACAGGCTGGTATATCAGGCAGACCTATTAGTCACAGGCACACAAGAAGACTTTAGATGTTCACATTAGTCAGTCACCGGGTGAAAGGAGTTCAGAACTTACAAAAAAAGAACAGACTGGAAAAAAGATCTGAGATACGATAGCAGTTAATTTCTTCCAGTTATTCATTCACTATGAGATTATACAGTGGAAATGATAGTAATATATTCATCTTTAACTTTATGAACATATAACGTTATATATACCACACATTTAAGTATTTGATATATTTGTTCAATTTATTTTGAAAAATATATAATTTCCCATTTAAAATGAATAACCAGACTATAAACTTATTCTAATGAACCAAAATCTCAGGAATGTCATTAGAAGTAAGAAATGTTAGGAAAATATATACAATTTTTATTGTGGAAAAGTCGGATGGAAATGGTTAACCTAATTAGGTAAGAACTAATACAACCAAGTCCCTTTTATTTAGTAAGAACTAATACAACCAAGTCCCTTTTATTCAGTAAGAACTAATAAAACCAAGTCTCTTTTATTCAGTAAGAACTAATACAACCAAGTCCCTTTTATTCAGTAAGAACTAATACAACCAAGTCCCTTTATTCAGTAAGAACTAATACAACCAAGTCCCTTTATTCAGTAAGAACTAATACAACCAAGTCTCTTTTATTCAGTAAGAACTAATACAACCAAATCCCTTTTATTCAGTAAGAACTAATACAACCAAGTCCCTTTATTCAGTAAGAACTAATACAACCAAGTCCCTTCAACAAATACAAACTAGTAAATCAAGCAAATACAAACTAGTAAATCAAACAAATACAGACTAGTGAATCAAACAAATACAGACTAGTGAATCAAACAAATACAAACTAGTGAATCAAACAAATACAAACTAGTAAATCAAACAAATACAAACTAGTAAATCAAACAAATACAAACTAGTAAATCAAACAAATACAAACTAGTAAATCAAACAAATACAAACTAGTAAATCAAACAAATACAAACTAGTAAATCAAACAAATACAAACTAGTAAATCAAACAAATACAAACTAGTAAATCAAACAAATACAAACTAGTATATCAAACAAGTACAAACTAGTAAATCAAACAAATACAAACTAGTATATCAAACAAATACAAACTAGTAAATCAAACAAATACAAACTAGTAAATCAAACAAATACAAACTAGTAAATCAAACAAACACAGACTAGTAAATCAAACAAATACAAACTAGTAAATCAAGCAAATACAAACTAGTAAATCAAACAAATACAAACTAGTAAATCAAGCAAATACAAACTAGTAAATCAAACAAATACAAACTAGTAAATCAAGCAAATACAAACTAGTAAATCAAACAAATACAAACTAGTAAATCAAACAAAACAAACTAGTAAATCAAACAAATACAAACCAGTAAATCAAACAAATACAAACTAGTAAATCAAACAAATACAAACTAGTAAATCAAACAAATACAAACTAGTAAATCAAACAAATACAAACCAGTAAATCAAACAAATACAAACCAATAAATCAAACAAATACAAACTAGTAAATCAAACAAATACAAACTAGTAAATCAAACAAATACAAACTAGTAAATCAAACAAATACAAACTAGTAAATCAAATTCAATCAGTTCTCCATGTACACTCAATTACAAGCTCAATTACATCACTCCAAACTCAGATCATTTAATTACAAATGTAGAATATCCATTAACTTTTGAACTGATTCACAGGCTACTCTGTAGGTTCTACATCTATACTTTCTATGATAGAGTAGTCTGTGACTGATTAGAGTGAACTGAAATCGTAAAGAGGATATTTGCAAAGAAATATTCACGCTTAAAATTAAAATTATAGAATGACAATATATACATTTTATTAATATAACACTTTACTTTCCTAATTTTTAATATACAAATATGGTATTTTAAACTAAAATACGATATTATTATCTCCCTTCGAATAATAAAACAGTAATTTTATTTTCATAATCAAGTTCTTAAATTCAATCAGCTGTTAATGAAAATGGTAGCCAGTAAATTTTTCGAAAGACAGTTGCTCGAAAACAATTGCTCGAATGAACAACTGATCGAAATACAATTGCTCGAAAAACTATTGCTCAAATGATTAATTGCTTAAAATATTAATTGCTCGAATGTGATAGAAGACGAAGAGTCAACAAGATAGGGAGATTATGTAGAGTAAGTAAAATATAAACATAGGTTGTCTTAACTCAAATTTAGTAAGATTTGACGTCTGCTTCGGAACCAAAGGCCAAATTGCTGATTTCAAAGGGAAATTAAGTACAAGGGACTGGAAGAAGCAATCAGAAAGGAGAGTGGCTTCAACTTTTAATGCTCACAATATGTCGAGAAATCCACCTATACTCTGCACAACTGTGTATAAGTTGGGATAGGTACTCTAATCACTAGGAACCAGTGTACTAGTTATTTTAGTCTCTTATCTGCATTCTGCAGCATCAAAGGGGACGTTAATTTCACCGGAGAGAAGAGACGACAAAAGCTTTCAAATGACAAACATATTGACGCTAAATTGGCATCAGACATCGAAACCAATGTAATGAATACACTGGAATTTGTAGGTCATCAGAAGCAATTAATTAATTAATTCAATGGAGCTGTTTGCAGAAATTAGATAATCAGTCACATGAGTTGATATCAAAAGATTTTTAATTTGTTGTGTTTCACCAGATATCATTCCTGCATAATTATAAACAGATTATCATTTAAATTGGAAATGCAATATTGCAAACAATAAAAATATCATCAATATTATACGGTATAACCCAATTCCTAAATTCAGTCGAAGTCTAAGCACCAGAAAAAAGTGATGGAGGGGCAAAGAAGATTGAGGAACAACATAATTTTATATAAGGAGTAAGATTTTTTCAATATAAGCGTTCAAATTCTGCAATATTTCTGGTTGAAACCGTTGCATAAAAACAAAAGAACGAATTTGATGTTAGGGAAGAACCTACGACCAAATATTAACCATTTATAGGTCTGAAAACAGGTTTTCATACTCAGTTCAAGTGACTGAATATGATCACTTTTATGATTTAGGGTTGATACAACAATCAGCATCTTTTACAGAGCCGCAAGTGTCATCATCGAAATTCTAAAAAGGATTAATCAACGAACAAATAAAATGATATTTATATTATTGGTAATATTGCAACACAGTCAACAGTTAAATTAATAATCAATAGGACAATAACTACCAATAAAACTGCTGGAGCGGAAATTCTCGGATGTGATGAGTTAAGTAATAAAAAAGTTTGTTGGAGAATTTCTGCATAAGTCAGGTTAAATATTACACAAAGTTAGACATGAGGAGAATTTTACCAGAGCAAATCAAGCAACTTTAGAAATTTACCTCAAAGTTACCAGAATTAAATGGTGATATAATTACACATATATAGCTGTTAGAGAATCTAATAAACTGTAAATATTAATTATCGATTGAATTTAATGACAAAATGATATGAATACTAAACTAACCGAAAAGGATATAGTTAAAAGAATAAATGTAATATTCGATAAGAAATACAATTAGTTAATAGTTAAATGTTTTTCTCTGATTTATTGTCGATATTACGAGTTTCAGAGAGTTTCGGTCACAGTCGTAACAGACGAAAAGGAAGAACTCGGCCAAAAGAAAAGTCACTAAGTTTATGACTATTGAAATAGATCCAATGCCAGAGAAAATTTATCTTCACAATTAGTGTAGTGTAAAAACCAACAAATTTTTTGTTATTTTCTTTCCGGTAATATTTTGGAGAAAGAATCTGGCAACGGTTCATTTTCCTAATATCTAATCTCTATTCATAATCAATAAAACCAGCGTAAGTATCACTAAAATACAAATTATATTTCTAGCCTAACTATACCACTGATATTTCATTTGATTTAAGTCCTTCATCATACAATCTTATACAGTAAATAGTGTAATAAATACAGATACAAAAAATAGGTTCAGTGTTAGTTTCTACAACAAATGAGTTGCATTGAAAGAGCTGACTAAGGCATTTTCATCCTTCAAATTACTATTCATTGGCAATGATAAAGCATCACCAGAACTACTTTTCGAATTTCCCCTCAGTGATTTGGCACAGAGCCACACATTCTATTTCATTCTCATCATCTCCTGACCTCCATTACGAGTGAATGCAGCAATGCGTAACTCTACGGCGCTACTTTCGGTTACAAGAGGTTTACTGCCTCTCAACTGGACGCTGTAGAGTTCTTTGGACCGCAACTGGGATTCTTTGACAGGGAGTTTTCAAGCTTATGCAAAACTGATTAAGAAACAAATGCATAGCATATGTACACTCACAGTACCTTCTTTATTTGCCGAGTACATTATTCAAGTAATACAAATTTTATCGACGGTTCAGTGGTCCACAATCGAGAAACGATACTGTATGGTATTATTACACTAAACAAACGATTGTATATTTTACATAAATATTTTACATAAAAAATAATTTTTTCCAATAACACTAGAAGAATATAGAATAAATAGATACTCAAATTCAGAGTAAAATGCCACTTCTGCAGTATATTCCAGCATAACTTTCACAGTGTCCGATAAACTGAATTATATCGAGAGAATTTATCCGTTTGACAGTAAGCCTGTAGATCGCAAGGTAGTATTTCTTCTACCGCTGTTTTCGAGTGTGGTGTTGTATATTTCTAATGAGAAATATGATTCGTGTGTAAAAAAATGTGAGAGAAAATTATCTCTCGTGCAATAAATAGGTAAAATCAAGATAAAATAGTACCAGTAAAACTTAAAAATAGGATAATTCAAATCCTGTTAACAGGGCAATGTAACATAAAATGCTATCATTCTCTACAGTTTTCTATAAAGGAACATTTTTAGCACTTAAATATAGCTGAGAGGCGAGGAGAAGCTTTTAGCTTTCAGAACTAGAACAGAGTGACATGATGCTTCATGAAGCTTCAAAATAGAGAAGCTTTTAGCTTTTAGAACTAAAACAGAGTGACATGATGCTTCATGAAGCTTCAAAATGGAGAAGATTTTAGCTTTCAGAACTAAAACATAGTGACATGCTGCTTCATGAAGCTTCAAAATGGAGAAGATTTTAGCTTTCAGAACTAAAACAGAGTGACATGCTGCTTCATGAAGCTTCAAAATAGAGAAGCTTTTAGCTTTCAGAACTAAAACAGAGTGACATGATGCTTCATGAAGCTTCAAAATAGAGAAGCTTTTAGCTTTCAGAACTAAAACAGAGTGACATGATGCTTCATGAAGCTTCAAAATAGAGAAGCTTTTAGCTTACAGAACTAAAACAGAGTGACATGCTGCTTCATGAAGCTTCAAAATAGAGAAGCTTTTAGCTTTTAGAACTAAAACAGAGTGACATGATGCTTCATGAAGCTTCAAAATGGAGAAGATTTTAGCTTTCAGAACTAAAACAGAGTGACATGCTGCTTCATGAAGCTTCAAAATAGAGAAGCTTTTAGCTTTCAGAACTAAAACAGAGTGACATGTTGCTTCATGAAGCTTCAAAATAGAGAAGCTTTTAGCTTTCAGAACTAAAACAGAGTGACATGATGCTTCATGAAGCTTCAAAATAGAGAAGCTTTTAGCTTTCAGAACTAAAACAGAGTGACATGATGCTTCATGAAGCTTCAAAATAGAGAAGCTTTTCAGCTTACAGAACTAAAACAGAGTGACATGCTGCTTCATGAAGCTTCAAAATAGAGAAGCTTTTAGCTTACAGAACTAAAACAGAGTGACATGCTGCTTCATGAAGCTTCAAAATAGAGAAGCTTTTAGCTTACAGAACTAAAACAGAGTAACATGCTGCTTCATGAAGCTTCAAAATAGAGAAGCTTTTAGCTTTCAGAACTAAAACAGAGTGACATGATGCTTCATGAAGCTTCAAAATAGAGAAGCTTTTAGCTTTCAGAACTAAAACAGAGTGACATGATGCTTCATGAAGCTTCAAAATAGAGAAGCTTTTAGCTTTCAGAACTAAAACAGAGTGACATGATGCTTCATGAAGCTTCAAAATAGAGCAGCTTTTAGCTTACAGAACTAAAACAGAGTGACATGATGCTTCATGGAGCTTCAAAATAGAGAAGCTTTTAGCTTTCAGAACTAAAACAGAGTGACATGATGCTTCATGAAGCTTCAAAATAGAGAAGCTTTTAGCTTTCAAAACTAAAACAGAGTGACATGCTGCTTCATGAAGCTTCAAAATAGAGAAGCTTTTAGCTTTCAGAACTAAAACAGAGTGACATGATGCTTCATGAAGCTTCAAAATAGAGAAGCTTTTAGCATTTAGAACTAAAACAGAGTGACATGATGCTTCATGAAGCTTCATAATAGAGAAGCTTTTAGTTTTCAGAACTGAAACAGAGTGACATGATGCTTCATGAAGCTTCAAAATAGAGAAGCTTTTAGCTTTTAGAACTAAAACAGAGTGACATGATGCTTCATGAAGCTTCAAAATAGAGAAGCTTTTAGCTTTCAGAACTAAAACAGAGTGACATGATGCTTCATGAAGCTTCAAAATAGAGAAGCTTTTAGCTTACAGAACTAAAACAGAGTGACATGCTGCTTCATGAAGCTTAAAAATAGAGAAGCTTTTAGCTTTCAGAACTAAAACAGAGTGACATGCTGCTTCATGAAGCTTCAAAATAGAGAAGCTTTTAGCTTACAGAACTAAAACAGAGTGACATGATGCTTCATGAAGCTTCAAAATAGAGAAGCTTTTAGCTTTCAGAACTAAAACAGAGTGACATGATGCTTCATGAAGCTTCAAAATAGAGAAGCTTTAAGCTTTCAGAACTAAAACAGAGTGACATGATGCTTCATGAAGCTTCAAAATAGAGAAGCTTTTAGCTTTTAGAACTAAAACAGAGTGACATGATGCTTCTTGAAGCTTCAAAATAGAGAAGCTTTTAGCTTTCAGAACTAATACAGAGTGACATGATGCTTCATGAAGCTTCAAAATAGAGAAGCTTTTAGCTTACAGAACTAAAACAGAGTGACATGCTGCTTCATGAAGCTTAAAAATAGAGAAGCTTTTAGCTTTCAGAACTAAAACAGAGTGACATGCTGCTTCATGAAGCTTCAAAATAGAGAAGCTTTTAGCTTACAGAACTAAAACAGAGTGACATGCTGCTTCATGAAGCTTCAAAATAGAGAAGCTTTTAGCTTTCAGAACTAAAACAGAGTGACATGATGCTTCATGAAGCTTCAAAATAGAGAAGCTTTTAGCTTTCAGAACTAAAACAGAGTGACATGATGCTTCATGAAGCTTCAAAATAGAGCAGCTTTTAGCTTACAGAACTAAAAAAGAGTGACATGCTGCTTCATGAAGCTTCAAAATAGAGAAGCTTTTAGCTTTCAGAACTAAAACAGAGTGACATGATGCTTATGAAGCTTCAAAATAGAGAAGCTTTTAGCTTTCAGAACTAAAACAGAGTGACATGATGCTTCATGAAGCTTCAAAATAGAGAAGCTTTTAGCTTACAGAACTAAAACAGAGTGACATGCTGCTTCATGAAGCTTCAAAATAGAGAAGCTTTTAGCTTTTAGAACTAAAACAGAGTGACATGATGCTTCATGAAGCTTCAAAATGGAGAAGATTTTAGCTTTCAGAACTAAAACAGAGTGACATGCTGCTTCATGAAGCTTCAAAATAGAGAAGCTTTTAGCTTTCAGAACTAAAACAGAGTGACATGCTGCTTCATGAAGCTTCAAAATAGAGAAGCTTTTAGCTTTCAGAACTAAAACAGAGTGACATGATGCTTCATGAAGCTTCAAAATAGAGAAGCTTTTAGCTTTCAGAACTAAAACAGAGTGACATGATGCTTCATGAAGCTTCAAAATAGAGAAGCTTTTAGCTTACAGAACTAAAACAGAGTGACATGCTGCTTCATGAAGCTTCAAAATAGAGAAGCTTTTAGCTTACAGAACTAAAACAGAGTGACATGCTGCTTCATGAAGCTTCAAAATAGAGAAGCTTTTAGCTTACAGAACTAAAACAGAGTGACATGCTGCTTCATGAAGCTTCAAAATAGAGAAGCTTTTAGCTTTCAGAACTAAAACAGAGTGACATGATGCTTCATGAAGCTTCAAAATAGAGAAGCTTTTAGCTTTCAGAACTAAAACAGAGTGACATGATGCTTCAAAATAGAGAAGCTTTTAGCTTTTAGAACTAAAACAGAGTGACATGATGCTTCATGAAGCTTCAAAATAGAGAAGCTTTTAGCTTTCAGAACTAAAACAGAGTGACATGATGCTTCATGAAGCTTCAAAATAGAGAAGCTTTTAGCTTAGAGAACTAAAACAGAGTGACATGCTGCTTCATGAAGCTTAAAAATAGAGAAGCTTTTAGCTTTCAGAACTAAAACAGAGTGACATGCTGCTTCATGAAGCTTCAAAATAGAGAAGCTTTTAGCTTACAGAACTAAAACAGAGTGACATTCTGCTTCATGAAGCTTCAAAATAGAGAAGCTTTTAGCTTTCAGAACTAAAACAGAGTGACATGATGCTTCATGAAGCTTCAAAATAGAGCAGCTTTTAGCTTACAGAACTAAAACAGAGTGACATGCTGCTTCATGATGCTTCAAAATAGAGAAGCTTTTAGCTTTCAGAACTAAAACAGAGTGACATGATGCTTCATGAAGCTTCAAAATAGAGAAGCTTTCAGCTTTCAGAACTAAAACAGAGTGACATGATGCTTCATGAAGCTTCAAAATAGAGAAGCTTTTAGCTTTCAGAACTAAAACAGAGTGACATGATGCTTCATGAAGCTTCAAAATAGAGAAGCTTTTAGCTTTCAGAACTAAAACAGAGTGACATGCTGCTTCATGAAGCTTCAAAATAGAGAAGCTTTTAGCTTTTAAAACTAAAACAGAGTGACATGCTGCTTCATGAAGCTTCAAAATAGAGAAGCTTTTAGCTTTCAGAACTAAAACAGAGTGACATGCTGCTTCATGAAGCTTCAAAATAGAGAAGCTTTTAGCTTTTAAAACTAAAACAGAGTGACATGCTGCTTCATGAAGCTTCAAAATAGAGAAGCTTTTAGCTTTCAGAACTAAAACAGAGTGACATGATGCTTCATGAAGCTTCAAAATAGAGAAGCTTTTAGCTTTCAGAACTAAAACAGAGTGACATGATGCTTCATGAAGCTTCAAAATAGAGAAGCTTTTAGCTTTCAGAACTAAAACAGAGTGACATGATGCTTCATGAAGCTTCATAATAGAGAAGCTTTTAGCTTTCAGAACTAAAACAGAGTGACATGATGCTTCATGAAGCTTCAAAATAGAGCAGCTTTTAGCTTACAGAACTAAAACAGAGTGACATGCTGCTTCATGAAGCTTCAAAATAGAGAAGCTTTTAGCTTTCAGAACTAAAACAGAGTGACATGATGCTTCATGAAGCTTCAAAGTAGAAAAGCTTTTAGCTTTCAGAACTAAAACAGAGTGACATGCTGCTTCATGAAGCTTCAAAATAGAGAAGCTTTTAGCTTACAGAACTAAAACAGAGTGACATGCTGCTTCATGAAGCTTAAAAATAGAGAAGCTTTTAGCTTTCAGAACTAAAACAGAGTGACATGCTGCTTCATGAAGCTTCAAAATAGAGAAGCTTTTAGCTTTCAGAACTAAAACAGAGTGACATGCTGCTTCATGAAGCTTCAAAATAGAGAAGCTTTCAGTTTTCAAAACTAAAACAAAGTGACATGATGCTTCATGAAGCTTCAAAATAGAGAAGCTTTTAGCTTACAGAACTAAAACAGAGTTACATGCTGCTTCATGAAGCTTCAAAATAGAGAAGCTTTTAGCTTACAGAACTATAACAGAGTGACATGCTGCTTCATGAAGCTTCAAAATAGAGAAGCTTTTAGCTTACAGAACTAAAACAGAGTGACATGCTGCTTCATGAAGCTTCAAAATAGAGAAGCTTTTAGCTTACAGAACTAAAACAGAGTGACATGCTGCTTCATGAAGCTTCAAAATAGAGAAGCTTTTAGCTTTCAGAACTAAAACAGAGTGACATGATGCTTCATGAAGCTTCAAAATAGAGAAGCTTTTAGCTTTCAGAACTAAAACAGAGTGACATGATGCTTCAAAATAGAGAAGCTTTTAGCTTTTAGAACTAAAACAGAGTGATATGATGCTTCATGAAGCTTCAAAATAGAGAAGCTTTTAGCTTTCAGAACTAAAACAGAGTGACATGATGCTTCATGAAGCTTCAAAATAGAGAAGCTTTTAGCTTTCAGAACTAAAACAGAGTGACATGATGCTTCATGAAGCTTCAAAATAGAGAAGCTTTTAGCTTAGAGAACTAAAACAGAGTGACATGCTGCTTCATGAAGCTTAAAAATAGAGAAGCTTTTAGCTTTCAGAACTAAAACAGAGTGACATGCTGCTTCATGAAGCTTCAAAATAGAGAAGCTTTTAGCTTACAGAACTAAAACAGAGTGACATTCTGCTTCATGAAGCTTCAAAATAGAGAAGCTTTTAGCTTTCAGAACTAAAACAGAGTGACATGATGCTTCATGAAGCTTCAAAATAGAGCAGCTTTTAGCTTACAGAACTAAAACAGAGTGACATGCTGCTTCATGAAGCTTCAAAATAGAGAAGCTTTTAGCTTTCAGAACTAAAACAGAGTGACATGATGCTTCATGAAGCTTCAAAATAGAGAAGCTTTTAGCTTTCAGAACTAAAACAGAGTGACATGATGCTTCATGAAGCTTCAAAATAGAGCAGCTTTTAGCTTACAGAACTAAAAAAGAGTGACATGCTGCTTCATGAAGCTTCAAAATAGAGAAGCTTTTAGCTTTCAGAACTAAAACAGAGTGACATGATGCTTATGAAGCTTCAAAATAGAGAAGCTTTTAGCTTTCAGAACTAAAACAGAGTGACATGATGCTTCATGAAGCTTCAAAATAGAGAAGCTTTTAGCTTACAGAACTAAAACAGAGTGACATGCTGCTTCATGAAGCTTCAAAATAGAGAAGCTTTTAGCTTTTAGAACTAAAACAGAGTGACATGATGCTTCATGAAGCTTCAAAATGGAGAAGATTTTAGCTTTCAGAACTAAAACAGAGTGACATGCTGCTTCATGAAGCTTCAAAATAGAGAAGCTTTTAGCTTTCAGAACTAAAACAGAGTGACATGCTGCTTCATGAAGCTTCAAAATAGAGAAGCTTTTAGCTTTCAGAACTAAAACAGAGTGACATGATGCTTCATGAAGCTTCAAAATAGAGAAGCTTTTAGCTTTCAGAACTAAAACAGAGTGACATGATGCTTCATGAAGCTTCAAAATAGAGAAGCTTTTAGCTTACAGAACTAAAACAGAGTGACATGCTGCTTCATGAAGCTTCAAAATAGAGAAGCTTTTAGCTTACAGAACTAAAACAGAGTGACATGCTGCTTCATGAAGCTTCAAAATAGAGAAGCTTTTAGCTTACAGAACTAAAACAGAGTGACATGCTGCTTCATGAAGCTTCAAAATAGAGAAGCTTTTAGCTTTCAGAACTAAAACAGAGTGACATGATGCTTCATGAAGCTTCAAAATAGAGAAGCTTTTAGCTTTCAGAACTAAAACAGAGTGACATGATGCTTCAAAATAGAGAAGCTTTTAGCTTTTAGAACTAAAACAGAGTGACATGATGCTTCATGAAGCTTCAAAATAGAGAAGCTTTTAGCTTTCAGAACTAAAACAGAGTGACATGATGCTTCATGAAGCTTCAAAATAGAGAAGCTTTTAGCTTAGAGAACTAAAACAGAGTGACATGCTGCTTCATGAAGCTTAAAAATAGAGAAGCTTTTAGCTTTCAGAACTAAAACAGAGTGACATGCTGCTTCATGAAGCTTCAAAATAGAGAAGCTTTTAGCTTACAGAACTAAAACAGAGTGACATTCTGCTTCATGAAGCTTCAAAATAGAGAAGCTTTTAGCTTTCAGAACTAAAACAGAGTGACATGATGCTTCATGAAGCTTCAAAATAGAGCAGCTTTTAGCTTACAGAACTAAAACAGAGTGACATGCTGCTTCATGATGCTTCAAAATAGAGAAGCTTTTAGCTTTCAGAACTAAAACAGAGTGACATGATGCTTCATGAAGCTTCAAAATAGAGAAGCTTTCAGCTTTCAGAACTAAAACAGAGTGACATGATGCTTCATGAAGCTTCAAAATAGAGAAGCTTTTAGCTTTCAGAACTAAAACAGAGTGACATGATGCTTCATGAAGCTTCAAAATAGAGAAGCTTTTAGCTTTCAGAACTAAAACAGAGTGACATGCTGCTTCATGAAGCTTCAAAATAGAGAAGCTTTTAGCTTTTAAAACTAAAACAGAGTGACATGCTGCTTCATGAAGCTTCAAAATAGAGAAGCTTTTAGCTTTCAGAACTAAAACAGAGTGACATGCTGCTTCATGAAGCTTCAAAATAGAGAAGCTTTTAGCTTTTAAAACTAAAACAGAGTGACATGCTGCTTCATGAAGCTTCAAAATAGAGAAGCTTTTAGCTTTCAGAACTAAAACAGAGTGACATGATGCTTCATGAAGCTTCAAAATAGAGAAGCTTTTAGCTTTCAGAACTAAAACAGAGTGACATGATGCTTCATGAAGCTTCAAAATAGAGAAGCTTTTAGCTTTCAGAACTAAAACAGAGTGACATGATGCTTCATGAAGCTTCATAATAGAGAAGCTTTTAGCTTTCAGAACTAAAACAGAGTGACATGATGCTTCATGAAGCTTCAAAATAGAGCAGCTTTTAGCTTACAGAACTAAAACAGAGTGACATGCTGCTTCATGAAGCTTCAAAATAGAGAAGCTTTTAGCTTTCAGAACTAAAACAGAGTGACATGATGCTTCATGAAGCTTCAAAGTAGAAAAGCTTTTAGCTTTCAGAACTAAAACAGAGTGACATGCTGCTTCATGAAGCTTCAAAATAGAGAAGCTTTTAGCTTTCAGAACTAAAACAGAGTGACATGATGCTTCATGAAGCTTCACAATAGAGAAGCTTTTAGCTTTTAGAACTAAAACAGAGTGACATGATGCTTCATGAAGCTTCAAAATAGAGAAGCTTTTAGCTTTCAGAACTAAAACAGAGTGACATGATGCTTCATGAAGCTTCAAAATAGAGAAGCTTTTAGCTTTTAGAACTAAAACAGAGTGACATGATGCTTCATGAAGCTTCAAAATAGAGAAGCTTTTAGCTTTCAGAACTAAAACAGAGTGACATGATGCTTCATGAAGCTTCAAAATAGAGAAGCTTTTAGCTTACAGAACTAAAACAGAGTGACATGCTGCTTCATGAAGCTTAAAAATAGAGAAGCTTTTAGCTTTCAGAACTAAAACAGAGTGACATGCTGCTTCATGAAGCTTCAAAATAGAGAAGCTTTTAGCTTTCAGAACTAAAACAGAGTGACATGCTGCTTCATGAAGCTTCAAAATAGAGAAGCTTTCAGTTTTCAAAACTAAAACAAAGTGACATGATGCTTCATGAAGCTTCAAAATAGAGAAGCTTTTAGCTTACAGAACTAAAACAGAGTTACATGCTGCTTCATGAAGCTTCAAAATAGAGAAGCTTTTAGCTTACAGAACTATAACAGAGTGACATGCTGCTTCATGAAGCTTCAAAATAGAGAAGCTTTTAGCTTACAGAACTAAAACAGAGTGACATGCTGCTTCATGAAGCTTCAAAATAGAGAAGCTTTTAGCTTACAGAACTAAAACAGAGTGACATGCTGCTTCATGAAGCTTCAAAATAGAGAAGCTTTTAGCTTTCAGAACTAAAACAGAGTGACATGATGCTTCATGAAGCTTCAAAATAGAGAAGCTTTTAGCTTTCAGAACTAAAACAGAGTGACATGATGCTTCAAAATAGAGAAGCTTTTAGCTTTTAGAACTAAAACAGAGTGATATGATGCTTCATGAAGCTTCAAAATAGAGAAGCTTTTAGCTTTCAGAACTAAAACAGAGTGACATGATGCTTCATGAAGCTTCAAAATAGAGAAGCTTTTAGCTTTCAGAACTAAAACAGAGTGACATGATGCTTCATGAAGCTTCAAAATAGAGAAGCTTTTAGCTTAGAGAACTAAAACAGAGTGACATGCTGCTTCATGAAGCTTAAAAATAGAGAAGCTTTTAGCTTTCAGAACTAAAACAGAGTGACATGCTGCTTCATGAAGCTTCAAAATAGAGAAGCTTTTAGCTTACAGAACTAAAACAGAGTGACATTCTGCTTCATGAAGCTTCAAAATAGAGAAGCTTTTAGCTTTCAGAACTAAAACAGAGTGACATGATGCTTCATGAAGCTTCAAAATAGAGCAGCTTTTAGCTTACAGAACTAAAACAGAGTGACATGCTGCTTCATGATGCTTCAAAATAGAGAAGCTTTTAGCTTTCAGAACTAAAACAGAGTGACATGATGCTTCATGAAGCTTCAAAATAGAGAAGCTTTCAGCTTTCAGAACTAAAACAGAGTGACATGATGCTTCATGAAGCTTCAAAATAGAGAAGCTTTTAGCTTACAGAACTAAAACAGAGTGACATGCTGCTTCATGAAGCTTCAAAATAGAGAAGCTTTTAGCTTTCAGAACTAAAACAGAGTGACATGCTGCTTCATGAAGCTTCAAAATGGAGAAGATTTTAGCTTTCAGAACTAAAACAGAGTGACATGCTGCTTCATGAAGCTTCAAAATAGAGAAGCTTTTAGCTTTCAGAACTAAAACAGAGTGACATGCTGCTTCATGAAGCTTCAAAATAGAGAAGCTTTTAGCTTTCAGAACTAAAACAGAGTGACATGCTGCTTCATGAAGCTTCAAAATAGAGAAGCTTTTAGTTTTCAGAACTAAAACAAAGTGACATGATGCTTCATGAAGCTTCAAAATAGAGAAGATTTTAGCTTTCAGAACTAAAACAGAGTGACATGATGCTTCATGAAGCTTCAAAATAGAGAAGCTTTTAGCTTACAGAACTAAAACAGAGTGACATGCTGCTTCATGAAGCTTCAAAATAGAGAAGCTTTTAGCTTACAAAACTAAAACAGAGTGACATGCTGCTTCATGAAGCTTCAAAATAGAGAAGCTTTTAGCTTACAGAAATAAAAAAGAGTGACATGCTGCTTCATGAAGCTTCAAAATAGAGAAGCTTTTAGCTTTCAGAACTAAAACAGAGTGACATGATGCTTCATGAAGCTTCAAAATAGAGAAGCTTTTAGCTTTCAGAACTAAAACAGAGTGACATGATGCTTCATGAAGCTTCAAATAGAGAAGCTTTTAACTTTCAGATCTAAAACTGAGTGACATGATGCTTCATGAAGCTTCAAAATTGAGAAGCTTTTAGCTTTCAGAACTAAAACAGAGTGACATGATGCTTCAAAATAGAGAAGCTTTTAGCTTTTAGAACTAAAACAGAGTGATATGATGCTTCATGAAGCTTCAAAATAGAGAAGCTTTTAGCTTTCAGAACTAAAACAGAGTGACATGATGCTTCATGAAGCTTCAAAATAGAGAAGCTTTTAGCTTTCAGAACTAAAACAGAGTGACATGATGCTTCATGAAGCTTCAAAATAGAGAAGCTTTTAGCTTAGAGAACTAAAACAGAGTGACATGCTGCTTCATGAAGCTTAAAAATAGAGAAGCTTTTAGCTTTCAGAACTAAAACAGAGTGACATGCTGCTTCATGAAGCTTCAAAATAGAGAAGCTTTTAGCTTACAGAACTAAAACAGAGTGACATTCTGCTTCATGAAGCTTCAAAATAGAGAAGCTTTTAGCTTTCAGAACTAAAACAGAGTGACATGATGCTTCATGAAGCTTCAAAATAGAGCAGCTTTTAGCTTACAGAACTAAAACAGAGTGACATGCTGCTTCATGATGCTTCAAAATAGAGAAGCTTTTAGCTTTCAGAACTAAAACAGAGTGACATGATGCTTCATGAAGCTTCAAAATAGAGAAGCTTTCAGCTTTCAGAACTAAAACTGAGTGACATGATGCTTCATGAAGCTTCAAAATAGAGAAGCTTTTAGCTTACAGAACTAAAACAGAGTGACATGCTGCTTCATGAAGCTTCAAAATAGAGAAGCTTTTAGCTTTCAGAACTAAAACAGAGTGACATGCTGCTTCATGAAGCTTCAAAATGGAGAAGATTTTAGCTTTCAGAACTAAAACAGAGTGACATGCTGCTTCATGAAGCTTCAAAATAGAGAAGCTTTTAGCTTTCAGAACTAAAACAGAGTGACATGCTGCTTCATGAAGCTTCAAAATAGAGAAGCTTTTAGCTTTCAGAACTAAAACAGAGTGACATGCTGCTTCATGAAGCTTCAAAATAGAGAAGCTTTTAGTTTTCAGAACTAAAACAAAGTGACATGATGCTTCATGAAGCTTCAAAATAGAGAAGATTTTAGCTTTCAGAACTAAAACAGAGTGACATGATGCTTCATGAAGCTTCAAAATAGAGAAGCTTTTAGCTTACAGAACTAAAACAGAGTGACATGCTGCTTCATGAAGCTTCAAAATAGAGAAGCTTTTAGCTTACAAAACTAAAACAGAGTGACATGCTGCTTCATGAAGCTTCAAAATAGAGAAGCTTTTAGCTTACAGAAATAAAAAAGAGTGACATGCTGCTTCATGAAGCTTCAAAATAGAGAAGCTTTTAGCTTTCAGAACTAAAACAGAGTGACATGATGCTTCATGAAGCTTCAAAATAGAGAAGCTTTTAGCTTTCAGAACTAAAACAGAGTGACATGATGCTTCATGAAGCTTCAAAATTTAATAGAGAAGCTTTTAACTTTCAGATCTAAAACTGAGTGACATGATGCTTCATGAAGCTTCAAAATAGAGAAGCTTTTAGCTTTCAGAACTAAAACAGAGTGACATGATGCATCATGGAGCTTCAAAATAGAGAAGCTTTTAGCTTTCAGAACTAAAACAGAGTGACATGATGCTTCATGAAGCTTCAAAATAGAGAAGCTTTTAGCTTTCAGAACTAAAATAGAGTGACATGATGCTTCATGAAGCTTCAAAATAGAGAAACTTTTAGCTTACAGAACTAAAACAGAGTGACATGCTGCTTCATGAAGCTTCAAAATAGAGAAGCTTTTAGCTTTCAGAACTAAAACAGAGTGACATGCTGCTTCATGAAGCTTCAAAATAGAGAAGCTTTTAGCTTACAGTACTAAAACAGAGTGACATGCTGCTTCATGAAGCTTCAAAATAGAGAAGCTTTTAGCTTTCAGAACTAAAACAGAGTGACATGCTGCTTCATGAAGCTTCAAAATAGAGAAGCTTTTAGCTTTTAAAACTAAAACAGAGTGACATGCTGCTTCATGAAGCTTCAAAATAGAGAAGCTTTTAGCTTTCAGAACTAAAACAGAGTGACATGATGCTTCATGAAGCTTCAAAATAGAGAAGCTTTTAGCTTTCAGAACTAAAACAGAGTGACATGATGCTTCATGAAGCTTGAAAATAGAGAAGCTTTTAGCTTTCAGAACTAAAACAGAGTGACATGATGCTTCATGAAGCTTCAAAATAGAGCAGCTTTTAGCTTACAGAACTAAAACAGAGTGACATGCTGCTTCATGAAGCTTCAAAATAGAGAAGCTTTTAGCTTTCAGAACTAAAACAGAGTGACATGATGCTTCATGAAGCTTCAAAGTAGAGAAGCTTTTAGCTTTCAGAACTAAAACAGAGTGACATGCTGCTTCATGAAGCTTCAAAATAGAGAAGCTTTTAGCTTTCAGAACTAAAACAGAGTGATATGATGCTTCATGAAGCTTCACAATAGAGAAGCTTTTAGCTTTTAGAACTAAAACAGAGTGACATGATGCTTCATGAAGCTTCAAAATAGAGAATCTTTTAGCTTTCAGAACTAAAACAGAGTGACATGATGCTTCATGAAGCTTCAAAATAGAGAAGCTTTTAGCTTTTAGAACTAAAACAGAGTGACATGATGCTTCATGAAGCTTCAAAATAGAGAAGCTTTTAGCTTTCAGAACTAAAACAGAGTTACATGATGCTTCATGAAGCTTCAAAATAGAGAAGCTTTTAGCTTACAGAACTAAAACAGAGTGACATGCTGCTTCATGAAGCTTCAAAATAGAGAAGCTTTTAGCTTTCAGAACTAAAACAGAGTGACATGCTGCTTCATGAAGCTTCAAAATAGAGAAGCTTTTAGCTTTCAGAACTAAAACAGAGTGACATGCTGCTTCATGAAGCTTCAAAATAGAGAAGCTTTCAGTTTTCAAAACTAAAACAAAGTGACATGATGCTTCATGAAGCTTCAAAATAGAGAAGCTTTTAGCTTTCAGAACTAAAACAGAGTGACATGATGCTTCATGAAGCTTCAAAATAGAGAAGGTGACTCACTACAATCTGAGTCTCCTGAAAAGTCAACTGAGTAGCCTGCAAATACACACGATGTGGACTAAGTGACGGTAAATGACTAAGCAAAGGGTGAAAGAATTTCAAATTGTAATTGGTAGAGTGAAACTACTGAGCGAGATTTTAGAGCGAGACTTCTGAGCGAGACTTCTGAGCGAGACTTTCAAGCGAGTTCAAAGTTTTAAATCAGACTTATTAGTCCTAATTAGATGTAACTAACCGTGTGAGAATGAGAGGAATATCCTCATGGTTTGCTGACGTTCAAATTAAGCCACTCAGTCGTATTGAAAGGAAGATCAAAGATGAGAATTATTAAACAGAGCCTTGTGTATCTTGAACACTTCAATCTATTACATTATTCACATATGAAGCGCACAAAATATTCCATGTTCCATCATCAGAAGTTATATATTTCAATTTATTTAAAGAGGATGTTCTCTTAGATTTCATTCCGATCATTGGATTTTAAAATACAGAAAATTTATTATTCATTATTTACCTAGTTATCTATGATAGCTGTATATAGTGTAATAATAGATATTTAAAAAATTAGTTAATAGCTTATAAAAGGGAAGATCTCTTTGACTATAAAATAATTTTTGGTGCTTGTACTGCATGCGCTAGTGTAACAGAAACTGCCTAAATGTTTGGCGGTTTAAGAGCTACTGTCTCAAAAGTAATGACCTTTTTGAAGGAAAAACGTCCCCAACAAAGCACAGGTCTGACCGAAAAAGTGTCTGCGACTTGCTAGAGCAAATTGCAAGACGACGACTGCTAAAATCTCTGCAGAGCTCAATGTACACCTACAGAACACAGTTTAAAACACTTTATGTCGAGAGCAGGACAAATCTGGATTCCCCGAAAGAGCTGCAATATGTTTCCTTTTCATATCTTAATTACATTTAAATCTATAATGATTTAATAGCCTTTTATTTTCATTTAAGAGTTCATAAAACACATAATACAGTATAACTTCTCAATAATAAAGTCCTGTATAAGGAACCATCCTGACATTTTGTGGTGTCTGCCATTTTATCCATCAATTTTCTATGCACTTATTAGGTCCTATAATATCTGTTGGGTGTTCTATAGTGAAGTAAGCTCTGTACATATAGTGACCTAGTTGTAGTTCATCATGGAGGAGTTTTACAGTAAATAACGTCAACCTAACACCGAAAGGCAATGTAGCTAATGCTAGGTTATTAAATATCTATCTTGTAAGAAACAGTTTGAAACTTCAACATTTTAGTGGTTGTTCTGTTCATTTTCTTTATCGTAATCAGAATGTAGTTTCAAATGTAGTTTCCATGAAATTAGTTTATTAATTCCCCATTTGTTTAGTGATTGCGTACTTTTATTTTCAGTCATGAGGAGGAGTGTATTAGCTCTAAAAAAAATGATCATCTGAAGAGAGATTAATTTCATCCTCTTCACCAAAATGTAGTTGTTGTCCTTTTCCTCTAAGTTTTTACAATAATCAACAAACTTTTATGTCAACTCAAGTTGTTTTTCTTCCAGTACAAACTGCATGAAGAACAAGGAACTGTTATTAGCTAGTCATTGGCATTGTTTTTGCTTGTCGTCACTTTCCCTGGAAGTGACTGTATACGGAGAAGCTTTCCTGCATCCATGAACTTGTTGAAAAACAAGTAATAATTTTATATCAAATCATTTAATTTAAATCGTTAGGACACTATTTGAAGTAGGACAAACATTTAATTAACGAACAAGACTACCAAACAAATCATAAATTTACTGCATCATTACCCGTAAATTATAAAACAGTTCCACAGTTAATACATTCGAACATGTAGGAAGATACTCATGCAATAGCTGGTGTTCTTATTTATGGTTTATAAGTTGTACATTTACATTTATTGACATTTTTCTAAATATAATTATATTTATTAGGGAGTTTAACGTCTACTTCGGAATCAAAGCCCATATTGCTGACGACAAAAGGAAATTAAATACAAGGGACTGGAAGAAACAGTCAGAAAAGAAAGTGACTCCATGAATATAGTAAATTCCCAACAGTTTATGGCAAAGCTAATGGATGCAGAAAAGCTACTTGGTGAATACTCACTTATCAAGGAATGTGACGAAAAGGGACACTTAAGCACCGGTGGCTGCACTCAAGGATGGAAGAGCAAAATGAAGAGGTGAAAGTTGGTGAAGCCTATGAGCCTTATTATTGAAGAAGTAGATTTAATAATAAATATTTTATCTAACTATGCATCTGCATTCAATAGATAATAACTTTCTTATAGCGGCTTTCTATCAGATTTCCACCTTAATACCATAATACAATCTTTAAGAGCTAGATGATGCCTTTTTAATTACTTCTATTAATATTATAATGAGTAGTGAAGGTAGAGATTAAGTAATATTATATTACGAGATATAACAATAGGGATAATAATGCAATTAACTTATCCAAGGTGAGAGCCTCGCGTTATCTCCGCCATCTTGAGTGGTTCGAACAAAGAAAACTCAGCGTTTACCTAATTTTGTATAATTAACCAATTAAAAACTTATTTCGGTAGTTAACTTCAATTGAAAAACAATGAGGGAGAAATTTTATATATAACAGTTCTAACTTTTGGATGAAATTAAACGAGTCTTAACATTCTGTTTATTTACAGTCAGATAAAGTGAGTCTATGAATTTCCTAAACTTTAATAATTGTGATGTTTGTAGATATTTTAAAATTGATCCGAGTACACGACGACAAATTTGAAAAATTTGAAAATAATAGTAAATTAAAAAAACTGTGATTTATGAAATTAGCATAATGCAGTGACTGTTTGTTCTGATAGTACATCATCACAGTGACTCTTTTCTCTGATAGTACATCATCACAGTGACTCTTTTCTCTGATAGTACACCATCACAGTGACTCTTTTCTCTGATAGTATATCATCACAGTGACTCTTTTCTATGATAGTACATCATCACAGTGACTCTTTTCTCTGATAGTACATCATCACAGTGACTCTTTTCTATGATAGTACATCATCACAGTGACTCTTTTCTCTGATAGTACATCATCACAGTGACTCTTTTCTCTGATAGTACATCATCACAGTGACTCTTTTCTCTGATAGTACATCATCACAGTGACTCTTTTCTCTGATAGTACATCATCACAGTGACTCTTTTCTCTGATAGTACATCATCACAGTGACTCTTTTCTCTGATAGTACATCATCACAGTGACTCTTTTCTCTGATAGTACATCATCACAGTGACTCTTTTCTCTGATAGTACATCATCACAGTGACTCTTTTCTCTGATAGTACATCATCACAGTGACTCTTTTCTCTGATAGTACATCATCACAGTGACTCTTTTCTCTGATAGTACATCATCACAGTGACTCTTTTCTCTGATAGTACATCATCACAGTGACT
Organism: Caprella mutica; assembly: GCA_947561585.1. NCBI lineage: Eukaryota > Metazoa > Arthropoda > Malacostraca > Amphipoda > Caprellidae > Caprella > Caprella mutica. Next base: position 434,843 of record CANNZV010000025.1, read on the forward strand.
CTTTTCTCTGATAGTACATCATCACAGTGACTCTTTTCTCTGATAGTACATCATCACAGTGACTCTTTTCTCTGATAGTACATCATCACAGTGACTCTTTTCTCTGATAGTACATCATCACAGTGACTCTTTTCTCTGATAGTACATCATCACAGTGACTCTTTTCTCTGATAGTACATCATCACAGTGACTCTTTTCTCTGATAGTACATCATCACAGTGACTCTTTTCTCTGATAGTACATCATCACAGTGACTCTTTTCTCTGATAGTACATCATCACAGTGACTCTTTTCTCTGATAGTACATCATCACAGTGACTCTTTTCTCTGATAGTACATCATCACAGTGACTCTTTTCTCTGATAGTACATCATCACAGTGACTCTTTTCTCTGATAGTACATCATCACAGTGACTCTTTTCTCTGATAGTACATCATCACAGTGACTCTTTTCTCTGATAGTACATCATCACAATGAATCTTTTCTCTGATAGTACATCATCACAGTGACTCTTTTCTCTGATAGTACATCATCACAGTGACTCTTTTTTCTGATAGTACATCATCACAGTGACTCTTTTCTCTGATAGTACATCATCACAGTGACTCTTTTCTCTGATAGTACATCATCACAGTGACTCTTTTCTCTGATAGTACATCATCACAGTGACTCTTTTCTCTGATAGTACATCATCACAGTGACTCTTTTCTCTGATAGTACATCATCACAGTGACTCTTTTCTCTGATAGTACATCATCACAGTGACTCTTTTCTCTGATAGTACATCATCACAGTGACTCTTTTCTCTGATAGTACATCATCACAGTGACTTTTTTCTCTGATAGTACATCATCAAAGTGACTCTTTTCTCTGGTAGTACATCATCACAGTGACTCTTTTCTCTGATAGTACATCATCACAGTGACTCTTTTCTCTGATAGTACATCATCACAGTGACTTTTTTCTCTGATAGTACATCATCACAGTGACTCATTTCTCTGATAGTACATCATCACAGTGACTCTTTTCTCTGATAGTACATCATCACAGTGACTCTTTTCTCTGATAGTACATCATCACAGTGACTCTTTTCTCTGATAGTACATCATCACAGTGACTAATAATATTTGCGTTACAATTCTCGTTGTTTTGGTTCTTGATTTCCAAGTAAAAAAAGTATGCCCGCAGCTGCACCAATAAAAAATAGTTTGGCGGAGTTACCTTCAGAGGCTCCGCTGATGAATCGAATAACTTTTGTTGTGGTTTTGGCGCAAAGACACCTTCAGTATTTACTAAATAGTTAATTTCTTTAGTCTTTTTTATGTTAAATATTTAATCTGTTTGGAAAGTATAGTTACAGAATACAATATTTACACTGAACTTCCCCCAAGATTGTCATTAATTTCTAAATATTAATGGACTATTATAGTCAAACCCAATTGATGCAAAATAAAAGTAGAGGGCTAGAACTACCAAAACAAGTTTGAGATATTTTTATACCAATCATCCAAAGCAATATACATGCAAACGAACACACAAACCTCAAGGAGAACATAACTCCTGCCCAGGAGACAATAAACAGTAAGATTCTCCCCGAGATACTATGCTAATGTAATAATGTGGTCATAAACGCTTCTCTTGATAGGCATCCTTCTGTAGTTAGAGAGACAGCAGGGGAGTCCTTTAGTCCTTACGCTCTTATTTACTTGAAGGAAAAAGATGCTAAATAAATAGCTAACTGTTATATACTTTGAAATGTGAATCAACTTTTAAAAGTCTTATTATCAAGTAAATACGTCACCTGGCGGTGAAAATGTAAAGTTCTGTGAGTGCGTTTGTCATGTTTGTGTTCATAATATTTATCAACAATTCTGTGCTGACGCCATCTAGCGGTATTTTTTTTATTTTTTTTTAGTAGGGGTTTAACGTCTGCTTCGGAACCAAAGGCCATATCGCTGACGTCAAAAGGAAATTAAATACAAGGGACTGGAAGAAGCAGTCAGAGAGGAAAGTGGCTCCATGAACAAAGTCACTTACCACCGTCGGTGACAATGCTCATGGATGCAGAAAAGCTACTCCGTGAATGCAGTCACTTACCAAGGAATGTGACGAAACGGGACACAAGCACCGGTGGCTGCACTCACGGATGGAAGAGGAAAATGAAGAGGTGATAGTAAATGAAGCCTACGAGCCTACCTAACACAAAATCTAAGACCTCGTAGTTGAAGAGCATAACCCTAGCGCTATCCTTTAAAACTGCAAGTAGCGTTAAAAAAATAATAAACATGGTAAAAATGAAAAAAGACAATCCATAATCCAAATTACAACAGTTCGGGGCCCAAGGGACGCCACCCCCCTTCTCTTCCATTCACCACAGACAGCTTCAGGATAGAGCCCCTGGGGGCCCATCTAGCGGTACAACCAACTATTTATCCATTTATATAAACCCTAATTTCTCAGCGGTTTCATTATATTAAGATGCGTAATTTCTAGAGTGTGTCTGAATTATGTATGTATAATATATAGTTATTGTTATAAAATAATATAGGAAAAGAAAAATTAACTTAACAAAATTTCTTAATTCGTAAAGTTTAAATGTAAAGTTTTTTGAAAGATAAATGTACGTAATTTTTAATTAATTTGTTATTCGTTCAATTTTTCGCATTTCTTAATAAGTTTATTCCGAAGTTAATCCGATTAAAAAAGCTGTAATAATATTATCATGAAACTTATTCAACTGTAAATAATTACCTTCATCAAATCCAATATCTTTTAAGAGAAAATCCTTGTTAATTTTAGCAATGGATATTACTCGTGCAAATTATTTCTATTTTACTCGTAAAAGAATGTTAATTTGAAATGCAAAACAGGACACTTTTTCTCTTCCAGTTCATTTCTCTGTTGGCGATGCAAAAAAACAAAAGAAGCGCATGCAAGGGAGATCATCTGAAGATTTATTTCGACTTGAAGTCACATTGAAAACACGGAGCTAGTAACCAGAAGTCCATTCTTGTCCGAATGAATGTCACGCTGTAAATATTTCAGTGCCACCTTCGAGTGACATAGAGAGTGAGGGATGGCACTGGCAAGACTATGTATGAAGAAGAGGGAAGGAGATAGGACAGGCAAGCACGACTATGTCTGAAGAAGAGGGATTGATATAGGACAGGCAAGCAAGACTATGTCTGAAGAAGAGGGATTGAGATAGGACAGGCAAGCACGACTATGTCTGAAGAAGAGGGATTGATATAGGACAGGCAAGCAGGACTATGTCTGAAGAAGAGGGATTGAGATAGGACAGGCAAGCAGGACTATATGGATGGAGAATTGGGGACTCAAGACGCAGATGAAAATTATAGGGAAGGCTTTCTCGAGTTGAAGAGGAAAATGAAGAATCAATGGTGCAGGTGAATCTGTTACAACGGTCAGGCTAATGTACTAAAAAATGAGCCTTTATAGACAACAATGGCCGTACTTTTCTTACGTTAAGAAACCCTACAAAGTTTCTAATTCCAAATTTAATAAAACCTATAGCGACCATTGCTGTCTATGAAAGATCATATTAATGCATAGGTTGACTTTAGTAACAGTTTTACCTGTAAACGAGACTACCAATCTGAGAATAAACGTTGTTTGAGAATTTTGTAGTATAGCTATATAGATAGGTTTTCAAGTCACAATAACTAACTATACCCAATCTTTTAATTCTTAATATAATCTTTAGTCTCATTCAAACCAATCCTCTCCTACAGATCTATGAAATTACCTTATGTTCAGTCAATGTTTTTCTCTCGTCCCATCAGAGGCGAGGCATCCATCACTTACTGACTCATTCAATGGACCTCAGGCAAGAAAAGCGAGAGATTTACGGACAGATTTAGCAGGTAAGTTCTTTGCATGGCAAGTACAAGGCACTTGATTTATGCTACCTATTTGCATATTGATTGTCTAAATATTTCATAAAGCCAGTTGCATGGCTAGGTTAGGAGGCCATAGTCAAGAAAAGGATAGAAAGATAATAGGTGTTTGCTAAGCATATTTTATACACGGAAAAGATATAGATTATGTGAAATAATGTTCATGCAATATATTCACATGTTTTTATACCGTTCAGCATCAATAAACCATCGCAATAAAATATAAAAGGAATTCGCTCTTCAAGGAATTTAACTTATTCATGTTATTTTTATTCATTTATCAATTGAAAAATAAGGATTACCGTTAGGACAGACCTAAAATGATAACATTTCACTTTATTTATTAGTTCCACATATGTATCCTCAGTGCTAAATTATGACGTCAAGAATCTTTGTGTATCAGAGCAATGTGACTGCAGTAAAATGTGACATATCGTCTGAAATTGGAGAAATTCATTCACAGATTTCTTTGCGTAACTCAATTTGAAAGACAGGTCAGGGGGAAGAAAGAGGGTGGTAGACATGGAGCTTGTGAAGACAGGTCAGGGGGAAGAAACAAAATAAATAGGGTCAAAAGATGACGTCACTAACAACTGGCTTTACCGTGAAGTAAAAAAGGAAAGATATAAGAGCATGTACCTAATTTCAAATAACAAATACAGTGATACCTATAACAAAAATACTAAAAAAATTAAAGTCAAAATTATGATTTTTGGAATTACTAATATGAGTGTGACGCGTAGCCATTATACTACCACAAATTATTACTTTTTCCATTTAATAAGTCTTTCTCAAACAAAAGAACAGTTATGTGACAGAGTGTGCGGTAGACAGACAGACGCGGCTCTTATTTTAGCACCCAGTCTATTGTCTTTACTACTTAAAATTAGTAATTTTCATTTGTGAATTAAACTGAACTACAATACTGAAGACTAATTGAATAACACTATATATTATTTAGTATACAGTCCATACTCTATAGTCTAAAGAATAAATGGTGTAAGTCACTATTCCTAGCATCTAAATGGTGTAAGTCACTATTCCTAACATCTAAATGGTGTAAGTCACTATTCCTAACATCTAAATGGTGTAAGTCACTATTCCTAACATCTAAATGGTGTAAGTCACTATTCCTAACATCTAAATGGTGTAAGTCACTATTCCTAACATCTAAATGGTGTAAGTCACTATTCCTAACATCTAAATGGTGTAAGTCACTATTCCTAACATCTAAATGGTGTATGTCACTATTCCTAACATCTAAATGGTGTAAGTCACTATTCCTAACATCTAAATACTGTAAGTCACTATTCAATCCTTTGTTTTCTTTCTGTCTCTTTAATTTCAGTCTCGTTCTTTTTCTTCAGTTCTCAGGAGACCGAAATAATTAGCTGAAAATGTCTGCAGATGTCCTAATGAGTTCTTTTGTTGCTCTTAAAATGGAAATAATTATTCTAACTAATTACTAATACCTAAATAAATAGAATTAAACACACCCAACCAATTCAACAGTCAGGTTCTAAAAAAATAACAAAATGCTAAGCAGAAATTGAATTACTCCATAGTAGTTATATTCAAATACTCAAAATAGTTCTACAAATATTAAAAAATAGTTCTACAATTATTCAATTATACAAGCAATTTACATTTTTTGTTTTAAATTTAAAATTTTGAACAAACATCACTCTCCCGATTTAGGATTACCTCACTGAATATTAGGCTTTACTTTAGCTGAATATAGTCACAATGTGGCCAATGAGGCGGAGAAACAATCGATGTCTTTAGCTACAAAGTAACTCGTATATTCTAACCTAAACACCTGGACAGTGGATAACTAAATTACCCTGCAATTTGTAAAGCAACATAAGATATTGCTAAATTGTGTTGTTAATATTAATGATAAAAAATAAGCAAGTTTCGGTGTTTTGAAAATAGAAAACTTAGGACTTTTTTGTGTAGCTTAAGAGTTATAAACAAACTAAGAATTACTATTGTGCAATATTCTTCTTTCAATGTGAAAAGCTTCGTTTAATGATCCTGGAATCCCCGCACAATTTCAAAACTATACAATAGTTATTTTTAGAAAAAGTTTCTTTGAAAAGCGTCTCTGATGAATAATTTGGGGTGAGTTCTGCAATAAGCAAGATGGTTCGTGTCAATTAGTATGCCTGAATAATAACTTAAAAGTCCATACAGATTGTAAATCGAACAAGTAGAGTACATCGACATCACATTTTGCCCTTAAATTCGACATGGCTTCGACATAGAATTCTACTCTAACATTCCGTCGATGAGTCAGCACAATATTCTGCCATTACATCCTACTCTATAGGTCTCAATTTGTATGATTCAATTTGACTTTAGGAAATAAATTATCCAACAAGCTTCCGAAATACAATTGTTCAACAAGCTTCCAATAACAATTGTTCAACCAGCTTCCAATTACAACAATTGTTTAACCAGATTTCATATGGCAATCACTCAACCAGCTTCTATAATGACAGTCACACAACCAGATTATAACAATTGCTCACCCTGCTCCTGTAGATTATCTATGTGACACTTTGACTTCAAAGGAAACTCAAAGTAGCATTTAAAACTAAGGTAATAGACACTTGTGTTCATTTACATGGAAACTGACCATCTGCTGATGTATTACATTGTACTCTTCAAACTGTAAATAAAGAGAAGTCTTCTCGCATCATTAGTTACTCATTAGATGAAAAAAAATCCTACTGGGGAGCTAGGCATGAGCAGTAATAAATTGTACTGATGTTATTTGGGTGATGTTTCTTCTTTTACTACAGTATAGACTATAGAGTATGATCCGAGTTATAGCAAGGTTCTACATTTTCATCATAAATGCGCATATATCTCTGGGAGCACATCTCTTTACGAGCACATCTTTCTAGGAGCACATCTCTCTAGGAGCACATCTCTCTAGGAGCACATCTCTCTAGGAGCACATCTCTCTAGGAGCACATCTCTCTAGGAGCACATCTCTCTAGGAGCACATCTCTCTGGGAGCACATTTCTCTGGGAGCACATCTCTATGGGAGCACATCTCTATGGGAGCACACCTCTATGGGAGCACATTTCTCTGGGAGCACATCTCTCTGGGAGCACATCTCTCTGGGAGCACATCTCTCTGGGAGCACATCTCTCTGGGAGCACATCTCTCTGGAAGCACATCTCTCTGGAAGCACATCTCTATGGGAGCACATCTCTTTGGGAGCACATCCCTCTGGAAGCACATCTCTATGGGAGCACATCTCTCTGGGAGCACAACTCTCTAGGAGCACACCTTTCTGAGAGCACATCTCTATGGGAGCACACCTCTCTGGGAACACATCTCTCTGGGAGCACATCCCTCTGGAAGCACACCTTTCTGAGAGCACACGTTTATGGGAGCACACGTTTATGGGAGCACACGTTTATGGGAGCACATCTCTCTGAGATCACACTTTTATGGAGCACATCTCTCTGGGATCATATCTCTTAGGAGCATATCTCCCTGGGAGCACATCTCTCTGGGAGCATATCTCTCTGGGAGCATGTCTCTTAGGAGCATATCTCCCTGGGAGCACATTTCTCTAAGAGCATAACTCAGTGCCACTGTGTTTCTTTTCACTTTTAACATACAAATTTAAGGACAACTGTATAATAAAAAAACTTTACTATTTTACCCAAACAAAACGGAAACTTTCAAAAATAAACGAATTAAGAAATTGAGTCAGTCGATTCTTTTCAAGCTCATTTATTTTCATAATTGAGAAACAAGGAAGCCTCTTCCAAAGCTCTAACTTATTCTAGATGCAGCGTCTACATTACTAAAATTTAATTCATGAAGAACATAATTCAATTTTCGAAAAATCACTTCGAGTTACTTCATTCCTGAATGAAATCCATTAATTAAGTTCAAAGCTATAGGTTTAATTATCCCCAAGAAGAAGAGAAACAACAAGAATCACACCCAAGTTATAGATTTCAGGGGAGGATTCCAATATCTCATTCCACTGATGTTCTCTTAGATATTGTATTTGGATCAATTCATTATCTTGAAAATAAACATTAAAACTATGATCACATAATATTTCCATTCAGAAAATAATAAATACCAACATTCGATCATTACGATCTCCACAGCTCCCCAAACGACAATAACCAATAATGCTTTCTCAGCATTTCCTAGATTGTGCATAACATGTTTTCTCTTCAAGAAATAGAGCCTAATAACCAGTGTTATTGTCTGTAGTTCTTGCTATCACAAACACATCTGCAATAACGCACATCGATGCATTATGCTGCCAGAATTCCTAATCCGCTCATCGGTAATGCTCTTCGGTGGCTTTGTCGTTATTATCAGTAATTCGAAGCACTGTACTTATGTATTATTAATGTACTTCAGTTAGTGTTACAAAGTCTAACTTCTCTCTCAGTTTCAATTTTCTAATCATGGATTAATAAAGACTAATAATATACAGTGTGTATCCTCGTAGTGTTCCACATTCTAAACTTTAATAACTAACTTAATAATGGTTTAATTGGAACTCGGTTGGTTTTGAAACAATTTCAAGATTTGGAATTGGGTTAGGAAATAAATCCAAGTTCACTTCTGAAAACTCGTGATGGATTATTTTTTCAACTCATTTTTTGGGTAAACTTTATAATTTGTGATTCCCCATACAACGAAATCACAAGGTGTAGGATCAGGTTATCATGGTGGACACTTAATGTTCATGTCGCCATCTGAACCTCTGCCAATGCACCTGTTTGGAACCTTTCCATTCAGTCACTGTCTGACAGTTCTTGACCAATGAGGTGGGGATCCATCTTGCATAAAGGAAAACATTCCTGAAAAGCAGGTCAAAACCCTTGATAGAGTGAATAGGAATAATTATCACTTAACATTTGTATCAAGGAAAACTGGGCATAGATTTCCCCCATCCCATATGGTCATATACCCGGCAATTCGAAGTGAATGAAGTGACTTCTCTGCTGTCCAGTGAGGATTACTAATCCAGAAGTAGCGACAGTTGTGAGAGTTTACCCCCACCGTGGATATGGAAATTTGTTCCACCAGAAAACATTAGTTAATAAAGGAAATCCTGTGAATGCAAAATCTTTTCTAAACTTTCTTTAGTAAATACCGTTCTTGCTGCATTGTCACTTGGTTTAGTTTTGGAAAATAAACATAGATGCGTATATAATAATTAAAACTATTAAGTCTTGAGATTCTTTTAAAACCAACAAAATTCAAAGTAAACCAATATTCAGGAAGTTATTAATGTTTAAAATTTAGCCCATATGTGTATACAACCTGCAGATATAACTAAGATAGGTATATTTAAATTAGTACAGAAAGTTAACTTAGTTGCTTTAGAGCTAAATACCATATCGCTGGCGTTAAAGGAAAATAGAATACAAGGAACACGAATAAACAATCAGGAGATAAAATCCCTCCAAGAGCAAAGTCACCTACCACCATACGGGAACAAAGATCATGAATCCATAAAAGTAGTTTCGTTCACTTTAATTTTATCTAATGATAGCAAACGTTCAACTCTGAAGATAGAATAACATCCTTGTGTCAGCAGAGCAATGATACCCGTGCTAATGTTTGTTGACTGTTTTCTCACCAAATCTCTGAGTAGCTCTCATGTACTTAATCTCCGCACACAGAACACCAAGAGAGATGTTTGTTGACAGAGCAGATGAAGACCTACTCCTTGTCAATAAACATGTCTATTTGCGTTATGATGGGCACATACACTAATGTATGGTTCCACATTTGACATGGTTAACAATTAAAATATGAGAGTTTGAAAGTATTCTAATTGATTCGTAATTATTAGTGAAACTTATTGATAATTTTGGAGAACGTATTTTTCTAACAACTAATAGTGTAATATATTAGCTAAAGATTACGAAGAGTCTGTATAATCTAATAATCAGGTTAAATTACTTTCGAAAAGATATATCTGACCTAACATTGTAACAATTTTGAATAATAAATAAAATTATCGAAAGTGCTGATCATAAGATATATTACACAATAAGTACTTTTCTTCTCGATTTCATTAATCTGACGAATGACGCAACAGTCCCCAGATTGACTTTATTACCTCAGGACATCCAAATCTCCGCAGCCAGAAAGTCATTAGCTTGAGTTTGCTCTCCTGATTGTATCACGTGCAGCCACCTGAGTGTTCTGTTAAGGTAGCTTCGGCATTTCTTCTTTTCTAACCAGGAATACGAGTCTTCTTTGATGAAGTGAAGAGTACACCTAATTGCAGGAATTGTAGGTAGTTACATTTCTTCTTTTCTAACCAGGAATACGAGTCCTCTTTGATGAAGTAAAGAGTACACCTAATTACAGGAATTGTAGGTATAATTACTGTTTTAGTGAAGTTTGAAGTCTATTGAAATTGAGATGGACGAATGGGTGAAAAGTTTTTACAGTATACTATTGAAAAATATAATTGAAGAGTATAAACGTAGAGATAGTCATCATCAATATATTATCATAATTTCACATTATTCTTTTTTAATGAATATTTTCACAAAACAAATATTTGGATAAAATCTATCTAACAGATGCAAAAACATTTTGATTAAGAAGTTCAAATGATATGTTACTAAATATTTGGTTATTTCACATCACAGGTAATTCGATTGATACTATATCGAACAATGGTTAGAGTTTCATTAATGGTTTAATATCAACAAAGTTATTTCACCCACCTCTTCACCCATTATTTCCTCTCTAGAATAATCCCAGCTCTTCTTCAGCACAAGAAATCCCTCACAAACTCGTTCATATTTAGTGTTTTGACTGAAAGTGAGGTAGTAAATGAAGGGACCTGAAGTTCACAAACTAGCGGACTGAGTGGCCTGTTGTGTAGCAGACTCCCCTTAGAACTCTATGCAAACAGGAAAACTTCCAATCTAAAATATCATCAGAGGCCAAAGTTATACCAAGGATAATGTCCTTAAAGCTATTCATAAGCGTGCACACTAATACACCCTCCATTCATAGAATTCTCTGAAGGAAGATCTCCTTTAACTTCCTTTATGCTGAAGAGTCCACAACTTCATTGCAACTTGGTGCAATGAAGTTCTGATCGGAATATCCGACGTACCTTTAAACTTCAAAGTTTTTATAGTTTGTCACAACTTTCAGCACATAGATCACTAATGTATTTATCCTCACAATAAATGAGACGACATAAAGATGCTAAAATGGAACAGAAATGACCTCTTTAAAATATCTCCCATAACAAAACCTTTTTAGAAGAGCGGGGTGAATTTGTGATAGCAGAGTTAAACAAATAATTCAACTATACAAAATTCAACTGATCCTTTTTATCTCCGCAACAATTGCAATAAAATTACCAGATAATAGAAACATTTAGGGTAAGCTTTTTAATTCACATTGTTACGTAACTTCGTGCTGTAACTTTGAACATTTGTTTTTAATGATGTAAATAGGGTAAATGCAAACATTATTCGGTAGTAGGAATAGGAATAATAGGATAAAATTTTCCTTTAAATAATGTTGCTAACACTTAAAAGCACAGTAAATATGTGTGCAATATTATTTAGGAATGATAACATCAAGTCTATGCTATAGTGAAAAAACTCCTTTTGGAGGTTTTAATATGGTATTTGATTTTTTTTATTCGAGTCAAACTCTTGAATTATAATCAATCACATGACCAGTTGACCACCATAAACCACAACTTGGCACAGCCCTAACTAAAACTACCCACATGACCAGTTGACCACCATACACCACAACTTGGCACAGCCCTAACTAAAACTATTCACATGACCAGTTGACCACCATACACCACAACTTGGCACAGCCCTAACTAAAACTATTCACATGACCAGTTGACCACCATACACCACAACTTGGCACAGCCCTTACTAAAACTACCCACATGACCAGTTGACCACCATACACCACAACTTGGCACAGCCCTAACTAAAACTATTCACATGACCAGTTGACCACCATACACCACAACTTGGCACAGCCCTTACTAAAACTACCCACATGACCAGTTGACCACCATACACCACAACTTGGCACAGCCCTAATTAAAACTACCCACATGACCAGTTGACCACCATAAACCACAACTGGGCTCAGCCCTAATTAAAACTACCCACATGACCAGTTGACCACCATACACCACAACTGGGCACAGCTCTAACTAAAACTACCCACATGACCAGTTGACCACCATACACCACAACTGGGCACAGCCCTAATTAAAACTACCCACATGACCAGTTGACCACCATACACCACAACTGGGCACAGCCCTAATTAAAACTACCCACATGACCAGTTGACCACCATACACCACAACTGGGCACAGCTCTAACTAAAACTACCCACATGACCAGTTGACCACCATACACCACAACTGGGCACAGCCCTAACTAAAATTACCCACATGACCAGTTGACCACCATACACCACAACTGGGCACAGCCCTAACTAAAATTACCCACATGACCAGTTGACCACCATACTCCACAACTTGGCACAGCCCTAACTAAAACTACACATGAACTTTCTCAATTCACCGTAAAGTTAGTTCATCGAAGCTAAATTACAATTTATTAATGTGTGCAAATTTATCGAAGATAAATTACAAACTATTAATGTGATTTGATAAATAATTTGATTCAAAGATAATTTCTTCGAATGCATAATCATCTTCTACCAGAACCTACCATTATATTCATGCCTCTAGTTTAACGGTTAAATTCATTGTTGTACTTTATCTTTGCTATATTCATTGTTGTACTTTATCTTTGCTATATTCATTGTTGTACTTTATCTTTGCTATATTCATTGTTGTACTTTATCTTTGCTATATTCATTGTTGTACTTTATCTTTGCTATATTCATTGTTGTACTTTATCTTTGCTATATTCATTGTTGTAGTTTTGACAATGCAGTATTTAATCGAAATTTGAGAGATTTGATGGTGGAATTTAGTATTTGGTGGAAATTTATAGGATTTTGTGGGAATGAGATTGTATATGGCGGAATTTTCATATTATGTCGAATTCAGTAAATATTTGGGCGAATTTTTACATCTTGCAGAATATTATAGTGTACGGTGTCGATTAATCAACAATTACTTGTGATCTACACAATAATGAAGATGAATTCAGGATTATTATCATTCTACTGATATTAATGAATCGATTATATATTTATATTTAGAATACAATAATATTATTGATAATTCGAAGATATAATGCACTCCACTGTTTCATTTAGTATTTCAATTTGAACATTAATAATATCAAATCTAACATGTTTAGTCGTTTATATTATACTAGTTTATTTTCCTGTTAATAATAACAGGTGTTAAATATAGATTCAAAAAAGGTTATCAGTATAAATTAGTTACAGCACACCCAGTAAAAATTTCTATCAAAGTTTTCTATTTTATTAATAATTGAATTTCCTCGAAGTAATCCGTATCCATGATATATATCATACCTGATTCTGGAGCGTGATATTTAATATTTATATATATATATACTAATGTATTTTTCTGTTAAAGGTAACGGCTTTTCAATACACTTCATCAATATAAATTTGTTAAACCTCATCCAGATAAAATTTCTAAAAACTTTTCCGATTTCATGAACAATTTAATTTCCTCAAACTAATCCGTGTCCAGGATATTGGATAATATCTACTTGAATTATTTCTGGTGCGTGATTTTTTTAGATATTTTTATACGTATATATAAAAACATATGAGGGATGATGAGCCCATTGCATACGTACCAGTAATTGCAGTATTAATGATGAAAAAGCAGTTTGACATACCGTTAACTTTTTGCAATATTTTTGGCATCTCTATTACAAATTCTCATTAGTAGTAGAGATGTATTGACTTTAAATTCTTGTTCTAATTTATTCATTGCCTAGTACGAAATTCTTCGACGTATCACTTACAAGTATATATGTATGTGGTAACTAATTGTTATTGTTACTGGATTTAATTTTAGCCACATATACAGGCACTCTGTGCAGTATCCTACGAGCATTAATAACTGGTAAGAGTAATCTTGCTGTATGGTGGCATCGAGAAATCCTGATAATTTTGGGAACTTAATAATCCATAGTGGCATAAATGCTAATCTGTTGAATACTGGTAGATCGAACCAGTTAAACTCTCATTTCTCTTCAGAATTCTAGTTTGTAAAACAAGAAGTAATCAGTAATCAAGATCTTGTCGCATATGGTTTTGTGCGATTTTCAGCATTTAAAATAGTCTCAATTTCCATCATACAGTAGTTTATCAATATTTACATACTAGATTGGTACCTCTCAGTTAATAATTGTAGGATCAACAAAATAGAAAGTTGAAGCTATTTGAGAGTTTCCTACGATATTAAGATCAAAATGAACACCAGTGAACTTTTAGATGAATAGTTTCACAGGATATTATATAACTAGAGTTCAAAAGTCTGGTAGATAGACTACAAATTTTCAGTTTCGGCTCAATCATATTAGAATACTTTTTGAAATTTCTAGCAACTTCAATCAGAACAAATTATTAACTCTACTATAACAGATTCAATTGGAATATGTCATATTAGCATTTTAAACTCTTCTTTCTTATTTATCATAATTACAGAAGATATTTCATTAATATATCCTTCATCTACATGTAAATAAGTAATAATAAATCTAATAAGAACATTTTGCTTTCATTCTACAGTACACATATATTGATTTAATGATCTATCCTCGACAGTAGTATTCACAAGTGATATTTTCCATAATAACAAAGATGTAATTTCAAAACGACGGTCCAACACAATATTTTTCATCTTAAAATAGGTAAATAAAATGAAGGAGGATCTGTTACTTTTGTATTAAGATACAATAAACTATAGAAATAATTATATTGCAATCCTTTAATTACTTGGAATAGAATATGAGCGCGATTCCTTGTGAAAATAACACGAAATAAAGAGTTAATTGACTTATAACTAGACAGAATATAAGACCGATTCCTAATGAAAATATCACGAAATGAAGAGTGAGTCGGGAAATAATTAGATATAGTATATAGGAACGATTCCTTATGAAAATAACATGAAATAAATAATTAATCGAATAAAAGTTAGCTATAGAATATTAGCAAGATTCCTCTTAAAAATAACACGAAATAAAGAGTTAATAGAGAAAGACTAGATATCATAGAATCAAATAAACAATAGAAATTGGAATAAACAAAAACATCTATAATAAAATTGCAATACAACGCAGCAATCCTTTTCAATACATGGAAAAACAGAGTATCAACTAATTACTAATTATCACAGGTATCTAATTAATAGTTGTTATGAATCATAAATATGTGATAAAATCTCAATTAGCCATGACGAATATTTAGGTTTCTACAATTTATTATTTTCTTTCTTGTGTAGATAGGTTGCTTTTAGATAGCGGAATTTGTTCCTTAATCGTACTGGACCATATTTCTGGAATAACTCTGGAATGTTTTCCTTGCATATTACGTCAATTTCAGAGCTTGTGTATGTGTTTCCTGCTAAAAGTTCTGACCAGAACAGATCATGAATTCGGTTTTTATCACTATCTAGGAAGGTCCTCTGTTTGGACTGGGATTTCATTTCTGCAAATTCTTCGAGTTGATCTGTGTCTTCACAATCTGCCAAGGAAGACAGAATTAGAATAATAATTAGATGCAGCTTTTTAGCAGTTTTTCAATCTTAATAACTCTGTTCTCTATAATGAACAAGATAGTAATCAAGAATTAAAAACTCATATAGCAATTGATTGTAGTTAAAATCATAAATTTTTATTGTTACCGAACAATGATCTAAAATATTTGCCTCAAATAACCCACCTTGTGACGTTAAAAATTCTTTCTCCATTGCTGCACACATGGATGAGCTTGCCTGAGCTTCCCCTGGTACATCTAAGAAAAAACGGAGGTTCATTCATCAGCTAATATTGAACAGACCATCAATAGTCAATAAAATATACTATATAACGAATATTGATGAGAAAAACATAAAGAATTGACAACTAACCTGAAGTGAATTCAACTTTTGAAGCTTTC
The DNA here is from genome assembly GCA_947561585.1 of Caprella mutica. Lineage (NCBI taxonomy): Eukaryota > Metazoa > Arthropoda > Malacostraca > Amphipoda > Caprellidae > Caprella > Caprella mutica. Next base: position 450,897 of record CANNZV010000025.1, read on the forward strand.
TCTTTGCTATATCCATGCTTTACTCGCATATGACTGGGAAGTTCGATCCGCTTAACGCCACATTCAGGACATTTTTTCTTTTTCTTCCTTTCTTGTCTTTTCGCTATACCTAACTCCACCTGAAAACAACCAAAATGTAATGTATAGCTATGACATCATATAAAAACAATTGCAATCTTCAATATAAACTCACCAGCACATCTTCGCGGTAAAACCCAATCCTTCCATCCAGAAGCTTTACTGCTCGCTTTGGTATGATAATGCTTTCTTCGTTCTGAAATGAAAACATAACTAATGAATTAGTCTTGAAGAAAGGAGACAATCCATAATGAGGCCCGCAATGTACATAGTTAAATCATCATTGGTCAAGGTAATTAGTCAATATGTAGTTACCTATCTAACCACATGAACATTTTATTTAGCTATAGCAATCATTCTAAATCTACATAACACTCACAATAATTAGCTACTATTATTCAAAACTTACATCAAAATCCTGAACAAGATCAGATTTAGGTTGAACGTTATTCTCTCCAATATCCTCCCCATTGAAGGTGATTAGATTACTTTGAGATGGTGAATTTGTATTCTCTGGTGCACCCATATAAAGCTCTGGCGCACCTACTGGGAGCTCTAGTGCATCCATATAAAACTCTGGTGCACTTACTGGGAGCTCTACCGCACCCATATAAAGTTCTGATGCACCTACTGGGAGCACTGGTTCATCCACTGGGAGTACTGGTTCATCCACTGAGAGCACTGGTTCATCCACTGAGAGCACTGGTTCATCCACTGGGAGCACTGGTTCATCCACTGGGAGCACTGGTTCATCCACTCGGAGCACTGGTTCATCCACTGGGAGCACTGGTTCATCCACTGGGAGCTCTGGTTCATCCACTGGGAGCTCTGGTTCATCCACTAGGAGCTTCGGTGCATCCACTGGGAGCTTCGGTGCATCCATTGTGAGCTTCGATACATCCATTGGGAGCTTTGGTGCATCCATTGGGAGCTTTGGTGCATCCATTGGGAGCTTCGGTTCATCCATTGGGAGCATTGGTGCATCCAATGGGAGCTTTGATACATCCATTGGGAGCTTTGGTGCATCCATTGGGAGCTTTGATACATCCATTGGGAGCTTTGGTGCATCCATTGGGAGCCTTGGTGCTCTGCTTCGACACTTAGGTGCTGTAACTTTAGGATAAACAACTGCAGTTTTGGTCGTGTTCAGATTTCGTCTCTTAGCAATGCCACACATCTGAAATTAAAATAGTTTTAAATTTTCACAAATCTGAAATTAAAACTGTAGTCAATTTCTATATTTGAATTAGATTGCATAAAATTTAAAATTATCTCAACTTTTCTACATCCACAAGGTAAGCTTGTAGCTAACAGTAAAACAATACCTTTACTCTCATATTGATAGCATCATGGTGTTTCACTTCTCTCAATGGCTGTGACCAGACAAGAACTTTCAAAGAATATTAGTCCATTTGTTTTCTTTGAATTTTTTTTTTTTTAACTTGAGGCTCTTGACCTGAAGATTTGATTGTCTTCATATTTCGTTTTTTACCCCTGCCACACATCTGAGATAAACAACTCTAGTTATCACAACTGTAAGAGCTTCAGCGTGTGAATTAGCTAGTTTACATCAAACTCAAAAGTATACTGACTTATCAATCATCTACATCATGTAGCTACAGAGTATTGAAGAAATATATGTTCAATAAATTGGTACCATAATGCAAGATAAAACTTATTGTAAACTAATAAAATTGATTTTCTCAGATGCAAAATAATCATAATGAAAGTAGGTAGCAATTATAAAATGGGGAAATAATTTATATCTTTAATTGTTTCTATAAATCACCAGATTTAGCATAATATAAAATGTAAAAATGGTTTCATTTTAACCAAAACCGGAAGTTACTATTATATGACTAAGCATTATTGAGAAATCATCAGAGATTATCCCTATCTGAAAAATACATTTTTAAGTAAATAAAATGAGGAAATGAATATTCATATCCTCGATATCTACCACATTAGCAAACACACTTCACCTGGGAATTTTTCTTGTATGATTACACAATACCTCCAGTCTCGGATTATTAGCATCCAGGTTCTTTATGTTAATATTTGTAAAGTCTAGATTTGTCTGCTAAATTTCATGTCTGTATTGGAATGAATATAAAAAGTTAGTGCTCAAACAATGATACTTATCACTATTAGCTAATAATATAATTGCATTTTTAATTTCAGGAGTGGAAGAATGAGAAACATGATGCAGAGATTTGAATAAAATAGATTGTGCTTTCATCATAGACAATCACTACTAGGGCCTAGTTACACAGTGCAAGTAAACGTGCGAGCTGATATTGCGAGTTAACTCATGTATACCCATTTCGTGTTTACTTGTCGTGTGTTTATGCAACACTGGGCATAAATGGGTAACTCGTAAGGCCAGCTCGCATGTTTAATCGCTCAGTGTACCCAGGCACTTAAGAGCTGAGCTACCAAATTAAAATGTTGACTATATCCAACTTGCAGAGTGTGGAACATTCTTCCAAGATTCACTGACACAGATCTAATACGAATATTAGACATTTGAACCTATAGCATAGTGTGTTATGTGAATCTAACAGATTTCAAATTGAGATAATTCTCCTTCAGTGTCTCCACTACAAATTCAGAATCTCCCTTAGCATAATTAATAGGAACATAAGAATTAATTCAAAACCTCACGTGGCAAAATTAATGGAAATATAGGTATAAACTCAAAATGTCATTCGACGAATTTAATCTTAACATAAAAATTAAACAAAATTCAATCTCAAGATAAATGAAAGGCAGCATATTGAGTTATTCAAAATCTTCCTCATAAATGAAATCTTGGACACTGGTATGCCACGAGTCTGCAAAGTGTGGCATATCAATCTCCAAGATTTCATTTATGAGGTCAATTTGTCTTCAAAGATTTTAAAGTCTGTCCTGTCTCCAAAATGACCAAATTTCTCAAAAAATTACATGTAAACCAGTCTGAAAAGTGTGGCCATGTCCCCAAAGATCTTTGGAGACATTTTATGAAGGAAAATATGTCTGAGCTAGATCTTGCCATCTTCTTGGAGACTATTTTCTAACTAATTCCTATGCTTACATGTTATTATTCGAGACATTTTTGAGAATTATGGTCATTTTGGAGACAGATTTGAAAATCTTAGGAGACAAATTGCCCTCAGAAATGAAATCTTAGAGACTGATATGCCACACTTTGCAGACTGGCATGATGTAAACATAGGAATTAATTAGGAAATGGTCACCAAGATCTTGTTCAGACCTATTTTCTCTCAAAAAACGTCTCCAAAGATCTTTGGCGGCATGGCCGCGCTTTTCAGACTGGAAAGTGGATTGGAGACAGATTTCAAAATCTTTGGTGACAAATTGGGTGAAATTGCTATGAAAATTGAAATCTTGGAGACTAATGCCACTGCCACACTTTGCAGACTGGTTCCTATCCAGTCTGAAAAGTGTGGCCACGTCGCCAAAGATCTTTGGAGACGTTTTTTGAAGGAAAATATGTCGAGCAAGATCTTGGTGACTATTTCTTAATTAATTCCTATGCTTACATGTTATTATTGGAGACATTTTGAGAAATTTTGTCATTTTGGAGACAGATTTCAAAATTTTTGGAGACAAATTGTCCTCAAAATTGAAATCTTGGAGACTAATAATAAAAGATGGGTGAATTTGTGAAGTTTATCCAGCGACAATTGAGGCCTAGAAATTGATCTCCTGAAGTATTCATCTAATACCCGGCGACAAATTAGTAATTAATTCCTATGTTTACATGTATTTATTGCCAGTTTGCAGAAAATGGGACATTATTAACATTTTCTATGCGAACAATTCTTAATTTCTTCCTATGTTCACATGCCAGTCTGTATTTGGTGCACAGAAACCCACTGACTTCTTCAAAAACTTTAAAAGCTGAAAAAATCCACCAATATATTACCAAAAATTTGGCTAATCCACCAGCATTTTCTCAATTTAGCCACCAAAAATGAATGGTAACATAGGAATAAATAGCAAAAATTCCACTGACTTTGCTGGAATATTTTTCTCAAGGGTGAAAAAATTCCACTGACATGTCAGTGGAATTTCCCATGAAATACAGACTGGTTTAAATGTAATGATGTACTTTGCTGAGAACAATACTAATAGCAAAATTATAGGATTTATTGGAGAACAGTTTACCACTACCAGGGTCCAACCGTCCAGTTCCTGCAATCTGGATTTATTGGAGAGTTTTTAGAAAATTTTGGTCTATTTGGAGAGAAATTTGAAAATCTTTGGAGAGAAATTGCCCTACAAATAAAATATCTGGAGACTAATTGTGCATACTTTGCAGTCTTGCAGACTGGACTAATATGGCATATGCCAGTAATGCCACACTTTGCAGACTCCAGTCTGTATTTGGTGCACAGAAACCCACTGACTTTTTCTAAAAGCTAAAAAAAATCCACCATAATATTTCAATAATTTGGCTGATCCACAAGCATTTTCTAAATTTTCCCACCCAAAATTAATGGTAACATAGGAATAAATAGCAAAAATTCCACCGACTTTGCTAGAATACTATCTTCAAAGGGGGAAAAATTCCACCGAGAAGTTGGTGGAATTTACCATGAAATACAAACTGGTGCAGACTAGGTTCCTATGTTACAATGTTAGTAAATAAGTAATGTTACCATTAACTTGGGCGAGGCCGTGAGGGAGTTTTTGAATTAATTCCTATGTTACCATTAATTTAGCTGAGGAAGTTTTGAATCTGCTGCTGAGAGCCACACATTGTCAGTTTTGTCACTGTGCAGTCTTGCAGACTGCAGAGTGGACATATAAATAACAAAATTTAGCATCTCTTGTGAGGACAGTCCTTAATTTCTTCTTATATCCACATGTATTTTACTGAGAACAGAAGTCAAAATAGAGGATTTCTAGGAGAACACTTAACTATTCCCTAATCCCTGCAGACTTGCAGTCTGGATTAAAAGTTATTTTAATTTAAGCGGTAGCTAGGTAGTTAATAAAAAAATAAGCATGCGGTTACTGACTCTTTACCCTATCATCTAATCTTAACCTTCACTGAAATATTTTTATAGACGAACTAAATTCATATCTTAACTAGTGACGTGGAAACTTGTGTACCTAGCTCCAGTGAAAAACACAGAGAGTTCTAAGTTTTACTTCAAATCTGGCGGTTGTTAGTGAAGCCGGTTAGCCAAAATATCTAATTTGCGGAAAACTTCGAGAATTTTATTTCGGCTATAAATTAATTTAGATCATAAATCAATATATGAGGAAAATCATGGCAATATCGTGTCTGATGATCTTTCCAATGATGCACCAGGTTTAATTTTTTTTGAAGAATCTTCAATAAATGTCTTGATGTAATAGAATATATTAATTAGATTCCACAATATCTTGATTTGAAACTTATTGATATTTGAATAACATTAGGGTAGTAGCTAGGTTATATGAATTTCACATGTGCCGATATCATTAAAAAACGAATAGATAGTTTAGTTTGAATTAAAATTGAAGGTTTTAATACTTTTTAAGCATTCTAGATCAATAAAACTATGAGAGTTCGACAGTAGTTAATTGACCCCTCAATATACGTAATAATTCGATGAAATACAATTCCTAATTTACTCACTGTAGAACGATTTACACCCAAATATTTATGATAAATTGATATATGTGTTTGAGGAGACTCATTCTATGATAAAAACCACGTACACCCTTATTTGTAATATATCTTATTATGTGTTATATGATTTGAATCGTGAAATTCCGCTAAATACCAAAGTAAATATGCCAGTGTGTGTCGCAATATCAAAATTAAGGTTGTTGCTTTATTTAAGTATTTCGTGGAATTTCATACCAAAAACTCTTATGATCGATTCAATTTGAATGAAGTAACTTGAATTTTAATTGAGTTATATCATTGGTGATATATACTTTCACATCATTCTCAGCAATTCGATTTCAGTCATTTCAAAATGATGATATCAAGTAATTCAGGATTAAGATTTCATGAAAATTTGTGGGTATCGATCTATTCCATTTGTTTAAATACAGTTACTTGAAAATTTGATATCTTGACATTGGATCTATTTTGGCTGATGTGCTTAAAATGAAGTGAAGTTTTTTTTACCAGTGATAATCTCGTGATAAGATTTTAGTCAATCTATTCTTATTTAATTAATTAAAGAAACTTTCATCATGAAATTCCACCAAATGCTTGAGTTAAGCAACAAACTCCATTTTGATATTGCAACACACACTGGCATATTTACTTTAGTATTTCGTGGAATTTCGCGATATAGATTAAATTGAACGGACTAATTGCAAGATATTAAGTAATTTTTTAATACAAAACTAACGTACATGTAATAAGCTTTCGAAAGATTAGAAGAATCTCAATTTTATCTGTCTTATAACCGAAATATCAAGTGATAATCGAATTGTATCACACAGAATTATCTTTGACACGCCAAAACAAATTCCGATGAAATACAATTCCTGAATTATTTGATATTCTGTACATAAGTATGAAGAATAATGATATACTTGAAATTTAAATTGAATGTCAGTTGTGTAAATAGTTTTTGTAAGAATTTTGAAGTGATTCTTCTGATGGAAATTTATTTAAATATATTTTAGTCTCAAAATTCCACAAAATATTCTTGGCAAGATTCTGATATGGAGAAAAATGATCTTAAAGTTAATTAATCCAGTTTAAATATTGCAGAAACCTTTTGGAAAATACTTCATAAGAATAGAACTACCATATTAATTATCATTTGCCACAATTGGCCTCCGCATAATTGAATAATTCACTTTTTTCAAGAATCGGTAAATCAGTGAAACAGCTCTCGAGCTGTCTGACACGCTCCTTATGACCCAGGTTGAATTTTTGAAATAAAATGGAAAATGATTTCCGAACATGTTGCAAATGAAATTAATTGATTTCTACAATGTTGCACGGTCAAAATGAAACATTTTCCACCTGTCTACCTGCCTCTTTTTTCGTTTTTCAGTAGCTTATCCACTTGAAGAGATATCCATGATAATGTATTTGGTGGAATAGCGCACATTTCAAACCAATTAAAATTTTCGCATTAATGCTGAGAGGTAAACAAAATATACCATTGATTTGCTTTTTTTCTCTACTTTCGAAAAATGTAAGGTGTTGTATCAAAATTTACAATTTTAAGAAAGATATCAACCGTGTTGTTCAATTCCACCAAAATTTGATATTTTGTCATAACTTGTTGTACTTTATCTTTGCTATATTCATTGTTGTACTTTATCTTTGCTATATTCATTGTTGTACTTTATCTTTGCTATATTCATTGTTGTACTTTATCTTTGCTATATTCATTGTTGTACTTTATCTTTGCTATATTCATTGTTGTACTTTATCTTTGCTATATTCATTGTTGTACTTTATCTTTGCTATATTCATTGTTGTACTTTATCTTTGCTATATTCATTGTTGTACTTTATCTTTGCTATATCCATTGTTGTACTTTATCTTTGCTATATCCATTGTTGTACTTTATCTTTGCTATATCCATTGTTGTAATTTATCTTTGCTATATCCATTGTTGTAATTTATCTTTACTATATTCATTGTTGTACTTTATCTTTACTATACTCATTGTTGTACTTTATCTTTACTATACTCATTGTTGTACTTTATCTTTACTATACTCATTGTTGTACTTTATCTTTACTATACTCATTGTTGTACTTTATCTTTACTATACTCATTGTTGTACTTTATCTTTACTATATTCATTGTTGTACTTTATCTTTAATATATTCATTGTTGTACTTTATCTTTAATATATTCATTGTTGTACTTTATCTTTACTATACTCATTGTTGTACTTTATCTTTACTATATTCATTGTTGTACTTTATCTTTACTATACTCATTGTTGTACTTTATCTTTACTATATTCATTGTTGTACTTTATCTTTACTATATTCATTGTTGTACTTTATCTTTAATATATTCATTGTTGTACTTTATCTTTACTATATTCATTGTTGTACTTTATCTTTACTATATTCAATGTTGTAATTTATCTTTACTATATTCATTGTTGTACTTTATCTTTACTATACTCATTGTTGTACTTTATCTTTACTATATTCATTGTTGTACTTTATCTTTACTATATTCATTGTTGTACTTTATCTTTACTATATTCATTGTTGTACTTTATCTTTACCAGCTCTGGATGGTGCCTTTAATATTAAGGAAATTATCACCACAGCAGTACGATGCAGAATCAATTTATTTACCAAGAAAGCTCCCTCGCTTAGAACTTACATAAATACAAATAAGGAGAGTTTGTATTTAAATTAGAGATATCATTTATTAGGGATTATTTATTCTATTTAGTGGACTTATATTGCAAATAAACGATCCCATAACATTTATTTATTAATAAGTTAGTGCTTGGATTTCAAAATGAAGTAATATTGAAATAATATTCTAGTATATTAATTTTTAAATGGTTATTTAATACAAATACAGAAATACAAATATTGTTTGTTAACTTTCAAAATTATTTACAAAAACTAATTTGAAACTAATTAACTAACCCCTCAAAATAATTTTTGTTTCAAACTTATTCTTAGAAAATGAAATATTCAAGGAGTGACAATTATATATTAAACTCCGAGACATGACTCGCTCTTATTACCATTTGTAATAAGTCTGAGTAGTGATTTTGGTAATAAAGGCTGGTCCTGCCTGTATATTGAATAAGTAGATTTACCCCTATCCGTGTTAAATGTTCCACTCCTGTTCTAGAACACTAACCAATTTACTGAGCATTTCATTCTTTATATCTCATGGCCAATGACACTCCAATTCTCTAAGACAGACGCATGAAACTGTTCAAGAAGATACAAATACGAGAATTTATTTACCTTTTTAGAGCGATTTGTTCCTGAGTCCAAATTTGAACTCTCAATTTATTTAGGTTTCCTCTAGGCTATTCTAAAGTAGTATTTATTGGTTATTGCATAGAAAGAGCCTAATGAAAGAGAATGAATAAAAGTTTCTTATGTAATAGGCAAACTAATAGAACTATTTCACAAAAATGATGGTTAACTTCGAATATTCAAATCAATTCAGGCACGGATGTAAAATTGAACTTACTTCAACATTCCAATTCATCTACAATTTTATGTTCAAAAATATAATTTTCATTAGAAAATATAACCGTCATTCTAATCTCGAACAATTATTCCATAAAGAAACTTTAAAAAAGCTTTTGAAACTCGTTCAGTCAAAGAAAAGTATCTGGAATTATTTTTTTGTAGTTTACTAATCTCACTTTTCTAAAAAGAAACGTTATTAATTATTGTGATATTTGTAGATATTTAAAATTAAACATGAAGACAAATTTACAAGATTGGAAAGTAATAGAATATTAGAAAACTGTGATTTATCAAATTGGCATAATACAAAAACCATTTTCTCTGGAATTCCTTTTTCTGATGGTACATCATCACAGTGGCTCTTTTCTCATCACAATTGTGTTACAAAGACGTACGGTCGGTACCTAAGCAAATAGGGTTAAGACATCACTCCCTACAAATGGTCTCTTTTCTCTAGATTGCCTATTGTGAATAGCAAGGGCGGCACATCAGCCATTATGTGTGTAGTTGTTGTGGTTAGGGCTGTTTGGTGGAGTTTTTCTTTTGTCCCACTAAGATTTACAGGCCGATGACTGCAGAACTCTTGGCAGATGTTGGGCAGTTATTGGCCGGCTTTTTCTGCTGATGGATTGGTGTCGGACTGAAGCTCTTTCGGAAGAGAAAATGGCTCTGATTGTGTTTGTTGTGTGCTTTGGTACGAGTTACGATATTGGAAAAAATAAAATATAGAAGCGGTTCAAAATTAGGTACCCTTTTCACTGATTTCAATATTCAATGCAAAGGACTTCGAAAAAATGGTCAGAAAAAATCAGATAATTTTCAAATAACCAATTCAGAACAATTGATTTTTTACTTGATTAGTCAATTAATATTTTTTAGTATATTACATAATGGTACAGAAACTTACTATAATCCAAAGTGTTGTATTTTCTCAGCTAGTGACATATCTGAAAGAACAGAGAGGAAAATACATTAATTAAAAATAGTGAGAGAAAAATATATAATGAATTTGGAGAATTTAATTACAAATTCAGTAAAATGGTAAATGTGAAGGAAGTATGAGTACATAAACCTTCAAATAATTCATGAAGAGCTATCGATGTTCACTAGCATTTTTTATTCAAGTGAATGCAGTTACTGCATAATTCATATCCACGACTGATAAGTGATACATGCATAGTTATTGCAGTCTGTATCACTTCTGATAAGTGATACATGCATAGTTATTGCAGTCTGTATCACTACTGATAAGTGATACATGCATAGTTATTGCAGTCTGTATCACTACTGATAAGTGATACATGCATAGTTATTGCAGTCTGTATCACTACTGATAAGTGATACATGCATAGTTATTGCAGTCTGTATCACTACTGATATGTGATACATGCATAGTTATTGCAGTCTGTATCACTACTGATAAGTGATACATGCATAGTTATTGCAGTCAGTATCACTACTGATAAGTGATACATGCATAGTTATTGCAGTCTGTATCACTACTGATAAGTGATACATGCATAGTTTTTGCAGTCTGTATCACGACTTTGAATATATTAGGAATATTTAATCTATATTCTAACAACATTATTGAGATAGCAAGAAAATTCTGATGAACGGTGGATATTTATCTAGAAAAAATACATTATAAATTATACTTCATTTTAGTAGAGGGTTTAACGTCTGCTTCGGAACCAAAGGCCATATCACTGACGTCAAAAGAATATTAAATACAAGGGACTGGAAGTAGCAGTTTGACAGGTAGTGGCTCCAAAAAACAGAGTCACTTATAACAACCAGATATGTTCATAACGGATTTCAAATAGATTTCACGTGAATTTAAAATCACTTAATCGAAGACCATTAACAGTACTCGGAAAGTGAGATAATATTTCCTACCTTCCTTCCAAATCTCTTATTTTCAGCCTATTAACTCTCAGCTTTATCCACTGGAGACACTTTGGCGGAAATAATTAGCCAGAGTAAACTTCAGATTACTAAAAAAGGGAAATTCTTCCGTGTTTGAAATTTGATAACATATTCTAAGTTAAAATATTTAATGTTATTTCAAAAGCCGTAGAGGAATAGTTTGAGGTAAAACCTCGAGAAAGTATTAATATTTGATAATAATCATTTCTTATATTAATCTACCGTATGTACAAATAAATATTCAATGTAAACAATTTTTCCGCTATATTTTCATTGGAAATTCACCAATCAATCTACAAAAATCCTCATTACTGATTCTATTAAAGTTACATAAACAATAATATTTGATAATAACCATTAATTAATCTTCAATATAGACAATTCCTTTCACTATTTTCATTTGAAATTCATCAATCGATCTACAAAAATCCTTATAAATTCAATTAAAGTTTTCATAGATAGAAACAAAATAGCTCTTAAAAGTCTAATCTGGCATCTGATATACTTGGAAACTTAGTGCAGAGTCAGCAGTTTTGTACAGTATAACAGACTGAAGTGAAATTAAACAGTTAATCACTATATTATAATGATCGAAATACTGTAATTTTGAAGATAGCTAAAAAAGTAGTAAACGTGTGTCCATGATGTCCTGTTTAAAGTCCCAGTATTTAATAACAACAGTCCTTATTTTCTTTGATTCTAAGCCAGTGTTGATATAAAGTACAGGACATTGCAATAATATTGAGCAAATAGAGTTAGAGTACATTCCCATGCAAACTTCGTGCAACTCTAATAATAACTCGGACTTGAATGGCATAACTTGGACCTATTTCCTTCAGTGTATTCACTGTTAGAAATTTAAAAAATGGGGAAGAGAACAATTTCGGTTGCAGATGAACTTTGTAGAGCGATAGAACACCAGGAGATATATAAATAAATTCTAATGTTTAAGTAAACTATATCGATTATATCCTGCAAGTAAATTGAATTTTGCAAGCAATATTTAGTCAAATATTGTAAATTGATGTAAATTAGAAAATATTACATTTGAACAAAGAGTTAGGTATTTCACAAATGTCCGAAAATTGATTAATATACTTGTGTAGATTTTAATATTATAAGACAAGGCACACCTATAAAACATGTAGCTACAGAAGAGGTTGAACAATTTCACAATTTGTATTTATTGAAGGGTAACAACTCTATTACCGGACACTCATTATAGCAATATGACAATGGTCGTTTACAAGGTCACAAAACAACCTGACCTTTAGAAATAAATCATTGACCTCCCAGTTAAAATTTGGTGCAGTATAGCGGACGTTTTACTGTAGTTTATGGCAGTCTCAGCATTTCTAAGCAGCGCTCAGCAGATAATCTCTGCTTTCTACAAATGTTTACCGCGACCTACGGAGGCCACTGCAGTATAAGGACGAGATAATCTGTGGAGGTTTGACGCGTTATTATCTGCCGAAAACTCTGGAGAACAGAGCATAGAAAATCTTCAGAGTTTATAGTCGATAATATTGGCTAAAATCTCCAGAGATTGAAGCACCACATATTTCTCATGAATCATAATCCAACAAATTAATTTGAACAAAAATACAACTTCTTTATCGATAGTGTAGCTAATAATAGGTAATAATAGCTATAGTTAATTAATTGGTGGATAGCCCTAATATAAAATAAACATTAATCACTATTGTTCTTGGTACTCAGCTATGGTTTGGCTCATTCAGTTTTATATTAAATCTATTGTTACCTAATATTTATTTAACCACGGATATCATTGAGTAATTTGTATGCGTTTTTATATTTCTCATTTGTCAGAGTGAACCACTAAATTTTTTTAAGTAACACTTATAGAAGATCAAAGCAATAGTGAAGTCTGACAATGTTGATATCAGGCTTTATCAGAATACAGTTTTTCTGTTTCTTCTCACTGAATGAACTGAAACAGCTCTCATCAGACTCACACATCGATCATGTAGGTTCTAATAGTACTTCCATGCGTACATATGACTGAGAATCGTAGTTACAGGAGACATTCTTAAATAATTTCCATGAATATCAAAGTGCTGATGCTTGATTATAGATAAAATGATTTATAAAGATAAATTATAAGCATACTAAACTACCATTGCATATAATGTTTTCAATTTATAAGATATTAGGTAATTATTTACCCTGATGTAGGTTATTATTCGTCAAATTAAACTTTTGGCATGTGAGAATATATAAAATATATCATATGTATATAGAATATATAATGACATTCTTATAAACAAGCTGACATTGGCCTTAGTTTAATAAGTTTACTCCAAAATGTATATATTGTATATAATGCATACAATATACTGCATATAGATATAGTTAGTACAGAAAATTAATTTGGTTCATCTAACAACGATTCAATATTATAAGTGAAATAATTGCAATAACTAACCAGTTAAAATTATATACTAATATTATTATAACATTAATCATGTATTTGTTCTTCATCCGCGCCATCTAAATAGGTATATTGGAATACAAGAATACCAAATAACACGAAATCATTATTGAAAAAATCAGTCATTCTTAATAATTATTTAAAGATAAAATCATTTCCATGCTGAAAATATTATAAACAGGGTTGCAAAACGAAATATATAGAACAATTATTTTGTACGTTCTAAAGAAAAATATCAGATTTTTTTATTGAGAACCATTGAACCTGCCGTATTTTCAATAGTTTCTAGTTTAAAATAAGGTTCTGTGGTGAATTAATGTTTTAAGTTATTAATTTATTGGTGAAAGTGGAATTGTGTATCTATCATGTGTATAGTATTTAAGAGTTCAGTGGTTATTGTATCCTATTGAAAAAAAAAAATAGCTATGCTAGGCTATATATTATATAATAAAGCCTATAGCTAATTTGTACTTTTTTGGGTTTTGAAATTCACTACCTACGGTCCTACCTAACTAGGTGCCTACTAGGCTACTCATGACACCAGTTATCTATCTGACAATAAATGATTTTTCACCTAGCTATGTATAATGTACTAGCACATAGGTATCAGGAAATGCACTGTAACATGTACTCCAAGTAGCCTATGTCCAAGTTACTCCCACTGTGACATATCTATGTACTAGCTACCCACAGCCAACAGGCGACTCAAGTTATTAGTTATAGAGTACTACCGATGTCAGTTAAGCAAATTAGTTGGCTTCTATTTTAAATGGTCCACTCGTCCACACATTCTGATAGCTATAGGTATACCGTAGCCATGTTTCAAAGTGTGCAATGTGAAAAAAGTCGCCAGTATAGCCTATATTGATACGTATCTAAAAGATGAGCGGCGCACCAGATCACGGCGCACCCACCATACGTTCTATCAGATAGATCATAGGTAGATTGAAAGATGATTTATGATAGGTACCTACCTATATGTAGAAATGTAGTGAATTTGATATTTGTTGTTTCAAATTTATGACTGATAGTCTGATGGTACCTGAATGATGTGAATCCACAACCAGTCTGTATTTGGTTTACAAAATTCCAATTACTTTTCCAAAAAGCTGAAAGAAAAATCAGAAAAATACATCCCTACCTACCTATTTCATGATAGATACTAAGATAGCTATTCGAATGAGCCACCAACATTTTTTTTATTTACCTAGCCACCAAAAAAAAAAATTCCACTTGACTTTTTAAAAGTTGAAAAAATCCACTAGACTATAAATTTCTATTAATTTGGCTGATCCAGCAACTTTTTTCTAACTTATCCACCAAAAATTAATGGTAACATAGGATTATTGGAATAAATGGCTATAAAAATCCACCGACTTTGCCAGAATATTATTTTCAAAGGGCAAAAAATTCCACCGACATGTTGGTGAAAATTACCACAAAATACAGACTGGGACATTAATTGAGTCAGAGAGATAGATATTCGCAGTTGCTAGAGTCTTGACTGACTACTAGGTAAATTGAATTTTCTAAAATAGTTTTGAATTCATTCCTACCTATGATCTATCCAGAATGCAGGAACTGGTAAAGTGTTCTCCAAGATATCCTACATTTTGACTTATGTTCATGTTCTCAGTAAAATACATGTAAATGTAGGAGGAAATTATTGATTGTTTGCACAGAAAATGTTAAAATGTCATATATTCAGCAGACTGGCTAGTACCTATACAAGTTATATCTATTTACCTGAATTTTACTTTGATTATTAAAAGAGATCTCTGTATTATTGTATACAAAATATGCCAGTTAATCTGTTGATGCCAATTAATTGACCCTCAGCCTTACATAATAAGTTACATTTGTAAAGGTCAAAACTCAGATATGTCTAATTGGCTTAATGCCAGTCTACAGAATATGGGACATTTTTAACATTTTCTGTAATAACAGTCTGAACAGTCCTTAGTTTTCTCCTATATTTGCATTAATTTGACTGAGAACAGAAGCCAAAACAGAAGATTTTTTGGAGAACAGTTTACCAGTTCCTACAGTCTGGGCTTAATGTTTTGATTTAATTTAATTTCTATGTTCCCATGTTAATTTGGCCTAAAATTTTAAGAAATGAGCCAAAATTGACATGTCTCAGAATCTTTCAATTTTGGCTTGAAATTGGCTAACAATCTGCCAGTCTCTTGAACATGGCATGATGATTATTCAGATTATATAAGATGCATCTTGACAGTTTCAATATATTTAGGTACCTATTCTCATGTAAATTTTGGCACTAGCCATATTTAGAGAGTCAACATAGTTTTAAAATTTAGATAAATGGAGCAGTAAAATTAATTTACTTTCACTAGAAACCTTTCTTTGACTGACTGAGGTCGCTTTTCTTTGACTGACTGAGGTCGCTTTTCTTTGACTGACTGAGGTCGCTTTTCTTTGACTGACTGAGGTCGCTTTTCTTTGACTGACTGAGGTCGCTTTTCTTTGACTGACTGAGGTCGCTTTTCTTTGACTGACTGAGGTCGCTTTTCTTTGACTGACTGAGGTCGCTTTTCTTTGACTGACTGAGGTCGCTTTTCTTTGACTGACTGAGGTCGCTTTTCTTTGACTGACTGAGGTCGCTTTTCTTTGACTGACTGAGGTCGCTTTTCTTTGACTGACTGAGGTCGCTTTTCTTTGACTGACTGAGGTCGCTTTTCTTTTACGGAGGTCGCTTTTCTTTTACGGAGGTCGCTTTTCTTTTACGGAGGTCGCTTTTCTTTGACGGAGGTCGCTTTTCTTTGACGGAGGTCGCTTTTCTTTGACGGAGGTCGCTTTTCTTTGACGGAGGTCGCTTTTCTTTGACGGAGGTCGCTTTTCTTTGACGGAGGTCGCTTTTCTTTGACGGAGGTCGCTTTTCTTTGACGGAGGTCGCTTTTCTTTGACGGAGGTCTCTTTTCTTTGACGAAGGTCTCTTTTCTTTGACGAAGGTCGCTTTTCTTTGACGAAGGTCGCTTTTCTTTGACGAAGGTCGCTTTTCTTTGACGGATGTCGCTTTTCTTTGACGGATGTCGCTTTTCTTTGACGGATGTCGCTTTTCTTTGACGGATGTCGCTTTTCTTTGACGGATGTCGCTTTTCTTTGACGGATGTCGCTTTTCTTTGACGGATGTCGCTTTTCTTTGACGGATGTCGCTTTTCTTTGACGGATGTCGCTTTTCTTTGACGGATGTCGCTTTTCTTTGACGGATGTCGCTTTTCTTTGACGGATGTCGCTTTTCTTTGACGGATGTCGCTTTTCTTTGACGGATGTCGCTTTTCTTTGACGGATGTCGCTTTTCTTTGACGGATGTCGCTTTTCTTTGACGGAGGTCGCTTTTCTTTGACGGAGGTCGCTTTTCTTTGATGGAGGTCGCTTTTCTTTGACGGAGGTCGCTTTTCTGTGACGGAGGTCGCTTTTCTGTGATGGAGGTCGCTTTTCTGTGACGGAGGTCGCTTTTCTGTGACGGAGGTCGCTTTTCTGTGACGGAGGTCGCTTTTCTGTGATGGAGGTCGCTTTTCTGTGATGGAGGTCGCTTTTCTGTGATGGAGGTCGCTTTTCTGTGATGGAGGTCGCTTTTCTGTGATGGAGGTCGCTTTTCTGTGATGGAGGTCGCTTTTCTGTGACGGAGGTCGCTTTTCTGTGACGGAGGTCGCTTTTCTGTGACGGAGGTCGCTTTTCTGTGACGGAGGTCGCTTTCCTGTGACGGAGGTCGCTTTCCTGTGACGGAGGTCGCTTTCCTGTGACGGAGGTCGCTTTCCTGTGACGGAGGTCGCTTTCCTGTGACGGAGGTCGCTTTCCTGTGACGGAGGTCGCTTTCCTGTGACGGAGGTCGCTTATCTGTGACGGAGGTCGCTCATCTGTGACGGAGGTCGCTCATCTGTGACGGAGGTCGCTCATCTGTGACGGAGGTCGCTCATCTGTGACGGAGGTCGCTCATCTGTGACGGAGGTCGCTCATCTGTGACGGAGGTCGCTTTTCTTTGTCGGAGGTCACTTTTCTTCCATGTTACAAACCAGTCTGCAAAACATGCACAATCAGTCTTCAAATATTCAAGTTTTGGAGCAATTCTTTCCAAAAGATTTTTAAATTTCTCTCTAAAATGGCCAGAAATCTCAAAACACTCTCCAATAATTACATGTAAACATAGGGAATTGATTAAGAAATTGTCGCCAGATAATTCAGGACACTAATTTCAAGGCCATAATAGTCACCGGATAAATTTCACAACTTCATGCATCTTTTGCAGACTGGGTTACAGAGTATGTCAGTTAAAGCCAATTAATTGGCTTAAATTTCAAGAGGTCAAAATTCAGATATGTTTAATTGGCTTAAAATTTTGAATTAATTCCTATGTTCCCATGGAAGCAGGAGGCGACTATTTTTTGACGCAGGAGGCGACTATTTTTTGACGCAGGAGGTGACTATTTTTTGACGCAGGAGGTGACTATTTTTTGACGCAGGAGGTGACTATTTTTTGACGCAGGAGGTGACTATTTTTTGACGCAGGAGGTGACTATTTTTTGACGCAGGAGGTGACTATTTTTTGACGCAGGAGGTGACTATTTTTTGACGCAGGAGGTGACTATTTTTTGACGCAGGAGGTGACTATTTTTTGACGCAGGAGGTGACTATTTTTTGACGCAGGAGGTGACTATTTTTTGACGCAGGAGGTGACTATTTTTTGACGCAGGAGGTGACTATTTTTTGACGCAGGAGGTGACTATTTTTTGACGCAGGAGGTGACTATTTTTTGACGCAGGAGGTGACTATTTTTTGACGCAGGAGGTGACTATTTTTTGACGCAGGAGGTGACTATTTTTTGACGCAGGAGGTGACTTTTTTGACGCAAGGTACACACGACACTTTTTTTTCACACCTGTTACACCCCTATTTAATTATCTCGTCTATTCTTCTATTAGCAACATGTGTAGAATTTTAAGTGCACTTTCCTATTACAACTTAAACTAATGCATTGAGTAGAAAAATAGTGCTTAAGTCATAGTTCAGAGATGGTTCCGTTATTTGATCATGATGGCCATACTTAAAAAGATGATGCTGGGTGGTTATTATATACTATATTATTCAGAGTCAAAATCCTTGCTCATTCACCAGTGTCATTGTTTTGAGTCCTTTGACCAATTAGATATTTTACAAAGTATCTCAAATGGTCAGATAATCCAAGAAACTTTGATAGATATTTGAATTTAAAGCATATTTTTCCCATATTGTCATGCTAAAACTCAATAATGTTTAGGACATTAAATAGAAATTTGCATAGTATGGAAGTGGCTAATATCACTCCTATTTATTTAGATAACTGGTGTTCTATCAATTATCTACCTATGTTCTTGTGTTAATTTTCATATATACACAGTGTAATCATTATTAAAAAATTATAAATAGCTAAAAATTGTGAGTTTGTTTATGATAATCTGTATTCCTCCCTCTGGATATTGTTACTAACTAGGCTATTTTTATATATGTTCATGAATTTGTTTGTTATATATGTCAAAACTTTTGTTTTTCTTTTCAGGATTATAATTATTCAACACATTCCAAAAGGAAACTCGATTAAGAAATTTTGTATGTATCAAACAATCAAGGATATTCAGTTCAAACTTTAACATGTCTTTAGATGATGAAGAGGACATGATGCTATTCAATATGAAGTACCTATAAGGTAAGTTCAGCTCTCTTTTCAATCTTAAATAAAATAATTGACACAATGGAATTTACTAGAGATGCACCAATACCATATTGTTAAATGATACCAGTACCAAGTCCAATACCAGTTTTTTTAAAGTATGATATTCACAAGTGTTACTTGCTCAGTGTAATAGCTATAAATTTCATTTGTTATTTTTTTTTGTTATTGCAATTAGCTAAAGTGTACCTAGTTTTGAACTACAGTGTACCTAGTTTTGAACTACAGTGTACCTAGTTTTGAACTACAGTGTACCTAGTTTTGAACTACAGTATACCTAGTTTTGAACTACAGTATACCTAGTTTTGAACTACAGTGTGCCTAGTTTTGAACTACAGTGTGCCTAGTTTTGAACTACAGTGTGCCTAGTTTTGAACTACAGTGTGCCTAGTTTTGAACTACAGTGTGCCTAGTTTTGAACTACAGTGTGCCTAGTTTTGAACTACAGTGTGCCTAGTTTTGAACTACAGTGTGCCTAGTTTTGAACTACAGTGTGCCTAGTTTTGAACTACAGTGTGCCTAGTTTTGAACTACAGTGTGCCTAGTTTTGAACTACAGTGTGCCTAGTTTTGAACTACAGTGTGCCTAGTTTTGAACTACAGTGTGCCTAGTTTTGAACTACAGTGTGCTTAGTTTTGAACTACAGTGTGCTTAGTTAGTTTCGAAGTATGTATTTTTATTCATCTGTTGATTAATTACAGCAATATCAGCTGTCTAGTTGAACATAAATTTACTATTATAAGCACGAAATGTAATTATTCAGTGAATTGTTTATAATGTTCGTTTCAATTTCCAGAAACACTGTCCGGACCCGATTTCAAACCAGTTCATAAAACCATTGGAATATCCCTATAGAAATCTGGCGATTGGGATGGACATAGAGGAAGGGGCATACGCTCCCACACCTGAGCACGGTCATGAGCCTCTATAGAATTCTGGCGATTGGGATGGACGTAGAGGAAGGGGCATACGCTCCCACACCTAAGCACGGTCATGAGCCCCCCTGATCACGAGCCCCCCCCCCCCCCAGGTCATGAACCCCCTGGTCACGAGCCCCCTCCCCCCCTCCCTGTTGTTTAATCCTTATTCACATAGTTAAACAAATGAAGAACTATGTACTTGGATAGAAATAACTGAGAGTTGCTGATGTAGTTTCACTAGTTTGTTGTACTGCACACTCAATGATTGATTAATGACCTGGCAGGGGGGTCAGGGGGATTAAATAATATAGGTAAATAAATAAGGATTAAAAAACAGATGGCTCGTAATCGGGGGGAGGGGGGTGCTTATGACCTACACCCCCGAGGAACGCGTCATCAAAGTTGGTGACCTAATCTCTTACTCTTCTCCCAATTTATATTTGTAAGTATGGTTACATTTTTATTATTAGTAACAAGTGGTACTCATTTTACAAACTTTGACAATCAGTTAGAGAGGAAAAATATATAAGTAAGATTTACAATGTATAGCTTTAGTTTGCTTACCAATAAATTAATTTAAAGCTATCTACTTCACTTTTATAACCTCACCACTACTCTTCACAGTCTATTATATCGTAAATGGAAAAGGAGATGGTGTCCCTTCAGCCCTGAACTGTTGTAGCTAATTTGGAATGTATTATTTTACCATGTTTATTTTTATTAACGCTACTTGCAGTTTTGGAGAATAGCGCAAAGTTATATTCATCAACTGCGAGGTCTTAGATTTTTGTATTAGGAAGTCTTCATTTCCCATCATCTCCTTCCATCCACCATCGCCACAGGTGCTTGTGACTCTTTTCGTCACAATCCTTGGTAAGTGACAGCATTCACGGAGAAGTTTTTTTTCCATTCATTAGTATTGTCACTGACGGGTGGCAGGTGACATTGTATATAGAGCCACTTTTCTTTCTGACTGATTCTTCCAGTCCCTTTTATTTAATTTCCTTTTGATGTAGCTAAACGATATGGCCTTTCTTTCTGAAAAAGACATTTAACCCCTACTAAATAAATTTTTCCCTAACTTGAAACGTCAATCACATTAATTCAAATAGCTATTTAGACATCATGTTCATTTTTAACCCTCATGGTAGATATTGGCTGGAATATTGCTGCCGAATAACGTCACATTCATAATATGAAGTATATATGCGTTAAACGCGTCATATTTTATAGTATGAATATGTGCGTTCATATTCAGCGCAGTATTGGCGCAGTCAATATTTGCCATGAGGGTATTTTTTCTCTAGTGTTTCACTCGTGGCCACGGACGCTACGCAGTCGCGCATTAGTAGTTAGGACGCGCGTGTCTGCAGTTTAGGGTAGCGCCCCAGTGTAGTTCAGTGCAGTGGGGGGACGTAGAATGAGGTCCCCAAAAGCGGACAAAAATGCTCTGTCGCGGCCCTATCGCGGCCTTCTGCCTGCCATGATGCCGGCCCTGCGCGCCCCACCCGCTGCCCCTATCCTGCACCGAATTTTAACTGGGCTATCACGACACATGTTACACCTATTTACCAAGTGACTGAATACTGTAACGTTATAGATCCTTTATCGCTTTACCAAATAGGTTTTCATACTCAGTTTAAGTGACTGAATACTGTAACGTTATTGATCTTTTATCGCTTTACCAAATAGGTTTTCATACTCAGTTTAAGTGACTAAGTACGATCACTAAAAAGAAGGTACGTGCTGAATCTGCGACACCTCTTCAAAAACTGTCACGCTACATCAACTCTTTAATAATGCAGAGTGTTTATATTAGCGCTGCAAAAGACTTTCTCACTTTGTTTGAGTTGTTTCTCAACTGTTAAATAAAGAAACACTCGCGAGAAAAAAATGCATAGGTAAATTCATTCTCGTATATTTTTAGAGTAGAGGTAAAGCTCGTAAAACGTACAGTACGTGTATGTATCTGACAAAAAGGTCGCTATACAGATCTAGTGATTGCTGTACGGACAGTAGACAAAATAAATAGAATGTATACAGTAAATTTTGTTTATCGTTCTTGAAAGTTGAAAGAAACAATATTTCTAACAATATCTTTTCTTTTGCATTTATTAAAATTTAGAATACAAACGGGAATAAAAATGAGAATAATAACAAAGAACGAATTTAGTGAATGTACCAAAAAATAATTCATAATAATTAATTTATTTTATCACTGAGTTCACTGCCAGTTCTGGAACCAAAGGCCATATCACTGACGAAGAAAGTGGCTTTATGAAAAATTCTAAATATTTCACTTTCTCCTTTAAAACTTGTTCACAATATTGAATTGAAAATGATATTATGTTACATTACAAGTAACATTCAGCAAACTAATATAACAATATCCATACAAGTATTTACATTAAGGTAATTCTCACATATCCTAAGTATCTTCTACAACCACCTCCTCTAAATTTCTAATGGGACAGAATTTCTTACCCACAGGGCCTGCCTCTCTCCATTCAGGATTTTCTGCCTGACAGAACCGCTGACTGACAGGACTACAGACATCAAGAGATCACACCCCCACCCCATATTATCCTACCATCCCCCTTCCTCCCCCTTCCCTACCACCCCCTTCTGCTCCTTTAACTAGATTATCACAATATAGGATTATCCAATGATTTAGTAAATGATCTTACAGAATAGGATCTTTAACCTAATTTCCTGTTGAAAGATCAGCAGATCGTCTATTGTTGTGTTCTATTGTAAATATTAATCGTAATTTATCGTTAAGTATCATAACTCCACATTAAATGGTCGGGATTTTCTGAAAGAAATGTCCGACGAAAGATGTCTGACTTTGAAAGTTATAAACTTATTATAAATACAAATAAAGTTTCGTCAAAACCATCTACATTTTGATCTTCTGCATCAAGATTATAGATACTAAAAATAATTGCGAGGCAGCGAGAAATTTGGAGAGAAATGAACTAAAGAAATACATTCTTAACTTGATGTACACTGAGAAAAGTTATAGATTAACTTTGCTGTTGAGTCTGAATTGATTGACTTTTATTCACAAAAGAGAAAAAAACAGATTTGAATATTTGAAAAAGACATCAAGATGGAAAGTGACTAATATAGATTTATTTATATCATTTCTAAGTTTTAGAAGAGATGGCGATTGTTCAAATGAATAAAGATAATAAAAGCTCGAGTATATATTAGCCCTAATAGCCTCTTTCCAGCTTCCTTGTCGCAATCTGAAAAATGTTTCAGAGTAACTTGAAATCGCTGACTCAGATATCAAGAAGACACACCTCACTAATACCTAATATAACTCACCTCACTAATACCTAATAGAACTCACCTCACTAATACCTAATAGAACTCACCTCACTAATACCTAATATAACTCACCTCACTAATACCTGTGTAGTTCAGAAAATAAAAGTTAGGAACACCTGTGTAGTTCAGAAAATAAAAGTGTATATAGTGAAAAAAATAATTTTCTACCCTAAAAGAAAGATATTTTTCCTAAACATTTATTTAATAATAAACCAATTTTATTATCATTATACTGCATGCATTGATGTTATTATTTCATTATATTTTTTCCGAGGTTTAATAAATTTTAAGTTGAAAAACATATTGCTGCTCTAGATAAGTCTTGTAGAAGATTTAGTTACGCTGAAATACTCTTAAAACAAAATTAGCGATCGATTAAGTGAAATATTTTGTTATGAAACTGTCAATTTGATATTAAAGAGCCAGAATTGTGTTTTAGTACCAAATTTCACTGTAGCTAATACTTAATACACTATCTATCAATAATAATAATTTACCTTTATTAGTAGTACACGACTCACGTAAACCTCCATTTCTAACTCCATTTAGATACAGTACGTCCATCTAACAATAATCTTTCCGTTATATTTGCAGAATAAAAATCTCTCCGTTTATAAAGTTTCTTGGCGCTATGAATAAGTTATTAAGTAATTCATTGGCAGCTGAAAGAACAGAAATATTTTATTTCGAATGAGCTTTTCCAACTGAAGATTGATGAAAGTTGCTAATTTGGACCTTTGATTTCTTTAGAGTACTTTAAATTCATGCAAAATTAAAATTTATTAGCTAATTACTAGGGATCTGACAATATGCGTTTAAAATCATAGATCCTGAAAATATTATAGACGGATTGAATTAAAGACTATTGAATCGTTCTAAATCAGAGCTATATATAGTCTTCGATAATATTTCATTTCGTGTCATCTGTGATAATCTTAAGATCTATGATTTTAAGTGCATATTGTCACAACCATACATAATTAGATATTCTCACAATAACATAATTTTAAATTATACAATGAATTATGTGAATATGAAATCAACTTATATGTATGTTCAATATTTATTACATTTACATTCTCCTTCTCCATGTCAATAACACAACACCTTCAATTTTACAATCTTCATTTATATGTAAAAGGTATTATTCATTAATATGCAATACAATTCGATCAAGTGAAATTGTCAGAGAATTAGGTAGATAATAGCAGTTTAATAATCATAGATGTTGGATTGCAAATTATAAATATTTCACAAATATCGATCGAAGTGGTTTTATAATGATAACAATCGAATGTTAAGCTTAATCACAAAAAGAACTAATTTCACTCTATATAAACCCGATATGAACTGATAATGTAAAGATGCGTTGTGTAAACAAAGAAATTGTACTCTGTCCCTAATACAATTATTATATCTTTGTTTCCTCTCTTAGTAGTTTCTTGGAAAGGTTTTAATTTTAAATATTTATATTATATATGATTTATGTCTTTAATATTTATATTATAATATATAGTATTTATAATATAATGTAATATACAAATTTTTCTAATAAATTAGTCTTCATTTACTGTTATTATTGTTTTGTATTCTAATTAAAAAAGAATGTCCCCTTAACTCCTTAACGAAGTGCGAAAGGCTTTTTTTATAAATTAAATGTTATTAGTGACTTAAGTCATTAAATTCCCATTAAGTGACTGGTAGTTTTCCGCCTGACACTTTTCCGTGTACTAATTTCTAGTAATGTGTGTTGATATTCCTTTGAATCAATGTGGAAAAGAGAATTGTCAACTGTATGCATATGTTATAATTGATAGAGAACGGATATAAATACTTCATACACTTTTCCTCATTTCATATAAAACACTTCTCATTACCTTCGCTGATTGCGGAAGGTTATACTTTAGGCGGCATTTATTGATTTGTAATTTTGATAAACGCATAACACAAAAAAAAACAAATTGCTTGATTTTTGGGTAGATTTCGGAAGCACTAGGTCAAAGGTCAATGTCATTTGTAACCCAAGGATTATTGAATGGTAAATGTAATTTAAAAGCGGCGGTGAAAGTGCAATGCGCTCTACGAGTGCCCGTCATTTAGTTTTATCTAGAACACTCTTCATTACGTCTGAATCAGACGTTGAAAAATAAATTTCACTTAGATTAGAAAAAATAAAAACAATTTTGATTGAAGATGGAAATTTGTGCTAGCAATCACAATCAAGCTGCATGCATAGAGCTCTATTTATTAATGAAACGCAGTGACTGATTTCATCTTATACCTATATATTCTATATACAAAATAGAGACAATTATTTAGCTTAATTTCTGTTTTGTTTTACCAATCTACGTTCAGTAATAGAAATTGGATTTATGTCAATCATAAAACTAATGAATGACAATCTTGTTATAAAACGCTACACCATATTTATCGCAAAATGAGGGTAAATTGCTGTTTAACTGTTCTGAAAATATCTAATCCACACATCAATCAATCAAAATGCAGACTTTACACATTTCAAATTCGTTTCAATTACGATTTAAATGAACTAATATCCTCCAGAGGGGAAATATTGCCCTAAATGTTGTCCATTTGCAGTCACAGTTGCCTATACTCACCAGGAAATTATGCAGATAGGTGATCGGTGTTCGGGCACTGCACTGCGGAACTCTCCCTCATATTTCAGATGTGGAGATATGCACTCAATGTACAGACGATACTTTGGGTAGAAATGCCCTCTTAAAGTGCGAAATATGCACTCAATGTACTGACGATACTTAGGGTAGAGATGCTCCCTGAAAGTGTGAGATATGCACTCAATGTACAGACGATACTTTGGGTAGAAATGCTCCCTGAAAGTGCGAGATGGAATACAGAAAAAAATATATAAACTCAAATATTACCATTGAGAATTTGAGTACGAACCCAAATTCACTAATTTATTTTCAGAATAATAGGTACAATGGCAAAGATCTATGATTATCATTCAGATACCATTATTTCCATTTTCCTTAAAAAAGCACCAACAAGAGCAAATAGATTGAAAGTGAAGAAATGGATTTAATTTTATGTAATAATAGAGTGCTAGTGTAAAGGACATTTCTCAGACTATCAAATTTATGAAGATCTAAAATCTATAATGCTGCATCAACATTATCTATGAAGTTTTATATTCCACAGATTACATTTCCTACTCATGCTTGTTTGAATCTTGAGATGAAAACATCATTAAAAAACTTACATCTGTTTACATCTGGCTATGATAATCCAAGCCATTGGAAAGTCTTTAAACTAATAAATTTAATGTAACACCACACGTACTTAATCTCTACATTGTGTTAGTTTAAATATTTATGTTTGCCTGTTTGTATGTAATATCTCTCCCTTACCTAAATATTTGTCTAATGTTTGTCTGTTTGTATGTAATACCTCTCCCTTACCTAAATATTTGTCTAATGTTTGTCTGTTTGTATGTAATATCTCTCCCTTACCTAAATATTTGTCTAATGTTTGTCTGTTTGTATGTAATATCTCTCCCTTACCTAAATATTTGTCTAATGTTTGTCTGTTTGTATGTAATATCTCTCCCTTACCTAAATATTTGTCTAATGTTTGTCTGTTTGTATGTAATATCTCTCTCTTACCTAAATATTTGTCTAATGTTTGTCTGTTTGTATGTAATATCTCTCCCTTATCTAAATATTTGTCTAATGTTTGTCTGTTTGTATGTAATATCTCTCCCTTACCTAAATATTTGTCTAATGTTTGTCTGTTTGTATGTAATATCTCTCCCTTATCTAAATATTTGTCTAATGTTTGTCTGTTTGTATGTAATATCTCTCCCTTACCTAAATATTTGTCTAATGTTTGTCTGTTTGTATGTAATATCTCTCCCTTATCTAAACATTTGTCTAATGTTTGTCTGTTTGTATGTAATATCTCTCCCTTACCTAAATATTTGCCTAATGTTTGTCTGTTTGTATGTAATATCTCTCCCTTACCTAAATATTTGTCTAATGTTTGTCTGTTTGTATGTAATATCTCTCCCTTACCTAAATATTTGTCTAATGTTAGTCTGTTTGTATGTAATATCTCTCCCTTATCTAAATATTTGTCTAATGTTTGTCTGTTTGTATGTAATATCTCTCCCTTACCTAAATATTTGTCTAATGTTTGTCTGTTTGTATGTAATATCTCTCTCTTACCTAAATATTTGTCTAATGTTTGTCTGTTTGTATGTAATATCTCTCCCTTATCTAAATATTTGTCTAATGTTTGTCTGTTTGTATGTAATATCTCTCCCTTACCTAAATATTTGTCTAATGTTTGTCTGTTTGTATGTAATATCTCTCCCTTATCTAAATATTTGTCTAATGTTTGTCTGTTTGTATGTAATATCTCTCCCTTACCTAAATATTTGTCTAATGTTTGTCTGTTTGTATGTAATATCTCTCCCTTATCTAAATATTTGTCTAATGTTTGTCTGTTTGTATGTAATATCTCTCCCTTACCTAAATATTTGCCTAATGTTTGTCTGTTTGTATGTAATATCTCTCCCTTACCTAAATATTTGTCTAATGTTTGTCTGTTTGTATGTAATATCTCTCCCTTACCTAAATATTTGTCTAATGTTTGTCTGTTTGTATGTAATATCTCTCCCTTATCTAAATATTTGTCTAATGTTTGTCTGTTTGTATGTAATATCTCTCCCTTACCTAAATATTTGTCTAATGTTTGTCTGTTTGTATGTAATATCTCTCCCTTACCTAAATATTTGTCTAATGTTTGTCTGTTTGTATGTAATATCTCTCCCTTACCTAAATATTTGTCTAATGTTTGTCTGTTTGTATGTAATATCTCTCCCTTACCTAAATATTTGTCTAATGTTTGTCTGTTTGTATGTAATATCTCTCCCTTACCTAAATATTTGTCTAATGTTTGTCTGTTTGTATGTAATATCTCTCCCTTACCTAAATATTTGTCTAATGTTTGTCTGTTTGTATGTAATATCTCTCCCTTATCTAAATATTTGTCTAATGTTTGTCTGTTTGTATGTAATATCTCTCCCTTACCTAAATATTTGTCTAATGTTTGTCTGTTTGTATGTAATATCTCTCCCTTATCTAAATATTTGTCTAATGTTTGTCTGTTTGTATGTAATATCTCTCCCTTACCTAAATATTTGTCTAATGTTTGTCTGTTTGTATGTAATATCTCTCCCTTACCTAAATATTTGTCTAATGTTTGTCTGTTTGTATGTAGTATCTCTCCCTTACCTAAATATTTGTCTAATGTTTGCCTGTTTGTATGTAATATCTCTCCCTTACCTGAATATTTGTCTGTTTGTATGTAATATAGGTTAATTATATTGGTTAATTATATCCAGTACATTTTAATTACCAACATTACCCCACTTAACACCAGTACATTTTAATTACCAACATTACCTCTCTCAACACCAGTATCCTTTATTCACCAACATTACCTCTCTTAATACCAGTACATTTTAATTACCAACATTACCTCTCTTAATACCAGTACATTTTAATTACCAGCATTACCTCTCTTAATACCAGTACATTTTAATTACCAGCATTACCTCACTTAATACCAGTACCCTTTAATTACCAACATTACCTCATATTTCCTTCTGATTTAAATCTTCCTTCACTTTCCCACTTTCGGTTGCATTTTCCCCAGCAAGCTTTAGGAATATTTTAAGCTATTAATTTGCCTTGCTAAATTAACCTATTTGTTCTTCTTGTTTAGATGGTGTTAGTGTATGATTTATGTTGCTACACAAATGAGAATATAACGTCTCAATGGTGATATTATAACTTAATAGTTAGTGTTGCTAAGCTAGTTCTTTCATTATTTCAAAATATGTACAGATGAAGATTGTATTCAATCTTCAAATACTGAAATTAATTTGGAATAAAACGAAACAATGATTTTAAAAGTGGGAATAATTGTTCTTCAAAACTGAAAAAATTGAACTTCATATCAGTATTTTTATAGTTTAAGCAACAAAAGGTTCGATATTTTCATTGATATGCAAAATAGAAAAGAAGTCCAGTTTCTATAGCGACTGTTTCATTCCGGACATTTTGTTCTTCCAGTCGGAACTGCTAAAGGTTATCATTTCCTGGAGTTAACAAACTAGTTGAAGAACATTCAGCCAGGCGGAATAACCAGTTGCAGAACTAGAGATAATAATTATCATAATGTTCAACCAGTTGTAGAACTAGAGATTATAACTATCATAATGTACAACCAATTCCATAGGTATTTTAATGTATGAAGTTGAACATATTTTAACTAAACATTCATTTAAATAAATTTAGTTATTAAAAGAAACTGTTTGTACGTGACTATCGTAATATTTTATAACATAGTATTCTTTTATCGTGCCATTTCTTTCCTTTTTCATTTATTTTCTGATGACATTTTTAATTTTCTAAGCATCATCTTTTCAATAACATAGCGAGGAGGAAAATAAGTATAATTTATTTCCATTTCATTAGAAAATCTTTCACTGTTATTACAACAATAAAGTGGTCGTACAAACCAGAGTACTCTGAACGTAATGTGGACCAAATGAAAATAAATACAACAGTAATCAATTGCTGAATGGCAAATTGCTGAATCTACAAGCAATACAATTAGCAAAGTTTCTCTCTGGAAATCACTAAACTGTGAAATAATTATCAGTTTTTCATAGCCGTACACCTCTTTTCGTGTCTTCAGTTCAAAAATTACTAAATCAGTGCTACATTCACGAGAGCGACAAAATCTACTATATCAGTGCTACATTCACGAGAGCGACAAAAACTACTAAATCAGTGCTACATTCACGAGAGCGACAAAAACTACTAAATCAGTGCTAGATTCACGAGAGCGACAAAACTACTAAATCAGTGCTACATTCACGAGAGCGACAAAACTACTATATCAGTGCTAGATTCACGAGAGCGACAAAACTACTAAATCAGTGCTACATTCACGAGAGCGACAAAACTACTAAATCAGTGCTAGATTCACGAGAGCGACAAAAACTACTAAATCAGTGCTACATTCACGAGAGCGACAAAAACTACTAAATCAGTGCTACATTCACGAGAGCGACAAAAACTACTAAATCAGTGCTACATTCACGAGAGTGACTCGTTGCAGAGATCTAACTGCATCTCAACTGTCGTAAGAAATTCCAAAAAATGTTGGGGGAGATTTGGCGCCACATCCTTAAACCAACGGAGAAATTAAAAGACCTAAATGCTATTTTCTTACGAGGAAGTTCCTTCTGCAATAGTGCAACAAAATAAGATGAAAATGAACAATAGATTGGGAATATAGGCAGAAAAATAGTTAAACAACGAATGGTTAAATTATCTCTAGTTTGGTTATATTGTAATTTGTAAGTTGGTAAAATATGTAGAAAATGATTGGTAGTTTTTGGAAGCAAAAGATTCTTTTATAGTTAATTAATTAATCTAATAATAACTGAATATTTGTGTTAGTATATTCAGTTATTATTCACAGGTCCACACACTTTCATTGTTTACTTCTGCAGTGTTCAATTGTTCACCTCTGTTCACATTGTTCACCTCTGTTCACATTGTTCACCTCTGTTCGCAGTGTCAAGTTTAAAGCAGACATATCTACCCTTCTCTTGCAACTCCCTCACATCTTCTGCTGCTTTACTTCCTCTGTTCAATTCAATTCAAACTGAACAGCAATGGGAAATAATCTACAGTTCACCATTTACTAAACACTACAAATCACAACCTTTCATTTTCTCTGTTCAATTCAATTCGAACTGAACAGCAATGGGAAATAATCTACAGTTCACCATTTACAAAACACTTCAAATCACAACCTTTCATTTTCTCTGTTCAATTCAATTCAAACTGAACAGCAATGTGAAATAATCTACAGTTCACCATTTACAAAACACTACAAATCACAATCTTTCATTTTCTCTGTTCAATTCAATTCGAACTGAACAGCAATGTGAAATAATCTACAGTTCACCATTTACTAAACACTACAAATCACAACCTTTCATTTTCTCTGTTCAATTCAATTCGAACTGAACAGCAATGTGAAATAATCTACAGTTCACCATTTACTAAACACTACAAATCACAACCTTTCATTTTCTCTGTTCAATTCAATTCAAACTGAACAGCAATGGGAAATAATCTACAGTTCACCATTTACAAAACACTACAAATCACAATCTTTCATTTTCTCTGTTCAATTCAATTCGAACTGAACAGCAATGTGAAATAATCTACAGTTCACCATTTACTAAACACTACAAATCACAACCTTTCATTTTCTCTGTTCAATTCAATTCGAACTGAACAGCAATGTGAAATAATCTACAGTTCACCATTTACTAAACACTACAAATCACAACCTTTCATTTTCTCTGTTCAATTCAATTCGAACTGAACAGCAATGTGAAATAATCTACAGTTCACCATTTACAAAACACTACAAATCACAACCTTTCATTTTCTCTGCATTCAAACCTGTGCTTTGTTTCATAAATTTTGTCTGAGATTTTTCTGGTGCAATAAAATGTCGTGGAGCTCTTTTTACAGACACGATTGCTGTGGCTGTTCATTTAATTTGTTTCATTTGCCGAGGTTGTCCGAGAGGTTCAGCCCCGTATGTGTTGCTGCCACAGATCCGCACTTTAAACCTATCACAGTCAGTAGGAGAACATTGTAACGAGATATAAACAAGAAGGCTATTGTTTTTGCTGCCGAGATAAATAAACTTCCTTAGCGCTTTATTGCTCATAATTCTCCTGATTTTTTGGGTTATGGAAGGTAAATGTTTTTCTCGAGCTAACTCCCTGTTTAATTCTGTAAAAAGTAGTTTGAAATAGATTCTCATAATCTTTTCTCCTTGTGCTTTATTCTGTGAACTTTCTTTTTAGCTAGAAATGGTTAATATTTAGAGACTTTTACGACACTTAGGAAATAAATAAATATTTTTGAATGAGAGAAAATGGAGAGAGCAAATATTAGGGATAGAAGCGTAAAATTAATTCTTCATCGCTCCAGTGATCATACATATAGTAACTTAAATAAGTATTTAAACCGATTTTGCAGACGGGGAAAGAATTAATAAACGAATTGTTCTACAAGGAATTAAAATAGCTTCTCATACGTGTACACAGAGAAAAAAGTTTACTCATATCTAATGGGTCATCAATTTATGCTTTGAATCAATTTATTACGTGAGTTGGTTGGACTTTATTCATGTTTTCACGTGTGTTAAAACAACTATGACATGGTGTGTCATCAAACATTAGTTAATTCAATTCATTTTATGGATTGAATCAACTTACTATGAGACTAAAATATTACTTTTTCGATAATTTTAAAGTATGTTGAAACAACTATTACAGAGTGTTTTGTAGTAACTCACAAAGACTGTTAGTCCAATGTATCTGGTGTATAAATTAACTTACTATACGAGTTGGTGCTACTTTTTTAAGTTTAGGAATGAGTCAAAACGACTGCTTTGCTTTAACCCACGTCAGTTTAACTACTTTTAAGTATTACCTGCAACTCACCACGCAAGTAGGCGCAAAAATAACCCATTCATATGAGTCAAACAAACAAATCAAATTTGATTTGATTCAACTAATCCTTTCTCTGTGTGTATAATCTGATATCTTATTTATAGATACAGAGTAGGTATATTCAATATACATTTCACTTTCACGAAATCTAAAATGCAATTTTACACAGAGAAATCCTCTGCGAAGTAACAGATCTCTTCTGAACACTGAGGAATACACTTTAGCCAAACTCAGCCACAAATTGCGGTGGTGGTAAATAAATTCCAAGTCTACCTCCAATTTTCAGGACTCAGCGTACGTGATGACAATATTGAGTAGAAACTTTGTCACTACTATACCCATTGTATGGAGTAGTGTCACTATGTAGCTATGTACTGAGTACAAACTTTGTCACTGCTATACCCATTGTATGGAGTAGTGTCACTATGTAGCTATGTACTGAGTACAAACTTTGTCACTGCTATACCCATTGTATGGAGTAGTGTCACTATGTAGCTATGTACTGAGTACAAACTTTGTCACTGCTATACCCATTGTATGGAGTAGTGTCACTATGTAGCTATGTACTGAGTAGAAACTATGTCACTGTTGTACCCATTGTATGGAGTAGTGTCACTATGTAGCTATGTACTGAGTAGAAATTATGTCACTGCTATACCCATTGTATGGAGTAGTGTCACTATGTAGCTATGTACTGAGTAGAAACTATATCACTGTTGTACCCATTGTATGGAGTACTGTCACTATGTAGCTATGTATTGAGTAGAAACTTTGTCACTGCTATACCCATTGTATGGAGTAGTGTCACTATGTAGCTATGTACTGAGTAGAAACTATGTCACTGTTGTACCCATTGTATGGAGTAGTGTCACTATGTAGCTATGTACTGAGTACAAACTTTGTCACTGCTATACCCATTGTATGGAGTAGTGTCACTATGTAACTATGTACTGAGTACAAACTTTGTCACTGCTATACCCATTGTATGGAGTAGTGTCACTATGTAGCTATGTACTGAGTACAAACTTTGTCACTGCTATACCCATTGTATGGAGTAGTGTCACTACGTAGCTATGTACTGAGTACAAACTTTGTCACTGCTATACCCATTGTATGGAGTAGTGTCACTATGTAGCAATGTACTGAGTACAAACTTTGTCACTGCTATACCCATTGTATGGAGTAGTGTCACTATGTAGCAATGTACTGAGTACAAACTTTGTCACTGCTATACCCATTGTATGGAGTAGTGTCACTATGTAGCAATGTACTGAGTACAAACTTTGTCACTGCTATACCCATTGTATGGAGTAGTGTCACTATGTAGCAATGTACTGAGTACAAACTTTGTCACTGCTATACCCATTGTATGGAGTAGTGTCACTACGTAGCTATGTACTGAGTACAAACTTTGTCACTGCTATACCCATTGTATGGAGTAGTGTCACTATGTAGCTATGTACTGAGTACAAACTTTGTCACTGCTATACCCATTGTATGGAGTAGTGTCACTATGTAGCTATGTACTGAGTAGAAACTATGTCACTGTTGTACCCATTGTATGGAGTAGTGTCACTATGTAGTTATGTACTGAGTAGAAATTATGTCACTGCTATACCCATTGTATGGAGTAGTGTCACTATGTAGCTATGTACTGAGTAGAAACTATGTCACTGTTGTACCCATTGTATGGAGTACTGTCACTATGTAGCTATGTATTGAGTAGAAACTTTGTCACTGCTATACCCATTGTATGGAGTAGTGTCACTATGTAGCTATGTACTGAGTAGAAACTATGTCACTGTTGTACCCATTGTATGGAGTAGTGTCACTATGTAGCTATGTACTGAGTACAAACTTTGTCACTGCTATACCCATTGTATGGAGTAGTGTCACTATGTAACTATGTACTGAGTACAAACTTTGTCACTGCTATACCCATTGTATGGAGTAGTGTCACTATGTAGCTATGTACTGAGTACAAACTTTGTCACTGCTATACCCATTGTATGGAGTAGTGTCACTACGTAGCTATGTACTGAGTACAAACTTTGTCACTGCTATACCCATTGTATGGAGTAGTGTCACTATGTAGCAATGTACTGAGTACAAACTTTGTCACTGCTATACCCATTGTATGGAGTAGTGTCACTATGTAGCAATGTACTGAGTACAAACTTTGTCACTGCTATACCCATTGTATGGAGTAGTGTCACTATGTAGCAATGTACTGAGTACAAACTTTGTCACTGCTATACCCATTGTATGGAGTAGTGTCACTATGTAGCAATGTACTGAGTACAAACTTTGTCACTGCTATACCCATTGTATGGAGTAGTGTCACTACGTAGCTATGTACTGAGTACAAACTTTGTCACTGCTATACCCATTGTATGGAGTAGTGTCACTATGTAGCAATGTACTGAGTACAAACTTTGTCACTGCTATACCCATTGTATGGAGTAGTGTCACTATGTAGCTATGTACTGAGTACAAACTTTGTCACTGCTATACCCATTGTATGGAGTAGTGTCACTACGTAGCTATGTACTGAGTACAAACTTTGTCACTGCTATACCCATTGTATGGAGTAGTGTCACTACGTAGCTATGTACTGAGTACAAACTTTGTCACTGCTATACCCATTGTATGGAGTAGTGTCACTATGTAGCTATGTACTGAGTGACACAAGAAATCAAACACCTTATTTTCTACAGGGATAGCTTATACACTATATCAGTTTATTCCTTTAGTTGACGGCTACGGTGCATTTATCTTAAGTTTCTCGTACAATTTCTAAAATATTCAAATTACCAATGAAAATAAAAAGAAATTTAATAAAAGAAATAATATAAATGAATTTTTTCTAATTTTTTATAATTAAAAATAAAAATATCGTTTAAGAAATTCCACAAAATAGTTAAAAGAAAATAGAAACGTTAATTTTAAGGGTTCGTTAATTTGTTGGAATGTAAACGTTTAACTACTTTTTTCTTAATGAATTATTATAAAAGTTAAGGGGTAAAACTTTTTTTTAAAATGCTAAAAATATTCACTAGTTTGAAGATAATTATTGTATTGTTTTGAGATAAACTCAAGCATTAAATTAAAGAAAAAGTATCTATTGAAGATATTCTTTTTGATGAAAATGTTTCGATTATCTCAAAATTTTCGAACACTCCGAGGACAAATTCGGAAGCATATTCGAAAGCCATGAGATCATTGGACAAGTTTTCTGTAGTAAAAACATTGTCAATGTAGTTTGAGTCTCTCACTCACGCAATCACCAAATGGAAGAAAGTGAAAATGAACCTAATTATTTACTAAAACAAAACAATTCGGCTACATTTCCAAAATTGGAATTAAAGGGAAAATATGTTGATTCAAGTAGCAACCTGGTCAGCCGATGTGATTGAAGTTTTTCCTTCAAATATGTTTACATTATTCTAAATCGATGCAATAAGATGCACATTTCATGTATTAACTTCCAAAGAGTTTGTTAAATGTGCCCCTTATTGCACAGTTTGCTATCAACTTTATATCACAAGAAGCAAAATTCAAGACGCCAGAGCAGTAGACTGGAAGGCAATATTGGCCAGTGATGAATTCTCTGCCCATCTGTTGACGTACTGAAACATTTTGGAGAAGGAAGGGCCGGAAAGAGAAGGTTTGAAGCCATATTTTTGAACTGCGGAAACTGAAAAAATGTGAATTAAGAAATTACATTAGATATTTGAGAGTGACTACTAAAAAAATTTAAATAATTACATCTGAAAATAATTCAATGCTATATAAAACTAACGGGCTTCTTTTGATGAAAAATCTAAACAATATATAAAATATAATACAGTGAATGGATTTTAAAATACATAAGAATCAAGTAATACAAGAATTCAGTTTATTTTTCTCGTAATCTAGTGTAAAAATATAAAAAATGAAAATATGAATAATTCTTCTAACTCCGTTTCTAGCAACATTCAGAATTATTCCATTCACATCTATCCGGCATATTCATTCATTGTGAATAACTGAATATTCCAGGTTTCAAAGTGTGTCATTATTTAGCCGCCAAACATTATGCATCCTAACACCAGCTCAATTATTTTGCATTTATAATTCAGAGCCTGGCAGAGACATTG
The DNA here is from genome assembly GCA_947561585.1 of Caprella mutica. NCBI lineage: Eukaryota > Metazoa > Arthropoda > Malacostraca > Amphipoda > Caprellidae > Caprella > Caprella mutica. The sequence goes on from CANNZV010000025.1 coordinate 488,245, forward strand.
CAAACTCCACCACCAGGTGGCACTGAAATATTCATCAGAGTTACCGAAAAAGAACGCACAGTTTACACTCGATGTGACTAAATTGAGTGGAGAAACAGTGCGGTACAACGTGTTGGGGGAAATAAATTAAGTAAACATTCAACTAATAACGCTTTTGTAACATTGAAATTCAACGACAGTTCCTTACGTCAAAATAATTCGCTTTTAACATTAATATCGAGTCTCAGTTTACATCAGAAATATAAAGGGCAAATTCTGTCAAAAAGTCTATGGAGTTTACTAAGAATATTTAAATTATTTACTGAAATTAAAGATCTTAAAACTTTTATTATCATGAAATAACTTATTGAAAATATTATTCATAAAGGATACGTAATTTGAAATAATTAATGGTAATAAATAGTACAAGAGTATTTCAAATTGTTATTCTGAACATTGAAACATAAAAAAAAAACATTTCTAAAAAGTAATTATTATATACATTTTACATAGCTTTATCAGCTAACAATTTTTTTAATAACAGACAGTGAGACACAGTCGGAACCATGAGAGCAAAAATGTAGAAGATAGAAGATCTTCTTTTCTGCAGCTCAATTAGAAGCAAGACTGTAGAAGATAGAAGATCTTCTTTCCTTCAGCTACATTAGAAGCAAGACTGTAGAGGATAGAAGATCTTTTTTCCTGCAGCTACAATAGAAGATAAAATATCTTCTTTTCTGCAGCTACTTTAGAAGCAACACTGTAAAAGATAGAAGACTGTAAAAGCAAGATGGTAATACGTAACTGCACGGCAATATGTAACTGTACAGGAATACGTAACTGTACGGCAATACGTAACTGTACGGCAATATGTAACTGTACAGGAATACGTAACTGTACGAGAATACGTAAATGTACGGTAATACGTAACTGTACGGCAATATGTAACTGCACAAGAATACGTAACTGTACGAGAATACGTAAATGTACGGTAATACGTAACTGTACGGCAATACGTAACTGTACGGTAATACGTAACTGTACGGTAATACGTAACTGTACGGTAATACGTAACTGTACGATAATACGTAACTGTACGGCAATACGTAACTGTACGGTAATACGTAACTGTACGGTAATACGTAACTGTACTGTAATACGTAACAGTACGGTAATAAGTAACTTACCCTAAATCTGCTGAACTTTTTACCTGTTTTATTTACAATGCGGACATTGAAGTTCTCTGAGAATAAAGTTGGATGCATTCAGAGTTCAAAGAATATTTTCTCTCTTGGAAAAGAGGAGTCTGAAGTTGAGCGAAGAATGCCCTGACGAGATACAAGTAAATTCTCTAATTTTTAGTTCACTTCCAAAAAGTTAAACAAGAGTTCAAAAGTCTATTGCTAGACTTTCGTGTTAGATTTAAAGTGGTACAGACTGGATGTGCGATGTTTGGTTCTCTAACTAATTAATAAAGAAAATCTGAAAATTTAAGATTATAAATAAACAAAGTTAAATAACAAATGTAAAGAAAAGTAAATATCTTACTCCCGTTAAAATATAATCTAACTAACATTTTGTGAGTCTTCGGAGAAAGTTTGGGTTTATTGATACTTTAATGTTTAATTAAAGATGAAACGATAACATATGATACAATGTATAGAAATAATTTACAGTTTGAGGGACTGAAGTTTCAAGAATGTGAAACAATACAGCATTACAAAGGATACATTTGGAAAAATATATAATATAATACGTTTTAATTTTGCAAAGATATAATATATCTACTAATTGAAAATTAAAGGTACAGGAAAAATAGAGCTATCAGAATATCTAAACTTGAAAATCTACAGGATAAACCCATTGTATTCAAAAACTCAGAAATTTGTATTAATTATCGACTAGACTACACCAATATGTTTTTACTCTAGGGATTAAAAATACAGTTCTGTACAATTTAAAATATTTTTGATTAACTACCCTGTTGTACATTTAATCTAAGGATCTCTTCTCACAAAAATATTAATTTACTAAAAAAAAACAGGTAACTTTAACGACGAAAAGATTGGAATTATTTTGAACCTAAGAGTTAGTAGAAAAATTTGGTGCAGTTTTTTTGGTCATGATTAATAAACTTTTCTGATTTAATTTGCTATCCTATAATTTTAATATTTACAACAACTAATGGAGCCAAGTGAGGAAAATCACAGGCATTAGAGGTAAGCATCTAGTTGATTAGAGAGGAAACAGTGCAATAACGTAAAAGGAAAACGTATCAGTAAATTATTCATCTCTTTGAAAGTGAGATTACCACCGAACATGCAGCAAGACTTTGTGAGATTCAATCTAAAGAGCAAACTCAGACTAATGAGCTTTTCGAGGAGGCAAAGTTTGCATGAGAACAAAAGAGTTGTGGGAGGTGTGGGCTGTTGAATTTATCTAAAGACAGAATGTAGAAAAAGAGACAGAAAATGTTTTTAAACGTGTTATAAAAAACTTAGTCACAAGAGTTTTCTTTTAAATATCATATTAAGAGGAAAACCCAGAGCATATATGACGCATTCGATGGAGGAAGTGCTTGAACCACAAATCTTGAAACTGGGGTTATCATTTAAATTTTTCATTATTCCATCAGTATTTCATGCAGCGATAAGTAAAAGTACCTAAATCCTCCGTTATATCTCAGTAAACCTCCAAAAAATGTCTTTGGTTGATTCTCTTGAATAATTTCAAGATGTGGCTTATACCTTCCAACCACTGAACGAGTCAAATGGAGAAAGAAAATAATGAAACGATAAAGCAATAAAATGATAATTTATATTTTAAAAAAATTGATTATCTTTATATTGAAAAACGGACATAGCATTTCTTAATAAAACACTAAAAGAAACAACTAATGGTAATTAAAACCAAAACAGTTAAGATAATTCGTTTTATCATTTTTCATCGCTGCTGTCCACAATTATCAGCTTCAGAATAGTTCTTCTTAAACAAAATATAGTCTTCGCCCAGTATACCTGACGAAAGCCGCCAAATATGAACTGAAGACCCTATTAATCATTACAAATTGTTGATACTAAGTCAATATAATGTGAAAAAAAGAAAAGAGTGGAAGGGGAGAAGGTATTCACACCAGGAAATCAATAGAGAGAACCAGAAGAAACTATTTCTTATTCTAGGGCGAATACATTGGCAATCCCAACAGCACTAAAGAATAATTGACTACTTTTCCAGGAGAATGTCTTATATTTCCTAGATATGAGTAATATATTCTGTTATAAATGACAGCACTATATAGACAGGCAAGACAACAGTTCTTCCTTATCATTTGGTAAGAAAGTTTGGCAGCAAGGCCCGTGTTTGCCAAGTTGCAGCGAGAGACATTCGATTGAAAGTCTCACTTCACCGGCGTTATATTGGACAGCGTCACGGTCATCGACTGGAATACCGATAAAATACACAGCCTCTTCTCAAATAAATGGAATGTTTATGACCAATCTGGACATGTTTTGAAAGATTGAGCAGCAGTTCAGCACCCACCGTATGACTGGCAATGCTACTAAAAGTCAGTGGTATGACACCAGTGTTCTGAAATTTTATTGAAAATAACGCTAGTTGATATATTTATATTTCGTACCCAACAAATGAGAAATAAATACAAGGGATTCAAAATAGCAGTAAAAAAAATTGGCTCCAGGAACTATGTCACCTACTACCAGTGTGTGACAAGCTCATGCATGCAAAAAAGCTACTTAGTTAGAGCAGTCACTCACCTAAGAATATGAAGAAAAAAACATGCATGATGCTAGTGTAGTACAATTTACTAGCCATGAGAAAATATTTTCCACGTGAGTGATAATTTAATATGTGCATTTATAGCCAAGCTTCTTTATATTCAATCAAAAGATCACATACGTTATTTACTTGAGATCAAGAATGGACCTCTTAGGATATATTTGATGAAATATTTACATTATATAGAATGGGTTTCATGTGAAATTAACAGAGTAAAATTACAAGAATATAGTAGTGACATATAGTAGTGACACCAGATCAATAAGAGAGTTTCTTCAGCCGTGAATTAATTTTCTGCATTATTTCTCATTTGTGACGCATATGGTATGGTCTGGAAAAAGAAATATAACTCTTTGTTGTCTTGATCTAGCATTTAAAATTACCGTTAATAAATATATTGTATTTCAATACATATCGTTTCTTGTATTTAAAAGTTATAGATTTAATTAAATATCTTTTGCTTGAATTCAAATACAATTATTTATAGATATACTTTTGAGAAAAATTAAATACTTGTACACGAGTCTTCCAATAAAGTGTGTATTATTATCATTTTTATTTCTATATTAATGATATTAATTAGTTAATCTAAACAATTTTGGTCAAAAGAATTTTTAAGTATTAATATAGATAGGTAATAAAAATTCAACTCATTTAAAAAAGCAGTAGAAGACTGAATTGAAAAAACAAAAATCTATAATAATATTGTACTTTGTATAATAATTAACTGATAAAGAAAATTCTATAGTTTTTAAAGCATATGAGATTCAATGCCACGTAAAACTTATATTGCAGTTGAAGGTTATTAGTCTGCCGCAGAATTAATAACACTAGTAGTCTAGGTACCTCAAATTATGTAGAATGACATCATTATAGATACGAATGTCACATTCACTTTTTTAAGGTATACTAAACAGTAATTAACAAAACTCACCAACAGAATTTTTTTTTTTGTGAAACCTTCGCAATCTAAGATAATTTTCTTTATGAACCAAAATTATTAAGAGGACTTATTAACAGAAAAGCTACACAACAACTAATAAAAATAATTTACATCCCGAATAATAGTTTCAGCAAGATGAATTTACAACCCAGTACAAAATGAAAATGTAACCATTGACTGTTTTTTAAAGGCCCCCCTGCCAGAAGAAGCAGACCTTCTTTAAATAATAATGAAAAACGATTATCTTTATTTTGACAATGAACATTAAAAACCAAAAGATATGCTGGTTGCGTGTCACTATTCCTGGCTAATTTTGAACAGGTCCTACTTTCGTTCTCCTCCAATGACACCTGATTTTTCTCCTTTAGATTTCTTTCTCTGAGGCTTTGAAAAAGATACAATGTTTTGAATTGCGCACCATCTGACACCACACAATTGGAAAATAAACTTAACGAAGTCATTGCATCCTTCGATGTCAGTACTTGCAGAGTTGTGAGGCAAATTTGAACTTCGTATTGACTGATGTATTGAGTTCTGTGGTAGTGATTTCGAAGGTTAAATATGGAGTGGAATATTTAATAAAGAATGAAATGAAATATTTACACTCCATCTCTTCTTAGTAGAAAATATACATTACCGTGAACAGTTTAAAATCTAAGTAATTTTTAATCTGCTGCTCTATTGCTTTATACTCTGAATAAAATCGAATAAAGTGTTTAAAAATGTCAATTAAAAATATATTCTAATGCTTCAAAATATTTCAGGAATTATCAGTAAAATATATATGGGACAAGTATTTATTATCCAAATACATTTAAAGTATTTATAGGACTCTGCTCAGATAATATACAAATAATATTATTAACTATACTAATATTTATAAAATAAAAAAATAATTTAATTAAAATTAAAATTAAAATTTAAGGTCTACCAAAACAAATTAAACAAGCGAGCAGAATTGTTCTCTTTGTATAATTCTCATCTTGTTTTTATCTCTGCCAGTAACTCTTCAGTCACCGATGAAAGAGTCGGCCCTTCTACTGATTTAACAGGCAGTTAGTTTGGTAATTGACCTACTTACTTATTTACCATTTCTTCTATAGGTCCTATATCTTAGATTTAAAGAGAACAACAGATCCAGGAATAGAACTAAATTACATAATATCAAATTCTCTTCAGAAATAAATTGTAACTGTTTAATTCGTTAACGCAATGGATGTGGTAGCTTGGTATCTTAACAATAAAAATAAATATGAACATCACCTGATTGATAAATTTTATCTAGAAGGAGTTTAACTTCTGCATTAGAACGAAAAAACAAATCACTGACGTCAAAAGGAAATTCAATACAAGGGAGTTGGAGAAGCCGTCAGAAAGGAAAGGGGTTCCATATACTAAGTCTCAAACCACTTTCAGTGACAAGTTCATGGATGCAGAAAAGCTACACCGTAAATGCAGTCACTGACGTAAAGGCCAATGAATACTCAATGTGACAAAGAGGATGGAGAAGGAAAATGAAGAGATGATAGAAAATAAATCCGGCATATAAGACTACCTAAAATAAAATCTAAGACCTCGAAGTTGTAGAGAATAAACCTAAAGCTACAATCTGAAACTGGAAGTAGCGTTACAAAAATGATAAACATGGTAAGAGCGAAGAAAGACAAAGCCTAATCCAAATTACAACATTTCGGAGCCCATTTGACGCCAGTCCCTTCTCTTCCATTCACCACAGACAGCTTCAGGGTGGAGCACAACATCTGTTTCTTTGGATCTTTTGGTACAACATTATTGAATTTTTTATATACCGTAATAAAAACGAACAAAAGTAATACACTGATAGAATCACGAACTGACTATGTCTTCTTCAATGAATTTCACTCATCACTATCAGTAACTTTGCATTGTACAATGTAATAATCAGGCAAACTTAAATAATATCATTATACTCAATTATCCATAGTAACTGAAATATTAGGTCTTTAATAACTCCTCAAAGTACCAATTCATAATATGCTATTCTACTATAATATTAATAACACTTCTTTAGTCGCATTCCAATATTACATGTTCACACAACATCAAACTTAACGAGAAATGAGAGCAAAGTGTCCAATAGTTACATGAGGAAAGTTAGTCACTCCGGTAAGTTGTAGATACGATTCAGTGACTTTGTAGTGGAATTGCTACGCTCCATTTGTACTTCTTGAGTTGAAGAGTGTGTGTAATACATTTTAGATGTTCAATTTGATGAATTGAATTTATTAATATAATACAGTGAAACTCTTGAGTTGTGAAGTTTAAGTTCCTTAATAACTCAGAGCCGCTACATATCTCAGGGACACTGAGGGTTTTCAATATTAAAAAAAGAGAAAAACTATTGTCTTCGAGGGATAACTAGGACGAGATTTTTCCGAAACATAGAAAATACTTCATAACTTAGGTGCATTCATAATTCAGGGTTTTCATTACTCGAGTACTTCATAACTCATCGAGTTTTACTGTAATCATAGCTTGCAGATTAAGTAATATTTTTTTCATATATAGTGTACATCACTTTATTGGAGAAAATAACCAACTACAGCAAAACTTATGTGATTCTATTTAAATTAATCACATATACAATAGTTGATACAATTAATAGACTTTTTGCGAGAAGAGGTTTTACTAAGCTATGGCGAAAGACTAATAATTGGAGGACATTTTACTGGAATCCTAAACGGTTTCGTCGCACAAACTTCAATAAATCAAATATTTTGTAATAATTCATATTAACTGAGGAATCGAAGATAATTAATTTATTAGTGTTCATCACCAATCAGATCAGATAAAGTCTATCTCTTCGCTGTTGTAATTACAAAACTGTTCTGTTACCTAGTACACTATTTTCAGTTTTAAAAATCACACACTCGATACCAAAAATCAGTTGTGTGGCATAACACTGGCAGTAATCCGCACACCAAAGTGGTACCAATACACTGCAATGCATTGTGTATTGTTAGCATTACTATAGGTATAGTAGTGATACCAATACACTGCAATGCATTGTGTATTGTTAGCATTACTATAGGTATAGTAGTGGTACCAATACACTGTAATGCATTGTGTATTGTTAGCATTACTATAGGTATAGTAGTGATACCAATACACTGCAATGCATTGTGTATTATTAGCATTACTATAGGTATAGTAGTGATACCAATACACTGCAATTCATTGTGTATTATTAGCATTACTATAGGTATAGTAGTGATACCAATACACTGCAATGCATTGTGTATTGTTAGCATTACTATAGGTATAGTATCTCACTGCAGAATTTATATCTTGCGAAACGAGGTGAATTGAAACCGTTTGGCGACGTGCCAAAAATCTTCAATGTTTCTGGAAGGAGATTGTTCATTGCTCACATTAAAGGCACCTTAATTCTGTTATTACATTGGGATTTATCCTCAGCTTCAGATACGCTGTCAGTTCGACTTTGTCTAACAGAATTCTAATAATTATCGGGAATCTTCACATGACAGCTTCGACTTAGACTTCTTTCTTTTACTTAGAAGCATTAACGTCGAAATATTCTATTTAACTATTCATGAATCAGAAATTTGGATAAACAATTTTGTAACCTAAATTTTACAATATAACAGATTCCTTTCTGTAAGAAAAAGTTACAGTGCTCGAACACATAAATAGACTCACAGACTTCGAAAACAGAACATTATAGAGATGAGAGATTTTTAAATTTCAGATTTGTTCATGACCTACTTCAACCAACACTTTCAGAGAACTGCATGAAGGTGTTCTAGTAGTGCTTGTTTTCTCTTATACGATTTAAGGTATAAATCTTATTTCTCTACATCAGAAAACAGTTGGTAGGTACTTGAGGTAATAGCAAACACGTTCAAAGAGTCACTCACTCGAACAACTCAAGAAGATTATAGTCACGCTCCGAAGATTTCCTGACGGAATTCATTTCGCTACGAGCGATTTGGTTCCCAAGAAGCTATTTCAAGTTTCCTGCAGATTAGAAAATTTCTCATATGGATTTGATGAATGAAAAGTTATGAAAATTGAGTAGTGAAAGAAAACATTCGAAAATTCGATATTTCTCACAACTATAAATCTGATAAATTTGCATTAGGAAGATACTCAATTACCAGAATTTGGATAGGTCAAGTGGCCATAGTTCAAATACTCTTAAATTTGTTACTTAAAATAACTACCTGTGTTGAAAAAACCTCCCCATCTACATGTATGGTAAATTTATTTCATTAACACCTAGATTGACGTATTTCAGATTATTAATTTTTAATTGCAATATCACATGAATAAGATTTAGGTCAGGAGTTCTAATATTTATTTCTATTATCATAAATAAAGCAATAAATAAGGCTTCAAAGGATTTCACTGTTTCTGTGTTACGCAATTCAGCTTGTTGAATACCTTTTCGAATCTTTTGTAGAGCTGTGTACGAATGCGTAACATGTTTCGGCCATAACGATCCGAATTAGCGATTGAGGTGGTGAAAAATGTTTTCCATTCATTCGGTAGAAAAACAAGTCAGACACCCCTGGTTGGTGGATGTTATTCTAATCCTGTGTTTCATTTCCGTTTTCAGATTTAGAAAGCAATGGTAGTTCTGTGGGACGAAAGGTAGTTATTGGATTTCCGGTGATATATCGGTCTCTGGTCTCTTCTGGAGGGGATATTCATCTGCATTTATATTTGTCAAACAATGTTCTGCAGCAGTTGGCTGACGAGATATGGAATACGGAGTGTGGACTGGGAGTTATTATATCTGAGACAAATTATAATTATTAAATATCCGAAAATTTATATATGCATATTGTAAATGAAAACTATTTCCATAATTTTTTTCACATCAGCAATAGGAACGTGAGTGAATGGTACTTAAAATAAGGTGATTTATAAGTCTGCTTCGGAGAAGAAGGTCAAATAGCTGGCGTCAAAAGGACATTAAATACAAGAGACTAGAAGAAACGGTCAGAATAGAGAGTGGCTTCGTAAACAAAGTTGCTACCACTATGAAAATACTTTTTATTACCCACTTTCACACTTGTTCATTAAGGATACTTTTGAAGTTGGTGTAAATTAGACAAAGAATAGGCAGCTACCTAGAGTTCGAGGAGACATCACCGTAACTAAGTTACATGCATTTTGGCAATTGTCAAACTTAACACTAATTCAGACGGCTAATAGAAAGAAAACTATGGTGTGACAATAGAAGACATAAGGCCTTGTTACACGGTACGAGTTACTGTCGTGACAGTGGACAGCAGCTGTCCTATTGTACTCGCATGCCAGTAGCTCAATGTTCATAGCATTGAATTTCCATAACAGTTACTCGACTGATGCGGTCACACTGTGCGAGTAGTTGCACTACAGTAACTGGCGTATTCCCTAATTTATCAACATCAGCGTATGTCAAACTACAATTGAACCTCTAAGGAGTCTAAAGCCTAAGAAAACACAGAAACTTACTGAAACTAATCGCAAATAAGTTAGCATGTAAATACAAATGGCTGATGTTTGTAAATGCCGAGTGTGTATAATTGTAAACAAATATTTAACTGTTTGTTTGGAGTTTAGGAAAGTTATACCTAATGACGTTGGAGTTTGTAGTAAATTGTGCTTTATTCTCATATTCTATCTTACATTGCTTATTGTTTATTTGGAATGAAGTAACATTTTAGAATAATTCACATGCTTTCAGGATATAATATTTAGTCACAACAAGGCAACCTCACATTGCTTATTATTTATTTAGAATAAAGAAACATTTTAGAATAATTCAGATGCTTTCTAGTGATATAGGTTCAAATCAAATTTTTATTTAAACTTTTGAATATGTAAACAAATTGCTGTTATTGATAGAATTCAGTTCGAAATATTTTAACTATTGAGTCTAAATAAATAAAAAATCTCAATTTATTTATTAATGGGAAAATGAAATGTTTATGTTGATTTTCATATTAAATTTATATACAATGTATGATGAGTTTAGATGTATGCTTCAATTAATTATTATTTTTTTTCTAATTATTAAAAATTGAATTAAATATATTCTATATCAATGAAAATAATTCAATATTGAATATTCCATTTCTATTTCATTACGCATCTTATTTATAGATTTACAATAGATTGAATCTATAAAATAAGGACTATACAATTATAGCAAATGAGAAAAGCAGAGGTAGGTACTTTATTCGTTTTCAATAGAAAGAATAACTTATTCCCTGTGAGATCACACTACAAAGAAAAGGTTCATCCATTGCACAAACGCACAATAACCACAGACAACTTTCATATCTTATCGAAAACAAATAACTCTGCTCCAAGAGAATTAAGGAGAGAGTGCTCCAAGAGAACTAAGGAGAGAGTGCTCCAAGAGAACTAAGGAGAGTGTGCTCCAAGAGAACCAAGGAGAGAGTGCTCCAAGAGAACTAAGGAGAGTGTGCTCCAAGAGAACTAAGGAGAGTGTGCTCCAAGAGAATTAAGGAGAGAGTGCTCCAAGAGAACTAAGGAGAGAGTGCTCCAAGAGAACTAAGGAGAGAGTGCTCCAAGAGAACCAAGGAGAGTGTGCTCCAAGAGAACCAAGGAGAGAGTGCTCCAAGAGAACTAAGGAGAGAGTGCTCCAAGAGAACTAAGGAGAGAGTGCTCCAAGAGAACTAAGGAGAGTGTGCTCCAAGAGAACTAAGGAGAGAGTGCTCCAAGAGAGCTAAGGAGAGTGTGCTCCAAGAGAACTAAGGCGAGTGTGCTCCAAGAGAACTAAGGAGAGAGTGCTCCAAGAGAACTAAAGAGAGAGTGCTCCAAGAGAACTAAGGAGAGAGTGCTCCAAGAGAACAAAGGAGAGAGTGCTCCAAGAGAACTAAGGAGAGAGTGCTCCAGGAGAACTAAGGAGAGAGTGCTCCAAGAGAACTAAGGAGAGTGTGCTCCAAGAGAACTAAGGAGAGAGTGCTCCAAGAGAACTAAGGAGAGAGTGCTCCAAGAGAACTAAGGAGAGAGTGCTCCAAGAGAACTAAGGAGAGAGTGCTCCAAGAGAACAAAGGAGAGAGTGCTTCAAGAGAACTAAGGAGAGAGTGCTTCAAGAGAACTAAGGAGAGAGTGCTCCAAGTGAACTAAGGAGAGAGTGCTCCAAGAGAACTAAAGAGAGAGTGCTCCAAGAGAACTAAGGAGAGTGTGCTCCAAGAGAACTAAGGAGAGAGTGCTCCAAGAGAACTAAGGAGAGAGTGATCCAAGAGAACTAAGGAGAGTGTGCTCCAAGAGAACTAAGGAGAGAGTGCTCCAAGAGAACTAAGGAGAGAGTGCTCCAAGAGAACTAAGGAGAGAGTGCTCCAAGAGAATAATAATAAATTAGATAATAAATTCAAATGTAGCCTACATATTACTTCGTCATGCACTCACTGAGAAAAATATTCAAGTCAGCCAGAATCATCACTTGAGTCAAGGCTGGCAAAACTTAAATATTGGAGTCTTTTCTCTTGATTGACTCTACCTGATTCAACCTGACTATATGAATTAGGAGCCAATATGACTCTTGTTTTGAGTAAAATACTAGGATGAGTCAAATTGACTAAAATTTTTAAGCCGGTTTTAGGACAAACTGAAAATTCAAATTTTGACTCATATTATTTCAGTGCATATCTGAAAATTAAATCAATATAAATAAAAATAACTGTATTTCTAGACAAGATTTCAATACATATGAATTTAGACACCAAATAGGGGTAGGAAACTTTGTTTTCAGAGTCGCACTATCCTTTATTACTGCTTCTTCAAAGTTCTTTGTACCTATTTTCTTTTGACATTGCTGATATGTCTTTAGTTCCCAAGTAAAACATTTCAATTGCTTAACTAATGCACTACCCCATTTATTCTATTTGCTGGGCTAAGTGCAAACAGTTGCAAATAGATTACTAAGAATTTTACCCCCGACTCTTGTCACCGTCGCACACCTTTCAGAAAGAGAAAACTTCTCACCAGATTTTTGCTCTCCGGAGTAATTTGTTGACTCAAGTTTGACAGCTGGTGGATATTTCCCCTCAGCTTCAATAAGATTTCCACTTTAGTTAAAAAGAGAAGAAGATGCAGTGATTCGGTGATCGGTCTGTGCAGTAACAATAATTTATTCGTTGTATCGATATGAAGTTGTATGTATATGGATTAGGAGTATATTTGAAATCTGTCCCCAGTGTACCAACCGAAAATATTCAAATTGCTAAAAATAATATTTTTTTATCAATAACTTTTGCATTCGAATTCAACTACATTTTTTTACAAAAGTAATAAATGAAAACTGTCAATATGTCGATCAAGTTTTGTACTCTACGAGTCTATGATATACACGTAATTATTATAAACTAACTGTATAACCATTAATATTGACGAGTGGGATTTTTTAAAATCAATTGGTGAAATTTCAGAATGCCTCTGAAAAGACATTACAATTATTTGATATAAATTAATCTACAAGATTATTTGTGTGTAAATTGAAACCGAATTTTAAATTCAAAATTCTTCCTTTTAATGTTAGTGAATTTGAAAATAAATATTCCAGGGTGGTTTCAGTAAAGAAATGATTAATCCAAATTCTAAAGATTTTCAACCTAGTATTTTCATGACTTGTTTTTCACTCAATTCCAAGGCTGTTTTTGTGTAGTTTGGATCGCTTTTCGCTTCTCTTTTGTTTGACTAAGAAGTACTACTCGTGTGTTCCATTCCGGACATTTTGTTATTCCTGTCGGAACTGCTTTAGAGTCATGACTTCCTCCCGTTAGCAATCTATTCCAAGAACATTATGGAGATTAAAGACCAACTCTTATCTTACACCAGCGTGTCTCCAACTCAATTGCATTAAATGGAGTAAAATAGGAACAGATTTTCAACTCCAAATGAGAATGAGAATATCGGACATTTTTGAAGTGGAATCAGTTTAAAGAATAAATGATTTACGAACATTTTTGAGATGGAAATTTTCGATCAACCAAAACTATAACTTTCATTAGAATTTATTTAATTTTCTCTATTATATGGTGTAGGGATCATCCATATTTTGCAATATTTTTCACTATTCATGATTTAATTGAAAATTTTCTAATGAAAACACCCATCAGTCATTGTAAATAAAGTATACAGTAAAGGGTTTAATTCATTATGAATCTCCCAATAGATTATTCCTACATTGTCCACAACTCAAACACACGAAATCAGAGAGTTGCTCCAGTTCCAATTTAGCAAATGAGTTTCGTGTTCAACAAACTTAACTGATCACAACAGCCAAACTCTAGAAGTTGCAGCTGAGCAAATCACTCTAGAACTTAGCTTAGGAGATGCATAATGAGCAATGCACTTCATCTTCTAACCACTTCTAAGTAGTTACGCGAATTTTCTATCTTCATGATGAACACTAGAGGTAAAGATTAGAGAAAACAAATAATTTGGTATCGGTCAAGTTTATAAAGCCTTTTTGCCTGGCTATTTTTTTTCAAATACTCGTAACTCATTAAATAATATGAAATATTTAACGAAGTTAATATTAAAAGAAGCACACATCCTAAACAAAAGAGTCATGATATCTCAGAAATTGCTCAATATTATTAGGGAAACAGCCATTGTAAGGGGTCATTATGCCCTCCCCCCCCTCTCCTCCAATGCTAAGTGACCAATTTTCCATCATCGGAAATTAGATAGTCAGACAATTGGTATCCTCGTGCTTTTTATCTAGCATGAATTCTTCATTTCTGAATAAATATAAGAAGTAACATTTTGTACTGGAAGTAACTACATGTTTTAAAGTCCTGCAACTCCAGACTCTAACTTCTGCTGTAATGGTCACCATGGGTAAAATTTTGTAGCGAAATGATCTTTGAAATCAAGATTGACGTGAATTTAAACTCAGGAATTCACTGTAAATGTTGTGACTCGCTTTGGTTATTTTATTTATTAATTCTTGAAATAGAGAATGATTGCGACCGTCAACTCATAACGAATCATTATGTATTCTCCAAAAGTGTATTTTTATTATCTTAATACGCCTTTCCAAATATACAAAAAAAAAACATTTAAAAGGTGTTTCAGAATAAAGACAATCAGTTCTGCGTACCAAATATTTCATTCAAATTAAATGCTTGTTTCCATAAATCGTCAATTATCAATAGAAGAGGAGTCGATTATCTTATATCAGTCATTTCGTTTTTAAATTTGTATCATGGCTGTAGACCGAAATAATGGTTATTGCAATTTTAACCAAAAATTCCTTTCCGAATCGTTTATCTATTCACATTTTACCAAAAGGCATAAATTGAATAACTCTGACCAGACTGAGCTTTCCTTCCGCTCATTTCACAGCTCAAACTCAATCGCTCATAAAATTGAATTGATCTGAATATTAATCATCCAAGAATAGTCAATCATTTGGAAAGCAGTTCGGACTGACTTCAAAAGCTCTGCTTTGTGGCCTGAAATGCATGTACCCTGAGAGTTATGGTGGGCCATAGAAGATTAAATGATATCTCCTATGACCCCACCATAACTCTCTCACTCATTCCAACATCGCTCTCAATATTAAATATCAGTTTCAGGAAATTGTATTACATTTTAAGTGTGACTGAAATATAATAAATGTTGATGTTTCAAATGTCAGAAAATGCTGGTGTCTGTGTCTCTGTTCGATAGATTTGTCTGGCGGTCATGTTTCCCCGCATCAATTCAGACAGTGACGGAACAAACTCACCCGAGGGTGAATAATGAAAAGTATTGAATTACATGAAATTATTTAACTATGTTCAGAAGTGATGCTTGATTTAAATGTGTTATTTTGATGATTTCAATATTTTAAAATGGTGTAAAGTTTATAGAATTATTTTAAAATCTAGAAAATGCTTTCGATAGAATACAAAAAAGACATTTACAGCCTCTAAAATTATAAAAATAATATAAAACTTGTTCGGTGAAAATCTAATTACAGTCATAAAAAATTATTCACATTTATTAAAGTGAATGAGAAGGAGGTGATAAATTCGTCAGCATTCAAAGTTTTACATTTGAGACAAATAATTAAACTATACTTTTAGAATAAATTTCATCATTTACATTTCTAATAACTGTTAAAAATTTAACTTCACTTATATTAAATGGTCATATTTACCTGTTATTGTCAAATAGATCCTTTTCTCACGCAGAATTTGAGGTAGATCCTTGACTGAGAGAAACTCTCAAAATTGTAGAGAGTAATTTGCCCCCAATTTATTATCCGTGTACTCGTTCAACCATCATCAGGAAAACTGAGCAACTTCCTTATTACACCTAATTAAAATTCACGATCGTGTCGTTAGCGCTGGGTCGTTATTGCTTTCGACAAGAATGAGAGTAAGAGGCGTGTCAAGGAACACACGTGATGAGGAACAGTGACAGGAATGAGAGTAAGAGGCGTGTCAAGGAACACACGTGATGAGGAACAGTGACAGGAATGAGAGTAAGAGGCGTGTCAAGGAAGACACGTGATGAGGAACAATGACAAGAATGAGAGTGAGAGGCGTGTCAAGGAACACACGTGATGAGGAACAATGACAAGAATGAGAGTGAGAAGTGTGTCAACGAACACACGTGATGAGGAACAATGACAAGAATGAGAGTGAGAGGCGTGTCAAGGAACACACGTGATGAGGAACAGTGACAAGAATGAGAGTGAAAGGCGTGTCAAGAAACACACGTGATGAGGAACAATGACAAGAATGAGAGTGAGAGGCGTGTCAAGGAACACACGTGGTGAGGAAAAATGACAAGAATGAGAGTGAGAGGCGTGTCAAGGAACACACGTGAAGAGGAACAGTGACAAGAATGAGAGTGAGAGGCGTGTCAAGGAACACACGTGATGAGGAAAAATGACAAGAATGAGAGTGAGAGGTGTGTCAAGGAACACACGTGAAGAGGAACAATGACAAGAATGAGAGTGAGAGGCGTGTCAAGGAACACACGTGAAGAGGAACAATGACAAGAATGAGAGTGAGAGGCGTGTCAAGGAACACACGTGGTGAGGAAAAATGACAAGAATGAGAGTGAGAGGCGTGTCAAGGAACACACGTGAAGAGGAACAGTGACAAGAATGAGAGTGAGAGGCGTGTCAAGGAACACACGTGATGAGGAAAAATGACAAGAATGAGAGTGAGAGGTGTGTCAAGGAACACACGTGAAGAGGAACAATGACAAGAATGAGAGTGAGAGGCGTGTCAAGGAACACACGTGAAGAGGAACAATGACAAGAATGAGAGTGAGAGGCGTGTCAAGGAACACACGTGAAGAGGAACAATGACAAGAATGAGAGTGAGAGGCGTGTCAAGGAACACACGTGATGACAGGAATTTGCCTCCTCGCTAATAAAATGCCTAAATATTTTCTGGAATCTTCAGTGGAATTAGAATTTTTCGTGATAGTAGATTGATAACACAATCTTTTCTTCGGAAATTCAAAAGGATAAAATACGGCCTTTGAAGGTGCAGTGTTAGGTATTCAGAAAATTTCCCATATACCGATAATATTAAAACTTTTTATTAGTGAAAGCTATATTTTCAGAGACAATCTATTAATTATTTTTTTCGTTTAATATCATTATTCCAAGTTTTTAAATAACATATAACATGTATAAGAGATATAGTGTATACTGAATTTATTAGATCACAAATATTTAGGTTATGTACCCTTTTTGAAAACAGATTCTAGACTTTCATATTGTATGGGATGGGATATAAATTTATCCTTCAGAAATAATTGTTTATAAATTACGGTTTTAGCTTCAATAATTTCATAACCCATTTAATATTGTTCATAAATTACACAGTGAAGGAAATGAATAACTGGCCATTGTTTATCGGCTCAAATATTTAAAAAAAATCAGCAAATTCGGGTTGTTAGGAGAATAATCGAAAAGTGGAAAGATTGTGTCTTTGGAAGTCAAACCTATTTTAGCTAGAAACAAACGCGAATACAGGCCAAAATCAAAGGTACTACCGTCACATAAAATAAGTAGGCCTATATATTGAATATACATTCTTATGGATAGGGAAAGTTACATTTTCCTGGATTGTATGTAACGGATATGTGAGAGTTTTGTGTTTGGGAAAAAGAAACAGTATGTAGACAATTATGGAAATGTGACACCCTTGAGAAACAAATGTTACTTACAATCTTCATGGGGAAACTTCAGTTCATCGCGGACTGTTCTTCAAATTCGTTTGTATCTATTATTCTTTTGACGCTGGTAATATATATTTACAAGTTAAGTCAGACGATGAACCAACCTTAATAATAATTATAATAACAATATATTAGATTTATTTATTGACAGTGGTTGATAAAATACATTTGATATGTTATAATTGAAAACAAACCGTTTCATCTATTTCAATGGTACCATCGTTATACACTTTTAAAAATATACAAAAAACTCTTCGAGCAAGCAGTTAACAAGAAATGAATAAATGAAAAAACAATTCATTAACATTGCAGCTTCAAAAATTCTTCTTAATGTACTTGAAAAGAAAGACTTTTACTCTCATTTTAGGAACTTTTACGGTAATATGAGAGATGTAATTGTATGTTTCTTAGTCTTTTTGAAGTTATATTTACTTTGAAAAATGGATAATGGATATCCTTTGAACGTTTTAAATAAATATATAAGTAATATAAATGTGAATATCTTATGATTTTAATTTTTTTCAAGTCAATTATTTGTAATTAAAAGAGGTTTCCAAAGTTGATTTGAATATTTCTTGAATATCTTCTAGTTAGATTCAAAATTTAGAAACTTTTAAATAATATTTTTTCAATAATAAATTTAATTCCTAATTCAATTAGGTAAATAATACATTTATTTTATCTAGTTAGGTTTCACAAGTTTAACTCTTCTTATTTTTTTCTAATTTACTCTGCATTTATTTAGTTTTCACTTTACATATTTTATAAGATGCGAGAGCTTAAATAAATAATTAGAATGAAAACAAAATACAGTCTTCTTCTTCCTTCTGTCTTAAGGTTGTATTCAGGTGATGATATTGTACCTTACTACAAAATATAATAAATTTAAGTTCACCAACAATGTTTTGGAGCATGCTCTTCATTTTCTAAGTTCGGATGCCGCAGCACCTTTTCTGGTTTCATTATTGTAAGTGTCACACCTTTTGTCTTATGAGACAATAAACTTGAAATGAGTCAGTCTTGAAGGATATTCCTTATAGGTAACCTATACAGTTACAAAACATACTAACTCTTTTCAAATTTTAGAATAATAATATTTCTACTTCATAAATTAGTGCATATGTGTACTTTAATTATTACAAACAATAAATTAGGCTTCATTTAAAAACATTCCCATGAACTCCAAGATAATTATTCATATTTTCAATATTCGAATGCCCTTTTTCCTGATCAAAATAGTAGACAACAGAATGCACCATATGAAATTTAGTATCTTTCTTCAGTAAAAAAAATACCACTGTGGCGATTCCACCAAGTTTCAAAACAAGACAAAAAGGCTATACACCCCCCCCCCCCGGGGGGTGTATCCCCTCTCAAGTATTCGTATGAGCCTCCGAAAAAACAGATGCCAGGGGGAGTATATGGACGATATATCGGGTGAATGAAGCGAAAGAGACAATGGTAACAATTTAGGCTGTAGAGTTTGCAGGACTTTGTAGTCTATGGCATATTTCATTCTTCTCACTAGAAAGGGACAAATTTGTGACAAGTAGGCTTGAATATTGACTTATGATTGAAGGCAATTGATTGAGAAAGAGAGTGAGACGGTAATGAGAATGACACAGAGAATGAAAATGTATGAGGAGTACAATGAGAATGTTCGAGAACACAGCTAATGAAAATATGAGATAATATATGAATACACAGATAATGAGAATGTTATTAAATTTTATCCACCAGGGGCTCTATACTTGTTATAGTATTTCTATTTGTAGGATTTACATTAATTCAGATCACTAAAACCTCAATACCTAAAAGAGTTTTTATGAGAATTTGGGCGAATGTCACTCTACTCAGACACTAAAAGTACTGGGAAAGTGGGTGATAAACTAGATCGTGAAACCAATCTGACCTTTAGATATTCTGATTGATCTAACCTGAGCTATTTAGTGGGGCAGATAGGTGAAAAAGATGTTCATTTCTGCAGGAAAACAGGAAAATTCGTCCTAGGCAGTAATAAAGTATGCTGAATCCGAATTTGAATCCTGAACCAATGCAATGCTACTCAAAATTTACATTTAAGGGGGGAGGGGTGGTGGTTCAGAAACCAAAAAATAACCCTTTTTCTTTTTACTGCTTAAAATCAATTTCCATATTTTTCTCTACGAGAATGTGAAAACAGAATGCCGAAAAACGTACTAGAACTATTGCAAATGTACCAAGAAATGTTGGCGTGCTTTGGTATTTGCATGCACTGGTTGTTATAAAGTTGACTTTGGCGAGAAGTATATTATTGCGATATGTACCATCTTAAAATTATAATATCTTAGTCCTATTGAAACTGATTTTGGTCAACTTAAGTACAAGATGAAGAAGAAATTGAAAGGAATGGAATGATGGTCGATATTTTTATTATTTTGAACTCAAAATTATGGATTTTATAAGCTTTTGAGGAAAAATAATTTAAAAATTCATATTTTTCATTTTCTCAAAATCCTGAACTTTTAATGAAATTCTAAATAATAGATATCAAAGAACTATTTTAGCTTGCATTACCAATGTTTTAGACCATAAAGCAAAACATTCGATTGAAAACTCACCAAGTTATTAAATTTTGAAAAATTTACAAAATTTTCTAATGAATGAAAATATCATCGAAAATGTGCCCCGAGTGAGGAAATGGCAACCTTCATGCAACCCGAGAAATTCGACTTCAGAAACCCACGTTGGGAACAATGAAGAAGCACCTTTGAAACCTTCCACTTGATCAGCGATCTAGGCAAGAAATCGCAGAAAGTACAAATCGCAACTTTTAATTACTGCATGGGAGAAGAAAGTGAAGAAATAATTAGAACATTTGACCTATCAGAAGAAGAGTCGAAAAATTATAAAACAGTCCTGAACAAATTTGATACCTACTTCAAGCCAAGGAAGAATGTACTAAGGTACAGAAAGAAATTCCATCAGAGGCTACAACATGAAGATGAAGATATTGAAGCGTATCTTCGAGCACTGTATAGCAATGCTAACGATTGTGAATTTTCTGATAAGAAAGAAAGAATCAGAGACCAATTTGTAGCAGGAATTACTGATGACCAACTGGCAGAGAGATTAGAACATCTATATTTGAGTGATGAAGCCACTTTTACTCTAGAGAAAATGATTGAATATGCAAGAAGCTACGTTGACGTAACTAAAGGTCGCAAGAAAGAAAAAGAACAAGTAGAAATAGACATCAACAGGGTTAATAATTATCAAAAGAAAAATTGTACCAGCTGTGGATATTCTCATAATGCTGCATGAGAAGCAGTGTCCTGCTATAGGAAAGAAGTGCAATTACTGTATGAAAATAGGTCACTTTGCAACAGTATGTCGTAATAAGTCAAATAAGTACAGCAACAATAAAAGAAGAATAAATGAGTTAAAAGATAATCAAAGTGACTGTTCAGAAAGCTCAGAGAATAAAGATAAATTTCTATGGGAATGCAGAACTGGAAGACCAGGGTGGAATATAGCTATTCGAATTGATAATCATTCTAATGCACTTTTCAAAGTGGATTAGAATAGTGGAGCTGATGTTTGTTTGATGAACTACAAAACTTATCAGAGTCTTGAGAATAAACCAGCATTAGAGAAATCGAATAAATTATTGATGAGTCCATCAGGAAAAGTATCTGTTATCGGTAAATTTGAAAGTACTCTCTGTTACAAGCGGAATCATGTAAATGCAGAAATGTTTGTGTTGAATAATGGAAATAACACTGAAAATCGTCGTCTCTTGGTGTTCTACAATTCACAGGAAAATTAACAGTTGAAGAAGAGATTTTTGGATTTGGAAAGTGGGAAACAGAACCAGTAACATTTTCAATGAAAGCCACTGTAGAACCATTGGTGAACGTAACAACAAGAAAGATAGCCATTCCTTTAATGAAACCTGTACAAGAAACTTTAAAACGAATGGAAGAAGATGAAATAATTGAGAAAGTAACTCATCCTACTGACTGGGTAAGCCCCATGGTGCCAGTGCCTTAAAAAGACTCATCACAAGTGCGTATTTGTGTGGATTATAGGAAACTAAATATGAGTTTGAAACGAGAAAATCTTGAGTTCCGTTATTTGATCAACCTGTTTAACATCTGACCACTGTCTTTCTTTTTCTAGTCTCTGTCTATGTTCCTTCCCATTATCATTTACAAACTTTTCTAATGAATGAAAATATCATCGAAAATATCCAATATTCAAAAGAATGCATACAAACAAAAATGTCTTAGAGTTAATTTTTACAGATGACTGTATAGTTCCAGGTAAATAGGACCGTAAATAAAAATGATAGCTTCTCACCCAAAGCTCCCCATTAAAAGAAGTTGTAACAAAAACTAAATAATTGTCTCTGATAATATTTTTCATTGTGAAATGTATTATCAAACACTCACCCATACACATTTACACCTTTATATAGAACAAATATGGAAATTGATTTTAAACAACAAAAAGAAATGGTTATTTTTTGGTTTTCGACCCCCCTCCCCCCTTAAATGTAAATTTTGAGTAGGAAGCATTGGTTTGCCAGCGTGGCTCCGCTCAAATTCGGATTCAGCATACTTTATTACTGCCTAGGACGAATTTGCCTGCTTTCATGCAGAGGTGAACATCTTTGTCAATTATTGTTACGTATCTGCCCCACTAATTTCAAGTACTGTTTTTTCAAGTCCGAGTACTGCGACGTTTCCCTAATTATTTCAGTAATTACTTTTTAAAGTATAACTAAGTTGAAACTAACAGTATTTGGGTTTTGACGAAAGAAATAATGATATCAGAGAATAGAATGTACGATATAAAACATTCTGCAGCGACCAAAAGAGTAGCGGGTGAACCATTAAAGCCACTGAGTGTTTTTTTACGCCATCTTATCAGATTAACGACGACAAATTGGTCTGCACTGTTTGCTTCTTGTCAAATCTACTGGCCCTTCTGTCATGGAGAGAGCAAAATGAAGCGTTCATTGTAGAGCCGAGCGTTAGGTTACTCAATTCAGGAATTATGTTCTTCCAATATTGGTGCTTTAGATTGCCGTTAGTTTCATGAGACAGTGCCTCTCCAAAGCCAATTACAGACGGCATTAGTAGCTTGCAGTTAAATTGTGCTGAGTCAGCTTATTTATAGGCATGGACTCTGCTTCAGACGCAACTGTAATTGAATTGCCTGCCAGCCATCTAGAAAGATGCTATTCATTGAACTTGAATGTACAGGAGACCAACAGTCACTAAACAGTTTCAAAGAGTTATCATAAGGAACTGACATGAAGTATTATTTAACTAGCATTTAAATTGGTATCCATGCATGTAGATATCGTGGGTAGTAGGGTCCCTATTAAATTACGTGTTAAATAATTTATTTTTATTAAAAATTCAAATAAGAAAGAGAACTTCTTTTTTATCATCTCTGTCAGTTCTCTCCAACTGTTTCAAACTGTGAAGCTACTGTTGGCCATGCATCCTGTATGTTCTTCTAATGTTTCCTCTATTGACCGGTGCACTGCCTGTGGATTTGCTTTGCTGAAACGGTACTATTGTGTGAATAGGTATGTGTTCAGTTGCTATTTTTCTTATTAAATAAAGATGTGTTCACAATTATTTCTTTATGAACATTAATTTTATAAAATAAATAGAGGTTGAAGAGCTGATTCAGACACGTTATTTCGAAACTTGTTAATGAACAAAACACTGTATATAACATTTTAAACTTTAATAACACTTTAATGTTGTTTCGATTCAAATTCTAGTAATTTTAAAACAATCTCAAGACTTTCGAGTTATATTTATTAAATACATATCTATTTTACATTTAATTATAGCAATTGAAAAACATTATAATCTAAAAATTGTACTTTTGGAGATATCATTACCTATTGAAGGAAGAACAAATGCGTGAATTTGTATACAGAGTCTGAAAGCATCGAAACTACTTGGAAAAGATTTTCATGATTTAAAAAGTTAATTAAGAAATGGCACAAGAAGTTCAAATTAATCAGAACAGTGGATAATATATCACACATCAACCAACTGCTCTATATCTAGAAAATATCATTGATTATTTCAAAGATAGTCTCAAAACTTCTCTTCTACGTGCTGGGGGTAATATAAACGAATTTTGAAGACACATAAATTCAAACCTTATAAACTGAAAATTATCCAAGAACTTAACGCAAACGAGTTTATGAAACAAGAAGTGCAATTAGTGAAAAATATCAGGAAGAAGATTTCCTTAAATCACCTAATATTTTCAGAAGCAGCACATTTCCATATCCACGGTGGAGTAAACTCTCACTGTTGTCGTAACTACTAACCCTCACTGGGCAGCAGAGAAGCCTCTTCATTCACCTCGAACAACCTTGTGGGCGACAATATGGGATGGGGGCCTTTTACGCCCCATTTTCATTGATATAAATGTTAATAGTGATAATTATCTCTATTTACCTCAGTCTGATTTTAGTCTCTTTTTCGATTTTACAGTAATATTTTTTCCTTATATACATCATTGGTCAAAAACTGAGAGATTTTAGCTGAATGAAAAGTTCATAAAAAAGAGGTTCAGATAGTGACCTAATTAGGTAAAAGTGCTCGGAAAGTGGGTGTTACAATATGAATTGATAGGTCAATCAGATATTCAGATATAGGTTCATGTCCTATCACAAAACCAAATTGATATCTACTGATTTAGCCAAAGGAAATTCTGTTTAGTATTTATTTACTGAAATACATGAAAATTAAAGCAAAGGTAAAATATTGTAAATCTCACCAACTCTGTGGGATTACTGAAGAAAAATGTCTGAAGTTTCTTAATTTCGCTATTTTTCTCTGAAGTAATTTGTTGTTCGCTAAGAAACAAAACAAGTCTACTAAATTTGTTCATGTTTTCGAACTGTTTTTTACAATATTGTTTTTTGACTCAAAATCCAAATATTTTTCAAATAAATGTGAATGAATCTAATATTAAAGCTATTAAAGGTCCTCTCCAGGCTCCAGGGGAAAAATGAGTTTATTACATAATATTATAGAACTAAGGTCTACGATCATTATTCTGCAAACAGCATACAATTCGGTTCAGTATATATTTTATTATTTGCTTTTAAAGTTGTTTAATACTCTGTGAGAAACATTGAATGAATCACTATTCTGACGCTGAGAAAGAAGATTGTACACTCTTTGATTTGATTTCAAATTTAGATTTTATAACGAACAATGCGTTTTTGGCCTTCTTTTAAGATATAAATTGTTTCTAAAAGTATATAAACGTTTCTATAAGTTTATCCAAATTTAAAACTTTAAACGAATAATAAATAGATTTATTAAACCAAATACCTAGTTGACAATCAAAACAAATGGTGTATATTCTTCTTCTTCAGACTGAAATTTAGAAAGTCGGAAAAAGAATAGGTTTTGTAGAGTTTGGATGATAAAAATCTTTAAAAGCATAAAAAATTAAAAATATGCTATCAAATTTGATGGGGCTTGCAGTAAAATGATGAGAAACATTAGCCTCGTTGATTTAAGCAATAAAAAAATTTGCTTAGAGGGGACCATTAAAAATAAATATGAATTTATTATTTAATACATGTTCAAATAAAAAAAATCCCATCAGAGAATAGAATCTATAAGTCAATAAATGTATACTAATTTTACGTATAGAACTATGGAAAAAGCTATGGTAAAATGAGAATCCCCTGTTAATCTTCTATGTCCCCACCATAACTTTTTCTATGGTTAGTAGCTTTTTTCCGCATGTTAGTATTTTCTGTCACTTCAGAATTTCGGTAAGAATTCACACGGAATTTTTGTAAGTTTTTGATGTTTCTTTAAAGTTGATGTTAATTATTTACTGTCTTTCGTAAGCTGCCATGCTGAAAATATCCAAAGAGTCCTTAGTCGCAATTTGACCTCTATGGAAGGAGAGCATATGGCTGAGAATGCGTTAACATCCTTGGAAATTTGTGGCTCAGAAATAATGGGTAAATGAACCGAATTTTTTTGGAATGGTTGAAAAGAAATTTACTTTAAGGTTCAAATATTTTATCAAATGAAGAGTTTTGTTTGTTGTATTTGGGAAATAAATACTTATTATACTTTTAATTTTTTTATTTACGAATATTTAAAACTTTTATTATGACGTCAATATTTCAATTTTTTGTATCATAATTTTTCAAATCTATAGAATAGGTATCCAAACTTAATCAATTGAATTTTCTAAGAATCGGTAATGTAGAACGTGCCTAAAATTCTAAAGTATAACATTTCATACAGAAAAGCTATAAGTGTTTTCCTAATTAATTTTAGGCAGTTTACATATATTAATATGTTCTTTGTCTTATAATTTTACCTCCTTATAAAAAATAAAACAGAATTAACGCTGGAATATATAGGTATATATTATATACCTTAGATGCTGGATATTTGATAGAAAACTAAAACCCTTTCTATTTATTTTAGCGTAATATTAACTATACCGGAATATAAAATTTAGATGCAGAAATTTATCTTCATGAACACATTTAAAAAATTATTTTTTATTGTCACGAAAATTATTTTTCAATAAAGAAAAGCTCAGTTTTTACTAATAATATTTTACTTTAATCATGAAAATTATTGAATACTAGGGTAAAGGTTCAATTACCAGTTGCGCTACAGGAAGAAAATTCCAATGGGTTATTATTAAAAAAACTGAGATAATTATTTTAATATTCCTTGTTTAAATATGAAAAATATATAATTCAACTCTTATATTTTCTTTTGTGAAAATTTATCTCTCCAAAATGAATAGTTTGTAATACTTTATCTAATAATAAGCGCTAGTGTAGTGACAATATGCTTTTAAAATCATAGATCCTATAAATATTATAGACTGAGAGAATTAAAGAGTATTGAATCGTATTGAACCAGCGGTATATAGTATTCGATACCTTTTGATTTCGTTTCGTCTATGACATTTTTAAGATCGATGATTTCAAAAGCATATTGGCACAACCCTGAATTGATTTACCTATTGAAATTTTCATATGGCATTAAAATCTTATATGTTATTTGAAATTTATTTGCTATTTAATAGTGGTATCTCTCTCCTCCGTAAATGAATTGGTATTTAATTACCAGCTCTAATCTTCCTTTCAATTAAGTTTGCTTTCACACCCCCTGCATTTGAGCAAATTCATGAGTAACGCTAGATTGGAATTAATTTATTTGCAGTGTGGATTTGGAATAGGATGTCGGCCATCACTGTTCGGATTAGTCTACTTTTCATTTCGAAATCCTGTGAACATTGGCAGTGAAGATTGATCATTTTAATCCAAATTCCATAGCAACCTTTACGTTTAATACGACCAAACTAACTGAATCACAATCTCTCAATGCGATTGTGATCAATATTAGAAACATGGTAGTACAAAATGTAGGTGGTTATACCCTAGAAATAATTCCTTAGGGCATTGGATATACTTTTATCAATGACTGTACCAATTATTGACAAATCCTTTGACTAATTCTTCTAAATTGGTGACAACAAGTGCCTTGTGTTGCAGATAGAATTGCGTTAAACCTTTATTAATAAACTAAGTAATTCCACAATACTATCATTTTCAATATTGCATATCTATACGATCAGGTTACCCCTTCTTTTTGAATTGAACAAAATATTCCCTTACAGTGGAAGTTGGTATTCGGGATATATAATAACAGTTTCAAAATAAACAATAGAAAGTAATGCAGCAGTGAAAGGAACATTGAGAAAAAAATATTTGCTTCTAGGACATCCTAATAAAAATAAAAATATCTTAGTCATTGGTAATCTTTGAAATACTGTTTATGGTCAGTTATTATCATTTTCATATTCAATTTAAAGAACAAATAAAGTAAAGAAACTATATAACATTTTTTACTGAAGAGTCGAGTGATAATAATATGATCCTCTACCCAATAAATCCAAGTAATTCTCTCCAAACAGTAGATTAGTTTTCGATATTTCCTCTACCT
The DNA here is from genome assembly GCA_947561585.1 of Caprella mutica. NCBI lineage: Eukaryota > Metazoa > Arthropoda > Malacostraca > Amphipoda > Caprellidae > Caprella > Caprella mutica. The sequence goes on from CANNZV010000025.1 coordinate 516,199, forward strand.
AACTAACCATTCATTTTCTCTACGTATGACCAAAGTTTGCCGTTCCCTTCTTTCTGGAACTGTGATCACTCAAGTGCTTAATCTTTAGCTCCTAAAAGTCATAGAGATCCTCGTGTCCTGAGGTATGAGTAGAGAAACCATTAAATCTTCGTTAGGATTTAACAACTTTCGATACGCTGTGGAAGAAGAGCTAAAGATGACTCACAAACTTGGACATCTAATAACTAAAGATTGAATTAAAGTGATATGAAAATACATAATTCTATTTATGTAAGAATTTCTTTCATTTCCGTTTAAGTTACAAATTTTAAATACCAGAGATGACAATTTTTTTACTTAATAAGAAAATGCGTCGCATGTCTTAGAAAATTTAAGTAATAACGAAAAAAATCAGATAAATTTGGCAAGCTCTCCTGCAGAACATCTCGAGGGAATTGATCAGATTAAGTATATAATCTCAAAGATTCAGCCAAATTGCTCAGCACTTACTAGAGTTTGTTATTCGGAAATAAAAAGAATTGGACTATGGATGAATTGGAGTCGGGAAACGGTATTAAGTGATTTAGCTGATATTACAAAATGGATTATAGTATCATAGGTGAAAGAGGTATAAAGTAGTACTATCAGAGAAAAGAGTCACTGTGATGATGTACTATCAGAGAAAAGAGTCACTGTGATGATGTACTGTCATAGAAAAGAGTCAGTGTGATGATGTACTGTCAGAGAAAAGAGTCAGTGTGATGATGTACTGTCAGAGAAAAGAGTCACTGTGATGATGTACTATCAGAGAAAAGAGTCACTGTGATGATGTACTGTCATAGAAAAGAGTCAGTGTGATGATGTACTGTCAGAGAAAAGAGTCAGTGTGATGATGTACTGTCAGAGAAAAGAGTCACTGTGATGATGTACTATCAGAGAAAAGAGTCACTGTGAAGATGAACTTTCTTTACGCAATTCACCTACTTCCCCCTACCTTGAACTTTCTTTACGCAATTCACCTACTTCACCCTATCCTGAACTCTTCTTAGGTTTTCGTGAATTTCCTAACTTCCAAAGAGACTGAAAGTCTTCAACAGCTTAAGTAGTTTCGATTCTGTCATTAATTATCAAACTTACAAAGCCTACTAGTCTTCAATTTGACGTCACTCTTGCAAACGGTGAAAAGTAGTACGATATTAATGGACAAAAATAAATAAAGAAATAACAATGACAGCATCACTGACTAGGCCACTAGGGTTTAGATTAGAGATATTGTTAATTAGCCGTCTAGAATGCTATCACAAAAGAAAAAAATAGTTAGCAATAGCCAATAATTGAAAATGCTAATTTAAATATTATTTACATTTAAACAGTAAACTGAAGAAAATTATATGCTAGCAATTTAATAATAGACTATTATTAACAAATTTTTTCTAACTTCAAAACTGAGTTTTCTTATTGATCAAAATAAAAAAAGGTTAGGTAATATAATGAAATATAATTCCAAATGACATTATTCTTTATGAACAGAAATAACAGAGGAAATTAATAGTAGAAATGATAACTCTCACAATGACAATATTTTGAATATCACTCACAGTCTTTAAAGTTTAGTTCCGAGTAATAGAACAATTCCACTTTTTCGAACTTATAAAGATAGATATTTTAAAATATTTTTTTTATGTGATCGAATTGTTGTTCATTTTCACAATGACGGACAGTGCGACTGTAAATACTTTAAATCTTTTCCATTTGTGGCTAACGGGTCAGATATTTTGTTTGTTGTTTTACCAGTACTAGATGGGGTGAGTTACGAATTGGCGAACTGTTACACATCTTCGATCATATAGGAAAAATTATATAGAAATTGAATTATAATTACTAAAGAACTTTGTCCCATTTTCGACAACAATTCGTAACACACCCAACTAATAACTGAATGTTTTATTTTATTTTTCCCATTCAACTAATGAAGTAAATTTTAAATTTCGTCATTTACATATTTTAATTAATTAGAATCACAATATACTCCTCAAAATAAATTTACTTACTGATTCTTGAAGATACAGTTTAGGAGAAAAAATGGGCAAAAGTATAGTTATTAACCATGATATTCAATTAAATTTAATTTTAAAATAAAATATGAAGTTAGGCATAATTTTATAATATATAAAAATGAAATTTATATGTCGCCTAATTCATCAATATAAAAATAAAATCAATATAGCTATACAATATTAAACACCAAATTCAATTAATTAGCATAATCAAATATTAATTCTCGCAAACTAAAATTTTATTTTGAAGTACAAACATATTCTGGAAAATATCCGTTTTCTATATCCTGTACATTCTATACGTTATAGTCTGCAAGATTCGAATTTATTCAAACATTGACGAGTTTTCTAGCGGAAATTATTAGTTGAGTTCAACGTCTGCTTTATTTCACTGACGTAAAAAATAGTGACACTTTGAAGAAAAGTTAGAAAAAATCTGCATAATCGGCATCAGGACCAAAGAAAATGAAGAAATTTTGAAGAATAAAAAGAAACAAAATTCGCTATAGAGGAATGTTGATGTACTCAGACAGTCACAGTACTCGAGAAATGATATTTTTAATGTTTAAATTTTGTGTTTTCTATTTATGGCTACAAGATGCCTATCTGTTTCATAACTCAAACAGGGTAAGTATTTTATAGCGCAGTGATAACGATTTGGGTAACGACAAAACTTTCGAAAAATTAGTCTTAATTCGAGCTAATGATGGGAATAATCCATAATAATTATTACAAATTTTGCCTAAATTTAGTACAAGTAATTCAGTCATATTCTGAATTTCCTGTAAAACAAATCATATTTCGAATTTGTTGGTCAACGGAATTATAATTTGATTAATAGTTATAATCTTATTAGATTAAATCCTCCATATACAATATCTAAAGTAAATATAAAAATGCATTCAATTATTTAATGACATGTACTTAGTGTTTTTAATTAATGTACTTAATTACATTCAAAGTACTTAATGCCCAGCTCTGTACTTTATGGTGCGTTCACCTCGGCTACAACTTTACAGAGGAGAACTGCACGAGAGGAGTGATGCTAACCTCTCCCTCTAACAGCCAGCAATGAACTGGTGAGGATTGAGGAGTAGAAATATTGAGGATCAGAGCCTCAAATGATGTGTGTAACACAGTATACAGGATTAGGGTAGTAGGAAAGATATTATACTACAATAATATACACTATTCTCCAAAATTTCTGTACTAAGATTGTTTTCAGTGCCACCTAGTTTCGAAAGCGGGAAATAGAATTGAAATATAGTAGGGACAATCGAGGTACGTTGTTTGCGTGACGTCATAACAGCAAAACTTTAAAATCATATCTAAGAAAATTGGAGAAGGTAAAATAATAAACAAAACTTTATTTATCATCATAACATAAAGCAGTGATGAATCCATTCATGTTATTCACACTGCTTAACCTTAATTTTATATTTATGTGTGTTGCCTTGTTAACGTCACGGTCACAAATTACTCGATTTGAGACAACAGCTAAACAAGCTTTACTCTTTAATACCTACCCTATTTATTTACTGGGAATACCAATATTTATAGGTAGTGACAATAATTATTGAGTGTTTTGTGCAGTGACTAAAGCAGCAAAAGTACAAATTAAAAGAGAAAATTAAGGGTTTAACAAGTTGAATAATTTATTAAATAATAAATATTTATCTATTTTTTAACCACACAAATTAACAAGTAGTTTCCAATCATTGTCGGAAAGTCAAGTTATCGGTCAGTTCGTTGTGTTTTTCGTAAGAGAACGGTTCCTCTTTGAAACTCCTGAGTGTGTTTCAGTAGCTTTTAATATAACAGGCGTATGTTTTTTTTTAATGTACAATTTACGATCTATCAGTGCATGTTGAAATCTAAGCAAACAAATACTTACTTTTTTTTCAAAATGGTAGTCCGATCACTAGATTATCAGAACATCTAATTTTAATGTTCGGGCAGACTGGCCGATGAAAAAAGAATCCATCCGTCCACCCTGACGATTACTGGAAAATCTTCCCGTCATGCGTCCGATAACAAACTGCTATTTTAACTCATTAATTTAGATCGTTACATTGACCGATAACATTAATGAATAAATTTTGAGATAGTTACGCTCGTATATTCTCCGAATAAAATACGTTATTACATATAACAACAATTAAGATATGATTACTTTAAAGTCAAATATATAGATATTTTACATAATCATACCCACTTATATAGTGTCACGTGTGAATTATATATGGCGTTTGTCAGTAACCAAAATACGTAAAATTCAATCAGAAGGATTTAGAATCAACAGAAAACAAGTTCCACTCCAGGTAGTGACGTCATTGATAGCGACAAAGAATGGTTGAATCTACATCACAATAGTGGAAGAGGGCAAACCAGAGGGAATGTAGACGGCATATATAACGGCATTTATTTTTTAAGGGGACTTTCGAATTATGTTCCGTTTAAACTTGAACAAAGCAACAGTTAATTAGGGGCCAAAAATTACTTAGGAACTTAGCTTTGGAACTATTTCAATGAAAATCTAATTGAGGTAAAGCAATTTTAAAATAATTTTTATCGGTAAATAAAATGTGTTATAGTCTTATAGTTAGCATTATAATAAGGCTAAGATATCTGCAACTAAATAGACATGAAATGCGCATGACAATTACGGCTTGCTTTTATTTAAAATAGTTACCCCTTTTTTCAGAAGTATTCTAATCAAAGAAAACATAATATAGAGGCTAAAACTAAATTAATTGATATTACTGAATACCAATCTGAGTCTTCTGAGAAATTAATAAATTAAGCATTGATTGTCAATTTTAAAATATCTGAATATAATCTATGTATACTTGGCAGACGAATCAATTATATGATAAACCTTATAATTTAAAGTAGCCGTTGATTCTTAAAGCGGGTAATTATTTCCTCTTGCATGTAGAAGGTAGCAGTTGTAGGAGCTTCAGCTTATGTAAATAAATAATCACATTTCTATAAAATATCTTAGTTTCTCAGTTTTCAATTCTGGTGTATGTCAAACAACAATGTATAACTTGTTCAAACTTTCGAATGAAATGACAACACTAAAATATAACGTATTTTTAACCATTGACGAAGTGTTTGATTGTGTGTATGGGTAGGTAATAATAATATAAACATAATACTTACTATTACTTAGTACAGTAGGAATTACATTAATAAAAAAATACACATTGATTGTATAGATATTAGGTATGACTAAATCTATTACTAGTAATTAGAAGCGGGAGAATAATTATACTATATACTATTATATTAATCAGTCACTAATCAACAAGTATGACGAACATTAGTTCCTTATGATTGGCCACCTGACGATAATAGAATTGGAAGTGACCGAACATAGACGATTACTATCATTTTAGACTAATGGGACATTTTTACTTTTAATTGCATAATTAATAACATAAATGTGTTTATGTGTGAAGCGATTGGAAAGATAAAAATTCCAGCTTTCTAATGATAGTTGCATCGCGTCAGTAGCGTTTATATGTGACTTGTTATTGGTATTTGTTTGTAATTAATCCTTAAGTGACCGATTACTGGCACAAACACCCTAACTCACCTAATATCGTACAAGAAGCAGCTGTAGCTATTCGGGCACTTTCCTGCCCTACCGTAATTACCAACACTGACGCTAATTTTAGGGTAGCATTAAAGCACTATATGGTACACTACTGGAATCACGTATAGAACACTAACACGACACTTAATGGTTCACACTGTACTTTATTTTTCTATACTTCACTAATCTTTCAAAATGCACTAACACCTGACTAACGCACTACCACGTAATTATTCACCACTTCACTAGTCACTGATTGCTAAGAGCTGACTCAGTGCTCGCACTGTGCTTTTTCTTTCACACTGCCGAAATGTGTGAGTTTCAGTCGGCACTCCACTTGCTTGCGGTCACGTCACAGTGTTCAACTAAATCAAATATTTAAATCACATATTGTTGCTGTAATGACGTCCTTACTATATTTCGATTATATTTTCCGTTTTCGAAACTAGATGGCAGTGCAAACACTTTTGTAACATAAATTATATTATGGTAGAATAAAATAAATTGTTCACTATACGGGGTAATTCTCATACACAGGACTCTACATTTACTATAGAGGAGTCCTAATGTATGACTGACCACAAAATATTTTTCTATGATATTCTGAACTATAAAAAAGCAACCATGACAACATGGGCACTAGATAGTTAGATGGGCAAGAGATGGCAGACTGAAAAGTAGCCTAGAAAATAATAGAAATTGATGTGGTTTTCCATTCTCATGGAATGTTACCTTGGGAGAAGGTTGGTTGTCATATACCTGATTAATATATAGCGTAGTAACATTATATGACTGAAATTTGATCAACCTATCGGCAACATCTTGGGCCAAGATGGTTTAAACATAACAGCCCATGCTGTCACCATGTTCGCCCATTTTGCAAAATAAAACACAGAGTGTCAATACGGTTGGTCAGCCTAGTGCCCACATGGGCGCCACTAATTTTGACTGCATGGGACAGAGCATTAATTTAGTTGAGGCCTGATTTAATTCAGAGTAATTGTAAATAGTGTGTAGAATTAGACAACGTCACCGCCTAATTCCCCAGACTGATATGGACTCATTAGAAACTTCTTCTGAAAATAAAGCTTCTAATTAAAAACAAAGAAACTCGATTAGGGCTCCTCTGGGTAGATAATTAGCGGGGGGTGAACGAAACGAAGAGAACATATGGCTAAATGAATGAAACAAAGAGAAAATACGGCCAAATGAACGAAACAAAGAGAACATATGGCTAAATGAACAAAGCCAATAGAAATTATGGCTAAATGAACGAAAAAAAAATGGGTAAAAAATTGATAACTGAGCAAAAACTAAATATTTGAAACATAGCCATAATTAGAGGGTTAATCCCTATTGCCGATCAAGTTCCACATCACCGACTGATTAGAGTTAAATGGGATGGAATAATTATTTGTGTTGCAGTAAATTTAGAAACTATACAATCCTATGAACCTCTGGTAAATTAATTAGAAGAACATTATCTGTGGGGAGAAAATTGGGCAACGATGCGGAAATTTTATGTTTTTGTTTAAACGATATAACATTTTCACAGATTTGTTTCTTTCTGGAGAATCTTCATCTTTAGGTGATGATGAATGATTATAAATTTTTTTTTTTTAATTAAATGAAACGTGAAGACACAACTGAAAAAGAGTAGTATTTTCCCCCCAATATAGTTTAGTGATAATGAATTGTTAGATAGTAATTTATTTTAGCTGGGGTTTAACATCTACATCAGAAATATCGTTGACTATATGTCTATATCGCTGACGTCAAAAGGAAATTAAATACAAGAGAGTGGAAGAAGCAGTCGGAAAGGAAAGTGGCTCCAGATACCAGTATAGTCACATTATTGATGCAGAAAAGCTTCTTCATGAATGCAGTCACTTACCAAAGAATGTGACGGAAAGGGACACGAGCACAGGTAGATGCAAGAGGAAAATGGAGAGGCGATAGTAAATGAAAACTAGGAGTCTACCCAACACAAAATATAAGACCACCTAGTTTAAGAGCATAACCCTAGCGCTATCCCATAAAACTGCAAGTAGTGTTAATCCAAATTACAACAGTTCGGGGCCTAAGGGACGCAAACCCCTTTTCTTACATTCACCACATAGAGCTTCAAAATAGAGCCCCTAGGTAACAATATAAATATTTTCGTTGAGTCTTATTATAAATAATATTGTTTATACCTAATTTAATTATTTTCATCAACTCGTAATATAAATATTATCGTAAATAGATATATGAGCCAAAAGGAAATTTTTTCAAAAAAATTATAATCCAGAAATTCCGTTTCTTTCCCACATACATTCAATTTTTCACTTTAATGTTCATACTCTACCTCAAATAATGACAAGTCATTTTAAAACATATCTGAAAAGCTTTAACCCGAGTGGAACACTTCAATTAAAAGTTTCGGATGTAGTGTTTTAAAGAAAAGGTTATTCTTATTAAAAATGAAGTCTACTCCTACCAATGTTTCAAATTCATACTGTTTCTACTTGTAATAATTATTTTGTATATAAAAATACTTAGATTAGAAGCATAATATCGATAGTTAATCATAACGAGTCTTGTACCACATAATTAAATTACTATAATAAATAAAGCTCTCTGAAATACAAGTAAAGATAACTGAAGTAAAAAGTGCAGGTATACTTTAACAAGTGCAGATAGCTTTAACAAATGCAGATAGCTTTAACAAGTGCAGATAGCTTTAACAAGTGCAGATAGCTTTAACAAGTGCAGATAGCTTTAACAAGTGCAGATAGCTTTAACAAGTACAGATAGCTTTAACAAATGCAGATAGCTTTAACAAGTGCAGATAGCTTTAACAAGTGCAGATAGCTTTAACAAGTGCAGATAGCTTTAACAAGTACAGATAGCTTTAACAAGTGCAAATAGCTTTGACAAGTACATATAGCTTTAACAAGTGCAGATAGCTTTAACAAATGCAGATAGCTTTAACAAGTGCAGATAGCTTTAACAAGTGCAGATAGCTTTAACAAGTGCAGATAGCTTTAACAAGTACAGATAGCTTTAACAAGTACAGATAGCTTTAACAAGTGCAGATAGCTTTAACAAGTGCAGATAGCTTTAACAAGTGCAGATAGCTTTAACAAGTGCAGATAGCTTTAACAAGTGCAGACAGCTTTAACAAGTGCAGACAGCTTTAACAAGTGCAGATAGCTTTAACAAGTGCAGATAGCTTTAACAAGTACAGATAGCTTTAACAAGTACATATAGCTTTAACAAGTACAGATAGCTTTAACAAGTGCAGATAGCTTTAACAAGTGCAGATAGCTTTAACAAGTGCAGATAGCTTTAACAAGTTCAGATAGCTTTAACAAGTACAGATAGCTTTAACAAGTGCAGATAGCTTTAACAAATGCAGATAGCTTTAACAAGTACAGATAGCTTTAACAAGTACAGATAGCTTTAACAAGTACAGATAGCTTTAACAAGTGCAGATAGCTTTAAAAAGTACAAATTGGTTTAACAAGTACAGATAGCTTTAACAAGTACAGATAGCTTTAACAAGTGCAGATAGCTTTAACAAATGCAGATAGCTTTAAAAAGTACAAATTGGTTTAACAAGTACAGATAGCTTTAACAAGTACAGATAGCTTTAACAAGTGCAGATAGATTTAAAAAGTACAAATTGCTTTAACAAGTACAGATAGCTTTAATAAGTGCATATAGTTTTAACCCTATAGTAACCTAGCCTTTAAATGTTTGCTCAGTAATCTAGCCGCTGGCACGTTTGCGCCAGTCTTTTCTACAACTGTTATAAAATCTTAACAAATTGACTTTCCTCTATTTTTCTTCATAAAAACCTCCATTTGGTATTTACACAAACGCAAAAGAATACATATCCATTTAAAATAAAATTACCTAGCAAAGGTAAGAAACAAATATTTGTTAGGTTGCCTAACTATTTGCGCAAAGCCATTTTCACTACGAATCAATAAAATCCTTATAACATTCACAAAAAGGAATACAACTTAATGAACAAATACCGACACTCCCACACATCTGTTTTTATCAAGTTTGTTGTAGTTTAAAGAGGATGTAGGATATAGAAATATTTCTACACTGAAGAACATTCTGTTTAAACGTTAAGGAAAAGAAATGAACCTTTTCTTTCAATAGAACATTTAAAGATTATATAAATTATATGAGGAACAAGAAACAAGAAATATATCCAACTAGAGACAAAGTTATTGATTATTGTTATGCGCTAAAATTAAAGGAGAAAGACCTATTGGGAATAACTCAATACGTACGTTGCAATGTCACTGATTTTATGGTTGTTTGAGTACAGTTTATTTTATTCATTTACACATATCATAGAAAAAAGGTTTCAAAGATATTCTTGAACATGCAAACTCTATAGAAGTTTATAACTGAATATTCCTAATACAGGAATTGTTAAGAATGCAGAACATCATTACTATCACAGTATTTAAAAAATAAAATTTAACGACTTTACACAACTATTATCATATTATCCCATAAAAATGTTAACAACTTAACCCTGTCACTGACTTATTGAATTTGTTTCATTTTGTCAAAAATTCAACGTTTTACTTAAGTTCTGCCATTCCTATTTTATTGCACCCTAACCGTTATTGGTGAGTGAAATCTTCACCGTTGATATTTTTACGATCTAATTTGAAATATTGTGATTACAATGTCTATATATAATAACAATCAGTTATGAGAGAATTTATATTCTAATTATAATGAAGCAATCTATTTTATTGGATAGTAGAATTGGAACCACATTTTATTTATTTATACGTAATTAAAATATAACGAACAAAATCTCAACCTTCAGCCAAAAAAGTTATATTTTATTGCATTAAATGAAATTTTCCAATTATCTCAACACTATATATAGTAAAAATTACTATTCAACCGATAATGTAGCTTAAGTTGTTAGTATATATACTAAACTAATGTGTATAAATTTCAAGAAAAAATATTGAACATACAAGGAGAAATGAATACATTAGTATATAAGACATTGGCAACTGAAAGAGCAGAGTTGTGATTGGGTGGAATGTGACCCAATCACAGCTCGCACATGTGTGTGTACTCTATAAAAACATGGACTGTAGTATTCTTAGAGGCTAACCAAACTGTATTTCTACTTTGCCACACATCGTCACCACAATACAATTAATTTCCTAATTCACGCTGAGTTACGCCGATACGTAATTATTTTTATTTTTTAAATACAAAAATTTATTTGGTACTCATGTAGGATCAAAGTTAAGAAAGTCCAGTAAATTTAAAGGAATGGCATGAAAGATATAAAGTAATTTAAAAAGGATGTGCTTAGAAAACACAGGTCACACTCATTTGGGTTAAAATGCAAAAGTTAACACTCACCTGTCACATAGATGGAGAGGATGACGAATACCAGCAGAACCTTGAGGGATTTCGGCCTCCTATCGCCCCCGCACTCCATATCGCTGGCGAGGCGATCCCATTTCTCAAACTACCTACTACGTCCAGGGCAACTTTACACACTATAGTGCAGTAGTGGATTTAATAAAAAATAGGTTCAATTTCACCAGATTGCTAATTTCAAATCACTTACTGTTCCACGCAATATAAAACTTTAATTCCCCTGTGACATGTAAACAGTCTTTTCAAAATCACAATTTTTGATTCACGAACTTGATAAATTTCCGAAATTCACAAAATATTGCCTTCAGAGCCAAAAACCTTTTTCTTTTTCAATACCAAAATAGCAAAATAAAGAACATTAAAACCACAAATACTATTCGGAAAAAATTTCTACACAGTAACTAAAATATTCCCAATTATTCACACATTTGTAAAATAAGAGCCACCAATTTGAGCATAAATCTCGAGTTTCTATATCTTTTCGCACTCACTGGATTTCTTTCTTACACATTTATCCAATAACAAATTAATTATATAACTGTGAATAAAAAGAAGGGTTAAACATTGAATGAATAGAAATAGATATTAGTACATACAATAGATAATAATATGCTAACGTTAAAACGAAAATAAATACAATGGACAGACAGAAAAGAGTCATCAATAATTATTTGGTGACAATTCATAGATGCATGAAAGAGATTCTGTCAATATAGTCAGTTACCCAATAATTTTACTTAAAGGCATATTAATCAGGCTACACTCGCGGATGACGGAAGAAAATTGGAAGATGGTAAGTGGAGGTACAAGTCTACCTAAATCTAACACCTCATAGTTGAAAAACATAACCATAGCGCCATCCAAGTAACGTCAAAAAAGCCAAAATATAACAGTTCAGGTGCAAAGAAAGACCCACTCTTCACGTCACGAATATCCTGCAGCAAATAACTCGAAAAGAACTAAAATGGAAAACAAACAAAGAATAATGAGTCTGTTTCGTGTTGGACGTTATGGCTTCATTTGATTCCAATAAATAATTATTTTTTGTTGCACAGCGAACTGATTGCGTCGATGTTTCTGGAAGATAAGAAAATTAAAGTTAAATGTTTGTATGAATAATGTATATAAGGGGGGAGGGGTAGTGGCAATCAACATAAGGAATAAATGAGAGACCAGATGAAGAAATATGGATATTTATTCTTTAATTTTTATTATTTATAATTATTTCTAACTCTATAAAGATCTATGATCGTTAATTTACATTAAATGGTTTTAGAATTGGCATCACTTATTAATTAACAGTCAATTAATTAATATCTGATATATTTAGTAACAAAACATTAAAAATATATTGAACGGAATAAAACAATATAGTTATTTATCATTATTAATTCTGTATTTTTTCAAATTGAAGAATTCATTTATAACTTTGCCAAAAATACTTTCTCCCGCATACACTCAGATACAAATCCGTTTTCTATAAAAAGGCAATTTTCTTTTCTATAACTTATCCGTGAGAGCCGAGGAGTAATTCACATCCAAACAAGCCATTCTTACAAGATATCATTCAGTTAATTTAAAATTCATCAGCTTTAAAAATGTATACAAACTAAGTACTAGATTAACTAGAAGGACGTCAGTATTGGTTACTTATCTTGCTCAGTTATAATTAAGATAGTGCTATACTATAATGATTGCTGTTGTTTTCATGATGAAGATATGAAGTGGAAATATAATAATTGGCTTCAGGTTAACAAAAAGGAACTGAAAATACTTTTTACTTTTTTTCGATACAGAAAAACAGATTCTCATTCATTTAAAGGGATGATACAAGTAAAATAAAAAATTGGCTAATACGTTTTTACAATATCATAAGGAGAAGAAAGTTTAAATTTTCAAAAAATGTTGTCCATTGATAAATAAATCCGATATATATCTATCACATAACAATATTTTCATGTGTAAGTTATACACACCTCTCTTTAAAGTCATTGTTAACAAAATCATTAATTTAAAGTAACTGAGTTACCAATTTAAATTCATAGAGAGGAGGCAGTAAAACACTAAATCTTTCACACACTTTTCACCACAAACTTTGCAAACCTAAAATCACAAACACCTCTAAACTAAACCATATACTTTTATGCTGAGTGTATAGACTGCTTTTAGAAAACTATATTTCGGCTAAGTTTAAAAGAATAATTTCATAAATTTAACTATATATATATATATAGGAGCTAATCATTCAACCAAAAGTTGTATGAGAATTTATTTAAAAAAAATCAAATAATCAATACCTTCGCATAATGTGGGAAGGTTATATTATAGACGTCATTTATTTATTTATTTATTTATCATCTTGTTATTCGCATAACTGAAAAAGTTTTCTACCAAATTTACTGAAATTTGGTGAAACGATTAATCAATGTCCAGTGACCTGATGGTAGACTTTTGGGAGTAACCCGGTCAAAGGTCAAGGTCATGGTCATATATAACTCAAAAAGTATTGAACCATATTGCATGAAACTTGGTGGGACGATTGGTCAATATACAGTAACCATATTGTTAGACTGTGGGAGCGATCGGGTCAAAGATCAAGGACAAGGCCATTTATAACTCAATAACTCAAAAAATATTCAATTAAATTGTCTGAAATTAGTTGAGACGATTGGACTATGTCTAGAAACCAGTTTGTAGAATTTTGGGAGCGATCCGATCAAAGGTGTATTTATAACTACATAACTCAAAAAGTGTTCAACTATATTGCATGAAACTTGGTGAGACGATTGGCAACTATCCAGGCACCAGTTTGTTAATTTTTGGTAGCCAATCGATTAGCGGCGGCGAAGGTATGCGCTCTACCGATTGATGGAAACTGATCAAAACAACACTACACAATATAAAATAAAATGAATTGGAAAACAAGCTGTGTAAGACATAAATAAAAGGGTCTTTGTAAAAGACAGTTGCACCATAATTTCAGTATAATTCATAAACAGCCCAGCACCTCATTATTATAAATTTTTCACACAAATGTTCTCCTATAAATCAGATGAAGAAAATAAATTAATAATGATCTACATATGTGAAAATCTATCAAAGCTGACTTGTGTGAGGCTTGGTCTATGAAATATATTTATTTCATGCATGTCTAGTTGCAAGTACATCCTTATACTCACTATAGGTATATTAGCATCACTCCATGACTGTGTATCACTATAGGTACATTAGCATGACTGTGTATCACTATAGGTACATTAGCATCACTATAGGTATATTAGCATCACTATAGGTATATTAGCATCACTCCATGACTGTGTATCACTATAGGTACATTAGCATCACTATAGGTATATTAGCATCACTCCATGACTGTGTATCACTATAGGTACATTAGCATCACTATAGGTATATTAGCATCACTCCATGGCTGTGTATCACTATAGGTACATTAGCATCACTATAGGTATATCAGCATCCCTCCATGACTGTTTATGGTGATTGTGCACTGTACAGGCTGCTCTAACAGGAAATTATGCAGATAAGCGATAGCTGTGATTTTACCGGCAGATGAAGCTAGAGATGATTGTGCTATCATTAGTGACACTGTGCTACCATTAGTGACACTGTACTACTCTTTGTGCTATTATAGTTGGTGCTAATGTTATAATCACACAGTGAATGTGTTATTAATTCGTGAAATATAATATAAATGCATACAGAAATTCAGACAAGAGTTGAAGGAGACAAATATGTTATAGTTTTTGAATCGGATGGCAATTTATGTATATCATTGTAAGCAGATCACACACCAAATGAAACAAACAGAGATTTTAATATAGGATAGATGCTACAGATCAATAACTGAGCTCTGTATTACGTGAATATTCAGTTTATCAGAAACTTTACAGATGTTATTTGTAAGTTTAACTCACGTATATCAAACAGGGTGGCGGAAAAGTAACTTTACACTTTTAAACGTTTATTGCATGAAAACCGATTCTTCTATAAATATCAAATAAATACTAATTTATTGACAAAATCTCAAAGATTTTTTTACAATATGTATGATATTGATAAAAAACTCCCACCAGAGAAACCATGGCCATATAAAGAGAAGCATTTTCAGGTCGCTTAATTCCATGTTTTAGTGAAGTCTCGTGGACTTCTCGATCTCCTGATCTAATCCATTTTGAAGAATATTCAACACTATGAACGAAAAAAAAAGTTCTACTAACATTTATAGCCAATTTTAAAAATTTCTTCTACTTTGTCAAAAAAAATTTTTTGTAAATTTTTTAGCCGTCAAATATTCAATTTGTAATACAATTTTTTTACAATCAACGTGATGGAAAATAGACAGTTTCATCTTAATTTAATTGCTCAATACATACACAAATAATTTAGACGGAAATAACAATTGGAAATAATTTAAAGTACACCTAACGTACGAATCTTGCCATCGATTCCGTGGAATTAAGACCTGCTTGCAGCGCATCATTTATTCACAGTTATTTATTGCTTTTTTTCACAGCTCTAGCGATTTCTTTTTCCAATATTCTCTGCATTTTTCATTGCTATGACGTCACAAGAAACTATTCTCTATATTACCAACGATAGATAATATTTTTGATGCATTACAAAATGATATATTAATCACTCAACCAAAATAGAAGTAGATTAATAAAATTATCCTATTTGAATATTATAATTAATTTTACTACAGACGAAAATACGAATAAGGTTATTTGAAATAATGTTAAATAAAACTTCAACGAGAAATTTAACATACCTGTATGCAAGTTAAAGTATCCATAATGTAACCGTTTAAATTTATAAACTAAAATATATATGGTTATCAATCAAAGCAGAAAGTAGAGTAATGATGGCTCATACCGTGCACGCTAAAACTAGTTTTAAATACAGAATATCCGATAAGACACAGTAACAGATATGACCGTGAGCACACAAAATGTCTACGGACAAAATGCCTAACGGACAAAATACCTAACGAACAAAATGCCTACCGGGCAAAATGCCTGACGGACAAATTACCTAACGGACGAAATGCCTACAGACAAAATGCCTACGGATAAAATGCCTTAGGACAAACTGCCTGACGGATAAAATGTCTACAGACAAAATGCCTAACGGTCAAAATGCCTACGGACAAAATGCCTAACGGACAAAATGCCTAACGGACAAAAAGCCTAACGGACAAAAAGCCTAACGGACAAAATGTCTACAGACAAAATGTCTAACGGACAAAGTGGCAAACTAATACTCCAAAAAGTGTGTCTATGCATTTCATATGTTATTTTATCTTTTAATTGTTATATGAGAGTGAAATCCTGACCAAAATCTCCCGGCAGAATCCTCTTACGTCTAAAATCAGATAATACCACAAGAATATTATCAGGGAACATGCAGGAGAGATTAGAAAATACCTCCAAAATATCAGCAGGGAACATGCAGGGGATATCAGATAATACCCCCAGAATATCAGCAGGGAAAATGCAAGAGAGATCAGATAATACCCCCAGAATATCAGCAGGGAACCTGCAGGGGAGATTAGATAATACCCCCAGAATATCAGCAGGGAACATGCAGGGGAGATTAGATAATACCCCCCGAATATTATCAGGGAACATGCAAGGGATATCAGATAATACCCCCAGAATATCAGCAGGGAACATGCAGGGGAGATTAGATAATACCTCCAAAATATAAGCAGGGAACATGCAGGGGAGATTAGATAATACCCCCAGAATATCAGCAGTGAACATGCAAGGGATATCAGATAATACCCCCAGAATATCAGCAGGGAACATGCAGGGGAGATTAGATAATACCCCCAGAATATCAGCAGGGAACATGCAGGGGATCTTAGATAATACCCCCAGAATATCAGCAGTGAACATGCAGGGGATCTTAGATAATAACCCCACAATATCAGCAGGGAACATGCAGGAGAGATTAGATAATACCCCCAGAATATCAGCAGTGAACATGCAAGGGATATCAGATAATACCCCCAGAATATCAGCAGGGAACATGCAGGAGAGATTAGATAGTACCCCCAGAACATCAGCAAGGAACATGCAGGGGAGATTAGATAATACCCCCAGAATATCAGCAGGGAACATGCAGGGGATCTTAGATAATAACCCCACAATATCAGCAGGGAACATGCAGGAGAGATTAGATAATACCCCCAGAATATCAGCAGGGAACATGCAGGAGAGATTAGATAATACCCCCAGAATATCAGCAGGGAACATGCAGGGGAGATTAGATAATACCCCCAGAATATCAGCAGGGAACATGCAGGGGAGATTAGATAATACCCCCAGAATATCAGCAGGGAACATGCAGGGGAGATTAGATAATACCCCCAGAATATCAGCAGGGAACATGCAGGAGAGATTAGATAATACCCCCAGAATATCAGCAGGGAACATGCAGGGGAGATTAGATAATACCCCCAGAATATCAGCAGGTAACATGCAGGGGAGATTAGATAATACCCCCAGAATATCAGGAGGGAACATGCAGGGGAGATTAGATAATACCCCCAGAATATCAGCAGGGAACATGCAGGGAAGATTAGATAATACCTCCAGAATATCAGCAGGGAACATGCAGGGGAGATTAGATAATACCCCCAGAATATCAGCAGGGAACATGCAGGGGAGATTAGATAACACCTCCAGAATATCAGCAGGGAACATGCAGGGGAGATTAGATAATACCCCCAGAATATCAGCAGGGAACATGCAGGGGAGATTAGATAATACCCCCAGAATATCAGCAGGGAACATGCAGGGGAGATTAGATAATACCTCCAGAATATCAGCAGGGAACATGCAGGGGAGATTAGATAATACCCCCAGAATATCAGCAGGGAACATGCAGGGGAGATTAGATAATACCTCCAGAATATCAGCAGGTAACATGCAGGAGAGATTAGATAATACCCCCTGAATATCAACAGGGAACATGCAGGGGAGATAAGATAATACCCCCAGAATATCAGTAGGGAGGTTTCGGTATATTCCACCCCGGTATATTCCACCCCAGGTATATTCCACCCCAGTAAATTCCACACCTGTGACAAAGCTCATTTGGGTGACAATAAAAATTCAAAGATTTTATTTTTAGATTGCCATTTGTTAAATAATTCGTACCGATGAAAAAATAACTCAGACGATATCCTGAGACATTTTGACAATATTTAGAGGTAGATCAAGTCAATTTTTTTTATCCTTATAGAATTTAAAATATTCCTAATATGGTAGTTTATTTCAAAGTTAACGTGTTGAACAAGTTAATATTAATTTCTTTTTAACATGAAACTGCATATGTGCTCTTACAACAATGGTTGGATGAGATGTGGAAGGGGTCGACTGGCATAGACAACCCACTCAATGTTTTCGCTCTTTGCTTATAAGTTGCTGTTTTGGATTCTAAGACCAAATTCCTCGTGGTCAAAATCTCTCAATGTAAAAAAGGCAATAACTTCCCAGTCTTAAAACTTTGTATAATAATCCTCACCTCTATATCGAAAACATCCTGGTCAAAAAAAAAAACGTAACAATAGACTTCGGTCAAAAGCCACCACTCTTACAAGAAGTTAAAATATCAAATTCAAAATGATATAAAAATTACAAGAAGTACTATATGACCTCATCTTACAATTAATATCGCTGTTGTGTTGGCGATAGGGAAGAAAATCAGCTTGAGATTGAAAATCTAAATACCTCAACCAATAAAGAGCGTTCATTCAACCTTTCTTTCTGCTGTTCTGTCACATGTATAGTGAAAAATAAACAGCTTGTGATTAGTCAACAAAAGGTTTAATTTGATACAGTGAAAATGCATGTTACCTAGTATTATAAATAGTATTAATATATGACAAATATTAATAACTAACCAAACCTAACCTGAAAAGTGGGGTGGAATTTACCGCGGTGGAATATACCGGTCATCCAGCAGGGAACATGCAGGGGAGATTATTGATGCTCTTTTTCAGTGGAGTGACAAGTCAAGTGTTCGCTGTTCTGCTAATTCACGCCCAAATTATTGATGTTATTTAGCAGAGGTGAACAATGGGGATCAGAACCTCGTGAATTATAAGTGAGAGATTTCTTTCAGCTTCTTGATCGTAGTGACTCGAAGCTTAACCAACTAAATAAATAGGAAATGAAAACGAGCAGTGTGGTGATGTAAAAACTACTAGATTGAGTGTATAACTAGTTATTAGTCACTATAAGTACTATCAGAGAAAAGTGTATCCGTCAGCTGTTGTAGTATGCTATTTTAGCAGTTTTGACCTTTCTTATTTTTTGCATGTGGCATTTTAGAGAGTATTCCTCCGCGTTCAAAAATTCCCCAATAAGGAGGAGCCTATTGCTGGGGTAAAATGCTAGGGTTATTGGGTGAAATGGGGGATTAGATATGTGTATCTAGAGGAGGGACGGGGGGGGGGGGTGTATTGAAAAACATGTATTGTTTTATAATTTGAAATGCATAATTTTAATTTTGAAATTTTCCATTCAATTAACCTTGGTATATATTTCGTACGATTTACTCTTGTATGTTTTTATGCAATTTAATTTTGACCAATTGTCGTTCTAATATTGAAACTAATAACTGTTCGTATTTGAGGTTAAAGTAAATTTCTAGCTTCAGTTCTATCAAATCTCATTAATTCCAAAAATATTATTTATGACAACAATTCACACAAGTTAAACTAATCCTCTTCAGATATGATTTTAAAAAACTTCGCTTCTTTTACACCTTTAAATTATTTGTTCTCCTATAGGCTATATTATTAAAACTATAATACACGTTTTCAACTTTGTGGTAAATGTCTATAGATTTACTTCTAGTTTTGTCAAATCTTATTCCACGAATATTTTATATTATAATCATTCACATTAAATCACACAAGAGCATTTAATCGTCTAAAGATATGATTTTTAATAGCTTTGCTTTTTTTTCACATTCAAATAATTTGCTGGACGGGATGTAATCAGTCTCGGTTATAAGCCGGAGATTTTCTGCATTCAGAATTTCAATAAATTAATAGTGGTGACTAATTTCGTCGATAAGACAAGTTTCTCTTCTTTTTCGAAGTCCTTTATGTGTATTATCTTTTTTAATTCATTCAATATATTGGCCAAATGAGGAAGTTATTTAAATTTGTGTTTTTAAAATGATAATAAATTAATAATCAATCTTACGTCTTAATTTAATGACAACAATCATTAAGTTACTGATAAGCGTTTTTCTCTATTTTCATCAACTTATAAATTACTAATTACCTATACGGCTATACCGATACTTTCTATCTTTTATTGAAGTTATTTAATTGAAAAATTCTTTTAGGCTAAAGAATAAAATAAAACTATGATTAAGTTGTAACTTAATCTATTTAGTTTAGATTTTAAATGCAGTAATTTGATGGATTTTTTATCATCAAGTGAACTGATTCTTTTCAGTTTAAAATTTTTATATATTAAATGCTTGCACGACCAATTGACAAGCAGTGATATAGTGAACTAAAAAAAAACTGAAGTGATCATAATTTTTCTTCTCAATAAATGTCACATCGCCAACGTTGACAATAAAATAAGTAAGAAAGTTCTATGAGATGAACCAAAAGAAAGTTCTATGAGATGAACCAAAAGAAAGTTCTCCAAGAACAGAACTAATGTAGCCTACTGCAGTTTTGGTGCTTAATTTGTGACATCCGATGAAACTGGGATTCATGACAACTGTCAACTAAGGCTTTCAACTTGCAAGCTCTATCTCTTATCATACAATATTAGTTTTTTACTTAAATAAGATAAATAAAGGATCAATAATAGAAAATGGATAATTATTTTATATTTATAAAGAATAGTGTTTTACAAAAGTTGAAGATAACACTTAAATTAGGTAAAAATTTATAAACTACTACACGACTAAATACACTTGCAGGTTAATTCAAAAGTAAAAACTAACTGATACAATTTTCTACTAAAAGAAAGGATTTCTGATTAGTACTAGTTTACATGAAGTATCAATCTTAGAACAATTTTTAAAAGCTTAGGGTTGAATGATTAACATGAACTTACAATATACAATTTATTCTATATTTACCTAAGATTAAAGTTTTTCAAACGCATAACAATTAATAAAATACACAAATTAGTTCGGTATTTTATGCACTTTCTTTTCACGGAGAAATGTTGAAAATCTAAAAGTAATAAGCATGAATAAATGGATATCACAGGGAATGAGACCAGACTTCCCGGGAATGATGAGAACTCCTCTGATATTGAATAGTCTGTCCTAATGAGAACTTCACTGATGAGAACTGCAGTGGTGCGAAGTTATTTGAATCTGAAAATGTTTACAAACAAATTGAATAAAAAATCTCTGCTATTGACTTAAAATTACGCTACAAACAATTATTAACTAGATAAAACAAATTGAATAGATTTTATTTTAATCTCTTACTATAAATTTTTTTTTTATTATACTAGGGGTTAAAAACGTCGTGCTTCAGTCATATCGTGACTATTACGCTGACGTAAAAGGGAATTAAATACAAGGGACTAGAAGAAGCAGTCAGAAAGGAAAGTGGCTCCATGAACAAAGGCACTTACCACCGTTGGTGACAATGCTCATGGATGCAGAAAAGCTACTTCGTGAATGCAGTCACTTACCAAGGGACATAAACACCGGTGGCTGCACTCACGGATGGAAAAGGAAAATGAAGTGGTGATAGTAAATGAAGCCTACGAGCCTACCTAACACAAAAATGTAAGACCTCGTAGTTGAAGAGCATAACCCTAACGCTATTCTACAAAATCCTGAACATTGTGTATTCGAAGCACATTTGGTTATGTTAAAAGTATCCACATTCGAGTGGCAAGGAAGAAACAAGATTTGATAGAAAACAAGATTAATGGAAAGTAGAACACAGATAGATTAAAATATTTACCCAAAGGACTAAAAAGAGTGACACCTCGATCTAATATTTTTAATTTTTTCTTTATGTTGATGAATTAAGATGTTATAGTGACACCTCGATCTAATATTTTTATTTTTTTCTTTATGTTGATGAATTAAGAGGTTATACCGTTTTTTAAATTTTTAATTTTTTCTTTATGTTGATGAATTAAGAGGTTATACCGATGGAAAGAAAAGGATAATTTAAAATGAGTGAAGAAAAGACAACAAAGCTATTTTGGAAATTGCAAGATAAGGTTGAATAGATGTTTAGCATTAGACACGTGGTTTTATAGAAACGCTACATTTATCTTCCATTACTCGAGACTAACTGTTAGATAAAGTCTAATTCCAATCCGTAGAATACTTACTACAATTAAAGCTACAAAGGACTATATTACAAACTAATTGGAAAAAAGTCTAATTAATTTAAACAAAACTAAAGAACTCTACAAAAGAGATAATTGAATTTTACTAATTTCTTGTAATTAAATATTGGTCATTTTTTAAATAAGATTATAGCTTTATGGAAACAGAAAATGTACTGAAAAAGGGTAATACATGTTTGCCTCAAAAATGGAAGGAAGTATTTAATTTTAGTCGATTTGTTGTCAAAGGAGATGCAAAGAACGAAACTGTAAAATAGAAAAATTAAAGTCAATAAGTTGAAAATACTGAACAATATCACCAAACTTCTTAATTTTATTTAAATGTTCAAATATGAATGTCACAAGACTAATGAAATATTGTAGAAACTCTCATTTTAGCGGCAAGTTACATGTTGAAGTAATCTAGGATATTGTATAAATTAAGCTATTCGCATTATCTGTAAATTTTAAGAGTTTAAACGTTTTTTTTAGTTTAATGATTTAATGAGTCAAGAATTCCAAACTAGGCAATAAACAAAAAGCTACAGTTAAAAAATTAGTTGATACAACTATAATGAACTATTTTCTTTAGAACCATCATTATACTCTCTCAACAGATGTTAAAAAAATTGTATACAAGTAACTATATAAAAGTTTAATTAATTATTACCAGTACTCTGAATATTTGCAAATTTTAATACTAGCAAAATAAATAACCGTGTATCACCATGGAGTGGATATGAACAGTCAGTATTTAAGAATTCAGTATTTCAGAAACAACAGAAACCATAAGTTGTATATTTACAATTGCCAATCAATTTAATTGAAAGTTTTTAGGCCATATCGCTCATATTGAAAAGAAATTGAATATATAAGGGGCTTGAAGTAACAGTTAGAAAGGGAAGAGACTCCATGAAAGAATTAACTACCACCAGTCGGAGACAACGCTCATGGATGCAAAAAAAAAAAATCCATGACTGGAGTCACTTACCAAGAAATGTGACGAAAAGAGTCACCAACACCGGTGGCAGCACTCACAGATGGAAAAGGAAGAGGTGATAATAAATGAAGCCTACCGGACACAAAAAAAAAACATAAAAGTTATCCTCAGAAACTACAATTAGCCACAAAAATGATAAGCCTGAAGCTTATCATTGCCCTTCTCTTATACCTGAACAGATTGAGGATACAGGCACTGGGGGCTTTGCAATTAGCCTACTATATTATATCTTTAAACAATTTTCATACATTTTTTAAATTATATATTTATGAAACATAACTGATACGAATAACTTTGCTAATTCTATCAGTTATCACTGAACTAATAGAAATTTGTCCTTACCAATTGAGAATAGGGAGATTTGCACTGCTGTCGTTTGTTTCTTCCTCTTTCTTGTGAGAAGTGATCTGGTCATAGATAGTGGTCTTTAGAGTTCCACCTAGCGAATGCTCGCTCTGCCCATTGAACTGGAAACAAATTTTAATAATATAAATTAGTATTTAAGTTATTGTTATTGAATAGGTTTGATGCGAACATAATGGTTTCGAGATTTCGTTAATCGGAAAATAAATAGAAAAGACCTTAATATAGATCTAGCAGTTAGATTGGAAAGAGATGCCGTGAATGGAATATAAAAGACTCTTCAATGCAATGTTACGGAATGAGAATCTAGTAATCGCGGAAGTAAGAGTAAAATGAACAAACAGGGTGCAAAAACATATTGCAAATTATATTAATAAACAATCTAAGACTAAATTGTTATCCCTATCTAGTGCTATTCTACAAAACAGTGAATTTCAATGAAACAAAAAGGAAAATAAACTTGGTCATCATCCAATTTGCAACTGTTCGTATCGAAAAATTCTCTGCCTCTTTCTTGAATTCATGACTGTTACATAGCGTCATTCGTTGAAAACTCTCATAAATGCAACATGAATATCTTACATATTTACTATTATGAATTTAAGAAAGTTTTTTTAGTATAAAGTTATTAATAAATAATCTCTGTTAATTTAAGTAGGGGTTTAACGTTTTCTTTGGAACCAAAGGCCATATCGCTGACAATGAAATTAAATACAAGGGACTGGAAGAAGCAGTCAGAAAGGAAAGTGGCTTCAAGAACAAAGTCACCTACCACCGTCGGTGATAATGCTCATGGTTACAGAAGAGCTACTCCGAAAATGCATTCACTTAAAAAGAATAAAAAAGGACCCAATTTAAGGTCTGGAGGCTGCACTCACGGATGGAAGATTAAAATGAAAAGGGGATAGTAAATTAAGCCTAACAAACCCAAAAGTCGAAGACCTCGTAGTTTGAAAGCATAAACTTAGTGCTATTCTATAAAACTGTAAGTGGCGTGAAAATATAAACATAAGAATGAAAAATGACAATTATTAATCCAAATTACAACAGTTCGAGGCCAAAGGGAACCCCCTTCTATTAAATCCACCACAAACAGCTTCATGATAGGGTCACGCAGGTAAATTGCGGCCCACTTACTAACTGCGGCCTCCAACAACTGAAACATCATAGCTTCAAAACACACGACAAAAATTAAATTAATAAGTTATAGCATTCACTGTGCTTCTTTTGATAGCTATGCAACATTTTAATGTAATCTTAATTCAAAATGTTTTAGAGACTCTCTTGAGAGGGCTGCAATAAAAAATTAAAGGGCCGCAATTTACCTGCGTGACCCTAGAGCTCATGCAGGCTTATAAATTCTTTGCTACCCAGAAAGAAAGAAATTTCTTAAGAGTTTACCTGCACAAAATAAAAACGAGAATTTGGTAGTAGAATTAGAAGATAAAAATTATGGGAAAAATAAATTAGGTGAATATACGTAATTACATTTACCGTTTAACACTAACCTTGAGCATCCAGCTGTTCCGAAAATTATTCGTAGGTTTCCCCTTTTTCTAAAGTGCATAAATATTGCTATATCTATAGGTATTGTGAGACTAAAACCTGAAAAAGATTTAAATTTAAAGGTATTTATAAATACAGAAAGAACAGTTTAAACAAAAACTATATACTACAGTCTACATTATAGAACTATTGACGTAAACCGGCTGCTATTTACGAATGGAAGAATCATATGCATAATAGAACATTTAATAAAGTATATACCTACCTAAACTCTTAGAAGTCTAGAGGCTAAAATAAAAAATAAAATGTGGTTATAAGCTACAGCTGTAGGTGTTTTTTTTTCTTTCTATTTCATGTCTACAGATCGTATTCAAAGGAATTTAAGCACAATAATATAAAGTAGAATTCCGTATTTTTTTTTAAATTAAATAGTTTAATTACTGTGCGGGCACTGCTTTATGACTGTAGTACAGAGTAATGTAAAGAAGTGAATAAAATCTAATTTTCCTATTTCGTAAACTGTTCCAAATCTCGACATTTTGCAGGTTTGGATACCTATAAAAAATGGTTCTACTAACTCTAGAAAAAAAACTGAAGTTGGGTATTATTTCAAAGTTCAGAAGTAAAGATACAAAAGCTTTGAAAACACACATTTTGGTAATAAATTTTAAATTTCAATAGCAATTTCAAGAAAATCTGTGAAATATTAATAAATACATAATTCGAAATGATCTCAAGAACATAAACACTTGATATTGAACTGGACTTCGTCTAAGCTATCAGCAAAAAGCAAAAAATCAACTGGTAAAAATATTTAGAGTTCATATCCAAGAAGAAAAAAACTAGCTCAGAAATCTGATCAGTCTTTCGAACATCTCAATTTCAAGGATTAAGCAGCCTAAAAAGGTAGCATTAAAAATTTTTCACAGAGTTAAAAAATATAGCTTAAAATTTTGAATCTAGAACTTAGAAAATAAAAGAAGCGAAAAACATTAATTTACAAATGTATAAGTAAAAGATATAGTTCCATATGAGCATGACAATAAAAAATAGAGTCCTCAGCTATAAAGACTGAAGAATAACTTATCCAGGCTAAGTGAAATTAGTATCTAAAGAAAGATTAATTTTCGATCTGCCTAAAACACAAGTTTTTTAATAGAGAGATTAAAATTTGATGACTTTTCACCATGACAGCTGCAGACGAAATGTCCCGCATTGCATTAAAAAGAATCGAAATTTCTTACATGTGGGGTTAAAATGAGAATTTGGGGTAGCGTACGATAAATCGTGGTACAGTGGGAACTAGATTATTCATGCGCGCCTCAGCAATCGGACGGATACACTTTTCCGCGATAGTACATTATAGTTATTGATTGGCTAGAGATAATATTGTAAAACAAAATGCTACACTATTTTTTATTGGAATCATATTTTAAGATATAATATTTGAAACTTATTAAATTTTAAACTTAGAATTAACTGAGTTAATTCAAGTTTCTTCATTTTTTTTGAGGAAATCACAAGACTTGATATTAATTTGAATGAAATTTAAAAAAATGCAAATAACATACGAATCAGTTCTAACTATCAATTATTAAATTAATTACCCATATAGTATCCAATTACTTGCTTCCCAAAATCGAATTAATTACTTACCTCTAATATCTAATTAACTATGCTGTTTCTCATAATGTACATAAACAAGTTACAACCCAGGTAGGAAGTCGTTGTGGGGTCATAGATGACTACGCAGAGAAAAAAGTTTACTCATATTTAATGGGTCAACAATTTATACTTTGAATCAATTTATTACGTGAGTTAGACGGACTACATTCATGTTTTCACGCGTGTCAAAACAACTCTGACGTGGTGTGTCACCAAACATAGTTAATTCAAATCATTTTATGATTGAATCAACTTACTATGAGAGTTAAAGTTACATTTTGGGAGTTTGTGTGTTGAAGTAACTCACAAAGTCATAGTGTGTTGAAGTAACTCACAAAGACTGTTAATTCAATGTATCTGGTGTATGAATTAACTTACTATGAGAGTTGGCGCTACTTTTTTGTAAGTTTAGGTGTGAGTTAAAACAACTATGACATAATGTGATAAAGTAACCCACAAAGACTGTCAATCCTATGTATCTGGTGAATAAATTAACTTACTATGAGAGTTGGTGCTACTTATTTTAAGTTTAGGTGCGAGTTAAATCAAATGAGTATGTGGCAACTTATGCTTTCCTCAAAGCCAATTAATCGGTTGACACTTTACAGTTCAAATTTTGTTTCAAGTGTGTTACGTGTTGAACGTGAAAGCTCCTCAATACCATTTTAGTTCAAGAGCAAACAATTGCGTTATATGCACTAAATAGTAATATCGCTGCCGATCGATTATTAATTATTAATTAATTCCATTAATACATAGATAAATGTCGGCCTAAATATTCTAAAATTTTGGGGATTGATAGGCTGGCGGTTAGGTAGTTATTTGAAGAGCTGATTATCAGTATATAACTTTTCATAATAGTAAATTTTGATATCTAAAATAATTTCCTATATTATTATATGTTAACTTATTCAAGCATCATACCTACCTAGCTGTTTTTTTTCAGTTTCAATACCTTCTACATAGGCTAGGCAGTTACTACGCTGTCCTCAGATAGGGTAAGTTCCAAATTATCAGGCGATTCCACATTTTCGGTTACGTATGAAATATGGTATATAGCTACCTAATATGATGGAAAAGATTCAAACTCAACGGGAAATCCATATTATTTTTTTATTATTTTTTTATTTATTGAGATTATACTATGAGGGTTTTTATCATATTAAGAGTGTTTTATCAGAGAAACCTGATAAAACCTTCAACGTTGAGTTTAAATAACCTCATAATAATAAGCTACCTAATAGCTAATTAAAATAAAAGTTGATTAATTATTTTATATAGTTTTTCTTAGGCGACCGAAAATGTGGAACCGTCCGATATTTCGGAACTTATTCTAGTATCGTAAGTAAAGTGGTCTGATAAACTAGTTTGTCTACCTATAGGTAGGGTTACACAGGTAAATTCGGTTCTTTTATTTCTGAATTGTGGCCCTATTAAGAGAGTCTCAAAATCATTCTGAAATTAATTTAGCTATATATTGAATTGTTGAATATCATAATATGCTCAATTTATGATAGGTTCTATTTATTTCACGAGTGCCTTGAAGCCATGATGGTTATTAATATTTCTGAGATAAGAGGCCGCAGTGAGTAAAAGTGCCCCAATTTACCTATACTTGACCCTAGTTTTCTATGGCCGGGAGAACTCCATCCAGGGAGGTAGTAGGAGGAGAATACCGTCCAGGGATTTAGCAGGGAGAACTCCAACCAGAGGTGAGCCTTTTGATATATTATACTTTTTTGGAATTTAATTACAGTCTAAATTAAGACTGTATAATGAACAAAATTATGAGGATTAGCCAGGAAAATCCATTGCATTTATTATAGCTAAATTTTACTGCATCTGAAGATTTATAATTAGTTTAACATTTTATATAAATAATTTACATATATGAAACAATTCTCAGTTAATAATTCTCTTTATTTCTTTATTAATATGGTTTTCTATATTTTCTGAATCTACTTTCAGATATTTATGAAGAATTGATGGAGTAGATCAACGTCATCAACCATCGGAGTCCTTTTAATTTCCTTTGAATGATTCAGGAACAATTATGCTAGGTCAAAGTATTTGAAAATATTAGATGATTTTTAAATGTGTATTTTTCAATATGATTAGCTCTTACTTTTTCATATGCTTTTAGGGATTCCAGGCATGAAAAGAATATCGAAGCTGTCGCTATCTCATCACAAAAGAAAAAGAGTAGGTGATATAATTGATAATGTATATGAACGATACTATGAATTTCTATTCAATATATATATAAATATACGAATCTCTTATTTCAGGAATTGGCAACCTATAATCGTAACAGACAGTGACGAGGATTCAAATTGTACTTCTAAATAATAAATCTAAAACTTAAATGTTTATATTTCGTTTTCAATTAAACCTTGGTAATTCTATTAGCATATTTCTACATCAGTTCATATGAGTAAGATTAATTTCACTAAAATATAGTTTAGAAGATATAGGCTTTATTATTATTCATTAAGTTATAGTATAATTACAGCATATCAAAGATTTATTCTATCAACTTTTATAATCTAGTCTGGTTAATTAATTCATCTAGCCTACCTATTTATCACTACGTAAAGTTATTTACGTCATCTAACTACTTATTTATAAACTGACCTGAAGAAGTTATACTTATTCAATCTAATCTATTAATTTACAACTAATAACCATATATCAATTCATCGGATCGAAAACATTTCAAAAAGCAAGGATCGGTCTAGGTGATCAATAATTTTTTTAAATCAAAATAGTATGCATATCACAGAAGCAAAAGTAGAAAATAAATGAACATGTTAGATTTGGTCCTAGAAAATAAAAAGTCTAATCTAATTGATACCGGGACCTAACTCGAGATTATAATTCAATAGAGTAAATATAGTGACTGAAAAAGTGGTGTAAAAAGTCTGACTACTGCTAACCGGACCGATATTTCAAGCTACACTAACAGTTGATATACATTTAATTAGTTTACTAGTAGTTGATATAACCTACACGAGTAGTTGATATAACCTACACGAGTAGTTGATATAACCTACACGAGTAGTTGATATAACCTACACGAGTAGTTGATATAACCTACACGAGTAGTTGATATAACCTACACGAGTAGTTAATGTAACCTAGCTACACGAGTAGTTAGTATAACCTGCACGAGTAGTTGGTACAATCTACACGAGTAGTTGGTACAATCTACACGAGTAGTAGGTATAACCTACACGAGAAGTTGGTATAACCTACACGAGTAGTTAGTATAACCTACACGAGTAGTTAGTATAACCTACACGAGTAGTTGGTACAACCTTCACAAGCAGTTGGTATAACCTACACGAGTAGTTGGTATAACCTGCACAAGTAGTTGGTATAACCTGCACAAGTAGTTGGTATAACCTACACGAGAAGTTGGTATAACACATAGGAGTGATTGAAGAAACATACACAAGTAATTGATGTAACCTTGTTCTGTAGTTAATTTAACCATTACATATAATTGGTTCAACCATCACGAGTATAGTTTTGACTACCACAGGTAGTTGTTGTGACCATCGGGAATTAAAAATAAACAACTCACATATGTGTTGTTTTAACCAACGTCAATTTAAATCATTTTAAATAGTACCTGCAACTCACCTCGTAGGTAGGCGCACAGATAAACCATAAAATTTAGTCAAAACAAATCAAATATGATTTGATTCAACTAATCCTTTCTCTGCGTGTAAGGCAGAACCCCTCTTAGAATCTCCTATGGCCCCACAATCACTATTCCCATCTCAATCTCCCTTGGCCCTACCATAACTATTCCCCTCTTAATCTCCCTTGGCCCCACCATAACCATAACTTCCTCTCCTGGAAAATACCGGGGGATAAAATCACAACAAATCCTCATCCGTGACCTGTTCAGGTAAATAAAATAGAGTGGATTTGCATGGCAATGAATGCAGTCCTCTGATTGGAAGGGAAGAGAGCATGTAACTCGAAATGAGAAGTGAGGGTATTAGAGAAATAGAGGGATATTAAGAACATAGTTAAATGAATGTATATTGTATATTCATAGCATTGTTAAACATATTTATAACATTGTTATACAGGCAGGACACGCTTTATCACACCCTTAACACCATTTTCTTTTATTCTTACTCATAGAAAATGAAATGTTTAGGGAGTTACAATTATATAATAACGAAAGTCATACCTCGCTCTTATTACCAATTGTAATAAGTCTGAGTCGATATTTTGAGGTTAAAAGCGGGGCCTGCCTGTATATCTAATGGGAATACAAGGAAAATAATGATAAGATAACAATACGAATCGTTCTCAACGAATTGTTCTCAACGAATTGTCCTCGACGAATTGTCCTCGACGAATTGTCCTCGACGAATTGTGCTCGACGAACTGTCCTCGACGAATTGTTTGCGACGAAATGTCCACGAAGAATTTTCCAATGTGAATGGTCCGCGACGAACTGTCCGCGACGAATTATCCACGAAGAATTTTCCACGGCGAATTGATCACGACGAATTGTCAACTACGAATTGTATTTGACAATTATAGTCCACGGTG
This sequence comes from Caprella mutica, assembly GCA_947561585.1. Classification (NCBI taxonomy): domain Eukaryota; kingdom Metazoa; phylum Arthropoda; class Malacostraca; order Amphipoda; family Caprellidae; genus Caprella; species Caprella mutica. Next base: position 547,738 of record CANNZV010000025.1, read on the forward strand.
AATTGTCCTCGACGGATTGTCAACGAAGAATTTTCCTCGGGAAGTGAATACAGGTCATGATAGGTCAGTGAGAACTTTCTAAAGGTCAGATTGGTTAATGACCAAAATTAATATTAACGCTCATAATACTGTAAGTGTCTCGTATTTGAGTTGTTAACCATACTGCTTTATGTTATATGAACACTACCCAATAGTACCCATACTACCTCTATATGTAAGGTCTCCATACTGCTTTATGTTATATGAACACCACACACAGTACCTCTATGTAAGATCTTCACCTTTCTTCATCACAGGAGAGGTTATCTGTCCAATTAACGATCCACCTGGAAAAGAAAACACAAAAGTTATTTTGGTGTCTTTAAAAACTAAAAATACTTTCCTTGTTCGCTGAGTAAGTCATTTGAAGGAAGATTTATGTTGTATGAATTAATGATTTTATAGATATAAAGGGAATAATTGATTTATTTATTAGCAAGTTTAACGTCTGCTTCATAACCAAAGACCATATCACTTACGGTAAAATGAAATTAAATACAAGAGACTGGAAGAAGCAGTCAGAGAGGAAAGTGACTCCTACCAAAAGCAGAAAAGTTACTTCGTGAATACAGTCATTAATTAAGGAATTTGACTATAAGGGACACAATCACCGGTAACTGCACTCACGATTGGAAGAGGAAAATGAAGATGTGGGAATAAATGAAGCCTATATACGAGCCTACCTAACTCTAAAATCTAAGACCTCGTAGTTCAAGAGAATATCCCAAGCGCCATCCTCATAAAATTTTACCATAAATTACTTTAGAATGGAGCCCCTTGGGACGCATGAATATTAATTAATTTAGTGAAGAGTTTAACTTCATTTTCGGACACAAAAACCATATCGCTGACTTCAATAGGCTGTTGAATACAAGAGACTTTGAGAAGCAGACAGAGAGACAAAAATCGATAAGAAAATAAGAAGCTTTTCATTGCAATATCCTAGATTTCCTCAATTCTACACAGCAAACCATAAGACAAAGGAGATGAAACCTATCTCGGTATTTTTGGCACATAGGTAATATAAAAAGTGTTAATGGGCCACGACGAGAACCCTCCATTAGTGAATTGAAAAATGATGAGCCTGAAAATGGTTATTGATGAAAAAGAAACCTAATGAATGCACCGATAACGAAGATTTAATCCGAGAATTATACATTAGTTTAGAACTTTAGTCGTGGAATGAGATGAACGAACCATTTGGGGGAAAGTTTGAATCAGAAGAGTCGGAATGGAGCAAAATGGGTAGAATTTACCATAGGTTGAGTGAATAAATTCATTATGTATCTAACTATAGGGATATAACAGGAATATTTAGGCAGATGGAATTTTAGGATTTCATCTGCTTTAATATAATATTTTATAATATACAAATATGAACAAATGAAATAAATGGATGCTTGTAATATTATAAGTTACAATTTGTTCTTTTGCTAATTTTTATTCCTTACATAAAAATTTCATTCATTGATTCAAGAATAATATATTGAATCTACAATCAAATTATCCACAATAAATATAGTAACAGTCGTGTTAAATATTGTCGTCGAAGGTTGAAAATTGATATAAATTCTCATTCTACCAAAATAATCTCTATTAAATTATATAAATAAAGAGAATAACTTGAAAATGTACTATTGGTATGAGTGTGGTAGAAATCCTAGATAGGAATTCCAATATTCTTAGGATATTACCTTGTCATCGATAATTCATATGCATCTCATTAGGTAACAGGATATACCTGTTACCTAATCCCATTTATATTCCTAAAGAGGCGTTTACACGGGCACACAAGTGTGCCATTGCTTTGTGTTCAGGGCTCTCGACACACACTTTTTGAGTTTGGCACACTAGTGTGGCACACAAAAAGACCGATAGCTCTCTGGTAGCGACAGCATGTGTGCCACTGCTGTGTGCCGGAGCAATATATATAGCGTATAATTGAGTTACAGCTAAAACAATTCAGTAGTTTTGATGGGTATTAGGATTTGTAGGTTAAATAAAGTTTTTACCAACAGGGTAATAGGATATTTTCACGAGATAGTTTGTCATGTTAGTGGCAAGTTAAAGCCTGTAAAACAACAGTAAAGATTTGGAATTTAGAATTTAATTCTACAGAAAAGTAGATATATAACATTCACTAAACAAAACATCATTACAATATGAATTTGATAAAAATAGTAGAAATATTTAATTCAATGATCATATTACAGTGTATGAATACAGTGAAACTGCTGAGTCATGAAGTATTAGTTCTTCATAACTCAGAGCTACGTCATGTTTTTGGTGCACTATAAATAGTTTTCTATGATTAAAATCTACAGAAAACCATGGTTATTGAGGGATAACTTGACGCAATTCTTGACGTACATAGTTTTCTATAATTTAAGCATAGAAAATGCTTCAAAACTCAGGTGTATTTCATAATTCAGGTCCTTCAATTATACTCCACTGCTTCATAACTCAGGAGTTTTACTGTATTACCAGTAATATATTATAAAACAAATATTTGAACAATATTTATAACATATACAATAGGATATTAGTCACTGACACGAACCGAAACTGAAACACAAGTAACTGAGTGACACTCAGTAGTGTGGGCACAAAGTATACGTGTGAACAGATCACTGGAAGACAGAGCCACACACTGCGTTCGGGAAGCGATTTGGGCAAACACCAGTGGCAAACTTGTGTGCTCGTGTAAACCCCGCTTAATAGATTGATTAAAATATTCCATTGAAGCCTTCACACCAGAGCCAAAAGGACGAAACCCGGTAAACAAAGAGCTGATTTCTCAACTTTCTCAGTTTGAATGGCCTGTCATATCACAGGACATAAATCCTTTACGTTTTTTGTAAGAGCGAAGCTGTACGAGAACGATCTGCAATTTAGAAAAAATAACGAGTTTAGGCATTCATGGAGTATCGAAAATAGCAGTGAAATTTAATATTAATCTTGACGAAAACTTATAAGATACGCTTTTCATAATAATGATTATAATAAATATAATTATTATAATGTATATTGTTTAATATATATATGGTGCTGTCCGATAGCAAGAACGTTTTTATGTTTAAATAATTAAACATAACCCTATGGCCTATAAAGTATGAAGTACCAATATCTACTAATTCTTTTATATTACATTTAATATCAATCACTTGTTTAGTAGTATTTTATATTAACATGTATAATGTATGTATTTTATGTAGTCACTGTTAAACAAGACATAACACCCGGGTGATAGTCCCCGGGGAGAGCTGCGACTAGGGCAAACTCGTCAGGGGCACAGAAAGTGTAACGAAAAAAGCCAGACTACCACTTAGAGTTTGTTTCAATCATATCGGATCACCATTGAAGGAGTAGTGACGATTCTCCCAAAATTACCAACAACAACAATCAGGGGATGTTCTTGGGCTGAGCTCGGAGCTCCTAACGGAGCATCCATTTTAAAATAACATCCATTTAAACAAACATTCACAAAACAAACATTTATGTTTAAATACGGTTGTTCATTTACATGTATAATACGAACAATCAAATATTTGGCAACTCAGATTTGGCGACAAACTTACAACAAAATATCTGACCCGTTAGCCATAAATGGAAAATATTTAAAGTATTTACAGTCGCACTGTTCGTCATTGTGAAAATGAACAACAATTCGGTAGGGAGGTAGTGTGGGGAAATATAATTACTTTATAAATAATGGTGGGGGAGTACCGAGTTATTGAACGGTTCCACATTTTCGATCATGTATGAAAATAGATATAATTCAAAATTTATTTATTTCAGAATAGCAATTGAAGTTAATGTTAAATTATACTCTTTCATTTTTTGTTCGAAGAAGTGGAATTGTTCGATAACTCGGAACTTCCCCTAGATTGTGAACGATCGTCAATCTTTTCTGAATTATTTCTCTCAGTTATTTCTGTTCATAAATAAGTCTTAATTTGTTTCTTATTTTTTACAATTAATTAGCTAAACTTTAAATCTTTGAGAAATAAGAAAAATCCGTTTCGAAGTTAGACAACAGTTGTTAATTATGCTGTTGTAATTATAATTACAGGTTAGTTTTTTCAGTTTACTGTTCAAATGTAAATATTCTATCAAATAAGTTTAACTATTATATCTAATAGTTAAACTTATTTGATATTAACATTCGGAACGTTTATTAATAATATCTCTAATCTAAACTCTATAGTCAGTGGTGCTGTCATTCATACTTCTTTTTATCTATTAATATCGTACTGCTTTTTACAGTTTGCAAGAGTGACGTCAAATTGAATACTAATAGGCTCTGTAAGTTTGATAATTGATGACAGACTCGAAACTACTTAAGCTGTTGAAGACTTTCAGTCTCTTTGAAAGTTAGGAAATTCACGAAAAACTTAAGGAAAGTTCAGGATAGGGTGAAGTAGGTGAATTGCGTAAGGAAAGTTCAGGATAGGGTGAAGTAGGTGAATTGCGTAAGGAAAGTTCAGGCTAGGGTGAAGTAGGTGAATTGCGTAAAGAAAGTTCAGGATCGGGTGAAGTAGGTGAATTGCGTAAGGAAAGTTCAGGATAGGGTGAAGTAGGTGAATTGCGTAAGGAAAGTTCAGGATAGGGTGAAGTAGGTGAATTGCGTAAGGAAAGTTCAGGATAGGGTGAAGTAGGTGAATTGCGTAAGAAAAGTTCAGGATAGGGTGAAGTAGGTGAATTGCGTAGGGAAAGTTCAGGATAGGGTGAAGTAGGTTCATGTGAGGGTGAAAATTATTGTAAAATTTTTAATAAATCTTTTCTGCCTTTGGATTTTATTGTAACTGAACAGTCATTTGACATCTTCTCACCATTTATTACTCCCTAGTTAAACCTCTTAGACATGGAATTTGAATGAAGCTTACTAATATAGACTCATTTATTGGGTCACATGTATAATCGTCACCCCATTCAAATTTGGAGTGACGATTATACAATCTTCATGCGTAAATTCTTAGGATAACGATTGTATCATTTGGTAATACTGGGTCACGATTATACATGTGCTCCCGTTTCTTTACGAACAATAAATTCCTGATGAAATCAGGAATTTTTCTACAAAATGTACTACTCAATTAAATTCAATAATAATATCTCAAATAATATCTCATCACCATCACATATGACAACTGTAGCTCTCCATTACCATCTTACTACGTGACTTTCAAAACATTTTGAGATAGTCCTAGATATCTTAGGCACCATTCATGAATTTTTGATTTAGTTGCTGTGCGAAGATTGTACTAAATCATACCTTATTGGACGGATAAACATCTTTATCCACGGGAAGTATTGGTTCCTGCATGTATTTTCGTTAAAAATAAACGAAATAATCCAGATGAAAGATTATAACATTAAATATAGCTACTATCATGAGGAAATAATGCTAATTTTATTAAATCACAGTTTTCTAATTACCTTTGCAGAATGCGGGAAGGTCATATTTTATGACGGAATTTATATATTTATTAATTTATCATTTTGTTGTTCGCTTAACTGAAAAAGTATTATACCAAATTTCCTGAAATTTTGTGAGACGATTGGTCAATGTCCACTGGTCCAGTGACCTGCTGGTAGAATTTGAGAGCGACTCGGTCAAAGGTCTAGGTCATGGTCATTTATAACTCAAAAAAAAAATTGAACCATATTGCATGAAACTTGGTGGGACGATCGGTCAATATACAGGAATCATTTGTTCGATTTTGGGTGCGATCCGGTCGAGGATCGAAGAACAAGGTCAAGGCCATTTATAACTCAATAACTCTATATGTATTCCATCAAATTGTCTGAAATTTAAAGGGACGATTGGACAATGTCCAGGAACTATCTGGTAAATTTTGGGAGCGATCCGGTCACAGGTCAAGGCCAATTATAACTCAATAACTCAAAAGGTATTGACCATATTGCATGACACTTGGTCGGACGGTTGGTAACTATCCAGTCACCATTTTATTAGATTTTGGGATAGAACAGGTCAAAGCGGCGGCTCTACTGAGTGCACGTAATCTAGTTTCATTTTTCTTTTAAATCTAACAGATGTGTCGTCCTGTACACTGTACACAGACCATGTTTCAAACATCTACAAGCATTATAAATAAGAAAGGTTCTTCCCTGAACTGTGAAATTAATAAACTGGGAAAAAATCACTACAAATGCAATTTTACGGACTGTATAATTACATACCAACAAAAGTAAGTCCTAAAACATGCAGTAGTTTTACATATTGACTTTAAATATAAATTCTGGTAAATAGTGATTGATGCACCTTTGATGAGTTTTATAGTAGTTGTTATTATACTCTTAGTTGATTATCGAAAGACGATAATTGATAATAAAGCAAATAGTGTGTACCTTAAATGTAGAACTGTCTTAGTGGAATTTTTTTACGAAAGTTCATGCTTATTTTTATGGTTACCTTTAAATCTATTATGAATATATTAAATGAAGGAACCGGAAATATTTGAAGAATTTTGTGTATGAGAATTAATACAGATAAGCTATCTCGTACTTATATTTTGTAAAAGTAAATGTAAAATAGATCTAAATAAATTGTAAATGAAAACATTTAATATATTGCTAGGCCTAAAATATATTTCGGTTTTTAAGATTTCTTCACAAGTTGCGTATAATATCTTATGAAAATAACCTTTCAAACACTATAACAAACAAGTAAAGTAAAGTCATTATTTGTCAAAAAACCCTGTCCAAATTTCCTGGGCTTTGTTTCCGTGTGCTATAAATTTTATAAGGATACACCTTACAGTGGCCCAGTTTATCATTTTTAAAATACATCATTAATCACGATAAAAAATCATCATTTTCATGAAAGTCCAAGCAAATGCTCTGGTACAGACATAGCAATGTCAAACAACATTAATTATTCTTATTTTCACGAGTGAAATCTCTTTGAGTTGAAAAATGTGAAATAATCGTCTGCTTGAAGTTTAGTTTATGCTGGTGGAGTTGATCGACAATAAGTATTTGTAAAATTGTCATCATAATGAACCTTTGGATAATTTATTTATTTATTCATAACGCTTTATCTATAAGTTTAAATATTTTGGAACATTAAATCCTTTCAATAAATATTGACGTCAATTGGATACCAAGATCAAAGGTCTCTATCATTAGACGGTTTCAAAAACAGTTTAGTCGTTGAGTTGAACAAGCTGATATTCTTACACAGATTCTAAAAGTCAAATCTTAACAAGCTACATCATTAGCAATGGCACACAGTTATTTAACAAGAAAGCATTTCTTTGACGTGTTCCTTCTCTGACTGTTACCCATTTTTTGTGTGTATGAATATTCGTTCATGTTCAATTTGCTTATAAATTTATGAAATTGGTTACGGTTCCACTCTTCTTGAAATAAGTAAAAACCAATAATAGATTGATAAATGTAAATCATATATATGAATGCATATATTATTTAAGACAAGTTTTTTAAATATTACTTGATTAATTTCAGCGTAAGTTGAAGGATTAAAGAGAAATCCAAATGTTATTATTAATAAAACAGGAATAATAATAACATAATTCCCGAAACACCATTTTCTCGTGTTTGTCAATTATATACATGCAAATATTCAAACAAAGTTTAAACATTGTTGCATACATACTTTTAGTCGAACATTCAACTTCTTCACGTATAACAAGACTTTAATTATGACATATCAAAATTCAGGAAAGTTCGCAATCCCTCAGGGGCGCTCGACTTCAAAAACCCGACACGCACCGGCAAAGTTCTGCCAGACATTCTTTGCACTTGATAAGTCTCATGGCATCTCTCCTTTCATCAGACAGATAATTTTTGAGTAGCATTTATTTGAAGTAAATTGAGTGAAACACAATCCCGAGTGTGTTTGGGCATCTTCCGTAGAGTGAGATAATGAAGCCATTAGTCGTCACAACCACCTCCGTCAGTGCTCTAAGGTGCCATTGGGAGGCTCAGTTGTTCTCGGAAGATGACGCATCTTTCCTAAAGTGAGATGCCTAGTTAATAATTCAGACTCTTCCAAGGGAACAGATGAGTATTATAATAATTGAAACAGATTGAAATATGGTGAGTGAAATAAATGGCTTGGTCGCTGTAAAGTGTAAGCGGTAATGTAAAATAAACATCTTGGTTGCAATAAATGACTGCGACACAATAAAAACTGTATCAAAATCTTGGTTGCAATAAATGACTTTATCGACATCTTGGTTGAACTATGTCATTATATCCATATAATAAATTGCCGTTTTCTACAGGGTGTTTCAGAATTAAGACAGCAAATTTTTTTATATTTAATATGGTTTAAAAGGTTCATTTTTGAAGGTGAGTTATAAACAAACGACACGGTTCTTTTATTCGTTATACCGTAACCACCATTATTTTTAAATGCTTTTGTTCTCAGATCTTCTTTCAGCACTCGACACAATGAATTTTTTTTTAACACCAGCTTCTACATCCAGTTAACCGTGAGATCGACGAGGGTTTCAACGCAACTTCTTTGGTGAATGGCATAACAATATTACAAACATATGAACGATTCATTATCAACTTCTTCGAAGTTAATGAATTAGTCTTAGATTCATTGTTCAGCTTGATCGCTATATTCCGGTCAACAGATATTGTACAAAGTAGGAATTTAAAATCGAGTGACTGATATAGGAAGATAGCTTCAATTGATGATTGACGATTTATATTACAAATATTGATTTTGAATGATTTAATTGATACGTAAAACTTCTTGCCTTCATTCCGAAACACCCTGTTAATGTTTCTTTTGAGTGTATAGAAAGACATATTAAAAAATTAAATTTTTGGAAAATCCAAATTTTATGAATACGTGAAGATTTTGTATTCACAAGCTCAATCATTTTCTATTTCAAGTTAATGAATGAAAAAAAATCAAAGGGAGTTACAACATTTACAGTGAATTCCTGAGTTTAAATTTACGTCAATCTTGATTTCAAAGATCATTTCTCTACAAAATCTTACCCATGGCGACCATTACAGCAAAAGTTAGAGTCTGGAGTTGCAGGACGTTAAAATATGTAGTTACTTCCAGTACAAGATGCTACTTCTTATATTTATTCAGAAATGAAGAATTCATGCTAGATAAGAAGAACCAGGATACCAATTATCTGACTATCTAAATTCCGATGATGGACGATTGGTCACTTAACCCAATCAGTAGCATTGAGGGTGAGGGGGGCATATAATGGCCCCTCACAATGAATACTGTTTCCCTAATAATATTGTGAACTTTCCGAAAAATGACTGTGTGCTTCTTTTAAGCTTAACTTCCTTAAATATTTCGTATTAGGTAATGAGTTATGAGTATTTGAAAATAAAACTAAAATAGCCAAGCAATTATTTGTTTTCTTTAATCTTTATCTTTAGTGTTCATCATGCAAATAGAAAATTGTTCGCGTAACTACTTAGAAGTGGTTAGAAGATGAAGTGCATTGCTCATTATGCATCTCCAAAGCTAAGTTCTGGAGTGATTTGCTCAGCTGAAACTTCTAGAGTTTGGCTGTTGTGATCAGTTAAGTTTGTGGAACACCAAACTCATTTGCTAAATTGCTAACTGGAGCAACTCTCTGATTTCGTGAGTTTGAGTAGTGGACAATGTAGGAATAATCTATTAGGAGATTCATAATGAATTAAACAATTCACTGTGTACTTTAATAACTTTAACCCTTTCGAGTCTCCTTGGACAAATTTGTCACACAGAATTATTTATAAAGTTATTCTTATTCTTCTATTTAGACTGATATACATTGTCGATAAATCGTAAGTATTTCTTTTTTGTGAGTTTATATGTGAGATCTAATAGTAGAGAGAATTTAGAGGCTGAATTATGCTCCAATACTGAATTATAATATATTTTTCCTATTCTTGGACACGGGTGTCCCAAGAGGCTTTTTCAAAGATCGAACTCGGGACACATGTGTCATAACGGTGTCCGGAAAACTGCCAGACAGAAAACTGCCGAAGCGGAAGACTGTCAGGCGGAAAACTGACCGTCACTTACTGAATTTAATGACTTTTGTCAGTAATAACATTTTAATTTATAAAAAATACGACGTTCGCTCCTAGTTAAAAGGAGTTAAGGGAACATTCATTTTTACTTAGTATACAAAACAAAAATAATGTTAAATGTAGAAATATTGATTAGAAAATATATATAATGCATTATTATATAAATATTACAGTAAAAAATCAAATACAAGATATAAATTAAAAAATATAACCTTTCTTAGAAAATACTATAAGAGATGAAACAAAGAAATTATTGTATTAGGGACAGAGTGTAATTTCTTTGTTTACAAACCGCATCCATACATTATCAGTGTCTAATTAATTCTTTTTTGTTTATAATTTGAGAATTGATCAAGCCTTCAAGCTTAATATTCACTTGAACTCATTATAAAACAAATTCGATCGATGATTGTAAAACATTTAGAATTTTCTTAACAACATCTATGATTATTAAACTGATATAACCTACCTAATTCTCTGGCAATAATTTTTACTTGATCGAATTGGATTGCATATTAATTAATAATGCTTTCAAATATTAAAGGAAATTGTAAAAATGAAAGTGTTAAAGTAATAAATATTGAACATACATATAAGTGATTTAACATTCATTTAATTTAAAATATACAAGATATAAATTATAAATCTTATAAATATGTAAAATCCTGTCAAAATATAAGTACGTGTCTTAACAAATAAGTTACAAATTGTCATTATAATTTCTTTGTGTGTACTGAAGTTTGGTTTACTGTGTGTTTAATAAAGTAGCTTTGTTGAAATACTATTTTCCATTGAAAATTAAATAATCCAATATCTACACTACCGGCCAAAAATCTGGGACATATCAGTATTTATTAAATTTCTCCAGAACTGTCAACGAGATTCAGACCAAACTTACACATATTGTAACTACTTTTTGTGTTGATCCTCTGTGTTAATTACAGTTCAATGTAAATGACAGAAAAAAAGTTATGCGAATTTCAATTTTTATTTTGAAATCAAAGTGGCCAAAACCGTGGGACAGAACAATGAAAATAATTTATTCTGGACTGTGTAGTGAGTTTTTTCAACTTTTCTAAGTACAACAATTAAGAATAAGTCAATTACATTACTGTATAGTTATTGCAACCGGTTTCACCATCGATATGACACCTAAAGTTGATTCTTCTGTCGTAAAATCAATTATCAAACTTCATGGAAAGAATAATTCGATACGGAAGATAGCTGATGACTTGAAGCTATCGAAAAGTGCCGTCAGGAGAATTATAAAGGGTTTCAAGGATACTGGGAAAATTTTAGCTCCTAAGACAAATAGCCGACCTCGAATAACTTCTCCTAGACAAGATAGAGTGATTAAGAGGATGGCACTGAACGATAGGTTTCAGACAGTTGCCACAATTTCTCGTGATGTACAATTGTACATGCCTCTCATGACATCAAAGCATCTCGTAAAACAGTATCAAGACGTCTAAATGTAATTCGTCTGTTTGCAAGATCACCAGCGAACAAGCCGTTGGTAAGCAACAAGAACAAGAAACGCAGATTAGGCTTTACTCAAAATCATGTGTTGTGGACAGATGATCAGTGGCAGAATGTTTCTTCTCTGATGAAAGTAAGTTTAATGTGTTTGGAACTGACGGAAATAAATTTCTAAGAAGGTTTGTTGGCGAAAGGTTAAATAAAAAATGTACGAAGAAAACAGAGAGGTTCAGTGAGGTATCGTGATGGCGTTCGAATGATTTTCCGGGATGGAACGACTGATCTGTTCCGGCTAACCACCGAGTTAATGGAACAATATATAGGAACCCGTTGAGAGATCATTTCATCCTAATACTTCGAAATTCTGAGTGTGAAAGCCCTATTTTCATACAGAATAACGCACCATGCCACAAGGCTAAGCATGTAATGGAATATTTGAAAGAGCAAAATGTGGATGTTTTGGATCGGCCTCCTCAAAGTCCGAACCTATGGTCTACTTTGTGGATTCGTGTGACGGTCAGAAACCCTGTCAATACTAATGATTTTTTAGCTGAAACATCAAGAAGAATGGGCAAAAGTTTCACGTGATGAATTTCGTGATCTCATTCAAACTTGCAGTAGAAGGTGTGCTGCAGTGATAGAAAATAAAGGATTGTTAACCAGATATTGATTGAGTGTCATCAAAGTTTTGCATTCTTTTGATTTAATGCTGTTATATCAAATTTTCTTTGTTTTGTCCCACGGTTTTGGCCACTATAATTCCAAAATAAAAATTGAAATGCTCATCACTTTTTTTCTATAATTTAGAATGAACAGTAATTAATACATAATATCAATATAAGAGGTAGTTACAATATGTGTAAGTTTGGTTTGAATCCTGTTGACAGTTCTGGAGAAATTTAAAAAATACTGAACTATCCCAGATTTTTGGCCGGTAGTGTATATACCTTAGTTATAACTGTAAAAAAAAGTCCCCTTAATCCCTTAACGAAGAGCTAACGCCGTTTTTTATGAATTAAAATGTTCTTAGACTATGTTTATAACCAAATAATATTTCAGAGAAGTCAAATGATATATAAATTGCCAATAAGTGACTGGCAGTTTTCCGCATGGCAGTTTTCCACTACGGCAGTTTTCCGCCTAGCAGTTTTCAGCCTGACAGTTTTCCGCCTGCCAGTTTTCCGCCTGGTAGTTTTCCGCCTGGTAGTTTTCCGTGTACCGTCCCAACAGACTTTCACTGCTATATATAATCATTTTTTATAGTCTGCTGGGACATAAATGTCTTAGGAGACTGAGACTGAAATGTCTGTTGAGACACCAGTGTCCAATAGCTAAAATTCTATAAATATATGTAATTTCACTATTTTTTTAATTAAGTTCCATTTATACATCTCCAATGATTATATATACAAGTTTTTGGAGCTGTGAATCAAATACGCAAAAGCCGACTCGAAAAGGTTAAGGTTTTTTAACCTTTCACTGTGATAATCTAATTACAATGACTTACTGACGATTGTTTTAACCTTTCACTGTGATAATCTAATTACAATGACTTACTGACGATTGTTTTAACCTTCACTGTGTAATTTATCCACAATGACTGACGGGTGTTTTTATTAGAAGATTTTTCAACAAAATCAAGAAAACTCAAAAATTATTCTAGACATTTTTTACAAAATATAACACAAGAAATTTTTGGTCTACAAAAGTAAAACTAGATTATATAAGATTTAGTCCTACACCATAATAGTGTAGGATTAAACAAATTCTAATTAATATCCGAGTTTTGTTTGTACGAAAAATTCAATTTCTGTACGATACGCAAATCCTTTATTCTTCAAACTGATTCCACTTCAAAAATGTCCGATATTCTCACTCTCATTTGGAGGTGAAAGTCTGTTCCTATTTTTTACTCCAGTCAATGCAATTGAGTTGGAGACACGCTGGAGTAAGATAAGAGGTGGTCTTTAATCTCCATAATGTTCTTGGAATAGATTCCTAACGGGAGGAAGTGATGACTCTAAAGCAGTTCCGACAGGAATAACAAAATGTCCGGAATGGAACACATGAGTAGTACTTCTTAGTCAAACAAAAGAGAAGCGAAAAGCGATCCAAACTACACAAAAACAGCCTTGGAATGGAGTGAAGAACTAATCGTGAAGATACTAGGTTGTAAATCACTGAAAAACTGTTAAAAAAAATTAAACTCTCTATAAGGAAGGAAAGTTTGAAATCAAAAATTGGTTTCAATTTACACCCAAACACAGTGCTAATTAATTAATTTTAACCTGAACTTTTTGGATTTATTTTCTGTTAAATGATTTTTTTTTTATCGATTGAAGCAATCGCTCGTTCAACCAACAATTAATTTACTATAATTGAGTCTTTTTACACTGCATATTATTAGATATAAGATATAATTGAAATGATTTCAGTCATCCAGGAATATCAATTCTCTTTTATTACTTTTAAAAAATCAAGTACCTAGCTGATAGAATTCGAATGTGTTATTGATAAAAAAAATTGATTTTTTAACCATTTGAAATTTTTCTGTTAGTACAATGTGGACAGATTTTCCATTTGAAATCTCTATTAAATTTTAAATATTCTCTTAATTCATATAGTTTAATTTCCTAAAGATACAACGAATCAATAATTGTTAGTGCTCAGAGCGATCACTGCATCTTCTTCTCTTTTTAACTAAAGTGGAAATCTTATTGAAGCTGAGGGGAAATATCCACCAGCTGTCAAACTTGAGTCAACAAATTACTCCGGAGAGCAAAAATCTGGTGAGAAGTTTTCTCTTTCTGAAAGGTGTGCGACGGTGACAAGTGACAAAATTCTTAGTAATCTATTTGCAACTGTTTGCACTTAGCCCAGCAAATAGAATAAATGGGGTAGTGCATTAGTTAAGCAATTGGAATGTTTTATTTGGGAACTAAAAAAATATCAGCAATGTCAAAAAAAATAGGTAAAAAGAACTTTGAAGAAGCAGTAATAAAGGATAGTGCGACTCTGAAAACAAAGTTTCCTACTCCTATTCGGTGTCTAAATTCATTGGTATTGAAAATCTAGTCTAGAAATACAGATATTTTTAGCTTTATTGATTTAATTTCCAGATAGCACTAAAAAAAATACGAGTCAAATTGTTTCAAAATTCGAGTTTTCAGTTTGTCCTAAGTCTGGCTTAAAATAAGAGTCAATTTGACTCATCTCTGTAATTTACTCAAAACAAGAGTCATATTGACTCCTAATTCATATAGTCAGGTTGACTCAGGTAGAGTCAATCAAGAGAAAAGACTCCAATATTGAAGTTTTGCCAGCCTTGACTCAAGTGATGATTCAGGCTGACTTGCAATTTTTTCTCAGTGAGTGCATGTCGAAGTAATATGTAGGCTACATTTGAATTTATTATCTTAATTGAATATTATCAAACTAAAATCTTTTGGGCGAAAAAGAACAAGTCAAATGAAATACCTAATACGTATCCATATTTATTAAAACAGTATTAATAAAAAGCTTATGGTGATTATTTTCAATAACTCGCTCCTTTATAGTCAATACTAACAATGGATTAAATTGATCGGTTGATAATTTGGATATTGTGAAAGTAACAATAGCCTGGGAATGACTAATATCTTCAGGTGTTTACCCCTCAGAAAGCCATTGATAGTGTGAATTGGGAGGGAAGGATATCTCCTAAATTGAGTGATGGAGACTCTCATTGAAGCACACTCTCCTTAGTTCTCTTGGAGCACACTCTCCTTAGTTCTCTAAGAGCACACTCTCCTTAGTTCTCTTGGAGCACTTTCTCCTTAGTTCTCTTGGAGCACTCTCTCCTTAGTTCTCTAGGAGCACTCTCTCCTTAGTTCTCTAGGAGCACTCTCTCCTTAGTTCTCTTGGAGCACACTTTCCTTAGTTCTTTTGGAGCACACTCTCCTTAGTTCTCTTGGAGCACTCTCTCCTTAGTTCTTTTGGAGCACACTCTCCTTAGTTCTCTTGGAGCACTCTCTCCTTAGTTCTCTTGGAGCACACTTTCCTTAGTTCTTTTGGAGCACACTCTCCTTAGTTCTTTTGGAGCACACTCTCCTTAGTTCTCTTGGAGCACACTCTCCTTAGTTCTCTTGGAGCACTCTCTCCTTAGTTCTCTGGGAGCACACTCTCCTTAGTTCTCTAGGAGCACACTCTCCTTACTTCTTTAGGAGCACACTCTCCTCAGTTCTCTAGGAGCACACTCTCCTTAGTTCTCTAGGAGCACACTCTCCTTAGTTCTCTAGGAGCACACTCTCCTTAGTTCTCTAGGAGCACACTCTCCTTAGTTCTCTAGGAGCACACTCTCCTTAGTTCTCTTGGAGCACTTTCTCCTTAGTTCTCTTGGAGCACTTTCTCCTTAGTTCTCTTGGAGCACTCTCTCCTCAGTTCTCTTGGAGCAGAGTTATTTGTTTTCGATAAGAGATGAAAGTTGTCTGTGGTTATTGAGCGTTTGTGGAATGGATGAACCTTTTCTTTGTAGTGTGATCTTACAAGGAATAATTTATTCTTTCTATTGAAAACTGATAAAATACCTACCTACGCTTTTCTCATTTGCTATTATTGTGTGGTTATTATTCTATATTTTCCACCTATTGTAAATCTGTAAATAAGATGCGTAATGAAATAGAAATAAAATATTTATTATGGAATTATTTTCATTGATATTATCACTTGTTGTAAAAGAAGATATTTAATTTGTTTCTGTGTGTACCTTGTATAAAATTCTAGTTTTCAACTTACACTTTTAGGATTGATTTAATACCTATACTGAAGATGGAAGCAAGATATTCGTTCTTTGTATACTGAGGTTAAATTATTATGTAATGTAAGTAACATTCTCATATCATGTAAATTGAATGCAGAAAAATAATTTTTTGATGTGATATTATGAAAATTGACAATTAGAATCATGAGAACAATTCTTAAATTAAATACCAACGAAAATTAAGAAAAGAGACAGCACACATCTAAACTCATCAAACATTGTATATAGATTTAAAAAGGAAATTAACATAAACAATTTCTTTTTCCATAAATAAATGAATTAATAAATTAATCTTTTGATTAGTAAAATTTTATTAAATGTAATGACAAAATATTATGAATTAAATACTATTTTAATAATATAAATTTATTTGCATATTCAGAAGTTCTAGTAAAAAATTATATTTAACCCTATATTGTTCTTTAACCCTGTTTCAATATTTAGTTTTAATAACTAAATATCATCACTAGAAAACAAGCGAATTATTATAAAATGTTCCTTTATTCTAAATAAATAATAAGCAATATTATAATGCATATCATAATAATACACAATTTACAACAAATACCAACGTCATTAAGTATAACTTTCCTAAACTTCAAACAAACAGTTAAATATTTGTTTACAATTATACACACTCGGCATTTACAAACACCAGCCATTTGTATTTACATGCTAACTTATTTGCAGATATTTTCAGTAAGTTGAAGTGTTTTTCTTAGGCTTTAGAGGCTCAAATGTAGGTTGACATACGCTGATGTTACTATGGTACTATGGCTAAATTAGAGTATACGTGCTAATAATTCAGTTATTGGTGAATAGAGAAGGAATGGTTCATAGCTATATAGAAATTTTGGTAGAGCCATGAAAGACAATAAAGGGATCTCTCTTCGTTTCTATTGTTCCACCATATTTTTCTTTCTTGACAGACATCTGATTCTGTTTTAAGTTTGACAAATACCAAAAATGAATGGAACTTAGTTACGGTGATGTCTCCTCAAACCCTAATCAGTGACCTATCATCAGCCTAATTTACAGCAACTTAAAAATTATCCTTATTGAGTAGGGGCAAGGGCGGGTAAGTAAGAATAAACATCCTTAAAGAAATAAAATCTAGGTCACACCGTTCGAACTTTGTTGGGGCGTTCCTTGAATGGTGAAAAAGATAATCACCGCTCGTTACCGTTCACAGAAGTTGATCCCCGCTAAAGCAACGCTGGATAGGCTAGGGTCAATGCTTTGCTGTAGCCCTCATTAAATTAACCCTCTTCACTGCTCGTAATATTTTGTGCTGTTCAAAACTTTCAGAACGGTAGGAGTGAACATAAGCAGTGGTCAAGTGTGCACGGCTTTACCTGAAAGGGAACCATGTTTTAGTGAAAGTTAACAAGTGGTGATGATTTTTGTTCTCTCTTCAAAAACGCTCCAACCAGTTTTTTATATCAAAAATCTATCACAATTTCCGATAGATTTCATCCACTCATCTTCGACCGTAATTGAAAGCAGTATACCGCTTTACCAACTTTAAACCCCCGCCGAGCCAACGCCCACACTCGTAGAACACCGCTCTATATCAACGTTTGCGTTACAATGTTTGGCTTTCCCTTTTGTGCGTGGTATCGAGCGCAGCAGAAAAATTCGGTTTATTTTCCCTCCGTTTAAAGAACGCTTCAACAATTTCCGAGCGAGTGACCTAGTCTCAAGTAACTTTGCTTATGGAGCCACTTTCTTTTTGGACTGTTTCCTAGAGTCCTTTGTATTTTAATGTCTCTCTGACGTCAGTGATTTGGCCTTTGGTTTCGAAGCAGACGTATGAATCCCCCTACTAAATTAAGTACCCTCGACACACGTTCCTATTGCTGACGTGAGAAGTATATAAAAAGTGTTTTTCATTCTAATGTGATTGCAATATGCGTATATAATTTTTCAGATATTCTATAATTAGAATTTGCGTCAGATATAATAATTCCCAGTCCACACTCCGTATTCCATATTTCGTCAGTCAACTTCTGCAGAACATTGTTTGACAAATATATATGCAGATGAATATCCCCTCCAGAAGAGACCAGAGACCGATATATCACCGGAAATCCAATAACTACCTTTCGTCCCACAGAACTACCATTGCTTTCTAAATCTGAAAACGGAAATGAAACACAGGATTAGAATAACATCCACCAACCAGGGGTATCTGACTTGTGTTTCTACCGAATAAATGGACAACATTTTTCACCACTTCTCTTGCTAATTCGGATCGTTATGGCCGAAACATGTTACGCATTCGTACACAGCTCTACAAAAGATTCGAAAAGGTATTTGGCAAGTTGAATTGCGTAACACAGAAACAGCAAAATGCCTCTGTGTTAATAATTGTATTTTTGTAAACCTTATTGATTGTATAAATTTATGATAATATGAATGAAACTCCCTATCTAAAACTTATTTTTAAGATATTGCAAGTAAATATTTATTATCTGAAATACTTCAATCTAGGTCTTACTAAAATAATTCACCATGCATGCAGATGGAGGTTTATTAAATTTTTAGTTATAAATTTCATTTTTAGTTATAAAATTTCCTTTTTAGTTATTATATTTCATTTTTAGTTATAACATTTCCTTTTTAGTTATAATATTTCATTTTTAGTTATAAAATTTCATAATATTTGAACTATGACCATCCAATTGAACTATATACATATTCAGGACTCAATGGCATCCGGTAATATGAAATATTTATCAGTTTTATTATTATGAAAGATGTTTTCTTTTATTACTCAAATTTCATAACTTTTCATTCATCATGTCCAAATGAAAAAAATTCCAAATTGGATGAAACTGAGAAAGTGAGATACGAATGTAACTGAGAAAGTGAGATATGAATGAAACTGAGGAAATGAGATATGAATGAAGCTGAGGAAATGAGAAATGAATGAAGCTGAGGAAGTGAGATATGAATGAAGCTGAGAAAGTGAGATATGAATGAAATAGCTTCTTGGGAACCAAATCGCTCGTAGCGAAATGAATTCCATCAGGAAATCTTCGAAGCGTGACTATAATCTTCTTGAGTTGTTCGAGTGAGTGACTCTTTGAACGTGTTTGCTATTACCTCAAGTACCTACGTACTGTTGCTTCTGCAGAGAAATACCATTTGTACCTTATATCGTATTAGAGGAAACAAGAAGTACTATGACACTCTCAGTTCTCTGAATGTGGGGGTTGAAATAGGTCATGAGCTAACAAAAATTTATAAATATCAGATATCTGTAAATGCCAAATTTTCAAGTTAGTTTACTTGTGTGTCCGAGTACTGCAACTTTTTATTACAGAAGAGAATCTATATTATTGTAAAGTTTATATTACAAAATACTTTATCCAATTCTCAGGTTTATAAATAGTTAAATGTAATTATTCGACGATAAATGAATTCCCCTTAAAGTAAAAGGATCAAGGACGAAGCTGTCATATATGCCAATTGAAGATTCCCGATAATTATTAGAATTATGTTCGACAAAGTCGAACTGACAGCGTATCTGAAGCTGAGGATAAATCTCAATGTAATAACAGGATTAAGGTGCCTTTAATGTGAGCAATGAACCATCTCCTTCCAGAACCATTGAAGATTTTTGGCACGTCGCCAAACGGTTTCAATTCACCTCGTTTCGCAAGATATCAATTCTGCAGTTAGATACTATACCTATAGTAATGCTAACAATACAAAATGCATTGCAGTGTATTGGTACCACTACTATACCTATAGTAATGCTAACAATACAGAATGCATTGCAGTGTATTGGTATCACTACTATACCTATAGTAATGCTAACAATACACAATGCATTGCAGTGTATTGGTATCACTACTATACCTATAGTAATGCTAACAATACACAATGCATTGCAGTGTATTGGTATCACTACTATACCTATAGTAATGCTAACAATACAGAATGCATTGCAGTGTATTGGCATCACTACTATACCTATAGTAATGCTAACAATACAGAATGCATTGCAGTGTATTGGTATCACTACTATACCTATAGTATTGCTAACAATACACAATGCATTGCAGTGTATTGGTATCACTACTATACCAATAGTAATGCTAACAGTACACAATGCATTGCAGTGTATTGGTATCACTACTATACCTATAGTAAAGCTAACAGTACACAATGCATTGCAGTGTATTGGTATCACTACTATACCTATAGTAAAGCTAACAATACACAATGCATTGCAGTGTATTGGTATCACTACTATACCTATAGTAATGCTAACAATAGACAATGCATTGCAGTGTATTGGTATCACTACTATACCTATAGTAATGCAAACAATACACAATGCATTGCAGTGTATTGGTATCACTACTATACCTATAGTAATGCTAACAATAGACAATGCATTGCAGTGTATTGGTATCACTACTATACCTATAGTAATGCTAACAATAGACAATGCATTGCAGTGTATTTGTATCACTACTATACCTATAGTAATGCTAACAATATACAATGCATTGCAGTGTATTGGTATCACTACTATACCTATAGTAATGCTAACAATAGACAATGCATTGCAGTGTATTGGTATCACTACTATACCTATAGTAATGCTAACAATACACAATGCATTGCAGTGTATTGGTATCACTACTATACCTATAGTAATGCTAACAATACACAGTGCATTGCAGTGTATTGGTGCACAAGAGTTAGAATTTATCTGATCTGACTGGTGATGAACTTTCGTAAGTTAAGTATCTCCGATTCTTCATTCCTCAGTCAATAGAAATCATTGAAAAATATCTGGTTTGTTGAAGGTAGTTTGAGGGAACCGTTGGCAATTCCAGTAAAATATCCTCTAATTTGTCGTACATCAGAACTATGAAAAACCTCGAATCAAGGGATAATCATTATACACCAATATGTAAATGCTACATTTGTTTAGCTATTATAAGCTCAAACCATGAAATTCTATTTCTAAAATGTATATTACACACACTCTTCAACTGAAGAAGTACAAATGGAGCGTAGCAATTCCACTACGAAGTCACTGAATCGTATCTACAACTTACCGGAGTGACTAACTTTCCTCATGTAACTATTGGACACTTTGCTCTCATTTCTCGTTAAGTTCGATGTTGTGTGAACATGTAATGTTATAATGCAACTACAAAAGTGTTATTATTTTTATTATTGTAAAAGAGCATATTTTGAATCGGTTCTTTAAGGAGTTATTAAAGACCAAATATTTCAGTTACTATGGATATTTGAGCATAAAAAAATATGTGAGTTTTCTTGATTGCTCCGGAAATCTATGATACTATTTACATTGCACAATTAGCAACACTTTGATGAATAATTTCCAGTTTGTGATTCTATCAGTTTATTATTTCATTTCGTATCTATTACTGTCAAACCATTTTATCAAATGGTTGTACTCAAATATATGATGAAACTGATCTCCCGGTGCTCTATCCAGAAGTTGTCTGTGGTGAATGTTGAGCAATCATTAGTCTTTATGTCAGTGACTGCATTCACGGAGCAGCTTTTCTGCATACATGAACATGTCACCGATGACTTTGTTCATGGAACCATTTTCCTTTCTGATTGCTTTTTCAATCTCTCGGATTGAGTTTTCTTCTGAAGTCAGCAATATTGCCTTTGGTGCTAAATCAGATATTGAACCTCAATTCATCAATCAGGTGATGTTAATATTTATCTTTAATATATTTATAAGAGGGATTGTTTTTGACGTAAAAATATTGTCTTTAAAAAAAAAAAGATACCGAACTATCGTATCTGTTGTGTTAAACAAATAAACAGCTTCAATTCCCATCATTGCTAAAAAATATCTTGTTACTATGTAACTTAGTTCTTTTCCTGGATCAGTTGTTCTCTTTACTTCTCAGATGTAGGACCTATAGAAGAAATGGTAAATAAGTAGGTCAATTACCAAACTAACTGCCTGTTAAATCAGTAGAATGGCAGACTCTTTCATCGGTGACTGAGGAGTTACTAGCAGAGATAAAAACAAGAGGAAAATTATATAAAGAGAACAATTCTGCTCGCTTGTTCAATTTGTTTTGCCGTATCTGGTGTTCGAATTGTTTGATATATTACTCTTTAATTTTAATATTATTATAAAATAGTATCAATAAATGATCTGAGCAAGGTACTAAATACGTACTTTATATGTATTTAGAAACTAAATATTTGTCCAAAACATATTTAAATAATAACTCCAAAATAATGCAGAGCTGTATGAATAGTTTTGTAAATAATCTTTATTCGATTTTATACAGAATATCCAGTAATAAAGTAGCAGACTAAAAATCTCTACTTTTTAAACTATTACAGCTAGATGGCTGAAATATATTTTCTACTAAAAGATATTTTATTTCATCTAATTTTTATCAATATTTTTCAATATTCAACCTTTAAAATTACCGCAACAGAACTTATTAAATTAGTCAATACGAAGTTCAAATCTTATTCACGAAGTACTGACATCGATATATGCAATGACTTCGTGACGCTCATTTTTCAATTGGGCAGTGTCAGATGTTGCGCATTTCAAGATTTCATATCTTTTTCAAACCCCCAGAGAAAGAAGTCTAAAGGAGAAAAATCAGGTTCCATTAGAGGAAAACGAAAATACAACCTATTTAATTTTAGACATGGACAATTGGGCCGCGACTTTAGGCCCACCAAAAATTGGGCCCCACAACAATTGGGTCCCAAGACAATTGTGTCCAGAAACAATACGGACAGTAGATACAATAAAAAGGTGTTACTTTATTATTATTAGGGTTGTGATTTTTCTCTTGAAAAATATTATCAACATATATTCTTTTATACTCTGAAATATGCCTTATATTCTCTAAAGATATTCTTTTTATTCTCTATTCATAAATGTGCTGTAATTTGATAGATAAACCTGATAAGGGATATATGTATTAGCAAGCCCTTAAATAACATTTGGATGCTAGTTTCATTTTACGGTGTACTAGAAAACTAGAATAAAAAAGAGTTTAACCCTTAAAAGACTGACTGATGAGTTTGAGCTCGACAAGTCTTTATAATAACGTATAAATATTTGTAAATGATTTAAATCAACTAAGATTACGCGACTTTTTTCATTAGATACATTTGTAAATGGTCATACTCTAATTTATTATCATAAGCCAACGAGAACATTATGCCAAGCATGAAAAAGTGAATAAAATTCTACAATTCACTGAAAATATGAGTTGTGTCTATCCCCACAGTCTTCATGCAAGACACTAACGCACATACATACACATAGTTGCCAGAGGTCGATACGCACCAAGCAATCAATTAAAAGAGGAATTAATTGAATGATTAGTATTTCAATGTGTTTCATTTATCACAATTATTTATAATTACCATTTTATAGTTATTATTTGCAATTAATTTTCCTCGGAATAACAGTGACTATGCAAACAGCTCACGTACACATTACCTCTTGATATAGCACTCCAAATTTCACCCCCGCAGCCAGTGTAATGTACACACTTCATAAAGAATACATTCAATGTAATAGCTTTGTTCCTATCAATCGTGGGTATAACAAATTTTGAACAGTACATTTATATGATAAGAGCTACAAACTGACAAAAAATCATACAATTCAAGCCACTGGTTTCCTAAATATCAAATGTGTAGCGAATCCTACGCACTTAGTCTTTTAGATACCTAAATTTTGTCAGTCTGATTAGGGTTAAATAAGTCGTATTAATTTGAACCTTGTCATATGGAAGCAATGTGTAGTGTACTTCGTCTGACTAAGTACAGTCATAGTAATATTTAGTTAATAAAATGGGTCAATTATTGTAAAGGTTATTTGTTACATTGAACTAAAAAAGATGAACAGTTGTTGAGATAAAATGAGATCATGAGAATACATTTTGTAATATTAATTTATAAGACTTATCAAATACTGAACACTGAACAGGTTTCGACAAATTCACATTAACTTAAATTCGACTTTTATTTTTCAATAATTTCTATTGTTTCTTCTTCTATAATACCTGTTTTCTTATTTCTATTGGCTACATCCTAACTCATTCATTATACAGGAATTCTCTATAGAGTAGTAGTAATTTTTGCTTACATGGCCTATGCTGAACAGAAAAATGCAAAAGTCTTATAAAAAATTGTTTTATTCATGAAAAGAAAATGTTCCCTTAAAATGATTATATTTTATAACGTGAATATATTTTGCATAACCAGAATATTTTTTCCATATTAGGAATATTCTATATTTTAAATATCTTATTGCACCGTTAGTGCACCGAAAATATGACCTATTCAAAATTAGCCATTGATAAATAAGGACACTTGCACAACCAGTCAACGGTTACATGTTCATTTTGTACTTGGTTATAGATCCATCCAGCGGAAACTATTAAGCAGAACATGGTTTAGTACGCTAATGTTATTGCCGAAACTCCTACATATATTCCACTGTAATTAGTTGTAGCTATTCTGTTAATATGTTCCTATAAAATTTGTCAACAAATATTATTATCTTGAGAGTGAGAAGGTAATACAAGAAATCCTCTTATTCAGTTGGTGACCAGCTTTGTTAATTACTATTTAGTATACCTTGAAAAGTGAATGTGATGTAAAAAAATAGACTACTCGTGTTCTAAATTCTAGGGCAGACTATAATAACATTCAACTGCAATATAACTTGTAAGTGGCATTGAATTTCATATGCTTTAAATGAAGATATTTCATTATCAGGGTGACCGGTATATTCCTCCCCGGTAAATTCTTTCACGGTATATTCTACCCCGGTATATTCAACCCTAGGTATATTCCACCCCGATAAATTCCACCCCACTTTACTGATTAGGTTTGTTAGTAATTGATATTAATCATTTATTAACATTTTATGTAATACTAGGTAACTTTCATTTTTATGATAGTAAATTAAACCTTTAGTTGGGTTCACAAGCTGTTTACTTTTCACTACACATGTGATAGAATAGCAGAAAGAAAGTTTGTATGAATGCTCTTAATCAGTTGAGGTATTTTACTTTTCAATTGCAAGCTGATTTTCTTTATTATAGCCAACACATCAGAGATATTAACTGTAATATATTGTCAAAATAGTACTTATTGATATATTTTTTTTTAAATTCGGTATTTTGAATTTGAGTAAAAGTTTTGTAAAATGGTTTTTGACCGACAATTTTTTCTTCACATTTTACATGATTTATTTTGACCAGTTTTTTGATGGGGATGAGAAGGATTATTGCACAGTGTGTTGAGAGTGTGGTTATCATTGCCTTTTTTATATGGAGATATTTTGACCATGGAAGTTGTCTATAATCCAAACACCAACTTATAAGCAAAGAGCAAAATCATTGAATGGGTTGTCTCTGCCAGTCGACCCCCTCCACACCTCTAGCTTTCAACCATTGTTGTTGTAAGAGAGAATACTACAGTTTCCTGTTAAAAAGTATTAATATTAACTTGCTCAACATTTAAACTTCGAAATAAATGACCAAACTATATATGTATGTATTTTTGTCGAATAGGATAAAGTTTCAAAAATTAACTTAATCTACCTCTAAATAGTGAACAAATGTTTCGGGATACCGTCTGAGTTATTTCTTCATTGGTACGAAGTATTTTAACAAATGGCCATCTGAAAATAATATTTTGAATTTTTATTGTTACCCTAATGATCATTGTCACTGGGGTGGAATTTAACGTGGAGAAATATACCTGGGGTGGAATATACCGGGGTGGAATATACCTGGGTGGAATATACCGGGGTGGAATATACCGGGGTGGAATATACCTAGAACCCTTTATCAGTTAATTATTATTCGAAGCACAATATTATTACAGATTTTGTTTTTTTCAGTCTTCTACGGTGTTTTTAAATCAGCTATATTTTTATTACCCATCTATATTGAGGAATCTTTTATTAGGAATCTTTTATTGACCAAAGTTTTTAGATTGACTAATTATTATCAATGATAAAGAAATAATAATACAAATTTTATTCACATTTTTTCAAAAAGTTATTTATAAATACATGCATTTGAATTCAAGTAAAATATTTTAAATCTATCTTCTAAATACAAGAAACGAAATGTATTCAAATTACGGCTAAAAATAACTGAAATGTATAGAAATACAATATATTTATTAACGCCTATCTCCGCTAATTTTAAATGCTAGTTCAAGATAACAAAAGTTCTATTTTTCAGACACTAATTTCTTTTCCACATCATACCACAAACATCACAAATGAGAGATAATGCAGAAAGTTAATGCACGGCTAAAAACCTCATTTAATTTCACTGCCTTAATTTCACATTGAACACATTCTAAATATATCGCAATTAAATATATCGCAAGAGGTCCATTCTTGATCTCAAATGAATTACGTATGTGATCTGTTCATTAAATATAAAGAACCTTGGTTATAAATGTACAATTGTACATATTAAATTAATCACTCACGAGTAAATTTTTTATTGGCTATTAAATTCTAAGACTCTACACTAGCACCAGGCATCCCTTTTCATCACATTCTTTGGTAACCGACTGCTTTCACTTAGTAGATTTTCTGCATCTATGAGCTTGTCACATGCTGATTTTATTTCTGTTTTGAATGCTGCTTTGAATCCCTTGTATTTATTTCCCTTTCTTTCCATTAAGCAGTTAGCCCGCTACTAAATATAAATATCTCCACTTGGGTTATTTTCAATAAAATTTCAGAACACTGGTGTCATACCATTGACTTTTAGTAGCATTGCCAGTCATACGGTGGGTACTGAACTGCCTGCTCAATCTTTCAAAACATGTCCAGATTGGTCATAAACATTCAATTTATTTGAGAAGAGGCTGTATATTTTATCGGTATTGCAGTCGAGGACCGTGACGCTGTCCAATATTACGCCGGTGAATTGAGACTTTCAATGGAATGTCTCTCGCTGCAACTTGGCAAACATGGGCCTTGCTGCCAAACTTTCTTACCAAATGATAAGGAAGAACTGTTGTCTTGCCTGTCCATACAGTGCTCTCATTTATAACAGAATATATTACGCATATCTACGAAATATAAGACATTCTCCTGGAAAAGTAGTCAATTATTCTTCAGTGCAGTCGGGATTGCCAATGTATTCGCCCTTGAATAAGAAATAGTTTCTTCTGGTTCGCTTTATTGATTTTCTGGTGTGAATACCTTCTCCCCGTCCAATCTTTTCTTTTTTCACATTATATTGACTTAATATCAACAATGTGTAATGATTAATTTGATCTTCAATTCATATTTCGGATTTCGTTAGGCTTTAAGAAGAACTACTGTGAAGCTGATAATGGGGGCTAGAAGCGAAGAAAAGTGATATAATATATGCCATTGTCTTGATTTTAATTATTATTAGTACTTCACTTCAATGGATTTTAATTGATACCATCATATACGATTTTGAGGTATTATTATTGAATGCTATGACCACTTTTCAATTTTTTCATTAATAAAGAGCAATTTATCGCTTCTTCCTTTATATGACGCAGTGGATGAATGGTCTAAGCCACATCTAGAAAATATTTTGGAGAATAATCAAAAAATATATTTTTGGAGGTTTAGTGAGATTTAACTGACGATTGAGGTACTATTTATTACCTATCTTTGCATGAAATATTGAAGAATTATTTGAGATATTCTGAATTTAATTAAAAATTAAATTTCGAGTTTTTTTTTTTGGTTTACGCCCGTCCTCCATCGAATGCGTTATACAATATATGTACATGCGCTGGTTTTTTCTCTTTATATGATATTTAAAAGAAGGGTTTTGTGACAATTTTTTTGCTTAGCTACAACACGCCTAAGAACTGTTTCAGTATATTTTTCTACATTCTATCATTAGGTACATTCAGAATATGAAGCAGAATAGCCCACACCTCCCACAACTCTTTAGTTCTCTTGCAAACTTTGCCTCCTCGCAAAGCTCATTAGTCTGAGTTTGCTCTCGAGATTGAATCTCGTAAAGTCTTACCGCATGTTCGGTGTTAATCTCACTTTCAAAGAGATGAATAATTTAATAATTTATTCCCCCTTTTACGTTATTACAGTGTTTCCTCTTTAATCAACTAGATGCTTACCACTCATGTTTGTGATATTCTTCAGATTTTACTCCATTAGTTGTGTAAATATTAAAATTATAGGATAACAAAATAAATCAGAAAAGTTTATTAATCAGGACTAAGAAATCTGCACCATCTTTTTCTACTAACACTTTGGTTCAAAATAATAATTCTGATGTTTCGTCTCTGAAGTTTTCTTTGGTGAATTAAGAATTTTTTTTGACGAGATCTTTAAAATGAATATGCAACAGAGTAGTTAATTAAAAAGAACTCTTACATTGTCTAGATGTAATTATTTCTACAGTAAAAACAAATTGGCAGAGTTTAATCAATTAGAATACAATGTTTTATCCTGCCGATTTTCAAGTTTAGATATTATTAACTGTTTGCTATAAGAAACGATTATCCAGCAGGAGTCAATGCCACAGATTCTTTTAAAATTCTTCTATTATCAGTTCGTTAGATCTATAATTTAACAAGGCTTTTACAATACAATATATTAATTACATGTGGGTACTGAAACACAATTCTAATATAATGATTATCTGGTGCAATACACTTGAAAGTTATTTATGTCGTTTGTAAATACACGATTCTATTGTGATGTGTTTCTTTTCTTAGCTGAACATTATTAATGATAAACAAATATTATAAGTTCTTACCTATCGGCACAGATTAAATAAGAGCACAGAGTTAGTGGTATGAGCTGAACTACTGAACTGCCAGAACCGGATGGAGTGTTGGACACTTAAAGCTTAAACACACTCTATAACTGATGGGAGATTCAACAAAACTGAACAAGGTAAACGAAATTCAGCCCTATTATTAGATGGGCTGAAGGAAAAATGCTCCAGGATTTTTCTGGATTCTGGGTGGTAAAAATGCCTTCTATGGTTTAAGGACGGCTTAGATCAAAGTCTGTATTATAATCGAATTCGTGCTCTTACACGAGTTTAACACTTGAATAACAAGTCATAAATTTAACTTGGCATTTTCTAATACCTCTTCCTTGATTATGTTATAGAAGAGTTGTGCACGATTATGAGGATTATTAAGATTATAAAGATTAAGTCTGAATTATAAAGTTAAAGTTATATGAAGTGAAAGTTATATAAAGTTAAAGTTATTATATAAAGATAAAGTTATATCTTTGAGTTTTAAAATTAAAGTTTTTCAGCGTATTAAGAATTGATTAGTTACTTTAATTAGACCGATTGTTAATAAATATTATAATTACTCTATTTTTACTGTACTATTAATTATTCAATTTATATAATATCGATTTTATATCTTAATAATATAAAATAAAAATAAAAAGCGCAAAGTAATTACTACGACAAGCGTCGAAAAACTTTTTTTTCAAATGTACCCTTTGAAATGCTGTATTGTTCCATATTGCTGAAACTTCCGTCACTAAAACTGTAGATTATTTCTTTTTATTACACATGTTACCATTTTAACTTTCACTGAACATTAAAATATCTATAAACCTACACTTTGTCCAATGACTCACAAACCGTTAGTTTTAGTATATTGTAAAGGGAGTAAGATACGTACTTTTCTTAACATGTGTTATTTAACTTTGTTTATTTACAGTCATTAAATACTCAGAAATTATTTATTAATTTCACTCAGGTAAAACTGAGCCTAGTTAGAGAACCAAACTTCGTACATCCAGTCTGTACCACTTTAAGTCTAACACGAATAACTAGCAATAGACTTTTGAACTCTTGTTTTAACTTTTTAAAAGTGAACTAAAAATTAGAGAATTTACTTGTATCTCGTCAGGGCATTCTTCGCTCAACTTTAGACTCCACTTTTCCAAGAGAGAAAATATTCTTTGAACTCTGAATGCATCCAACTTTATTCTCAGAGAACTTCAATGTCCGCATTGTAAATAAAACAGGTAAAAAGTTCAGCAGATCTAGGGTAAGTTACTTATTACCGTACAGTTACGTATTACCGTACAGTTACGTATTACCGTACAGTTACGTATTACCGTACAGTTACGTATTACCGTACTGTTACGTATTACAGTACAGTTACGTATTACCGTACAGTTACGTATTACCGTACAGTTACGTATTACCGTACAGTTACGTATTGCCGTACAGTTACGTATTGCCGTGCAGTTACGTATTGCCGTACAGTTACGTATTGCCGTACAGTTACGTTTTCTCGTACAGTTACGTTTTCTCGTACAGTTACGTTTTCTCGTACAGTTACGTATTCTCGTACAGTTACGTATTCCCGTACAGTTACGTATTCCCGTACAGTTAAGTATTCCCATACAGTTCTATCTTCTACAGTCTTGCTCATAATGTAGCTGCCGAAAAGAAAATCTTCTCTCTTCTACAGTCTTGCTTCTAATGTAGCTGCAGCAAAGAAGATCCTCTATATTCTACAGTCTTGCTCCCATGGCGCCGACTGTGCCTCTTTATAAAAAAAAATGTTAGATGATATAGCTATGTAGAATATTTATAATAATTACTTGTTAAAATTGTTTCTTTATGTTCCAATGTTCAGAATAACAATTTTAAATACTCTTTTACTATACTAATTATTTCCATTAATCATCTTAAATTACATATCCTCTATCAATAGTATTTGCAATAAGTTATTTCATGATTATGAAAGTTTTAGATCTCCTTTAATTCAAGAAAGTAAATTAAATATTCTTAGTAAACTCCATACACTTTTCGACAGAATTTGCTCTTTATATTTCTGTAATAAACTGAGACTTGATATTAATGTTACCTAAAAGTGAATTATTTCGACGTAAGTAACTCTCATTGTATTTCGATATTATAAAAGCGTTAATAGTTGAATGTTTACTTACAAATATTTGCCCCAACACGTTGTACCGCCCTGTTTCTCCACTCAATTTAGTCACATCGAGTGTAAACTGTGCGTTCTTTTTCGGTAACTCTGATGAATATTTCAGCGCCACTTGGTGGTGGAGTTTGCAATGTCTCTGCCAGGCTCTGAATTATAAATGCAAAAGAATTGAGCTGGTATTACGATGCATAATGTTTGGCGGTTAAATGATGACACGCTTTGAAACCTGGAATATTCAGTTATTCACAATGAATGAATATGCTGAAGAAATGTGAATGGAATAATTCTGAATGTTGCTATAAACGGAGTTTTAAGGATTTTTTTTCATTTTTTATATTTAATATTTTCATCATTATATTTTCAATATTTTTCACAAACTGAATTCTTATTTAATTCTTATATAACTGGATTCTTATGTATTTTAAAATCCATTCACTATATTTTATTTTATTGCAACAACCTATTTTATATTGCATTGAATTTTTTTCATGTGTAATTATTAAAATTCTTTTAGTAGTCACTCTCCAATATTTAATGTTGTTTCCTAATTACCATTTTCTCAAATAAGTATTTGCTTTAGTAGCAAGACTCCATCGACTGTTTCAGTTTCCGCAGTTCAAAAATATGGCTTTAAACCTTCCTTTTTCTGATCTTCCTTCTCCAAAAAGTTTCAGTACGTCAACAGATGGGCAGAGAATTCATCACTGGCCAATAATGTCTTCCAGTCTACTGCTCTGGCGTCTTGAATTTTGCTTCAAGTGATATAAAGTTGATAGCAAACTGTGCAATAAGGGGCACATTTAACAAACTCTTAGAAAGATGATACATAACACGTCTATCTTATTGTATTGATTTAGAATAATGAAACTGTTTTTATTTAGAAGTAATTTCAATCATACACATCAATTAAGTATTTAAACTTATTCATTTTTAATAGTTTTATGCTAGACCAGATTGCTACTTAAAACAAAATATTTTCCCTTTAATTCCACTTTGTAAAAAGCAGTTGAATTGTTTTGTTTTAGTAAATTGTTAGGTTCATTTGCACTTTCTTCCATTTGGTGATTGCGTGAGCGGGAGACTCAAACTACATTGACAATGTTTTTACTCGAGAGAAACTTGTCCAATGATCTCAGGGCTTTCGAATATGCTTCCGAATTTGTCCTCAGAGTGTTCGAATATTTTGAGATGCTCGATATGTTTTCATTCAAAAAATTACTTCAATAGATACTTTCTTGAATAAATACTTGAAATTATTTCAAAAGAATACAGTAATATCTTCAAGTTATTGAAGCTTTTTAGCTTTAAAAATAATAGAGATTAGCGCAGTTTTACTCCCTAATTCTTATAATAATTCAGAAAGATTAAAAAAAGTTAAACGTTAACATTCCAACAAATTAACAAGCGCTTGAAATTAACATTTCTATTTTTAATTTAAGCATTTGGGGAAATTTCTAAAAGTATATTTACCTAAAAATAATTTTAATTTTAGATAGAGAAATTCTTTTATTAAATTTCTATTCATTTTCATTGATAACTTGAATATTTTTGAAACTGTAAGAGAAAATAAACGCATAATAACCGTCAACTCAAGGAATAAAATGATATAATGTAAAAGCTATCCCTTTAGAAACAAGGAGTTGGATTTCTTGTGTTACTTTGTAGTTAGTTACATAGTGACACTACTCCATACAATGGGTATAGCAGTGACAAAGTTTGTACTCAGTACATAGCTACATAGTGACACTACTCCATACAATGGGTATAGCAGTGATAAAGTTTGTACTCAGTACATAGCTACATAGTGACACTACTCCATACAATGGGTATAGCAGTGATAAAGTTTGTACTCAGTACATAGCTACATAGTGACACTACTCCATACAATGGGTATAGCAGTGACAAAGTTTGTACTCAATACATAGCTAAATAGTGACACTACTCCATGCAATGGGTATAGCAGTGACAAAGTTTGTACTCAGTACATAGCTACATAGTGACACTACTCCATACAATGGGTATAGCAGTGACAAAGTTTGTACTCAGTACATAGCTACATAGTGACACTACTCCATACAATGGGTATAGCATTGACATAGTTTGTACTCAGTACATAGCTACATAGTGACACTACTCCATACAATGGGCATAGCAGTGACAAAGTTTGTACTCAGTACATAGCTACATAGTGACACTACTCCATACAATGGGCATAGCAGTGACAAAGTTTGTACTCAGTACATAGCTACTTAGTGACACTACTCCATACAATGGGTATAGCAGTGACAAAGTTTGTACTCAGTACATAGCTACATAGTGACACTACTCCATACAATGGGTATAGAAGAGACAACGTTTGTACTCAGTACATAGCTACATAGTGACACTGCTCCATACAATGGGTATAGTAGTGACATAGTTTGTACTCAGTACATAGCTACATAGTGACACTACTCCATACAATGGGTATAGCAGTGACAAAGTTTGTACTCAGTACATAGCTACATAGTGTCAGTACTCCATACAATGGGTATAGTAGTGACAAAGTTTGTACTCAGTACATAGCTACATAGTGACACTACTCCATACAATGGGTATAGCAGTGACATAGTTTGTACTCAATACATAGCTACATAGTGACACTACTCCATACAATGGGCATAGCAGTGACAAAGTTTGTACTCAGTACATAGCTACATAGTGACACTACTCCATACAATGGGTATAGCAGTGACAAAGTTTGTACTCAGTACATAGCTACATAGTGACACTACTCCATACAATGGGCATAGCAGTGACAAAGTTTGTACTCAGTACATAGCTACATAGTGACACTACTCCATACAATGGGCATAGCAGTGACAAAATTTGTACTCAGTACATAGCTACATAGTGACACTACTCCATACAATGGGTATAGCAGTGACAAAGTTTGTACTCAGTACATAGCTACATAGTGACACTACTCCATACAATGGGTATAGCATTGACATAGTTTGTACTCAGTACATAGCTACATAGTGACACTACTCCATACAATGGGCATAGCAGTGACAAAGTTTGTACTCAGTACATAGCTACATAGTGACACTACTCCATACAATGGGTATAGCAGTGACAAAGTTTGTACTCAGTACATAGCTACATAGTGACACTACTCCATACAATGGGTATAGCAGTGACAAAGTTTGTACTCAGTACATAGCTACATAGTGACACTACTCCATACAATGGGTATAGCAGTGACAAAGTTTGTGCTCAGTACATAGCTACATAGTGACACTACTCCATACAATGGGTATAGCAGTGACAAAGTTTGTACTCAGTACATAGCTACATAGTGACACTGCTCCATACAATAGGTATAGCAGTGACATAGTTTGTACTCAGTACATAGCTACATAGTGACACTACTCCATACAATGGGCAAAGCAGTGACAAAGTTTATACTCAGTACATAGCTACATAGTGACACTACTCCATACAATGAATATAGCAGTGACAAAGTTTATACTCAGTACATAGCTACATAGTGACACTACTCCATACAATGGGTATAGCAGTGACATAGTTTGTACTCAGTACATAGCTACATAGTGACACTACTCCATACAATGGGTATAGCAATGACAAGGTTTCTACTCAATATTGTCATCACGTTCGCTGAGTCCTGAAAATTGGAGGTAGACTTGGAATTTATTTACCACCACCGCAATTTGTGGCTCAGTTTGGCTAAAGTGTATTCCTCAGTGTTCAGAAGAGATCTTCTACTTCGATGAGGTTTTTCTATGTGTGTGATTGCATTTTAAATTTCGTGCGAGAGAATTGCATAAACTTTGATATGTGAGTATAAAAATATTTTAGATGCCTTTTATAACATTTCACTGCAGAATTGGTTTAGAGTTTTAATGACTAAATATGATCACTAGAACAATTAAGAGTTATTTTTTACAAAATTTGACATCATGCCTAACATCTTATTAGTTAAAAGAAGATTAGTAAACAATTACATAATGAAATTGATATTCGTAACTTCTGAACAAGACGGTGAAAAAATATCAAATAGCTGGTAGCATAAATAATTAATCATTCTGATATTTACTTATTTATTTGAACAAAAAATTCCCTTATAATAAGCCCCTTTTACACGTACCGGCTTCCTACGGACAATTTTGGACGATGGCCTAGAGCTATTACAAGTACTTGGACGGCCGTAGTAAGCCGGTTCAGTCTGGCTCTGATAAATCTTTAAATTCAAAGACTTATCTTCGAATATGGCCACTCTGTCAATGCAATGAGGTGTTACACGCTACGACCTCGGCAGGCGTAAAGTGGATTATAGTCATGGTGAAACTTCATCCAGCCGGCCGTGGGTGACTAATCCTACTGCGGATTTGGTATTACAAGTTTTGGTTTGAACATATGCTAGCGCCGTAAGTCAAATTGGCCCTAGGACCAATTATATTATAGACATGTAATGGGGCCTATAAATTTTGTATCATTTTGTCGGGCCGGAAAAGGTAATTGATTCTAGACTTGTAATTAGTATCCAAGGATTTTGTAGTTATCATGTATACCAATCAAAATAATTTGTTGGTATCATGGATACCATATGTAATGAGTTAAATTTTTCATTTGTACAGCTTGTTTTCGTATGCTCGAAAATATGGTCCCGTTCGAAAACTCTGAACTTGCTCTACCGTATTTTTATTTCTCAAAGCAATATAAGGAGTGTAGCATTTTTAGTGATAAGTTGTATAGAGTTTGAAGAGACAATGAGTCCTCAAGTGAGAAATAAGAACAACTGTTAAAAGGATTGAATGACTTAACACATGATGTTGGTGTCTACGGTGAGATATACGGCACATTTAATGCTATACAAAGATTTAACAGTTACATGAAGATCCATTTATTGTATATGAAAAATATCTCATCTATAAAGAAAAGCTTTCATTCCAATTTTTAACCTAAAAAAATCATTAAGTTTTTCACCCTTCATATAAGAAGCTTTTCTATACTGAATGAAATTTAATAGTTTCGTTTATCTGATATTTTTTTTCGATTAAGAACATTGACTACTATAATATATTCCTATAATAGTTTTCTCTATAATTTTATAACGATTTGAAATTATATAAATTTTTAAAACACATTTTAAAGGCAGACAAAAAATCAATTTTGTTATCGGTAATCGATTATCTGTTTTCAAATAAAGTTATATTTTACTAAACTAATAAATTTTATAGAAAATAGTTTGGTCAAACTCAACCTTAATTTTTTTTTTTTTTTTTTTTTTTTTTTTTTAAAGGCTTCCTGCCAGAAGAAGCAAACCTTCTTTAAATAATAAAAAAAAGCAATTATCTTTATTAAGACAATGAATATTAAAAAATGAAAGATAAGCTTCTCTGCTCTACGACCATGGCTCCGACCATCGCCAATGGTAGTGGCCTCCAACCGACTGAGAGGTGCCTATAGCAGGTCACAGGGCAACACCCAAACAGCGGTCATCATACTTCTCCTTGACTGACGTCAGGATACTGAAAGCATTGCCCCTCTGAACTGCCAAACCAACTCTCTGCTCTAACCAAAAGGTCTCTCTCACATCATCAGTGACGTCGGTAATGCGACGGCCGATTTCAGTAAGGAGTGCGCCTGTCGTTTCACCATAGCTACCTGCCGTTTCCACCGCTATGGGTTCGAACCGATATCGAATGCCAAGAGCCGCATATTTGCGTCGCTTTCTTCCCTCCGCCTCCTTGGCTGCGCTACCAGGTGACAATGCCGAGTCGATCAAGTGAGACGCCGCGTAAGTGTCTACACATGTTGCATCCCAACAAAGACACCTCCCATCTGTAAAAGGGAAGACTGAGATACCATCAGGCCGCTTACCATCACCCCTATCAACCCCCAGAGGCTCAAGCACTGAAGGGATACCAGCCGAAATCAAAGCTCTCCAAATAACATCATTCAGGGCTGCATGCCTCGGATGGCGTCCAGCACTGTAGCAACATGATAGACCGTGAAGTCCCCTTGAATCCACCCTCTGGCCGCATCGGCACACGTGTGGCTCACAGATGTCCGCACCAAAACGTAGCGCAATCGCAACCCGAAAAGACTCTGCGTCGAGTAGCGTTCCAAGTATAGGAACTGGAAGCGCATGTAGCCAAAGTCCGCTCTCTCTACATCTCTCTCTCTCTACATTTGTCAAACCTTAAATTGGTTTGATTCTAGTAAGTCTTTTTGTTAGGGTATTAGTTTGGTGTCTTCGATTTCATTGATATATGTATTATTATACAATTTAAAATGTTAAAATATAAAATTATGTACATTTATTGATTACAATATAAGTAAGTATACTGGTTTGTTACTGTTTTTCGCGGTAGGTGAAAATTACTTCAACAGTTTAAAAAATTATATTAAAGGTAACAAGAGTTTTATCATAAATTTGCAAGTGGATATACGTAACTTTCTTTAATTATTACTCTCTCCATTTTTACTCATTAGAAAATATTTATTTTATTTTCGGAGTATCAAAAAAAGTCCATTAATATTTACCATTACTAGCTAAAAAGAAAGTTCACAGATTAAAGCCATTGGAGAAAAGATTAGGAATTAAACAGGGAGTTAGCTCGAGAAAAACATTTACCTTCCATAAACCTAAAAATCAGGAGAATTATGAGCAATAAAGCGCTAAGGAAGTTTATTTATCTCGGCAGCAAAAACAATAGCCTTCTTGTTTATATCTCGTTACAAGGTTCTCCTAGTGACTGTGATAGGTTTAAAGTGCGGGTCTGTGGCAGAAACACATACGGGGCTGAACCTCTCGGACAACCTCGGCAAATGAAACAAATTAAAAACAATAGTTTTATTGTTTATATCTCGTTACAATGTTCTCCTAGCGACTGTGATAGGTTTAAAGTGCGGGTCTGTGGCAGAAACACACACCGGGCTGAACCTCTCGGACAACCTCGGCAAATGAAACAAATTAAAAACAATAGTTTTATTGTTTATATCTCGTTACATTGTTCTCCTAGTGACTGTGATAGGTTTAAAGTGCGGGTCTGTGGCAGCAACACATACGGGGCTGAACTTCTCGGACAACCTCGCTAAATGAAACAAATTAAAAACAATAGTTTTATTGTTTATATTTCGTTACAATGTTCTCCTAGCGACTGTGATAGGTTTAAAGTGCGGGTATGTGGCAGAAACACATACGGGGCTGAACTTCTCGGACAACCTCGCTAAATGAAACAAATTAAAAACAATAGCCTTCTTGTTTATATCTCGTTACATTGTTCTCCTAGTGACTGTGATAGGTTTAAAGTGCGGGTCTGTGGCAGCAACACATACGGGGCTGAACCTCTCGGACAACCTCGCTAAATGAAACAAATTAAAAACAATAGTTTTATTGTTTATATCTCGTTACAATGTTCTCCTAGCGACTGTGATAGGTTTAAAGTGCGGGTCTGTGGCAGCAACACATACGGGGCTGAACCTCTCGGACAACCTCGCTAAATGAAACAAATTAAAAACAATAGTTTTCTTGTTTATATCTCGTTACAATGTTCTCCTAGCGACTGTGATAGGTTTAAAGTGCGGATCTGTGGCAGCAACACATACGGGGTTGAACCTCTCGGACAACCTCGGCAAATGAAACAAATTAAATGAACAGCCACAGCAATCGTGTCTGTAAAAAGAGCTCCACGACATTTTATTGCACCAGAAAAATCTCTGACAAAATTGATGAAACAAAGCACAGGTTTGAATGCAGAGAAAATGAAAGGTTGTGATTTGAAGTGTTTTGTAAATGGTGAACTGTAGATTATTTCCCATTGCTGTTCAGTTTGAATTGAATTGAACAGAGGAAATTAAAGGTTGTGATTTGTAGTGTTTTGTAAATGGTGAACTGTAGATTATTTCCCATTGCTGTTCAGTTTGAATTGAATTGAACAGAGGAAATTAAAGGTTGTGATTTGTAGTGTTTAGTAAATGGTGAACTGTAGATTATTTCCCATTGCTGTTCAGTTTGAATTGAATTGAACAGAGGAAGTAAAGCAGCAGAAGATGTGAGGCAGTTGCAAGAGATGGTGTAGATATGTCTGCTTTAAACTTGACACTGTGAACAGAGGTGAACAATGTGAACAATGTGTACAGAGGTGAACAATGTGAACAGTGGTGAACAATGTGAACAGAGGTGAACAGAGGTGAACAGAGGTGAACAGTGTGAACAGAGGTGAACAATGTGAACAGAGGTGAACAGAGGTGAACAATGTGAACAGAGGTGAACAATGTGAACAGAGGTGAACAATGTGAACAGAGGTGAACAATGTGAACAGAGGTGAACAATGTGAACAGAGGTGAACAATGTGAACAGAGGTGAACAATGTGAACAGAGGTGAACAATGTGAACAGAGGTGAACAATGTGAACAGAGGTAAACAATGTGAACAGAGGTGAACAATGTGAACAGAGGTGAACAATGTGAACAGAGGTGAACAATGTGAACAGAGGTGAACAATGAGAGTGTGTGAATCTGTGTCTAAACTTTATGATTATTTTTCAATACAAATATCAAGTTATTATTAGATTAATTAATTTACCATAAAAAAATCTTTTGCTTCCAAAAACTACAGATCATTTTTTATACATATGTATATTACCTATTTACAATAAAACCACACTGAAGATAATTTTGCCATGCGTTGTTTAACTAATTTCAGCTTATATTCTCCAATAAAATGTTTATTTTCATCTTATTTGCAGAAGGAGCTTCCTCGTAAGAAAATAGCATCAAGTTCTTTTAATTTCTCCGTTGGTTTAAGGACGTCGCACCAAATCTCCCCCAATACATTTTTTCAGAATTTCTTACGACAGTTGAGATCCAGTTAGATCTCTGCAACGAGTCGCTCTCGTGAATCTAGCACTGATTTATTAGTTTTTGGGTCTAACTGAAAACATGGCGAGGTGTACGGTTATAAAAAGGTGATGATTATTTCACAGTTTAGTAACTTCCAGAGAGAAACTTTGCTAGTTGTAATGCTTGTAGATTCGGCAATTTTATTTTCAGCAATTGATTATTGTTCTGTTTATTTAATTTCATGCGGTCCGCGTTAATTTCAGAGTACTCTGGTTCATACGACCACTTTATTGTTGTAATAACAGTGAAAGATTTTCTAATGAAATGGAAATCAATTTTATTTATTTTACCCCTTGCAATGTAATGTACTCTAAATACTTATTGTATGTACCGTTATTGTTCCTCCAATTAGAGTATGTACAATAATTCACGCGCTGTATTCTAATTTAATTTATTAGTCCACACCAAAGTGTTAGAATTATCTTGTATTAATTATTGTCTCTCTAGTTCTACAACTGGTTGAACATTATGATAATTATTATCTCTAGTTCTATAACTGGTTATTCCGCCTGGTTGAATGTTCTTCAACTAGTTTGTTAACTCCAGGAAATGATAACCTTTAGCAGTTCCGGCTGGAAGAACAAAATGTCATAAATGGAACAGTCGCTATAGAAACTGGACTTCTTTTCTATTTTGCATATCCATAAAAATATCCAACCTTCTGTTGCTTAAACTATAAAAATGCAGATATGAGTTCTGATTTTTTTCTGTTGGAAAGAACAATTATTCCAATTTAAAAAACACTGTTTCGTTTTATTTCAAATTATTTTCAGTATTTGAAGACCGCATACAATATTCATCCGTACATATTTTGAATTAGTGAAGAACTAGCTTAGCAACACTAATTATTAGGTCATAATATCACCATTGAGACGCTACATTCTCATTACATAAATCATACACTAACACAATCTAAACCAGGGGTGGGCAAATGCAGCACTCAGTGCTATTTTGGCACTCAGAGTGGCACTCGTGCCCACCAGGGAAATGGTGCTTTATTTTCTTCCAAAGGAAATTTAGAAATTTTAGCCCTGACTGCTTTATAAATTAAAACGATAATATATAAGAGGATGGATGGTAAAGTATAATTGTCATGACCTTGATACTTTGATAGTAAATTTTATCCGTTA
This sequence comes from Caprella mutica, assembly GCA_947561585.1. NCBI lineage: Eukaryota > Metazoa > Arthropoda > Malacostraca > Amphipoda > Caprellidae > Caprella > Caprella mutica. The sequence goes on from CANNZV010000025.1 coordinate 589,132, forward strand.
ATAAGGTATCTTTTGTTTAATGTTATTGTACTGGAGTGTTCAAAATTTTCACATCTGGCTCTTTTTATCTAGAACAGTTATTTATATATTTTTCATACGTTTTTCTAGGGACACTCTATCACTAGTGTAAGAATTTGTGCAATCATTTTCAATTCCCTTTTTAATAAGATAGGTAAACATGGTCATTTATCCTGGAATTTTACGAGTTACCTATTATTACCTATGCAAGATAATTAAAAAATCTTTATTATGAATTAGTTTCACATGAAAAAATTGTAATTAAATATCATTTATTAATTCCTTTTAATGCAAATGATAAATTTACTCCCAATATTTATATGCAAAATATGAACCATTTTACGTCTTTATTTAAATCTACCACCTCATTATAATTACTCAGTATCCCCTTCAATTTAAAAACGAAAAGAAAATGGTAAAGGCACCGAGTTTCCATTTTTCGGCACTGAAAAACACAATGTGTGCCCACTCCTGATCTAAACTGACGAGAAAAGCAAATAGGTTAATTTAGCGATGCAAATTAATAGCTTAATATATTCCTAAAGCTTGCTGGGGAAAATGCAACCGAAAGTGGGAAAGTGAAGGAAGATTTAAATCAGAAGGAAAAATGAGGTAATGTTGGTTATTAAATGTACTGGTAATAAGTGAAGTAATGTTGGTAATTAAAGGGTACTGGTATTAGGTAGTCAGTCTGCAGAAAGTCTATATCAAATATTTGACGCACTGTTACTATATCAGGTTAATATATTTGCATCAATTTCCTAGACTTTTTAATATAGGGTAATGTAATGTAATGAATTCATCACAAAATTGATCGTAATTAACGTAGTTACCCTGAATTTTTTTCATTAAATTACTTATGATAAATTGATCCATTATTCTTATATAAAAATTACATTAAATTTACTGATGAAACTGCAAATATTGTCATTAGAATATCATTTTAATGATTGAGTGCAACTTGTATATTAACCCTACAACGTGCAACTATATATCGACGCTACGACGGGCAGCACGGGACAATTTGAGCCCCGCCTTCTTAAAATGCTTATAACTTCTAATAGAGCAAAGAATTTTATCTATAAACTTTTATACACCTACTATGAAAAAGTGAGAACACATATAAATAAGGTATTCACACTGACCAGCTTAGAACAATATAATAATGATATAACAAAATTAAAACCGTCACTGAAGATTGTACGAGAACGTACGACAACAGTGTCAGGCGGTACCACAGAGTACCTAGTTTATTGCTATAATAATTATAGTTTAATACTTTCGATACATCATATACAATAAGTTAAGAAAACTCATTTGAAGATAAACATCAAATCACACAATATCAGAAGTTATTGAAATTTTTCGTTGGGCGGGGTTCATATTGCCACGTGTTGCACGTTGTAGGGTTAACAAGACTTCTTATATGCTGCACAATGTATCAATACTGCTAATAAATTATCTAACAGTAGCTTATTGTATAACTTTGAAACTCTATTAATTTTGAATACATGAAAGATGTTTATTTTGTAGCAATAAATTCACAACATCAAACTCTCTCTGGTAGAAGAAGTTTGCAGAAGAAACATTAGACACATATTTAGGTAAGGAAGAGATATTACATACAAACAGACAAATATTTAGGTAAGGGAGAGATATTACATACAAACAGACAAACATCAGACAAATATTCAGGTAAGGGAGAGATATTACATACAAACAGACAAATATTTAGGTAAGGGAGAGATATTACATACAAACAGACAAATATTTAGGTAAGGGAGAGATATTACATACAAACAGACAAATATTTAGGTAAGGGAGAGATATTACATACAAACAGACAAACATCAGACAAATATTCAGGTAAGGGAGAGATATTACATACAAACAGACAAATATTTAGGTAAGGGAGAGATATTACATACAAACAGACAAACATCAGACAAATATTCAGGTAAGGGAGAGATATTACATACAAACAGACAAATATTTAGGTAAGGGAGAGATATTACATACAAACAGACAATCATCAGACAAATATTTAGGTAAGGGAGAGATATTACATACAAACAGACAAACATCAGACAAATATTTAGGTAAGGGAGAGATATTACATACAAACAGATAAACATCAGACAAATATTTAGGTAAGGGAGAGATATTACATACAAACAGACAAACATCAGACAAATATTTAGGTAAGGGAGAGATATTACATACAAACAGACAAACATCAGACAAATATTTAGGTAAGGGAGAGATATCACATACAAACAGACAAACATCAGACAAATATTTAGGTAAGGGAGAGATATTACATACAAACAGACAAACATTAGACAAATATTTAGGTAAGGGAGAGATATTACATACAAACAGACAAACATTAGACAAATATTTAGGTAAGGGAGAGATATTACATACAAACAGACAAACATCAGACAAATATTTAGGTAAGGGAGAGATATTACATACAAACAGACAAACATTAGACAAATATTTAGGTAAGGGAGAGATATTACATGCAAACAGACAAACATCAGACAAATATTTAGGTAAGGGAGAGATATTACATACAAACAGACAAATATTTAGGTAAGGGAGAGATATTACATACAAACAGACAAACATCAGACAAATATTTAGGTAAGGGAGAGATATTACATACAAACAGACAAACATCAGACAAATATTTAGGTAAGGGAGAGATATTACATACAAACAGACAAACATCAGACAAATATTTAGGTAAGGGAGAGATATTACATACAAACAGACAAATATTTAGGTAAGGGAGAGATATTACATACAAACAGACAAACATCAGACAAATATTTAGGTAAGAGAGAGATATTACATACAAACAGACAAACATTAGACAAATATTTACGTAAGGGAGAGATATTACATACAAACAGACAAACATCAGACAAATATTTAGGTAAGGGAGAGATATTACATACAAACAGACAAACATCAGACAAATATTTAGGTAAGGGAGAGATATTACATACAAACAGACAAATATTTAGGTAAGGGAGAGATATTACATACAAACAGACAAACATCAGACAAATATTTAGGTAAGAGAGAGATATTACATACAAACAGACAAACATTAGACAAATATTTACGTAAGGGAGAGATATTACATACAAACAGACAAACATTAGACAAATATTTAGGTAAGGGAGAGATATTACATACAAACAGACAAACATTAGACAAATATTTAGGTAAGGGAGAGATATTACATACAAACAGACAAACATTAGACAAATATTTAGGTAAGGGAGAGATATTACATACAAACAGACAAACATCAGACAAATATTTAGGTAAGAGAGAGATATTACATACAAACAGACAAACATCAGACAAATATTTAGGTAAGGGAGAGATATTACATACAAACAGACAAACATTAGACAAATATTTAGGTAAGGGAGAGATATTACATACAAACAGACAAACATTAGACAAATATTTAGGTAAGGGAGAGATATTACATACAAACAGACAAACATTAGACAAATATTTAGGTAAGGGAGAGATATTACATACAAACAGACAAACATCAGACAAATATTTAGGTAAGGGAGAGATATTACATACAAACAGACAAACATCAGACAAATATTTAGGTAAGAGAGAGATATTACATACAAACAGACAAACATTAGACAAATATTTACGTAAGGGAGAGATATTACATACAAACAGACAAACATTAGACAAATATTTAGGTAAGGGAGAGATATTACATACAAACAGACAAACATTAGACAAATATTTAGGTAAGGGAGAGATATTACATACAAACAGACAAACATTAGACAAATATTTAGGTAAGGGAGAGATATTACATACAAACAGACAAACATCAGACAAATATTTAGGTAAGGGAGAGATATTACATACAAACAGACAAACATCAGACAAATATTTAGGTAAGGGAGAGATATTACATACAAACAGACAAATATTTAGGTAAGGGAGAGATATTACATACAAACAGACAAACATCAGACAAATATTTAGGTAAGAGAGAGATATTACATACAAACAGACAAACATTAGACAAATATTTACGTAAGGGAGAGATATTACATACAAACAGACAAACATTAGACAAATATTTAGGTAAGGGAGAGATATTACATACAAACAGACAAACATTAGACAAATATTTAGGTAAGGGAGAGATATTACATACAAACAGACAAACATTAGACAAATATTTAGGTAAGGGAGAGATATTACATACAAACAGACAAACATCAGACAAATATTTAGGTAAGAGAGAGATATTACATACAAACAGACAAACATCAGACAAATATTTAGGTAAGGGAGAGATATTACATACAAACAGACAAACATTAGACAAATATTTAGGTAAGGGAGAGATATTACATACAAACAGACAAACATTAGACAAATATTTAGGTAAGGGAGAGATATTACATACAAACAGACAAACATTAGACAAATATTTAGGTAAGGGAGAGATATTAGTAGAAGTATCGTCAGTACATTGAGTGCATATCTCGCACTTTCAGGGAGTATTTCTACCCAAAGTATCGTCTGTACATTGAGTGCATATCTCGCACTTTCAGGGAGCATTTCTACCCAAAGTATCGTCTGTACATTGAGTGCATATCTCGCACTTTCAGGGAGCATTTATACTTAAAGTATCGTCAGTACATCGAGTGCATATCTCACACTTTCAGGGAGCATTTCTACCCAAAGTATCATCTGTACATTGAGTGCATATCTCACACTTTCAGGGAGCATTTCTACCCAAAGTATCGTCTGTACATTGAGTGCATATCTCACACTTTCAGAGAGCATTTCTACCCAAAGTATCGTCAGTACATCGAGTGCATATCTCGCACTTTCAGGGAGCATTTCTACCCAAAGTATCGTCTGTACATTGAGTGCATATCTCACACTTTCAGGGAGCATTTCTACCCAAAGTATCGTCTGTACATTGAGTGCATATCTCACACTTTCAGGGAGCATTTCTACCCAAAGTATCGTCAGTACATCGAGTGCATATCTCACACTTTCAGGGAGCATTTCTAACCAAAGTATCGTCAGTACATTGAGTGCATATCTCGCACTTTCAGGGAGTATTTCTACCCAAAGTATCGTCTGTACATTGAGTGCATATCTCGCACTTTCAGGGAGCATTTCTACCCAAAGTATCGTCTGTACATTGAGTGCATATCTCGCACTTTCAGGGAGCATTTATACTTAAAGTATCGTCTGTACATTGAGTGCATATCTCGCACTTTCAGGGAGCATTTCTACCCAAAGTATCGTCTGTACATTGAGTGCATATCTCGCACTTTCAGGGAGCATTTCTACCCAAAGTATCGTCTGTACATTGAGTGCATATCTCGCACTTTCAGGGAGCATTTCTACCCAAAGTATCGTCTGTACATCGAGTGCATATCTCACACTTTCAGGGAGCATTTCTACCCAAAGTATCGTCTGTAAATTGAGTGCATATCTCGCACTTTTAGGGAGCATTTCTACCCAAAGTATCGTCTGTAAATTGAGTGCATATCTCGCACTTTTAGGGAGCATTTCTACCCAAAGTATCGTCTGTACATTGAGTGCATATCTCCCCATCTGAAATATGGGGAGAGTTCCGCAGTGCAGTGCCCGAACACCGATCACCTATCTGCATAATTTCCTGGGGAGTATAGGCAACTGTGACTGCAAATGGACAACATTTAGGGCAATATTTCCCCTCTGGAGGATATTAGTTCATTTAAACCGAAATTGAAAAGAATTTAAAATGTGTAAAATCTGCATTTTGATTGATTGAAGTTTGGATTAGATATATTCTGAATATATTAGAGCACTAATCTATCCTCATTTTGCGATAAATATGGTGTAGCATTTTATATCAAGATTATCATTTATTATTTTTATAATTGACATAAATTCAATTGTTAAAACAAAAAAAAATTAAGCTACATTGTCAATATTTTGTCTTTAGAATATATAGGTATAAGATAGGAAATCAGTCACTGCGCTTCATTAAAAAATAGAGCTCTATACATGCAGCTTGATTGTGATTGTTAGCACAAATTTCCATCTTCAATCAAAATTATTCTAATTTTTCTCTACTCAAGTTGAAATTTATTTCCCAAAGGCTAACATTTTAACGTTTGAAATTTTGAAGTTAGGAGTGGTCTAGATATAATTAGGAGTGTTCTAGATAAAACTAGATGACGGGCACTCGTAGATCGAAAACTTTCGCCGTCGCTTTTAAATAACATTGACCAATAAATAATCCTTGGGTTATGAATGACCTTAACCTTCGACCTGTTCACTCCCGAAATTTGGTAAACTGTTTCCTGAATAATGACCAATCGCACCACCAAATTTCAAGCAATTTGGTTAACACTTTTTGAGTTATGCGAATAACAAGATGATAAATAAATTAATGAATGACGCCTAAAACATAACCTTCAGCAAACTGTGAAGGTAATGAGGAGTGGTGTAGATGAAATAAAGAAAAATGTAAGCAGTATTTAAATACGTTCTATATCAATTATAACATATTCTTACAGTTGAAAAATCTATTTCCCACATGACTCAAAGGAATGTAAACATACATTACTTAAAATTTACAATGAGAGAATTTACCGCACGATAAAATTAGTTACGTAACATGTGATGAATTGAGTTGCGGTGAAATTTCCGGCGGTGAATTAAGGGGTTTGAAACTCTGTCTTCAATAAAGATGGTTTGTGCAGTCAGAATTTTGATAATTGAGTGAATACAATTAATTTAAATTAATTGCATCAAACAATTCAACTAATAAAAACATAGGAACTGATAAATACGACAAAATTAAATAAAGAAAAAAATCAGTACCGAATTAAATGGTAATTTTCAACAACTTTCAATGCTTCTTTGTTACATTATACAGGGTGGGGCGTAAGTTTGGAAGCAATTTTTCAAACATTAATATAATTCTTAAAAATAAGTTCCTAAGTAGGTGATATGGTTTGAACTATAGTAGAGACACTACATTATGACGTGGCAGTGTTATTTTTTACAAAAATTTAGTCAATTCAAAAATGTCAGACAAAAGAGAAGCCATTATTGCTCTACACCGTGCCGGGAAGTCAGATTCCGTCATTTCAATGACTCTCTCAATAGCGAGATCGACTGTTTGGAAGTGTGTGAAGCGTTTTAATGAGAGAGGAGACTTGACTGATCGTCCAAGAAGTGGTAGACCACGCTCACAACGCACCAAACAACTGATAAAATGTGCCAGAGAAGATCAGGAGAAAACCGAAAAGGTCAATACGATTGTTAGCCAAAAAAGCTAATGTGAGTCCCAGAACAATGAGAAGAGTTGTCAAAGAAGACCTAAAGATGTCCTCTTTCACCCTCCAAAAGAGACAGACTCTGTCATAAGCTGTAAAGAAAAAGAGATTGGAGAGAAGCAAAGCACTTCTGAGAGAATTGAAGTCTGGCACGGCTGGTGAAATTGTTTGGTCTGACGAAAAAATGTTCACAGTGGAAATGGCTCACAACCGGAGGAATGACAGAATAATTGGTAAAAGTGCAAAAGACATCCCATACAACCAAAAAACTGTCCACAGAACCATGAAACCTGCTTCAGTAATGGTCTGGGCCGCCGTTTCAGAAACTTGGAGATCTCCTTTAATTTTTGTGGAACAAGGCGCCAAAATCAATGCTAAATGATATATTGAGAATATTTTGACGCCAATGTTGGAGTCAGCTAAGGATCACTTCGGTAATGACACTCTATGGACATTTCAGCAAGACGCGCGACTTCAGATACTGCAAATGTCACTCAAAACTGGTGCCATGACCATCTTCCACGGTTTTGGTCCAAAGAAATGTGGCCTCCCTGCTCCCCAGATATTAATCCTATGGACTTTTCGGTATGGTCCATTCTTGAATCAAAGGCCTGTGGTAAATTCCATCGCAGTGTGGATGATTTAAAGCGTTCGCTCCAGAGATCTTGGAAGGAAATTTCACAGAACAGTTGCGTGCCGCAGTAGGAGGAGTTTGGAGGAGATTTGAGGCTGTTATTAAAAACAAGGGGGGACATTTTGAATAAATTTATGATTTTTGAATTCTTAAAACCCTTATGTAATAATACATTACTGTAAATTAATAAATATATTTTTCGTTGGATTATAATATGCACTTTCATTTGCTTCCAAACTTACGCCCCACCCTGTATAATGAAAAAAAGATAATAGACAGCTTTACTAAATGATAATGTATTGAATAAACGATGTCAAGTTTTAAATGAAATCTAATGACAATACCCCCTTTTAAAGGAAAATTCCAAAAACTTGCGTGAATTTAAAGTACTCTAAAGAAATCAAATGGTCCAAATTAGCAACTTTCAATCTTCAGTTGGAAAAGCTCATTTGCAAATAAAATATTTCTGTTCTTTCAGCTGCCAATGAATTACTTAATAACTTATTCATAGCGCCAAGAAACTTTATAAACGGAGAGATTTTTTATTGTTAGATGGACGTACTGTATCTAAATGAAGTTAGAAATGGATGTTTATGTGACACTTTTACTACTAATAAAGGTAATTAATTATCATTGATGGTAGTGTGTCTAGTACCTCTTAACTACAGTGAAACTTGGTACTAAAACAAAGATTTGGTTCTATTATCAAATTTAAGGAAAATATTGGTAGTTTCAATACAAAATGCTTCACTCAATCAACCGCTAATTATTTTTTGAGAATATTTTAGCGTGAAAAAAGTATTCCACATTAATTATCTAGCGACAATATGGTTTTCAACTTCTAATATATTAAACTCGGGATAAGATCTAATGAAATATAGTATAAACTAAATATAATGTGTCGCCAACTTCTAATTTTAAAACTACAAAGGTATGAGTGAGGTGAGTTATATAAGGTATTAGTGAGGTGAGTTATATTAGGTAAGAATGAGGTGAGTTATATTAGGTAAGAATGAGGTGAGTTATATTATGTATTAGTGAGGTGAGTTATATTAGGTATTAGTGAGGTGAGTTATATTAGGTATTAGTGAGGTGAGTTATATTAGGTATTAGTGAGGTGAATTATATTAGCTATTAGTGAGGTGAGTTATATTAGCTATTAGTGAGGTGAGTTATATTAGGTATTAGTGAGGTGAGTTCTATTAGGTATTAGTGAGGTGAGTTCTATTAGGTATTAGTGAGGTGAGTTCTATTAGGTATTAGTGAGGTGAGCTATATTAGGTATAGTGAGGTGAGTTATATTAGGTATAGTGAGGCGAGTTCTATTAGGTATTAGTGAGGTGAGTTATATTAGGTATTAGTGAGATGAGTTATATTAGGTATTAGTGAGGTGAGTTCTATTAGGTATTAGTGAGGTGAGTTATATTAGGTATTAGAGAGAGGTGAGTTATATTAGGTAATAGTGAGGTGAGTTATATTAGGTATTAGTGAGGTTAGTTATTTCAGGTATTAGTGAGGTGAGTTATATTAGGTATCAGTGAGGTGAGTTATATTAGGTATTAGTGAGGTGAGTTATATTAGGTATTAGTGAGGTGAGTTATATTAGGTATTAGTGAGGTGAGTTATATTAGGTATTAGTGAGGTGAGTCATATTAGGTATTAGTGAGGTGAGTTACATTAGGTATTAGTGAGGTGAGTTATATTAGGTATTACTGAGGGCTAGTATTTACTAGAGCTTTTATCATCTTTACTAGGGCAAGTTACGAATTATCGGACAGTTCCACATTTTCGGTCATATAAAAAAATATATAAATTAACATTTTTTAACCATTTTTCAACTGGTATCCATGATACTTGTAGTTTTTCATGGATACCAATTATACTTGTAGGTATCATGGATTCCAATTAAAATAACAAGTTAAAATTTTAAATTATATAGTTTTTATTCGAACTGGGTACCGATTCTAGATGTGTTCTTTTTCTTTTTTTTAGGATTACAAATGTTGAACTATCTGATCATTAATAATATACCTTAGATACAATTAATTTCTGAAAAACTTACATTATTATACACTTGAAAAAGAATGACTGCATTTAACATTTGTTTGAAATCAAGTGAGATATTTTCTCTATCATAATTATTCAAAATTGATATAATAATTGAATATGTGAAATGTTATCAATTATTAAATGAATAAATACTAAATAAAATTTGTCTTATATTATAATAACTGATTGTCTGCTTTCGATTTGCGTTTATAATCGATGGTAAAAAGATCGACTACCTACGACAGCAAATTACTCGGCGAAAATTCAATTGTATTTATGATATATCTAAAAGACTCTGACCTTTATCTTTGGCAAAATACCACGACGATGATATCTGTAAATATATTCCACAATAAAATAGTATCGATAAAAAACGTAACTAACAAGAATAGACGATCAGCTGATTATAAATTTTCCAACAGCAATTTTTGCTCATTTACTAAATCATTGGATAATCCTACATTGTGATAATGTAGTTAAAGGAGGAGAAGGGGGTGGTTATAGGGGTGAGGGTATTGATATGGGGGGAGAGTGGGGGGTAGTAGGAAAGGGGGGCTGTGTGTGATCTCTTGATGTCTGTAGTCCTGTCAGTCAGCGGTTCTGTCAGGCAGAAAATCCTGAATGGAGAGAGAGGCCCTGTGGGTAAGAAATTCTGTCACATCAGAAAGTTAGAGGAGGTGGTTGTAGAGGATACTGAGGATATGTGAGAATTACCATAATGTGTATACTTGTATGGATATTGTTATATTAGTTTACTAAATGTTTATTGTAATGTGATATAATATTATTTTCAATTCAATATTGTGAACAAGTTTTTAAGGAGAATGTGTAATATTGTATTCTTATTCGTTATTATTTGATGTAACTTAAGATTTACTCATAGAGCCACTTTTCTCTGGCTGCTTCTTAGAGTCGCAATTGTTCTTAATATACTTTTGTCGTCAACGATATGGCCTTTGGTTCAATAAAAGACGTTAAATTCAATAATATATTAATCATTATGAATTATATATCATACAACTGACGATCTTAAAACGGGCAAATGACAAAAATCATCTCTTCTAAAATCCATCTAACTGCTACAACGACCTCTTTAAATTATGTGGTTTAACAAGCTTTTTATTCGTCTACCAAATATCTAGTCATACATTGATTATATTCAGAGGTTTTACAAATTACAATCAACACTTAATTAAATGTATTGGTTTTCTGATTTTCAGGAATTTTGTTTGTTACACTTTTCTTACACATTTTCTTTTTTTTGTGTTCAGCCAGCGCGCTACTCACGGGCGTGTGCTAGAGTCAGATCTTTGATTAGAAAAGTTCCATGGAAATAAAAAAGTGGTGTAACTATTTATCTGATTTGTTAGACTTGGCAGGTAAATTCAAGCACAAAATTCGCGCTGTCGAAGAAGACGCAGTAACAAATGATATGTTTTTCTCTATTTTTGGATAAATTGTTTATCAAACACAAAACTATGAATAAGGAAATTAAATTATGGATTTTCATATTTTATCCAGTTTACTCATATCTAATGGGTCATCAATTCATACTTTGAATCAATTTATTACGTGAGTTGGTTGGACTTTATTCATATTTTCATGTGTGTTAAAACAACTATGATGTGGTGTGTCATCAAACATTAGTTAATTCAATTTATTTTATAGATTGAATCAACTTACTATGAGAGTTAAAAGTTACATTTTTGAGAATTTTAAAGTATGTTGAAACAACTATGACAGAGTGTATTGTAGGAACTCACTAAGACTATTAATCCAATGTATCTGGTGTATAAATTAACTTACTATGCGAATTGGTGCAACTTTTTTTAAATTTAGGAGTGAGTCAATACGACTGTTTTGTTTTAACCCACGTAAATTAACTACTTTTGAGTAGTACCTGCAACTCACCACGTAGGTAGGGGCAAAAATAACCCATTCATATTAGTCAAAACAAATCAAATTTGATTTGATTCAACTAATATTTTCTCTGTGTGTAATTATATTATGTATACGAGTCTGAATGTTAATAGATATGTATATAAATGAATTTGAAATTTGAAAAAAATATCATCCTTTTAACATATTATCTAGTATTTCAAGCGACAGTTATACCTACCTTATTATTTTGTACATTTATATAAGTTAGTTAATAGTTATATAAATATTATGATATCATTTAATAATAATTTGAGATTGCTTACCTTCACTAGCGTTTCTTAGAAATGTTCTAAAAGAAAACTTAGAAAGTAAAAATCCCCACCTAAACTAATTCTCTGTCCGTACAGCAACCACTAGATCTGTATAGCGACCTCTTTTTCAGGCACACACACTGTTCGTTTTACGAGCTTTATCTGTACTCTAAAAATATGCGCCAATGAATTTCCCTAAGCATTTTTTCCATTTTTTTTCTCGCGAGTGTTTCTTTATTTGACAGTTGAGGAACAACTCAAACAAAGTGAGACAGTCTCTTGCATCGCTAATATAAACACTGCATTATTAAAGAGCTGGTGTAGCGTGACAGTTTTCGCAGAGGTGGCGCAAATTCAGCACGTACCTTCTTTTTAGTGATCGTACTTAGTCACTTAAACTGAGTATGAAAACCTATTTGGTAAAGCGATAAAGGATCAATAACGTTACAGTATTCAGTCACTTGAACTGAGTATGAAAACCTATTTGGTAAAACTATAAAGATCAATAACGTTACAGTATTCAGTCACTTGAACTGAGTATGAAAACCTATTTGGTAAAACTATAAAGATCAATAACGTTACAGTATTCAGTCACTTAAACTGAGTATGAAAACCTATTTGGTAAAGAGATAAAGGATCAATAACGTTACAGTATTCAGTCACTTGAACTGAGTATGAAAACCTATTTGGTAACACTGTAAAGGATCAATAACGTTACAGTATTCAGTCACTTGAACTGAGTATGAAAACCTATTTGGTAAAACTATAAAGGATCAATAACGTTACAGTATTCAGTCACTTGAACTGAGTATGAAAACCTATTTGGTAAAGCGATAAAGGGTCAATAACGTTACAGTATTCAGTCACTTGAACTGAGTATGAAAACCTATTTGGTAAAACTATAAAGGATCAATAACGTTACAGTATTCAGTCACTTAAACTGAGTTTGAAAACCTATTCGGTAAAGAGATAAAGGATCAATAACGTTACAGCATTCAGTCACTTAAACTGAGTATGAAAACCTATTTGGTAAAGCGATAAAGTGTCAATAACGTTACAGTATTCAGTCACTTGGTAAGTATAGGAGTAATATATGTCGTGATAGGTCAATGATTTATTTTTAAAGGTCAGGTTGTTTTTTGACCCATGTTAACGACCCTTTATTAAATACAAATTGTGAAGAAGTTTATCCTTTTATGTAACTAAATGTATTATGAGTCTGCATCACTCACAAATACAAATATACATACACATATAAATCAATTTTCGGTGCAAATATGATGTATACTAATTTTTTGTTTAAATGTACTTTTTCGAAATCGCTTCTCTTTCTAAATTTTGACTAAATGATTAACAGCGTCAAACTTGAATTGATATCACATTCAGGAAAAGTATTAGACATTTAATATATAATTGATATAATTTACTTAAACATTAGAATTTATTTCTATATCTCCTGGTGTTCTATCGCTCTACAAAGTTCATCTGCAACCGAAATTGTTCTCTTCCCATTTTTTTAAAATTCCTAACAGTGAATACACTGAAGGAAATAGGTCCAAGTTATGCCATTCAAGTCTGAGATATTATTAGAGTTGCACGAAGTTTGCATGGGAATGTACCACAACTCTATTTGCTCAATATTATTGCAATGTCCTGTACTTCATATCAACACTGGCTTAGAATCAAAGAAAATAAGGACTGTTGTTATTAAATATTGGGACTTGAAACAGGACTTCATGGACACAATTGTTTATTACTTGTTTAGCTATCTTCAATATTACAGTTTTTATATAAAAATATAACTATTACCTGTTTAATTTCACTTCATTCTGTTATACTGTACAAAACTGATGACTCTGCACGAAGTCTACAAGTATATTAGATGCCTCAATTAATTAGTTACCAGATTAGACTTTTAAAAGCTAATTCGTTTATGTAACTTTAAGGCCCCCTTCACACTTGCGTTTCTCAACGCCGCGTTAGAAAAGAAGGCTCATGACAAAAAGTGTAGCTGCAATTAATTTTAACGGAGCCCTTCACACTTGCGTTAGAAAAATTGCTGCATATTTTCTAACGCAAGTGTGAAGAGCTCCGTTAAAATTAATTGCAGCTACACTTTTTGTCATGAGCCTTCTTTTCTAACGCGGCGTTGAGAAACGCAAGTGTAAAGGGGGCCTAATAGAATCAGTACTGAGGATTTCTGTAGATTGATTGGTGAAATTCCAATGAACATAGTGCAAAAAAATTTTAAATATAGATTATTAATTTATGATTATTAATATAAGTAATGGTTATTATAAAATATTAATACTTTTTCGAGGTTTTACCTCAAAACATTCATCTACAGCTTTTGAAAGAACATTAAATATTTCTACCTAGAGTATGTTGTCAAAATTTCAAACACGGAAGAATCTCCATTTTTTAGTAATCTGAAGTTTACTCTGGCTAATTATTTCCGCCAGAATATCTCCAGTGGATAAAGCTGAGAGTTAATAGGCAGAAAAGAAGAGATTTGGAAGGAAGGTAGGAAATATTATCCCACTTTCCGAGTACTGTTGATGGTCTTTGATTAAGCGATTACTCTATTTAAAATCCTTTATGAACATATTTGGTTGTTATAATTGACTTTGTTTTTAGAGCCACTTCCTGTCGGACTGCTACTTTGATCCAGTCCCTTGTAATTAATTTCCTTTTGACGTCAGCTATATGGCCTTTGGTTCCGAAGCAGACGCTAAACCCTATACTAAAATAGAATATAAGTGTTAAAATGTATTTTTTTCTAGATGAATATCCACCGTTCATCAGAATTTTCTTGCAATCTTAAGGGCACCTTACTTTGTTTTTGAAAATATATTTATTATGAATCTACGGTTCTGAAACTTAGTACACTATCATAAAATTGAATTCTCTATTGTTTTTGTTCAGGGAGTTTTTTCGATTAGACCCATAGAAAACGAGTTATTCGAATTTCGAACGTATTTCGACCCCTTCCTAAAAAAGCCTATTTAGGCTCCTCCATTTTTTAAGCTACGACATTGTTTTTTTTTTTTTGCATTCGACTCTCCACTAAATTTTCTAGAGCTATCTATCCTTTTTTTTTTCGTATTTGTTTTTGAAATATTAATTTTTTCGTTAAAAAAAAACATTTCTTCTTCAAAATTTAATATTTTGAAATATAATTTCAAAAACAAAAAACAATGACTAACAGCTCTAGAGAATTGAATGCGAAAGTGAATTCGAAATATCATAATGCCATAGCTTCAAAATTGTAAAAGCCTTAAGCTTTTGAATACCAATTTTTTTTTGGTTTTGAGAAGTGGTAGATAAACGCATTCATAGTTGCAGTGTACCTGGCTGCGCTGTGACACCAAACTTCTTCCCCTTATGAGATATCGAGTACCCCTGATCGGTATTGCAGCCAATAGCTAGAGTGTGTGGTCTCAGTAGCAAGAACTATACCAGATATGGTTAGATTATTAATTATTACGAATTATTAGTGGCTGATAGAGAGTGTGTAAAGCATCTACCTCGACCGCAATCCTCCCCTCGCCCCTCTCCATTTCTCTACCCCCAGTGGGTTATAGTGACACTAGAGCTCTGATATTTCACCCAAACATCTGAAAGGGTACTAGGTAGCTATTCACGAAATAAAAAAACGATAAAATTATGAAATTTTCCCAAGTACGGTGCCCGTAATAATCTTGTTAGAATATAGATTAAATATTCCTAATAAATTCAATACACTCTGCAATAACTAAGCATATATCACATATCAGTAGTGATACTGAATGCAATAACTTTGCATGTATCACATATCAGTCGTGGATATGAATTATGCAGTAACTACATTCACTTGAATAAAAAATGCTAGCGTTCGTCGATAGCTCTTCATGAATTATTTGAAGGTTTATGTACTCTACTTCTTTCATATTTACCATTTTACTGAATTTGTAATTAAATTCCCTAAATTCATTATGTACTTTTCTCATTCTAATTTTAATTTCCCTCTCTGTTTCTTTCAGATATGAGAACGAGCTGAAAAACTTCAATTCCTCGAAATATAATAATTTTCTCTTCCATTATGTAATAGCTATACTAAAAAATATTAATTGACTAATCCAGTAAAAATTTTTTTTTCTGATTTGGTTAATTGAAAATTAACTGATTTTCTTCAGATTGTTTTTCGAAGTCCTTTGTATTCAATATTTAAATCAGTGAAAAGGGTACCTAATTTTAAACCGCTTCTAGATTTTATTCCTTCTCATATCATTTTCCACAATAACATTTACCGCAATTCGTACCAAAGCACACAACAAACACAATCAGAGCCATTTGCTCTTCCGAAAGAGCTTCACTCCGACACCAATCCATCAGCAGAAAAAGCCGGCCAATAACTACCCAACATCTGCCAAGAGTTCTGCAGTCATCGGCCTGTAAATCTTAGTGGGACAAAAGAAAAACTCCACCAAACAGCCCTAACCACAACAACTACACACATAATGGCTGATGTGCCGCCCTTGCTATTCACAATAGGCAATCTAGAGAAAAGAGACCATTTGTAGGGAGTGATGTCTTAACCCTATTTGCTTAGGTACACAACGTACGTCTTTGTAACGCAATTGTGATGAGAAAAGAGCCACTGTGATGAGATACTATCAGAGAAAAGAGTCACTGTGATGATGCACTATCAGAGAAAACAGTCACTGTGATGATGCACTAACAGAGAAAAGAGTCACTGTGATGATGCACTAACAGAGAAAGGAATTTCAGAGAAAATGGTCCTTGTATTATGGTAATTTCACAGATCATAATTTTCTACTACTACTTTTATACTACTACTTTTAAATTTTACAAATAAGTCTTCATGTATAATTTTAAAATATCTGCAAGTATTACAATAATTAATGAACTTTCTTTTTAGAAAAGCGAGATTGGTAAACTGCGAAAAAATAATACCAGATACACTTTTTTTTGACTGAAAGATTTTCTAGTGCTTTTTAAAAGTTTGTTTATGGAATAATTGTTCGCGATTAGAATGATGGTTATATTTTCTGATTAAAATTTCATTACAGAATATGTTAACATTGTTAGGGACTTTATAATTAAATTTTATTTCGAGAGAATGTGAATAGATTTTGAACAGAAAATTGGAGATGAATTGGAATTTTGAATGAAAAAATAAGAATTAGTTAAATTTTCCATTGAATATTCGAAGTTAACCTTTATGTGAAAATATTTCATTTGTTTACCTATTAAGATATATTTTATTGATTCTCTTTCCTTTTCATTAGGCTCTTTTTATGCAATAAATACTACTTTAGAATAAACTAGAGGATCCCGAAATAAATTACCTTCCACTGCGAGTTCAAATTTGGACTCAGGAACAAATCGCTCTAAAAAGGTAAATAAATTCTTGTATTTGTATCTTCTTGAACAGTTTCATGCGTCTGTCTTAGAGAATTAGAGTGTCATTGGCCATGAGATTTAAAGAGTGAAATGCTCAGTAAATTGGTTAGTGTTCTAGAACAGGAGTGGAACATTTGACATGGGTAGTGAGATAATCTACTTATTTAAATGCAGGCAGGCCCCTCTTTTATTACCAAAATCATGATTTAGACTTATTACAAATAATAATAAGGGCGAGACATGACTCAAAAGTTATTGCGTAATTATAACTCCTTAAACAGTTTATTTTCTAAGAGTTAGATTACAAGAAAATGATTTAGAGGGCATGGTGCCTTATCCGAAAGCATTCAATTATATATATTTAATTTTAAATGAGTTATTGTAAATAGTTTTGAAAGTTGACAAATAACATTTGTATTTATGAAATTTAATCACGTAAATAACCATTTAAAAATTAGTATACGAGAATATTATTTTCAATATTACTTCATTTTGAAATCCAAGCACAAACTTATAAAAAAATAAATGTTATAGAATCGTTTATTTGTAATTTAAGTCCACTAAACAGAACAAATCATCCCTAATAAGTTATATCTCTAATATAAATGCAAACTCTCCTTATTTGTATTTATGTAAGTTCTAAGCGAGGGAGCTTTCTTGGTAAATAAATTGATTCTGCATCGTACTGCAGTGGTGATAATTTCCTTAATATTAAAGGCACCATCCAGAGCTGGTAAAGAAAAAGTACAGCACTGAATATAGTAAAGATAAAGTACAACAATGTATAACCTTAAAACTAGAGGCTTAGATATAATATAAGGTTTTGGTAGAAGATAATTATGCATTGTAAGTAACTAATATAAATATTCGGATATAAGGGAAATGATTTTTGATGATTTTCCTTACTGTTTACAAATTGTAAATAAATTGAAATTTGAAAAATGTTTTAAGTTATTTTATCTCGGTACCATAAAAAGATAGGCCTATCTAATAATTGTATTTACTTTAATCCAATATTTTCAAATAGGTAACTATTTAATTAACTTTCATAAATGCACGGCCAAATAAGAAAGGTGTAATTGATTGAGATAATTTTCACAATTTAAGAAAACTTTGCAAATCGTAATTTTTGTACATATTTTAAAATTGGTTGATGGATACACGACGACCAATTTGTAAGTTTTGAAAATGATAGAATATTAGAATACTGTGATTTGTGCAATTTTCATCATACGGATTCACTTTCACTGATAGTACCTGAAGATCCTACTTTGCTTTATATTTCCGAGAGCTGAATATCATTTGGTAACCTGCTATCGGCTACTGTGTGTATTCTCCCTATTTACATCATTAATAACAAATGTATAAAGTTACAGCACGAAGTTACGTAATGATGTGATTAGCAAAGCTTACCCTAAATGTTTCTATTATCTGGTAATTTTATGGCAGTTGTTAGGGAGATTCAAAGGATCGGGTGAATGAATAGGATAATTTGTTTAACTATGTTGTAACAAATTCGTTGTTGTTCAATTTTAGCATCTTTATGTCGTCTCATTTATTGTAAGGGTAAATACATTAGTGATTTATGTGCTAAGAGTGGTGACAAACTATGAAAACTTTGAATGTTGAGGGTACGTCGGATATTCCGATCAGAACTTCATTGCACCAAGTTGTGAACTCTTCAGCATAAAGGAAGTTAAAGGAGATCTTCCTTCAGAGAATTCTATGAATGGAGGGTGTATTAGTGTGCATGCTTATGAATAGCTTTAAGGACATTATCCTTGGTATAACTTTGGCCTCTGATGATATTTTATATTGAAAGTTTTCCTGTTTTCATGGAGTTCTAAGGAGAGTCTGCTACACAACAGGCCACTCAGTCCGCTAGTTTGTGAACTTCAGGTCCGTTCATTTACTACCTCACTTTCAGTCAAAAAACTAAATATGAACGAGTTTGTGAGGGATTTCTGGTGCTGAAGAAGAGCTGGGATTATTCTAGAGAGGAAATAATGGGTGAAGAGCTGGGATTATTCTGGAGAGGAAATAATGGGTGAAGAAATGGATAAAATAACTTTGTTGATATTAAATCATTATAATGAAACTTTTATCTAACCATTATTCGATATAGTGTCTATCGAATTACCTGTTATTTGAAATAACCAAATATTTATTAACACATCATTTGAATTTTTTAATCCAAATGTTTATACATTTATAGATAGATTTTACAAATATTTGTATTGTGAAAATATTCATAAAAATGAATAAAGGGCAGTAAAATTAATCCTTTGATACAGAAATTCTACGTTTTTACTGTCCCATTATACTGTTTCATTATACTGTTCATTTAAACTGTTCAAACTTTTCTCCACTACGTCCATCTCGATTTCATTCGAGTTCAAACTTCATCATCACTGTAACTTCATACAATTCCTGCAATTAGGTGTACTCTTTACTTCATCAAAGATGAGGACTCGTATTCCTGGTTAGAAAAGAAGAAATTTAACTACCAATAATTCCTGTAATTAGGTGTAATCTTTATTTCATCAAAGAGGAGGACTCGTATTTCTGGTTAGAAAAGAAGAAATTTAACTACCTACAATTCCTGCAATTAGGTGTACTCTTTACTTCATCAAAGAGGACTCGCATTTCTGGTTAGAAAATAAGAAATTTAACTACCTACAATTCCTGCAATTAGGTGTACTCTTTACTTCATCAAAGAAGACTCGTATTCCTGGTTAGAAAAGAAGAAATGTAACTACATACAATTCCTGCAATTAGGTGTACTCTTTACTTCATCAAAGAAGACACGTATTCCTGGTTAGAAAAGAAGAAATGTCGAAGCCACCTTAACAGAACACTCAAGTGGCTGTACGTGATACAATCATGAGAGCAAACTCAACTTAATGATTTTCTGGCTGAAGATATTTGGATGTCCTGAGGTAATAAAGTCAATCTTGCGTCATGACTCAGATTACTGAAATCGAGAAGAAAAGTACTAATATTGTACTATTACATCAGTGCTTTCCATATTTTTACTTATTATTCATTGTTGGAAGAGAAGGGGTCCCCAAACTGTTGTGATTTGGATTATGGATTGTCTATTTTTATTTTTACCATGTGAATCACTTTTTTAATGCTACTTGCTGTTTTAGAGAATAGCACTTGGGATATGCCTTCAACTACGAGGTCTTAAGATTTTTGTGTTAGGTAGGCTCTTAGGCTTCTTTTTCTGTCACTTCTTCATTTTCCTCTTCCATCCGAGAGTGCAGCCAGAGGTCCTTGTGTTCCTTTTCTTCACATTCCATGGTAGGTGACTACACTCATTTAGTAGCTTTTCTGCATTCATGAGCATTATCAAGGATGGTGTTAAGAGTTTTAGTTTATTGAGCCACTTTCCTTTCTGATTGCTTCTTCCAGTCCCTTGTACATAATTTCTTTTTGACGTCAGCGATATGACCTTTGGTTAATTATGAATAATTAAATTAATTAATTATTCATTGTTACATTTTGAAGTCCGATAAAATTTTTCGAAAGTATTTAACTTTAACTTGATTTTATAAAGACTCTTTTTAATGTAATCTTTAATTAAAAAATTAAAAATTAAGCTTTTCATTATTAAGAAAAATGTGTCCACCATAATTATCATTACGATACAATAATATTTCAATTGTTAACCATGTCAAATACGAAACCATACACTGGAATGAATTAGTGTAAGTGCCAATCATAACACAAATAGACATGTTTATTGACAAGGAGTAGGTCTTCATCTGCTCCGTCAACAAACATCTCTTTTGGTGTTCTGTGTGCGGAGATTAAGTACATGAGAGCTACTCAGAGATTTGGTGAGAAAACAGTCAACAAACATTAGCACTGGTATCATTGCTCTGCTGGCACAAGCATGTTATTCTATCTCCAGAATTTATACGTTTGCTATCATTAGACAGAGTGGGAGTGACTGTATTCACGAAGCAGTTTTTCAGCATCCATGAACTTTGTCAGCGTATGGTAGTAAGTGACTTATTTGATGGAGACACTTTTCTTTCAACCTGCTTCTTCGAGTACCTTGTATTTAATAAAATATCCTTTTAATGCCAGTGATATATCTTTAGTTCTGAAGCAGCTTATTTAACCTCGTTAGTAATTCAAATATTACTTCATTTGCTACATATATATCTGAAAGGTTCGCAATTGTAATGTTTCACTTTTTAAACTTGAATAACTTCCTTAATATTGGTTCGATGAGAGAGAATCTCAAGACTTGGGAATTTATATAAAGAAAGCAACTGAGCTGCAAGAACGGTATTTGCTAAAGAAAGTTTAAACAAGATTTTTCATTCACATGATTTCCTTTATTTCCTAATGCTTTCTGATGAAACAAATTTTCACATCCAGAGTGGAGTAAACTCTCACAACTGTCGCTACTGGTGGATTAGTAATCCTCACTGGACAGCAAAAAGCCACTTCATTCACCACGAATTACCGCGTGGATGACCATATGAGATGAGGTATTCTAGGCCAAAGACTTGAGATTGTTTCAAAAACAACTGAATTCCAATCGAAAATTTTATCGAAAAAATTATTTAAGTTTAGAATGGACGATACTACGAGGATTCACCCTGTATTATTAGTCTTTATTAATGCATGATAACAAAATTGAAACTGAGAGAGAAGTTAGACTTTGTAACACTAACTGAAGTGCATTAATAATACATAAGTACAGTGCTTCGAATTACTGATAATAACGACAAAGCCACCGATGAGCATTACCGATGAGCGGATTAGGAATTCTGGCAGCATAATGCACCGATGTGCGTTATTGCAGATGTGTTTGTGATAGCAAGAACTACAGACAATAACACTGGTTATAAGGCTCTATTTCTTGAAGAGAAAACATGTTATGCACAATCTAGGAAATGCTGAGAAAGCATTATTGGTTATTGTCGTTTGGGGAGCTGTGAGGATCGTAATGATCGAATGTTGGTATTCATTATTTTTCCAAATGAGTATATTATGTGATCATCGTTTATTTTTAAGATAATGCATTAATAAAAATACACTATCCGAGAGAACATCAGTAGAATGAGTTATTGGAATCTTCCCCTGAGATCTAGCTATATATCTTGGGGGTGATTCTTGTTGCTTCTCTCCTTCTTGGGGATAATTTAACCTTTAACTAACATATTTAATGGATTTCATTCAGGAATGAAGAAACTGGAGGCGAGTTTTTGAAAATTGAATTATGTTATTCAAAATAGACTTTAGATAATGGAGACCCTGCATCTTTTATAAGTTTGAGCTGTGAAAGAGGCTTCCTTGTTTGTCAATTATGTAAAATAAATGAGCTTGAAAAGAATTGACTGACTCAATTTCTTAAATCGTTTTTTTTTTAACTCTGCGGTTAGTTTGGGTAACATAGTAAAGTCTTTTCATTATAAAGTTGCCCTTACATTTGTATGTTAAAAGTTGGAAAGAAAAACACAGAAACATTTCGGGTAATGCTCCCTAAAGATATGCTCCCAGAGAGATATGCTCCCAGAGAGATATGCTCCCAGAGAGATATGCTCCCAGAGAGATGTGCTCCAAGAGAGATGTGCTCCAAGAGAGATATGCTCCCAGAGAGATATGCTCCCAGAGAGATGTGCTCCCAGAGAGATGTGCTCCCAGAGAGATGTGCTCCCAGAGAGATGTGCTCCCAAGAGATGTGCTCCCAGAGAGATGTGCTCCCAGAGAGATGTGCTCCCAGAGAGATGTGCTCCCAGAGAGATGTGCTCCCAGAGAGATGTGCTCCCAGAGAGATGTGCTCCCAGAGAGATGTGCTCCCAGAGAGATGTGCTCCCAGAGAGATGTGCTCCCAGAGAGATGTGCTCCCAGAGAGATGTGCTCCCAGAGAGATGTGCTCCCAGAGAGATGTGCTCCCATAGAGATGTGCTCCCAGAGAGATGTGCTCCCAGAGAGATGTGCTCCCAGAGAGATGTGCTCCCAGAGAGATGTGCTCCCAGAGAGATGTGCTCCCAGAGAGATGTGCTCCCAGAGAGATGTGCTCCCAGAGAGATGTGCTCCCAGAGAGATGTGCTCCCAGAGAGATGTGCTCCCAGAGAGATGTGCTCCCAGAGAGATGTGCTCCCAGAGAGATGTGCTCCCAAGAGATGTGCTCCCAGAGAGATGTGCGCATTTATGATGAAAATGTAGAACCTTGCTATAACTCGGATCATACTCTATAGTCTAAACTGTAGTAAAAGAAGAAACATCACCCAAATAACATCAGTACAATTTATTACTGCTCATGCCTAGCTCCCAAGTAGGATTTTTTTCTCTAATGAGTAACTAATGATGCGAGAAGACTTCTCTTTAATTACAGTTTGAAAAGTGCGCTATAGTACATCAGCAGCTGGTCAGTTTCCATGTAAATGAACACAAGTGAATATTGCCTTTGTTTTAAATGCTACTTTGAGTTTCCTTTGAGGTCAAAATAGTACATGGTTGATGTTCTACAGAAAGCTGGTAGAACAATGGTTATAATCTGGTTGAGTGACTGTCATTATAGAGCTGGTTTAGTGACGGTGATATGGAAGCTGGTTGGATAACTGTAATTGGAAGCTGGTTGAATAACTGTAATTGGAAGCTGGTTGGATAACTGTAATTGGAAGCTGGTTGGATAACTGTAATTGGAAGCTGGTTGGATAACTGTAGTTGGAAGCTGGTTGGATAACTGTAATTGGAAGCTGGTTGAATAACTGTAATTGGAAGCTGGTTGGATAACTGTAATTGGAAGCTGGTTGAATAACTGTAATTGGAAGCTGGTTGGATAACTGTAATTGGAAGCTGGTTGGATAACTGTAATTGGAAGCTGGTTGGATAACTGTAATTGGAAGCTGGTTGGATAACTGTAATTGGAAGCTGGTTGGATAACTGTAATTGGAAGCTGGTTGGATAACTGTAGTTGGAAGCTGGTTGGATAACTGTAATTGGAAGCTGGTTGAATAACTGTAATTGGAAGCTGGTTGGATAACTGTAATTGGAAGCTGGTTGGATAACTGTAATTGGAAGCTGGTTGGATAACTGTAGTTGGAAGCTGGTTGGATAACTGTAATTGGAAGCTGGTTGAATAACTGTAATTGGAAGCTGGTTGGATAACTGTAATTGGAAGCTGGTTGGATAACTGTAATTGGAAGCTGGTTGGATGACTGTAATTGGAAGCTGGTTGGATGACTGTAATTGGAAGCTGGTTGGATAACTGTAATTGGAAGCTGGTTGGATAACTGTAATTGGAAGCTGGTTGGATGACTGTAATTGGAAGCTGGTTGGATGACTGTAATTGGAAGCTGGTTGGATGACTGTAATTGGAAGCTGGTTGGATAACTGTAGTTGGAAGCTGGTTGGATAACTGTAATTGGAAGCTGGTTGAATAACTGTAATTGGAAGCTGGTTGGATAACTGTAATTGGAAGCTGGTTGGATAACTGTAATTGGAAGCTGGTTGGATGACTGTAATTGGAAGCTGGTTGGATGACTGTAATTGGAAGCTGGTTGGATAACTGTAATTGGAAGCTGGTTGGATAACTGTAATTGGAAGCTGGTTGGATGACTGTAATTGGAAGCTGGTTGGATGACTGTAATTGGAAGCTGGTTGGATGACTGTAATTGGAAGCTGGTTGGATGACTGTAATTGGAAGCTGGTTGGATAACTGTAGTTGGAAGCTGGTTGGATAACTGTAATTGGAAGCTGGTTGAATAACTGTAATTGGAAGCTGGTTGGATAACTGTAATTGGAAGCTGGTTGGATAACTGTAATTGGAAGCTGGTTGGATGACTGTAATTGGAAGCTGGTTGGATGACTGTAATTGGAAGCTGGTTGGATAACTGTAATTGGAAGCTGGTTGGATAACTGTAATTGGAAGCTGGTTGGATGACTGTAATTGGAAGCTGGTTGGATGACTGTAATTGGAAGCTATTTGGTTAACTGTAATTGGTAGCTGGTTTGATAACTGTAATTGGAAGCTGGTTGGATGACTGTAATTGGAAGCTGGTTGGATGACTGTAATTGGAAGCTGGTTGGATAACTGTAGTTGGAAGCTGGTTGGATAACTGTAATTGGAAGCTGGTTGAATAACTGTAATTGGAAGCTGGTTGGATAACTGTAATTGGAAGCTGGTTGGATAACTGTAATTGGAAGCTGGTTGGATGACTGTAATTGGAAGCTGGTTGGATGACTGTAATTGGAAGCTGGTTGGATAACTGTAATTGGAAGCTGGTTGGATAACTGTAATTGGAAGCTGGTTGGATGACTGTAATTGGAAGCTGGTTGGATGACTGTAATTGGAAGCTGGTTGGATGACTGTAATTGGAAGCTGGTTGGATGACTGTAATTGGAAGCTGGTTGGATAACTGTAGTTGGAAGCTGGTTGGATAACTGTAATTGGAAGCTGGTTGAATAACTGTAATTGGAAGCTGGTTGGATAACTGTAATTGGAAGCTGGTTGGATAACTGTAATTGGAAGCTGGTTGGATGACTGTAATTGGAAGCTGGTTGGATGACTGTAATTGGAAGCTGGTTGGATAACTGTAATTGGAAGCTGGTTGGATAACTGTAATTGGAAGCTGGTTGGATGACTGTAATTGGAAGCTGGTTGGATGACTGTAATTGGAAGCTATTTGGTTAACTGTAATTGGTAGCTGGTTTGATAACTGTAATTGGAAGCTGGTTGGATAACTGTAATGTTGAGCTGGGTGGATAACAGTAAATGAAAGCTGGTTGAATAATTATCATCTTAAAGCCAAATTAGATCATACAAATTGAAACCTATAGAGTTTGATGTAAGGGCAGAACTCATAGACGGAATGTTAGAGTAGAAATTCGAAGCCATGTCGAATTTAATGGCAAAATGTGATGTCGATGCACTCTAATTGGTAGATTTCCAATCTGTAACAGCAAATTAATATTCAGGTACACGAACAATTTTGTTTATAGGAGAACGTATCTCAAATTGATTATCGAAGATGCATTTCGAAGATATTTTTATCTGAAAATAATTATTGTATAGTTTTTAAATTTCAAAAATTCTTATTGAATTATTAATTTCAGTTTGTTGATAACTATAAACAAACAGAAGAAAAAATGCATAAGATTTCCGTTTTCAACACCTTTGAATTTGCCAATTTATTGATATTAACAAGATAATTTAGCAATATCTAATGTTGCTATACAAATTGCAGGGTAATTTAGTTATCCATTGTCCAGGTGTTTAGGTTAGAATATACGAGTTACTTTGTAGCTAAAGACATCGATTGTTTCTCCGCCTCATTGGCCACATTGTGACTATATTCAGCTGAAGTAAAGCCTAATGTTCAGTGAGGTAATCCTAAATCGGGAGAGTGATGTTTGGTCTGCATACTTTGTAAAAAAAGCAAAAATGTAGATTACTTGTAATTGAATAAATATTATAGAACTATTTTGAATATTTTGTAGAACCAATTAGAGTAAATGTAGAACTAATTTGAATAATTTTAGAACTATTTGAATATATATGACTATAACTACTATGGAGTAATTGAATTTATGCTCATCATTTTATTATATTTTTAATGCCTGACTGTTGAATTGGTTGGGTGAGTGTAATTCTATTTATTTAGGTATTAAGAAAAGTAATTAGCTAGAATAATTATTTCCATTTTAAGAGCAACAAAAGAACTCATTAGGACATCTGCAGACATTTTCAGCTAATTATTTCGGTCTCCTGAGAACTGAAGAAAAAGAACGAGACTGAAATTAAAGAGACAGGAATAAAACAAAGGATTGAATAGTGACTTACACCATTTAGATGTTAGGAATAGTGACTTACATCATTTAGATAATAGGAATAGAGATTTATACCATTTAGATGTTAGGAATAGTGACTTACACCATTTAGATGTTAGGAATAGTGACTATTGAGAGATAAACAATTTGTATCACTTTATTTGTTAAAAGAAATTAGGTTCAAGCTCTGATATTCCTTTCACATCACAGTAAATCAAGTTGTTCGTGACTTCACCAGCTCCATGCCTACCACCCTGTTTCTTCCCCCTGACCTGTCTTCACAAGCTCCAAGTCTACCATCCTGTTTCTTCCCCCTGACCTGTCTTCACAAGCTCCGTGTCTACCACACTGTTTCTTCCCCCTGCCCTGTCTTCACCAGCTCCATGTTTGCCACCCTGTTTTTTCCCCCTGACCTGTCTTCACCAGCTCCATGTCTACCACCCTGTTTCTTCCCCCTGCCCTGTCTTCACAAGCTCCATGTCTACCACCCTGTTTCTTCCCCCTGACTCGTCTTCACAAGCTCCATGTCTACCACCCTGTTTCATCCCCCTGAACTGTCTTCACAAGCTCCATGTCTACCACCCTGTTTCTTCCCCCTGAACTGTATTAACAAGCTCCATGTCTACCACCCTATTTCTTCCCCCTGAACTGTCTTAACAAGCTCCATGTCTACCACCCTGTTTTTTCCCCCTGACCTGTCTTTCAAATTGAGTTACGCAAAGCAATCTGTGAATGAATTTCTCAGATATTCAGACGATGCCTCACATTTTACATCAGAAGCATTGCCCTGATACAAAGATTCTTGATGTCATGATTTAGCACTGAGGGAATATATGTGGAACTGATATATAAAGTGAAATGTGACTATTTTAGGTCTGTCCTTATATTCCAATTGATAAATTAATACAAATAACCTAGATAAATTAAATTCGCTGAAGAACAAATTCCATATTTATATATTATTGCGACGGTCTATTGATATTGAATGGTATGCAAACATAAGAAAAATTTGTCAGAAACATTCTTTCATTCTGTATATTTCTCATGTATAAAATATGTTTAACAAACACCTATTATCTTTCTATCCTTGACTAATGCCTCCTAACCTAGCGATGCAACTGGCTTTATGGAATATTTAGGCAATCAATATGCAAATAGGTAGCATAAATCAAGTGCCTTGTACTTGCCATGCAAAGAACTTACCTGCTAAATCTGTCCGTAAATCTCTCGCTTTTCTTGCCTGAGGTCCATTGAATGAGTCAGCAAGTGATGGATGCCTCGCCTCTGATGGAATGAGAGAAAAACACTGACTGAAACATAAGGTAATTACAGATTTGTAGGAGAGAATTTGTATGAATGAGACTAAAGATTATATTGAGAATTAGAAGATTGAGTATAGTTAGTTATTGTGACTTGAAAACCTATCAATGTAGCTATATACTAATATTTTGGGGGAATTCTCCAACAACGTGATCGTTTATGTTTAGATGGGTAGTCTCTTATATATGATTAATTTACAGGTATATCTGTTACAACAGTCAGCCTATAGTATTAAAAAAATGAGCCTTTATATATAGACAACAATAGCCGCTAAAGGTTTTTATTCAAGTCGGGAATTGAAACTTTGTAGGTTTTCTTTACGTAAAAAAAGTTCGGTCATTGTTGTCTGTAAAGGCTCATTTTCTAGTACATTAGCATGGCCGTTGTAACAGCTTCACCTGTACTACTGATTCTTCATTTTCCTATTCTATTAGTAAGTGCTTTCTCTTCTTTCTCTTCAGAATCTCTGGCGACTGTATTCACGAAATATATTCTCTGCATCCATGAACCTAACTGGTTTTAGAAACAGTTTCTTGGCATATATTTATTTTGTTTCAACCCTAATCAGACTGTCAAAATTAGGTATCTCAAAGACTGAGTGCGTAGGATTCGCTACACATTTAATATTTAGGCTACCAATGGCTTGTATTGCATGATTTTTTGTCAGTTCGTAACTTTTACTATATAAATGAACTGTGCAAAATTTTATATGCCCACGGTTGATATGAACAAAGTTTTTACATTGAATGTTTTTTGTATGAACTGTGTACGTTCCACTTGTAGTGGGGGTGAAATTGGGGGTGCCATATCAAGAGGTTGTGTGTGAGCTGTTTGCTAAGTCAATGCTATTCCGAATATAATTGATTTTGTTAATTGTGATACATTAAAAACATTGGAATTATAATCATCAACATTGGAATTATAATCTGGCAACTATGTGTACGTTTGTGATTTAGTGTCTTGCGGGAGCATCGTGGGGGTAAACAAACGCACAATGCACATACTCTCAGTGAATTATAGAGTTATATTCTCATTCATGCTTGGCATAATGTTCTTGTTGATGAGAAAAAACCAGAGTGTCACCATTTACAAATATATCTAATGAAAAAGTCATGGAATCTTACTTGATTCAAATAGTGTACAAATATTCAATCTCTATGATAAATTAAGTCTTTTTAAGCTAAATTCCTCAGTCAGTCTTTTAAGGATTAAAAGCAGACGTCAAACACCATATGATTGATCATCAAAAAGATAACATTGGGATTTTATTTCTCTGAAACACTTTTGCAATTTTCGATAAATTTCCTATTTCTGTTCAACACGATATTTTAACTGAATAGACTCTATTCAAGTTCCGGAACCATCTTCCTTCACACATACACTTTTTAAAGCAAAGTATTGAACCCTTCATCTTCTTCTTCAGACACATTCTTGCTTGCCTGTCCTATCTCAATCCATCTTCTTCGGACATAGTCCTGCTTGCCTGTCCTATCTCAATCCCTCTTCTCCAGACATAGTCTTGCTTGCCTGTCCTATCTCAATCCTACTTCTTCAGACATAGTCTTGCTTGCCTGTCCTATCTTAATCCCTCTTCTTCAGATATAGTCTCGTTTGCCTGTCCTATCTCAATCCCTCTTCTTCAAACATAGTCCTGCTTGCCTGTCCTATCTCAATCCCTCTTCTTCAGACATAGTCCTGCTTGCCTGTCCTATCTCAGTCCCTCTTCAGCCATAGTCCTGTTTGACTGCCCTATCCCAATCCCTCTTCTTCAGACATAGTCCTGCTTGCCTGTCCTATCTCAATCCCTCTTCTTCAGACATAGTCCTGCTTGCCTGTCCTATCTCAATCCCTCTTCTCCAGACATAGTCTTGCTTGCCTGTCCTATCTCAATCCCTCTTCTTCAGACATAGTCTTGCTTGCCTGTCCTATCTCAATCCCTCTTCTTCAGACATAGTCTTGCTTGGCTGTCCTATATCAATCCTTCTTTTGCAGACATAGTCTTGCTTGCCTGTCCTATCTCAAACCCTCTTCTTCAAACATATTCTTGCCAGTGCCATCCCTCACTCTCTGTGAATCGAAGGTGGCACTGAAATCTTTACAGCGTGACGTTCATTCGGACAAGAATGGACTTCTGGTTGCTAGCTCCGTGTTTTCAATGTGACTTCGAGTCGAAATAAATCTTCAGATGATCTCCCTTGCATGCGCTTCTTTTGTTTATTTGCATCGCCAACAGAGAAATCAACTGGGAGAGAAAAAGAGTCCTGTTTTGCATTTCAAATTAACATTCTTTTACGAGTAAAATAGAAATAGTTTGCATGAGTAATATCCATTTCTAAATTAACAAGGATTTTACCTTAAAAGATATTGAATTCGATGAAGGTAATTATTTACAGTTGAATAAGTTTCATAATAAATATTATTACAGCAATTTTAATCGGATTAACTTCGTAATAAACTTATCAATAAATGCGAAAAATTAAACGAATAGCAATTTAATTAAAAGTTATTGACATTTTTCTTTTATAAAACTGTATATATGAACTTTCCCAATTTAAGGAATAATTTTTTTAACATTCAACAAGTGAAGGCATATTTATTCCTATTTACCTATATTATTTTTTAACGATAACTATAAGACATAAATAATTACGACACTTTCTAGAAATAATGCATCTCAATATAATGAAACCGCGTACAAATTAGGGTTTATAGAATTTGATAAATAGTAAGTTGTACCGCTAGATGGCGTTGGCACAGAATCAGTGAAAAATATATTGAACACAAATGTAACAAACGCACGGGCATAACTTTACATTTTCATCGCCAGATGACGTATTTATTTCTAATAAGGCTTTTTAAAGGTAATTCATATTTAAAAGTATATAACAGTGGGTCTAGGAAAATTGATCGAAAGCAATTGACCGAATACAATTTATCGAAAGCAATTGATCGAATGGAAAATTGGTCGAATGGAAAATTGATCGAAAGGAAAATTGATCGAAAGGAAAATTGGTCGAAAGGAAAATTGGTCGTAAGTAAATTTGATCGCACAACAATTGATCGAAAGGAAAATTGATCGAATAGATCAGCTTCCTTTTTTCTTCCATCAGTGAGTGCAGTAACCGGTGCTTAGATTCCCTTTTTGTTACATTCCTTGGTAAGTGACTGCACTCACAAAGTACTCACTTAACACCGACGGTGGTAAGTGACTTTGTTCATGAATCCATTTTCCTTTCTGACTGCTTCTTCCTATCTCTTGTATTTAATCCCTTTTGCCGTCAGTGACATGGCTTTTTGTTCCGAAACAGTCGTTAAACCTATACTAAATTAATTAATTATTTAATTTTCATTTCACAAGTTATCTAGAATCTAGAACTAAGAAAACTTAAAGTTCTTCAAATTATAATATATTTCAAAGCACATAATTCTCTGTTATAGCAAAATAGTTGATTGAAGAAATTTTATACATACATAAATTATTATTATATATTATTATTGTATAAATTATTATTGTTATTATTATTGTATAAATTATTATTATTATATATAAATCATGGTAACAAGATCTACTAGCTGTAATATATCGCAAGTAAGTTTCTCAGGTAATCCATGGTTTTAGTTATTGTCAATTAGTGAAAATAGATTCAATATCATTTTCGATCAATTTTGTTTCGGTCAATTCTCCATTTGATCAATTGTTGTGCGATCAATTTTCCTTTCGATCAATTTTCCATTCGACCAATTTCCTTTCGATCAATTTTCCATTCGACTAATTTTCCATTCGATCAATTTTCCTTTCGATCAATTTTCAATTCGAGCAATTTTCCATTCGAGCTATTTTCCATTCGAGCTATTTTTCATTCGAGCAATTTTCCATTCGAGCAATTTTCCATTCGAGCAATTTTCCATTCGACCAATTTTCCATTCGATCAATTGCTTTCGATCAATTGTTTTCGGTCAATTGCTTTCGATCAATTTTCCGGATCCCATATAACAGTTATCCATTTCATAATCATCTTTTTCCTTTAAGTCAATAAGAGTGTAAGGACTAAAGGACTCCCCTGCTGTCTCTCTAACTACAGAAGGATGCCTATCAAGAGAAGCGTTTATGACCACATTATTACATTAGCAAATTATCTCGGGGAGAATCTTACTGTTTATTGTCTCCTGGGCGGGAGTTATGTTCTCCTAGAGGTTTGTGTGTTCCTTTGTATGAATATTGCTTTGGATGATTGGTATAGTTAATATCGAAATTATTTTGGTAGTTCTCTACTTTTATTTTGCATTATTTGGGTTCAACTATAATAGTTCTTGAATATTCAGAAAGTATTATTGTTTTAAAGAGATTTTTTAAATTATTGATTAATATCAGGAATTTTAAATATATTTATAGTTCTGAATATTATTAAATTCATAATATATTTCCGTTGCTTATGATAATTATATTCCACTGGAGCTAACATTTTAAAACAGGATTAATAGTCTCTTTAAAAAAGATGTCTTTGCGCCAAAACCACAACAAAAAGGCCACTAAAATTACTTAATTTATTTAAAACTGAAGGTGTCTTTGCGCTAAAACCACAACAAAAATGCCACTAAAATTAATTAATTCATTTAATACTGAAGGTGTCTTTGCGCTAAAACCACAACAAAAATGCCACTAAAAATAAACTAATTTAGTAAACACTGAAGGTGTTTTTGCACTAAAACCACAACAAAAATGGTTACTAAAAGTAACTAATTTAGTAAACACTGAAGGTGTCTTTGCGCCGAAACCACAACAAAAAAGACACTAAAATTAACTAATTTAGTAAATGCTGAAGGTGTCTTTGCGCCAAAACCACAACAAAAGTTATTCGATTCATCAGCGGAGCCTCTGACGGTAACTCCGCCAAACAATTTTTTATTGGTGCAGCTGCGGGCATCCTTTTTACTTGGAAATCAAGAACCTAAACAACAAGAATAGTAACGCAAATAATAAAAGAGTCACTGCGATGATGTACTATCAGAGAAAAGAGTCACTGTGATGATGTACTATCAGAGAAAAGAGTCACTGTGATGATGTACTATCAGAGAAAAGAGTCACTGTGATGTTGCAAAATCAGATAAAAGAGTCACTGTGATGATGTACTATCAGAGAAAAGAGTCACAGTGATGATGTACTATCAGAGAAAAGAGTCACAGTGATGATATACTATCAGAGAAAAAAGTCACTGTGATGATGTACTATCAGAGAAAAGTCACTGTGATGATTTACTATCAGAGAAAAGAGTTACTGTGATGATGTACTATCAGAGAAAAGTGTCACTGTGATGATGTACTATCAGAGAGAAGAGTCACTGTGATGATGTACTATCAGAGAAAAGAGTCACTGTGATGATGTACTATCAGAGAAAAGAGTCACTGTGATGATGTACTATCAGAGAAAAGAGTCAATGTGATGATGTACTATCAGAGAAAAGAGTCACTGTGATGATGTACTACCAGAGAAAAGAGTCACTGTGATGATGTACTATCAGAGAAAAGAGTCACTGTGAGGATGTACTACCAGAGAAAAGAGTCACTGTGATGATGTACTATCAGAGAAAAGATTGGTAAACACACAACTTAAAAACCATAAATAAGAACACCAGTTATTGCATGAGTACCTTCCTAAATGTTCCAATGTATAAACGGTGGAACTGTTTTATAATTTAAGGGTAATGATGCAGTAAATTTATGAGTTGTTTGGTAGTTTTGTTCGTAAATTAAATGTTAATCCTTCTTCAAATAGTGATATAACGATTTCAATTACATGTTTCGATCTAAAATTATTTGTTTTAACAATTTCATGGATGCGGGAAAGTGACTCTGTATACAGTCACTTTCAGTGAAAGTGACGACAGGCAAAAACAATGCTAATGACTAACTAATAACAGTTGATTGTTCTTTATGCAGTTGTACTGGAAGGAAAAACAGCTTGAGTTGACATAAAAGTTTGTTGATTATTGTAAAAACTTAGAGGAAAAGGACAATAATTACAGTTTGGAGAAGTGAACGAAATTATTTTCTCCTCAGATGAAGATAATTTTATTCTTGAACTAATACACTCTTCTTCACGACTGAACAAGAAGTATACGTTCACTAAACAGATGGGGAATTAATAAATTAATTTCATGGAAAGGTTTGAAAAAACATTGTGACTACGATATAGAAAATAAACAGAATAACCACTAAAATGTTGAAGTTTCAAATTGTTTCTTATAAGATAGATATTTAATAACCTAGCATTTAGCTATATTGCCTTTCGGTGTTAGGTTGATGTTATTTACTGTAAAACTTATCCATGATGAACTACTACTAGGTCACTATATGTAGTGACTTCTATATGTAGTGACAAGAGATGCAAAGAAATCTGGTGGATAAAATGATAGACTAGCTACACAAGATATATGTTTATTTTTAATAAATAAATATTATGCAGGGAACTTCATTTCTGTAGGTATACATTGAGCTCTGCAGTGATTTGAGTCGTCGTCTTTCAA
Organism: Caprella mutica; assembly: GCA_947561585.1. Classification (NCBI taxonomy): domain Eukaryota; kingdom Metazoa; phylum Arthropoda; class Malacostraca; order Amphipoda; family Caprellidae; genus Caprella; species Caprella mutica. The sequence continues at coordinate 624,431 of CANNZV010000025.1, forward strand.
TCTGCTCTAACAATTTGATTTAGAGTCCGATTTTCTTTCTCAGACCACTTCAATTTTTGGCTAGACCTGTGCTTTGCTAAGGACGTTTTTCCTTGGAAGGAAGTCATTACTTTTGAGACAGTTCCTCTTGGAACACCGAACATTTAGGCTGTTTCTGTTGCACTAGCGCCTTCAATATGAGCACCAAGAATTATTTTAAAATCCAAGATATATGCCCTTTTTGAAGTGATAACTATTTTTTAAATAAATTTGAAATATGTATAACTTCTGATGATAGAACATGGAATTTAATTAATATTTACTTTATGCGCTTCAACTGTAAATAGTGTAATAGATTAAAGTGTTCAAGATACACAAGGTTCTGTTTAATAATTCTCATCTTTGATCTTCCTTTCAATACGACTGAGTTGCTTAATTTGAGCGTCAGCAAATTATGAGGATATTCCTCTCATTCTCACACGGTTAGTTACGTCTAATTAGGAATTAGTATCATTTAAAACTTTAAAACTTGCTTTAAAATCTCGCTATGTGTCTCGTTCTAAAGTCTCAATTTGATGTCTCAATCTAAAATTCACTCTTCAATTTCACTCTAAACTTTCACTGAACTGAGAACCGTTTGAAATGTTTTCACCCTTTGGTTAGTCATTTACCGGCACTTAGTCCACATCATGTGTATTTGCAAGCTACTCAGTTGACTTTTCAGGAGACTCAGATTTTAGTGAGTCACCTTCTCTATTTTGAAGCTTCATGAAGCATCATGTCTTTCTGTTTTAGTTCTAAAGGCTAAAAGCTTCTCTATTTTGAGGCTTCATGAAGCATCATGTCACTCTCTTTCAGTTCTGAAAGGTAAAAGCTTCTCTATTTTGAAGCTTCATGAAGCATCATGTCACTCTCTTTCAGTTCTGAAAGGTAAAAGCTTCTCTATTTTGAAGCTTCATGAAGCATCATGTCACTCTCTTTCAGTTCTGAAAGCTAAAAGCTTCTCTATTTTGAAGCTTCATGAAGCAGCATGTCACTCTGTTTTAGTTCTAAAAGCTAAAAGCTTCTCTATTTGAAGCTTCATGAAGCATCATGTCTCTCTGTTTTAGTTCTGAAAGCTAAAAGCTCCTCTATTTTAAAGCTTCATGAAGCATCATGTCACTCTGTTTTAGTTCTGAAAGCTAAAAGCTTCTCCACGCCTCTCAACTATATTTGAGTGCTAAAAATGTTCCTTTTTAGAAAACTGTAGAGAGTGATAGCATTTTTAAGTTGCTTAGTTACCAGGATTTGATTTATCTTTTTTTTCAGTTATACTGATAGTGTTTTAGCTTTATTTTACCTATTTATTGTGTGAGAGATAATTCTCCATGTTTTTTTTACACACCAATTATATCTCGCATTAGAAATATACAACACCACACTCGTAAACAGCCGTAGAAGAAATAATACCTTGAGATCTACAGGCTTGCTGTCAAACGGATAAATTCTCTCGATATAATTCAGTTTATCGGACACTGTGAAAGTTACGCTGGAATATACTGCAGAAGTGGCATTGTACTCTGGATTTGGGTATCTATTTATTCTATATTCTTCTTGTGTTAATGAACATTATTGGCAGTGAAGAGAATTGTTTAATTAATTTTTTTGTAAAATTACAATACAGTAGAGTATCTCAATTATGGACAACTGAGCAGTCCATAATTGTATATTCCTTAATTAAATAATGTGCTCGGCGAATAAAGAAGGTAAACAAAGTAATAGGTAGATACAACATTATTCTGTAATCTATATTCTTTGACATAATATTGATGAATTTCTCTTTCCTTGTTGTAATCAACATTTTCAGTAAAGGAGGCTATAATAATAGTGTTAATTTTTTGTAAAATATGATATTAATCATACAACAAAAAGTAGCAATTTTTTAATAGATTTAATTTAATTCATAAATTTGATTTTCCATAAAAAAAATTTATGGTTATTTGACTCCTGGTAATTTGACCCCTTGGTAATTTAACTCCTGGTAATTTGGCGTCTGGTGATTTGACCCCCGGTAATTAGACCCCTGGTAATTTGATCCCCGGTAATTTGACCCTCGTAAATTTGAATCCCTTCCCTAATAATTGCTCAGATGGGGATCATCTTGACGTGGTGGAACGGCTTACGTAGTCCATAGAAGCAAGGATCTATACCAGATTAGATCCTATCATGCTGTGAAGGCACTTGTTGAGGAATCAGACCAAGAATCCCTGGCTGGTTTGATTGGGGGCGGAGGCTCTGATATTGGAATCCTCGAAACTAGCAGGCTTGTTGGATGACCTCTCCGGATGGTCTCCGACTGAATCGCCGGAATTAGAGGAGGAAGATGGATGGGATCGAGTGTAACCATGATGCCACCCTACCTATTAAATGAAGTTGACAAGGTATGAACCCGCCTTGTCGATACGGCGACTTTGCGCGAACCGGTGACTGATGTTTGAGCCAAAGAAGGTGTTTGTGATCGACCTTCGGGTGCCTTAAAATGGCAATATAACGCTTTGTCCCGATAGTAGTTAAAAGCCGAACCGTGGCCCTGAAGTAGCGTCCATGGTGCACGGGGCAACCTTCCACATGGTTAGCCCTGGGAGGTGCAAGGTTCGCAGCAGGAGGTAGACATACTAAGCTCGGAAAGAACCGAAGTGGCCTGAGAACCACTTTAGGGATGGAAGAGTGGAGGAGCTGTTGAGACCTGTCAGGGTGCCTGTGGGAACCGTCTCTCCTTTAAAGAGACCATTTGCCTGGCCGTTGTTGCCTCAACTGTTTTCAGAACGTTGATCGGGTCCTGAATTCTTTCCTATGTTATATGGCTTCCCGGGTATTTTCTCAGTACTAACACACACGGATGATGCGGAAAGTAACTTGTTACCTCATGCTACTCCGGTTCCCCGGCCTAAGGGCAACGCCGATCCTTCGGGATCTGGAACACCTCAGTGCCGGAAGATCGACGCGGCGAACGCTGCCGAGATCGCCCAACTAGGAAAAGAAGTTTCGGCTTCAGACCCTGGGTCTCGACCTCAGACCTCTGATGGTCAGAATCCTGCAAAGGATCCAGGCCTGAAGAATCGTCTGAGAAAGCAGAGGTCTCGTGCCAGGAAGAAATTTGAACGTTTAACGATTCAAACGACTACTGGACCGAGTACTTCGGCTAAGGAACCCAAGGTGTCGGAACCTATCGAACCTTCCAGTAGGATGCGATGTTTAGGTTCTACACCTTGTTCTTCCCAAAAGCCACCTCAGAATGTTCGGAAAATCAAAGGCCTAACGTTTTCTGAGGCGGCTAAGAGTACCCTTTCATTATAAGTAGGACCCACCTCCAGTGATGATCCGCTTACTCTGGAAGAGTTTGTGCTCGTGAAAAGTACTCTCAACAAATGAGTCCTTAATCGAGCTCGCAGTAAAGCTGAGTGGCCCGTCCAGGTAGAGAGCTGTCCTCACCATAATGGCCGAGTACGGGTAATCTGCTCGGACGAACGCCCACTTATGGGTGGAGGAGGCAAAGAAGCTGGTTCCGAGACTCGGATTGCCTAAGGGTTACTGGGTTATGGGGCCGGGCGACTTGTCTCCTACTAAGAGATGTACCGCATGGGTTCTGTTGGATGTAGCCGAGAGCAGGAAGGATCTCCTTCAGCTCTTGGAGGCGTACAACACAAACCTACGTGTGGCAGGTCTGCATCTCTCCACTGAGACGCCACCAAATGGCCAGGGCCATATGCGTGTGCGTTACTGCGTCTTTGACGTTGAGGAGGATACTTTTCAACGGCTGAAGGTTCTGCAGATGTGACCATTCTGTGGCAGGGGCAGATATGAATTCAGACACCGAATGCCAGTAGCTCCGCCCCCAGCACTGAAAGCCCCGGCCAACAGTGATATAGGAGCTGCTTCTGGTATGGTGGTTTCCACTTCACTTGCAGACCCGTCTGTAGGTGCTGGGAAGTCTTCCACCATTGGGGACCTGGATGACTCTCACACTGCCAACCCGTCAGGTTTCGTACCATCAGCAGTCGTGGGTGAGAAACCGGACACTAATCTGGTCTCTGGATCCTAGATCTAGGACTAGACCCTTTCCTTTATCATGGTTGGTGTTCATGGATGGCAGCTGAACATGCATCAATGATACAGTGCCTCTGTTGAACTGCAGAGGAAGCTGGAACACGATGCAGCGTTCATGGATCTTATTCAGGAGCCATACACTTTTGATGGCTTAGCCACTATCTACCCTTCGGGGTCCATGGTTTTCCAGGCACCTGCGGGTGATAACTTGCGTAACAGAGCAGTTATACTAGCGTCTTCATCCTTGAATGTGTGGTCTGTTCCTGGTTACACCAACAATGATATGGTCACTGTTGCTATGAAAGGCAGTATTGGCACCGACTGGTACTCCTCTGTGTACATGCCAGGTAATTCGGATGACCACCCACCTCCCATGCAGGTTAGGAGTCTGTCCAAGGAAACTGACTAATGTGTCCCCAGCTAACCATATCCTCTCTGTCCCACGTAGGACAGAGGGGGACATCCCTCGCTAGCGAGGGACAGAGAAGGACGGGGGATTTCAGACGTCTGCAGACGTCTGAAATCCCACGTCTTTCCAACGTCTGAAATCCCACGTCTTTCCAACGTCTGAAATCCCACTCACGTCCCACGTCTTACACAAGCGGGATGTCCCTCGTCTGTCCCACGTCTTAAATCCCACTCACATCCCACGTCTTTCCCACGCGGGATGTCCCTCTCTGTCCCACGCGGGATGTCCCTCTCTGTCCCACGCGGGATGTCCCTCTCTGTCCCACGTCTGTCCCACGTAGGATGTCCCTCTCTGTTCCACGCAGGATGTCCCTCTCTGTCCCACGCGGGATGTCCCTCTCTTTCCCACGTCTGTCCCACGTGGGATATCCCTCTCTGTCCCACGCGGGATGTCCCTCTCTGTCCCACGCGGGATATCCCTCTCTGTCCCACGTCTGTCCCGCGTGGGATGTCCCTCTCTGTCCCACGCGGGATGTCCCTCTCTGTCACACGTCTGTCCCACGCGGGATGTCCCTCTCTGTCCCTCGTCTGTTTTATGCGGGAAAAAGTACGAGGGATGTCCCTCTCTGTCCCACGTCTGTCCCACGCGGGATGTCCCTCTCTGTCACACGTCTGTCCCACGTAAGTTGTCCCTCTCTGTCCCAAGCGGGATATCCCTCTCTGTCCCACGTCTGTCCCACGCGGGATGTCCCTCTCTGTCCCACGCAGGATGTCCCTCTCTGTCCCACGTCTGTCCCACGTGGGATGTCCCTCTCTGTCCCACGCGGGATATCCCTCTCTGTCCCACGTCTGTCCCACGCGGGATGTCCCTCTCTGTCCCTCGTCTGTTTTACGCGGGAAAAAGTTATACCAAAAAGGTATATCTATCTCAAGCTTTATTTACGTATCATAACTAGGTAGGTATTCATAAACAGATGTAGGTATCTACTATCTAGGCAGGCATTGATGAATAATACTAGGTAGTAGGTAAGTAGGTACGGATTGATGAACACTACCTAGTAGGTTTACTAGGTAGGTAGGTATTGGTACTGGTAGGTATCTAGGTAGGTATTGTCAAACAGTTATAGGTAACTAGATAAGCATTGATAAACACTAGTAGATAACTAGGTAGGCATTGACAAATAGTTGTAGGTAACTAGGTAGGTATTGATGAATACTAGTAGGTAACTAGGACCTAGATTGGTTTTTATATACAGTTGTAGGCCACTAGGTAGGCAATGTTAAACACAAGAAGGTAACTAATTAGGTATTGATAAGCAGATGTAGGCAACTAGGTAGGCATTGATAAACACCAGTAGGTAACTAGGTAGGTATTGACGAACAGTAATGTAGGTAACTAAGTAGGTACTGATAAATACTACGTAATAGGCAAGTAGTGATAACCACCAGTAGGTACAGATTGGTGGTTATCACTTGTAGGTTACTAGGTAGTTATAAATAAACTCTAGTAAGTAACAAGATAGGTATAAGGTAGTGATACCACCAGAAGGTAACTATATATAGGTAATACTAATTAATAGTTATAGGTAATTAGGTAGTTAATAACATTAATTAACATTATCAATACAAATATTAATAAATAACTTTATACACATTTTTATCATTTACATTAAAAAATAAAAGATACCAAAACGTAGAATAATAAATTATATTTATTTTGAATAATTTTAAGAAGCACGCAAGTTATCAAGTTGCATAAAGATCATTTCAATACTACTTCTACCATGTCCAGGATGGCTGAGTGGTTGCGACGCAAGCTTCAATAGTACATCACACTAGAGTCCTGAGTTCGATTCCCGAGATGACCACTACAATTCTTTCTCCATTTCTTCCCATTTAATTTGTATATAACAATATGTAATATTAAAATAAATGATATACAGCTAAATGTACATATACACTATATGCAATAGGGTTAGAAATTGCAATAATGATTAGTATGATCTTTTTTATTTCTTATACATATTTATATACCCCAATTAACCGAAGTAGTTTGAGCCAAAAGATAGATATGTCCCCCTTGCAGAGGGGGACATCCACACTCTGTCCCACGTCTTGCAGAGGGGGACATCCGCACTCTGTCCAACGTCTTGCATAGGGGGACATCCGCACTCTGTCCCACGTCTTGAATACTCACTCTGTCCCACGTGGGTCCCACGTCTTATTTCCCTCTTCCCTCTATAGCGAGGGACATCCGCTCTCTGTCCCACGTGGGTCTCACGTCTTGAATCCCTCTATAGCGAGGGACATCCACACTCTGTCCCACGTGGGTCCCACGTCTTGAAAACGGAGTGGGGTAAGACGTGGGACAGGTGGATGTCCCCCTCTGTCAGAAGGGGACAAGACGTGGGATCAGACGTCTTGCAGAGGGGGACCCCTGTGCAAATGAAAAGGGTTAGACGTCTACAAGACGTCTCATGTCCCCCGCCCCACGTCTTGCCCCACGTCTTAAATCCCTCTATAGCGAGGTGTATCAGACGTCTTAAGACGTGGGACAAACAGCTTTTGGTTAGCTGGGTCAGGAATTTATGCACTGGCTTACGCTGATGATGTACTCCTGCTATGAATCTGAATAGACTCCTTTACTATTAGTGAACGTGTTCAGGAAGGTTTGATGAGTGTTGAGGATTGGACCAGAGAATCTGGACTATCTTTGTGAAGCAATAAAAACTTTTGCAACTATGTTTATATGAAAACACAAATGGAAGTATCGCCCCCTAAGACTTATGGAACAAGAAATTCGGCTTGTGGACAGAGTAACTTATCTCGGAGTGACTCTGGACTCAAAGCTGAGCTGGATCTCCCATATAGTTGACAAGTCTGCTAAAGCCAATAGATACCTCCTACTGTGTAGGCGAGCAGTTAGACAGAATTTGGGGGCTTTCTCCGAAGGTCATGATGTGGATTTTCATCACCATGATTCGACCAATGATTAGCTACGCTGTTATGGTTTGGGCGGCGGGGCTGGAGACTCAGACATGCGACCTGAAGCTGTCCTCACTGCAGCGGAAGGCTTGTATTGCTGTTTTAGCGGCCTATCCTGGAACGGCCACAGCTGCATTAGAGATGCTCCTCGGCCTGCCACCTATAACTACTTTTCTCAAAGGGACAGCTGTGTTAGGTGCTTACCGATTGAAGCTGGCGGGTTTGTGGAGGGGTGGTTACATCAAAGACACTTTGGCTCACTAGAGCCATGTGAATTGGTGTGACAGGAACTCCAAGGACCTACCTGTTCTAGCCTTCTTGGGAGACCTATGCAGCACTCAGTTAAATCTATAAGTGAGATTTAAGACGATTACTGTGGTAACCCCGACCACACAGGTGAAGATTCGATTGTGGCCTGTTTCTTGAATCTGGCAGAACAGGTGCAGGAGTCTACTTCCCTGGTAGGAATGATACTGACTTAGTTGAATATCTAGCTTATCACTCCTCTGTTTTCCAGGCAAAGATATTGGCGATCACTCTGGCAGCAGAGAGACTGACCAGCATCATCTCCGGAGAATCTGTTGTGGAGAGAGTTTTTAAATACGCAGATAACCAAGCGGCAATCAAAACCGTGGTTAGTTTGAGGACCAGCAGCTAAACGGTAAACCGATGTGTAAACGCCCAGAGCTCTCTAGGGCATCTGGTTTACGTCACTCTTCAGTGAGTAAGGCTCACGTTGGTACCATTGGTAACGAAACCGCAGATTTCCTAGAGAAGGAAGCAGCTGAGACCTCATGTGAAGGACCAGAACCCTTTCTTCCAGTGCCATATAGTGCATGTAAACTTTCAGTTTACCGCTGGATTGCGGATAACTCCAGAAGAGAAGATGGGCCAACCTATCTTCTTGTAGACAGACCAAAGAGCTATTCGAGCAGCCTCTGGATAGGAGAGGCTGTCTCAGACTCTTGTCATCGACCCGAAGGAATTTTCGTATTACCCTGCAAATTTTAACAGGGCACGGTAACTTTGGATCCCATAACAGGATTACTGAAAAATGGACCAATGACACTTGCCGACGATGTGGTCTTTGCCCAGAGACTCGCATTGTTGAAGAATGTCCTTCTTATCACAGGACTAGGGACTCTACTCTTGATGGATTTCTAACGAACCTCAACAGAATTGCCAATCTCAGCTTCACGCATCTTTCTACCTTTCTTGGAAGAATTGGGAGGCTAGAGGATTCCAACGACTAGTCTCTAGATAGGTTCAATGGGGATTCAGTAGAAATGGGCCCACCTGCGGCCTGAGTGCTACCCGCCTTCACAACGGCGAGCGGGGTTAGTCTTATTAATAATAATAATTTGAACCTCTGGTAATTTGACTCTCGGGTAATTTGACCCCCGTTAATTTGATCCCTAATAATTTCAACCTCTGGTAATTTATCCCCGCGAAATTTGACCCGGCGCAGTTTGACCCCACTGAAAATGTCCTCCCCCCCCCTGGAGTTATGATGCCCGGTAATTTGAACCTCTAGTTATTTGAAACTCTGGTAATTAATAACTTAACCCCTGGTAATTTGACCTCTGGTAATCTGACCCCCTGGAAATTGGATCTCCTGGAAATTTGACCCACTGGAAATTAGACCATCGGTAAACTGGGGATACCCGAATATCCCCACCCTCCTCCGTTATTTGATTCTTGGACGATGCACCTACTTATTTATTATGTCATTATTGTGTTACTATAGCACACGATTTTAGAATAAATTCATTAGTTTATCGCTTCCAAAATATTTTCCACTGCACTCTTCCAATTTGACTCTGATAGACAACAACTTCAGCCGCTTTTACATCATAAATATTTTGAGAGCGATAAACTAATCAATTTATCTCAAAGCGTGTAGCATAGTTACATAATATTGACATAGTATTTAAATAAGTGCATTATCCAAGAACCCGGGGTCAAATTTCCAGGGGACAAATTTCCCGGGAGTCAAATTTCAAGGGGGGTCATTTTTCCAGGAGGTCAAATTTCCTGGCGGTCAAATTACAGGTCAGGGAGTATGCTTTGTGATCTACTTCCATTATTGTTCTTGTTTGTTAATATTTATTATTGACAGTTTCTGATCATTTTATTTTTCACTATTATTTTCATAATGTAATGTTAAGTACCAAGTCGAACTGTTTCACATTTCCAATCAAGTAAGAAATTTTTGTATAAAAATCATAATTTCGAATTTTATATAGATTTTGTATAAAGAATGTTAAACTGTTCGCTAATTCGGAACGTACCTGATCTGTCTCATTATAAATTGCCGATAGATATGTATACCGCAGAATTCCTAATTAGTTTTATCTTCTGAATATACGATTCAATATTGGTGTCTTATGACTGTATAATATTGACTGAAGATATGTTTAAACTGATTTGTTTGTCATTATTTCAATTCTTAAACACCGGTAACACCGCTCAAACTTTGTTGGAGCGTTCCTTGAACGGTAAAGAGAATGGACCGAATGTAGACCGAGCACAAAAGGGAAAAAATCGAAAACATGGGTGTTGCGACTGATGCCATTGCCGTGCACCGCTGGTACTGTCGTTGCTATATCGTTTCTACCGGTGACGCGAGCAGTGATAGAGTGGCGTTCTACACATGTGGGCGTTGGCTCAGCGGTGGTATGAAGTTGGTTTAGTGGCATGCCGATTTTGACTAAGGAGCTCAATAGATCACTTTGATAGAAGTTCTGATAGGAGTCGATAGTTCAAGTTTATCATTTGACGACCAGTCACATCGCAAGAACTTTGATGGAGCGTTCTTGCATGGAGCGGTGAGAAAAATTCACCAAAAATTGGCCCCTTGCTCAGGCAACGCCGCAGACGCCTGAACACTTTGGTCACTCCTAACGCTTCGATAGTATTAAGCTGCACAATATATTTTGAGCAATGAGGAGATGGAAATTTTCGCTCCTGCAATATCTACCACAGCTCCTACAAAATCAAGCCAAAATTCAGTGGACGTTTGGATCCGCTAGGCTAGCACAGAAATCTTGAGCGATAAGATAGCTTTTCAACAACCTTGCCCGGGCACTGATTAAAGTTTACAAACATTCACACAATTTGGTGAGGCGCTTGTAAGCGGTTCACGCACGAACACAGGATTGCTGGAACGTTGAAATAAAGATCTATTGCGGTGATGAACTTTGATTTTTGAGGTTAATATGGATGTCTTACAATTCCATACCGTTAAAACAACGCTCGCTGCCTGTCGCTAACGCTAAGCCAACACAATATCGACGCCGGCTTGATCTGTGCAGCGCTATGGCCTGCTGCTCACCGCTCGTAATATGTTGTGAAGCTCAACAATTCGGAACGGTAAGAGGGACCATAAGCGGTGGTTAAGCGTTTCTGGTGTTGTCTTAACGGGACCAACTTCTGTTGGTGAATATTTTTTTCCACAGCTCAATGAACAGCCCAACAAAGTTCGAGAGGTGTGACCGGGGCATTGAAGAGAATGGTGACGTTGGAGCAATCGGGCACGAACAGTATGCAGAAAAATGGTGTTAACATAGGTCATAATTATTGTCAAATCAGAAATTTCTAAAGGTCACATTGCATCATGACTTATGTTAAGGTAGTTAGACGCAAACGCACAACTACTCAAATTTATGCATCTGCATGTTCATTGAATCATTTCCGAATAACCTTGGAAATTTCCTCTCAAAGAATCCCAGTGACGGTCCAAAGAACTCTACAGCGTCCAGTTGAGAGGCAGTAAACCTCTTGCAACCGAAAGTAGCGCACTGAGTCCGTAGAGTTACGAATTGCTGCATTCACTCGTAATGGAGGTCAGGAGATGATGAGAATGAAATAGAATGTGTGGCTCTGTGCCAAATCACTGAGACAAAATTTGAAAAGTAGTTCTGGTGATGCTTTATCATTGCCAATGAATAGTAATTTGAAGGATGAAAATGCCTTAGTCAGCTCTTCCAATGCAACTCATTTGTTGTAGAAACTAACACTGAACTCCACCTATTTTATGTATCTGTAGATTTTATTTATTACACTATTTAATGTATAAGATTGTATGATAGAGGACTTGATACAAAAGAAATATCAGTGGTATAGTTAGGCTAGAAATAGAATTTGTATTTTAGTGATACTTAATCTGGTTTTATTAATTAGATATTAGGAATATGAACCGTTGCAGAATTCTCTCTCCGAAATATTACCGGATAGAAAATTTCAAAAACATTGTTGGTTTGTGTTTCTACCAAAAGTACATTAATTGTGTAGATAAATTTCTTCTGCCATTGGATCTATTTCAATAGTAATAAACTTAAGACTTTTTTGGCCGAGTTCTTCCCTTCTCGTCTGTTTCGACTGTGACCGAAACTTTCTGAAACTCGTAATTTCGAAAAAAATCAGAGAATGACATTTAGCTGTTAACTAATTGTATTTCGTATCGAATATTACATTTATTCTTTTGAGTATATCATTTTCGGTTAGTTTAGAGTTCATATCATTTTGTCATTTAATTTCAATTGATAACTAGCTAATATTTACAGTTTATTTGATTCTCTAACTACTATATATGTGTAATCATATCACCATTTAATTCTGGTAACTTTGAGGTAAATTTCTAAAGTTGCTTGATTTGCTCTGGTAAAATTCTCCTCATGTCTAACTTTGTGTAATATTTAACCTGACTTATGCAGAAATTCTCCAACAAACTTTTTTATTACTTAACTCATCACATCCGAGAATTTCCGCTCCAGCAGTTTTATTGGTAGTTATTGTCCTATTGATTATTTATTTAACTGTTGACTGTGTTGCAATATTGCCAATAATATAAATATCATTTTATTTGTTCATTGATTAACCATTTTAAGAATTTCGATGATGACATTTTAAGCTCTGTAAAAGATGCTGATTGTTGTATTAACCCTAATTCATAAAAGTGATCATATTCAGTCACTTGAACTGAGTATGAAAACCAGGTTTCAGACCTATAAGGGGTTAATATTTGGTCATTGGTTCTTTCTAAACATCAAATTCGTTCTCAAGGTTTGATGCAGTGGCTTCGACCAGAAATATTGCAGAATTTGAACGGTAATATCGAAAAAAAAATCTTATCCATTGAGAAAATTATTGTGTGGCTCAATCTTCTTTGCCCCACCTTAACTTTTTTTCTGTTTTATAGATTTCGACTGAATTTAGGAATTGGGTTATACAGTATCATATTAATGATGCTTTTGTTATTTGCAATATTGCATATCCAATTAAAATATAATCTGCTTATAATTACACAGGAATGATATCTATCGAAACATAACCAATTAATATTCTTTTGATATCAACTCATGTGACTGATTATCTAATTTCTACAAACAGCTCCATTGAATTAATTAATTGCTTCTGATGACTTACAAATTCCAGTGTATTCATTACATTGGTTTTGATGTCTGATGCCAATTTAGCGTCAATATGTTCGTCATTTGAAAGCTTTTGTCATCTCTCCTCTCCGGTGAAATTAACGATTTCTTTGATGCTGCAGAATGCAAATGAGAGACTAAAACAACTAGTACACTGGTAGCTAGTGACTAGTGTACCTATCACAACTAGTACACTGGTACCTAGTGACTAGTGTACCTATCACAACTAGTACACTGGGACCTAGAGATTAGTGTACCTATCACAACTAGTACACTGGTACCTAGTGACTAGTGTACCTATAACAACTACTACACTGGTACCTAGTGATACCAACACAAAATCTAGTGATACCACCACAACAAACAACCGACCACTGACTAAACACGGCACTCGCAGCAAGCAGCTTGATTCTCATCTAGTCCCTTTCCCCAAAGATGAATAAGAATTTACGAAGAATAATTCATCAATTTAAAATATAAGCATAAAATCAATAATGTGATTCAATATCAAACACCAAATTAAATTGATTGCCATAATCAAATATCAATTCCAGCAAACTACAAATATTATAATTTATTCTGGAAAATATTTAATTTCTCTATCATGTACATTCTATATGAAATATTCCGTTTGATTCAAATGTATTCAAACATTGATGAGTTTTCTAGCGGAAATTATTAGTTGAGTTCAACGTCTCCTTCATTTCACTGAAGTAAAAAATAGTGACACTTTGAAGAAAATCTGGAAAAAATCGGCATAATCGGCAGAGTTAAACAGGAGCAGGATCAAAGAGAAGCTGACAAATTATATGAAAAAGAGCTTAGGGAGGTAGAGGCAAAAAAGGCCGAAAATGAAGCACGAAAAATAGAGGCAGAGCTAGAACTGACACGACTTAGGATTGCCAACCCCAATGTTCAGATGGTACAGGTTGGGATTGGATCAAATCAAGGTGCAACGAGTCAAATTAAACTGGCTCAATACCAAGATGGCAGTGACATTTCTGTGTACCTGAACACATTCGAAAGAGTGAGGCATTCTAACAACTGGTCGGAAAGAACTGCAGTGTCTGCCCTGTTCAATGGATTTGCTGGAACTAGTGTGAGTCTCTACTTAGATAAAGTTCCTAATGACATTAGTTACGACCAATTGAAAGACCAGCTTATCAAGTGCTTTGGACCATCTATTTATAATTACTTTTATAAATTTAGAAATGCCAAGCAGGAAGGTGAATCTTTTCGACAATTCGTAATGAACATTCAGGATTACTTTAATAATATTGTTAAGATTGCTGATATAGAAGATAGAGACGATTTGATTAACTTGATCGTAAAAGATCAAATATTAAGGTCAGTTGATCGTAATTTATGTGAACATTTAAAAGAAAAGAATATATTTCGAAGTAGCTTAGATGAGGTCATAGATTTAGGAGACAACTTTCAATCTGTTCATGGTAGACCTGAAAAATCTAAATTTAAATATAGGTCAGACAATTTTGCTAAGAAAACTAGTTACGATAATGACAATCTAACTAATAATGCTAATTCTGGACGACCTAACGTGAATATAGAGAAAAGGACTAACTATGTGTGTTTCAGATGTAATGAAAGTGGTCATGTGGCTAAGTATTGCAAGAAAAATTTTGCTAATTATGTGAATGCAGGTAGAAAATTCCCTAAAAATACTAAACTGAATTCTAAACCTAGTATTGATGTTAGTGTGGCAATGAAGAGTAGTTGTGAGTATAGTAAAAGGTTACCAGTTGTGTTTGGGACAGTGAATGGTAAAAAGATTAAAGTTTTAAGAGACACTGGTTGTACGGCAGTGATTGTGAAGAAGTCTCTTGTTCCTAAGGAAAATTTAATAAATTCTTCATCTGTTTTAAATTTTGCTGATATGCGTTCGGTCAAAGCCCCTAAGGCTATTATTGATTTGAAATTTCCTTTATTTAATGGTAAAACAGAGGCAGTATGTTTGGATGATTTACCCTTTGATGTTCTTCTCGGTAATATAGAAAATACTTCTTGTGCTTGTAAAATTACTGAAGAGTGTACTTTCAATGATTATAACTCAGTTTGTGCTGTTGAAACTAGAAGTTGTAAAATTAAGTATACAAAACCACTTAAAGAAACTAAAATCAGTAATTTACTATTTCAATTCGACATAGAGTCCATAAATAAAAGAGAACTAATTGCTTTACAGGAGAACGATCAAACATTAGAATCCTGTTATAAAAAATTAAAATCTCTTGATAATAGTTTTCCTAAATTTGCCAAGCACAATGGTATTTTGGTTAGACTTTGTAATAGAAGTAAGTCGTCCAAAGATATTGTTCAGCAGGTTGTTCTACCACTTGAATTGCGTGATAAATTTATTAAATTAGGTCATGATGCCCTATTGGCAGGTCATCTAGGTATTCGTAAAACTAAAGACAGAATACTCTCTCATTATTTTTGGCCAGGTTGTCATGATGATATAGTTAGATATTGTAGGTCATGTAGCTTGTGTCAGAGATATGCAATTTCTAAACCTCCTAGAGTACCTCTCGTTAATATTCCGGTAGTTAACACGCCCTTTTCTAAAGTCGCTGTTGACATAATTGGTCCATTACCGAAATCTGATAAAGGAAATAGGTTTGTTCTTGTCTCTATAGATTTAGCAACTAAATATCCTGATGCTGTTCCCTTAAAGAAAATTGATAGCGATACCGTCGCAGAAGCGTTGTTAGAAATTTATTCTAGAGTAGGGTTTCCATCAGAGATATTACATGACCAAGGTGTTCAATTCATGTCTTATGTAATGAGTAAGTTTAATAATTTATTGCAGATAAAAAGTATTAAAACTAGTCCTTATAATCCTAAATGTAATGGGACGTGTGAAGGTTTTAATAAGTGCTTGAAACAAATGCTGCGTAAAATTTCAGATGAACAACCTGAATTTTGGGATAGGTATATCCAACCTTTACTATTTGCCTATAGAGAAGTACCGCAAGTCTCTACTGGTTTTTCCCCTTTTGAACTATTATTTGGTCATAATGTTAGAGGTCCACTTTTCTTGATTAAAGAGAATTTCCTTAAATTAGATGAAGATTCAATGCCTGTTACTAGTTACGTATTAGAAATGAGAGACAAAATTAGAGAATTTATGGCTATGTCTAATGAAAATGAATCTAACAGTAAATCTAAGGAAAAAACTTATTATGATAGAGGTTGTCGTAAACGTAAACTTGCTGTAGGTGATCAGGTTCTTTTGTTATTACCGACTTCCACTAGTAAATTGTTAGCAGAATGGAAAGGACCATTTGAAGTCGTTAGGAAATTAAATTCAGTTGATTATCTTGTGCGTGTGAATGACAGAGAGAGGACGTTCCATATTAATATGTTGAAGAAATTTAATCGCGTAATTTGGATAACGGTAATCAAAGTGAAGTGTCTGAAGAAATAGTGTGTTCAACTGTTAAAGATTTTGTTATTTCGCAAGAGTTAAACTGTGACCAGGAAAAAGTACTGAAAGATGTGTTGAAAGAGAATGAAAGTGTTTTTAGTGAGAGACCAGGAAAACTAACTTTCATGAATTATAAAATTTCGGTAGATTCTAACTGTAAACCAATTGCTAGTTTGCCTTATAAGACTCCTTTTCACATGAAAGAAAAAGTTAAGTGTGAAATAGATAAATTACTTGAGTTGGGTGTAATTAAGAAATCTACGAGTGAGTGGGCGAGTCATATTGTGGTTGTGAAAAATTCTGACGATACTATTAGAATGACTGTAGATTACCGTAAATTAAATCCTTATGTTAAACCTGATAATTTCCCTATGCCCACTATTGGTTCTGTTGTGCAAAAATTAGAAAATGCTAAATTCATGACTGAATTAGATTGCACAAAAGCGTTTCATCAAATTCCACTGACTACTGACTCTTGTAAATATACTTCTTTTGTAACTGACTTTGGACAATATGAATATACTACTGTTCCATTTGGTATTAAATTTGCATCGGGTCTTTGTAATAGAATTTTAAAGAACATATTAGAAGGAACTGAGGACTATGTAACTAGTTTTGTAGATGACTTAGTTATTTATAGCAATGATTTTGATTCTCATGTAAAACATATTACTGATGTATTAAATAGACTTAACTTAGCTGGAATAACTTTGAATAGTGGTAAATGTAAATTCGCATTTAATGAAATAAAATTTCTAGGATTTGTTGTAGGTAATGGCGAAGTGAAACCTGATGTTGATAAAGTTAGGGCTATTAAGGAATTTCCGAAACCTGTGACGCGTAGAGATTTAAGATCATTTTTAGGTTTAATAAATTTCTATAGGATGTTTATTCCAAATCTCTCTTCAGAAATTTCAACTTTGACTAATTTGTTGTGCAAAAAATAGACCTAATGTAATACTGTGGGATGATGAATCAACTTCTTGTTTCTGTAGAGTTATTAACTGGTTATCGAAGGATATTAGTTTGGCCATTGCAAAACCTAACTATCCTTTTATTATTCAAACTGATGCGTGCGATAAAGGAATAGGTGGCTGCATTGGACAAATGATAGACTCTAAATTTAGGCCTATTTCTTTTATTAGTAGAACCCTAACTAAAGCCGAGGAAAAAATTATGGTGTTGTCGAAAAAGAGTGTTTAGCCATTAAATGGGCTATAGCAAAATTTCATGATTATGTTTATGGTTCTAAATTTGTTGTAGAAACTGATCATGCACCTTTGCAGTGGCTAAACAATAATAAGGATAAATGTTCTAGATTGATGCGATGGGCTCTTTCATTGCAAACTTATGACTTTCATATAAAATATATTAAGGGTAAGGAAAACTTTCTTGCTGATCTAATGTCTAGATATCCTTTGTAAATCCTTTGTGACCGAAAAAAATTGCTTAGTAGGGGGGTTTTGTAATGAATTAGTTAATGCTATTTATTTTTATAGCAATTGTTTTTCTGTTTTAATCATAATAATTAACCTATGACAATTCGAATCATTGAGACTTGAATTCAGAGCATAACTTTTTAAGCATCAGTACCTAACTAGACCTGATAGGTGATACAGTTTCCAGGTGAAGCCAGCAGTACGTTACAGGAAATACCACAAACCCCCTAAGCTCTCAGTATATTACTACTCTGTATCTCTGTGCCCTGTAGTGTCGGTGTAAATTTAAGACTTAAGACTCCTAATTAGCTATGAAAATTTAGCTAGATTCTTTTTCTAAATAAATTGTGTTGTTAATTCAATTGCTTTTCACTCATTCCCACCTCATAGAGCCCATAAGTCATTACAAGGACACAATAAAAATGAAACTTTGAAGAATGAAAAGAAACAAAATTCGATAAAGAGGAACATTGATGTACTCAGACAGTCACAGTACTCGGGAAATGGATTTTTTGTTGTTTCAAGTACAATAGCACTTTATTACAATATTATCAAACATTAATATTCTGAACATATTATTATCCCTATAGTTTGACACCGTATGCACCTAAATATATAGGTATTTATAATCAAGGTATATTAACTTACAAGGTATGCTACGCTCTGATACGAATTGTAGACTCTTTTGCGCATTAAACAAATACGCACATACGAACACACGGTCATGTGTCCCTGCAATAATAGATATTATAACTTGATTTTAATATACTATATGCAATATTTTAAGTATATTTATTAATATTATACTTAAAATCTACTATTCCTATTCTAACATACATACTTCCTAGTAACATAATTCCTAGTAACACCGGGGAGAGTTTTGGAGGACGTAAAAACCTTGATAGATGGGTTGAGTGCCATCGGGCTTGAAGTTAATAGCGCGAAATGTGAGCTGACCATTCTCGATGATAATGCCCCTGGTGAAACAGAATTGTTGTTCCGGGCAGTGCTTCCAAATGTCAGAGTGGTTCATAAGGACAATTATTGCTCCTTGTTGGGTGCGCCTTTAAGCGACTTGAGTATATCCGAGGAGATTTTAAGGAAGAAAGACGATCTGGATTTCATGGTCTCTCGATTGCGGGTGGTGGATAACCATCAAGCCTTCTTTTTGTTGAGAAATGTTTTCTCCATTCCGAAGCTACAATAATATGTTCTACGGGCTTCTCCAGTTTACAAGCACGTAGTCGAACTTAGCTGCTTTGATGAATCACTTAGATCTGCCGTTGCCAGTGTGACCAATGTAGAGATGTCAGCTGATTCTTGGGTTCAGGTAACTTTACCGGTTGGCCTTAGTGGACTGGGTTGTGGGAGAGTTGGAGATATTGCCTTACCTGCTTTTGTCTCTTCAATGTATTCTGTGAGTGATTTGGTTGAAACTATTCTTTCTAATATTAATGTAGTCGATACCGGAGAGCTTACGGATGCAGTTGGGACATGGAGGCAGGGTTTACAGGCTGGTCTCCCGGTACCAGTACATGAGTCCAGTCAAAAAGAATGGAATACACCACGGGCTCATTCATTAATGGAGAGTCTATTGGCTAGAGCTGATCAGGTGGCAAGGGCACGACTGTTATCTGCATCTCTTAAATTAACTGGAGTGTGGTTGAACGCGATTCCCATACCGTCATTGGGTACACAGCTCGATCCAGAGGTCCTGAGGGTAGCCATTGCTCTCAGAGTTGGTGCCAGAGTTTGTGAACCTCATTCTTGCCGCTGTGGTAGTGGGATGGATGTCAGAGGAGTATATGGCCTGTCTTGTAGGTACAGTTCTGGGCGTCACCCAAGACATGCAGCAATGAATGATGTGGTAAAACGGGCTTCGCAGAGAGCAGGACTCCCTTCAGTACTTGAGCCTCCTGGGCTTGACAGAGGTGATGGTAAACGCCAAGATGGTATTACTGTGTTTCCTTACATGAATGGAAAGAGTCTAATTTGGTATTGCACGTGTGTCGACACATTTGCTGAGACACACCTCAATGATTCCGCAGTTGAGGCCGGATCAGCTGCCGGGGCTGCGGAGAACCGTAAGCGTCAGAAATACTCCGCCCTTGGAGATGCATACATATTTGAGCCAATTGCTATAGAGACCACAGGGCAGGAGCGTACGGTAGTACGACCTCCTTAATCATGAAGTCCATAGGTAGACGCCTTGTTGAGACAACGAATGATCCAAGGGAATCTGCCTGGTTCCAACAGCGAATGGCTCTTGCGATCCAGAGAGGGAATGCCTTCAGCATCCTCTCAGCCACGAAGGAGAGGTTTTAGAGGGTCGGGTCCACCCCTTCAGGGAACTCAACCCGTCACTCGTAGTTCCTGAAGGAATTTCCTCTTCTGTAAAGATTTTATCCTTCTTGTTTTTAATGGAAAAATATTGTCTTTTTAAACAGAAAAAAAAATTCTTATCTATAAGTTTGAATGTAAAATTTAATTATTAATCTAGCTACCTCTACACAACCATTCATTCTAATATCAAAACCAGTCACTAACATTTTTCTAATATTATCTCTTCAAAGAGAATGAAGAAATTGTGAAAAAACATTTCATTTTGCAGTGCTAAAGATTTGTAAACAGAAACAGAATCGAAGAAGATATTATTTTAGTTTCGGTAACACAAATCCCTTCTGTCAGTAGATAAGAAAGTAGTTGTTTATTTAACTGATACAGATAGAAGCCTGTCGAGTTTCAACAATCAACCATTAATGAAGAAATTATTTTTGCGGTACAATACTACAATTACATTTTCTGCTGCAGTTTAGAGACTTCTCTCTCTATCTGGAATGACACTGGCGCCAAAGAGGTCTTCTCTACCAGAAAAAACTTTCGAAAGATTTATTCTTAATCGAGCTAATGCGCATAATAATCCCTAATAATTTATAGATTTTGCCTACATGTATAAGTAATTTAGTCATATTTCGATTTTTTTGTTTGATGTACTCATAATTTTTTTTGTTAAAATGAGATTTATCAAAATTATATATATATTATCGAAGTATATATAAAAATACATTAAAAAATATACTTAAGTACATTCAAGTACTTAAATACTTTTATAAAATATCATGTACTTAATTACATTCAAAGTACTTAATGCCCAGCTCTGTACTACTTCATGGTGCGTTCTCCTCGGCTACAACTTAACCGAGGAGAACTACACGAGGGGAGTGATGCAAACCTCTCCCTCTAACAGCCAGCAATGAACTGAATAATGATCATATTTTAAAGACTCGGAAAAGACTGAGTAATAAATGATATGTTTTAAATACACTGAAGAGGAATTGAAATAATGAGGATCAGAGAAGGTTTGTATCACAGAATACAGAATCAGGGTAGTATCAAAGATATTAGGTATACTACAATAAGATACAGTACTCTCGCAAATTTCTGTTTCAGAAGTGTTTGCACTGCCATCTGGTTTCGAAAGCGTGAAATAGAATAGAAATGATAGGTAGGAAAATAGAGTTATGTTGTGTGAGTGACGTCACAACAGCAACACTTCAAATTATATTTAAGACAATTGAAAACGTAATATTATAAAAACAGTTTATTTTCATCATAAAAACAGTGATGAATCTATACAGTAAACATGTTATTCACACTGCTTAACCTTAATTTTCTATTTATGTGTGATGCCTTGTTCGATTTGTGACAAAAGCTAACAAAGCTTTACTCTTTAGTACTTATTTCTATTATTGATTGTCGCGACAATCAAGTGATTTGTGACGTGACGTAAGCAGCAAGGAAAAAAATATAAAAATAAAAATTAAGGGTTTAGCAGGTTAAGTAATTCATAATATATCTGTTTTTTATCATACCAATTAATAAACATTTTTTACAATTTTACCTTCTTCAATTACCTTAAATATGATTTTATATTGTATGATAGAATAGCAATTTACAGTATAACTAACCTAGTACCATACAAGCAGTAACTGTAGTAGCTATTCGGGCACTTTCCTGCCCTACCGTAATTACCAACAGTGACGCAAATTTTAGCGTGGCATTGAAGACTTCTATGTTACACTACAGGAATTGCGTATATGATACTAACATAACACATAATTGTTCACACTGCACTAATACTTAATTATTCTACAATTCACTAATCGTTTACAATGCACTATCACCTGACTAACGCACTACCACGTTATTATTCCCCACTTCACTAGTCACAGATTCCTAAGAGCTGACTCAGTACACGCACTGTCCCGGTTACTTTCACACTGACGAAATGTGTGAGATTCAGTCGGCACTCCACTTGCTTGCGGTCACGTCACAGTGTTCAACTAAATCAAATATTTAAAGCACATGTTGTTGCTTTAATGACGTCCTTACTCTATTTCAATTTTATTTTCCACTTTCGAAACTATATGGCAGTGCAAACACTTTTGAAACATAAATTATATTATGGTAGACTAAAATAAATTGTTCACTATACGGGGTCATTCTTTTACACATGACTCTACTTTCACTATAGAGGAGTCCTACTGTATGACTGACCACAAAATATTTTTCTATGTTATTTTTAACTATACCAAAAGCAACCATGACACATAATACCAACATGGGCACTAGATGGTTAGATGGACAGAAGATGGCAGACTGAAAAGTAGCCTAGAAAATAGTAGAAATTGATGTGGTTTTCCATTCTCATGGAATGTTACATTGGGAGAAGGTTGGTTGTCATATACCTGATTAATATATAGCGTAATAACATTATATGACTAAAATTTGATTAACCTATCGGGAACATCTTGAGCCAAGATGGTTTCGACA
Organism: Caprella mutica; assembly: GCA_947561585.1. Taxonomy (NCBI): domain Eukaryota; kingdom Metazoa; phylum Arthropoda; class Malacostraca; order Amphipoda; family Caprellidae; genus Caprella; species Caprella mutica. The sequence goes on from CANNZV010000025.1 coordinate 647,035, forward strand.
TAACAGCCCATGCTGTCACCATGTTGGCCTATCTTGCAAAAAAATAAAACACATGTCAATGCAATATGTCAACCTATAACCCACATGGGCGCCACTTACTTTGGTTGCATGGGACAGAGCATTTCTTAGGATGAGGCCTGATTTAATTCAGAGTAATTGTAAATAGTGTGTAGAATTAGAGACAATGTCACCGCCTAATTCCCCAGACTGATATGGACTCGTTAGAAACTTCTTCTGAAAAATAAAGCTTCTAATTAAAAACAAAGAAACTCAATTAGGGCTCCTCTGGGTAGAAAATTAGCGGGGGATGAACGAAACTAAAGATAAAATATGACTAAATGAACGAAACGAAAAGAACATACGGCTAAATGAACGAAACAAAGAGAACACATGGCTAAATGAACGAAACAAAGAGAACACAATAGTTAAATTTAAATAAAAAGTATAAAATAAATAACTGAGCAAAAACTAAAGAATCTTTCTGATATATTTGAAGCAATGCCACAATTAGAGGGTTAATCCAGTAATACCGACCAAGTTCCACATCACCGACTGATTAGAGTTAAATGGGATGGAATAATTTGTGTTGCAGTAAATTTTGAAACTATGCAATCCTATGAACCTCTGGTAAATTAATTAGAAGAATGTTATCTGTGGGGAGAAAATTGGGCAACGATGCGGAATTTTTATGTTTTTGTTTAAACGATATAACATTTTCACAGATTTGTTTCTTTCTGGAGAATCTTCATCTTTAGGTGATGATGAATAATTATAAAACAGGTGGCAATTTTAAAAACGTGACGCTAGACACAACTGAAGAAAAATGGTATTATCCCCCCCCCCCCCACCATTATACTTTTGTGATAATAGAAAGTTATTTTAGAACAGTAATTTTAACAGGGGTTTACTGTCTACTTCGGCGATACCGTTGGCCATATTGCCGACGTGAAAAGTAAATTAAATACAAGTGGCTGGAAGAAGCAGTCGGAAAAGAAGGTGGCTACAGAATAAAGTCCAAATATAAGTATTATCTTAATTAATATGCGAGCACAGAAAATATTTGTGCAATATTTTACAATATAATTATAATCTCTGAATTTATTTTTCCCCACCTATATTTAATTTTCCCCACCTATATTTAATTTTTCACTGCAATGTTCATACTCTACCTCCAATACTGACAAGTCATTTTAAAACATATCTGAAAAGCTTTAACCCGAGTAGAACACTTCAATTCAAAGTTTCGGATACAGTGCTTCAAAAAAGGTTAGAAGGTTATTAGATGAATTAAGTCTACTCCTACCAATGTTCCAATTAAGATTTTTTCTTGGATGTAATAATTTTTTTAAATATAAAAATACAAAGATTGGACACATTATATTAATAGTTAAGCTAACTGTAGAAACAAGTAAAGCTAACTGTAGAAACAAGTAAAGCTAACTGTAGAAACAAGTAAAGCTAACTGTAGAAACAAGTAAAGCTAACTGTAGAAACAAGTAAAGCTAACTGTAGAAACAAGTAAAGCTAACTGTAGAAACAAGTAAAGCTAACTGTAGAAACAAGTAAAGCTAACTGTATAAACAAGTAAAGCTAACTGTATAAACAAGTAAAGCTAACTGTAGAAACAAGTAAAGCTAACTGTAGAAACAAGTAAAGCTAACTGTAGAAACAAGTAAAGCTAACTGTAGAAACAAGTAAAGCTAGCTGTAGAAACAAGTAAAGCTAACTGTAGAAACAAGTAAAGCTAACTGTAGAAACAAGTAAAGCTAACTGCAGAAACAAGTAAAGCTAACTGTAGAAACAAGTAAAGCTAACTGTAGAAACAAGTAAAGCTAACTGTAGAAACAAGTAAAGCTAACTGTAGAAACAAGTAAAGCTAACTGTAGAAACAAGTAAAGTTAACTGTAGAAACAAGTAAAGCTAACTGTAGAAACAAGTAAAGCTAACTGCAGAAACAAGTAAAGCTAACTGTAGAAACAAGTAAAGCTAACTGCAGAAACAAGTAAAGCTAACTGTAGAAACAAGTAAAGCTAACTGCAGAAACAAGTAAAGGTAACTGTAGAAACAAGTCAAGCTAGCTGACGAAACAAGTAAAGGTATCTGTAGAAACACGTAAAGCTAACATAGCTTCAACAAGTGCAGATAGCTTTAACAAAGGCAGATAGCTTTAACAAGTGCCGATAGCTTTAACAAAGGCAGATAGCTTTAACAAGTGCCGATAGCTTTAACAAGTGCAGATAGCTTTAACAAGTACAAGTATAGCTCTAACAAGTGCATATAGCTTTAACAAGGGCAGGTAACTTTAACAAATACATATAGCTTTAACAAGTGCAGATAGCTTTAGCAAGTACAGATAGCTTTAGCAAGTACAGATAACTTTAACAAGTACAGATAACTTTTAAAAGTACAGATAACTTTAACAAGTACAGATAGCTTTTAAAAGTACAGATAACTTTAGCAAGTACAGATAACTTTAACAAGTACAGATAACTTTTAAAAGTACAGATAACTTTAACAAGTACAGATAGCTTTTAAAAGTACAGATAACTTTAACAAGTACAGATAGCTTTTAAAAGTACAGATAACTTTAACAAGTACAGATAGCTTTTAAAAGTACAGATAACTTTAACAAGTGCAGATAGCTTTTAAAAGTACAGATAACTTTAACAAGTGCAGATAGTTTTAATCCTAGTAACCTAGCGCCATTCCTTACTGAAACGGTTATTTTTTCTTCATAAAAACCTTCATTTAGTATTTACACAAACGCAAAAGAATACTTATCTATTTATAATAAATTTAAAAAGCAAAGGTAAGAATCAAATATTTGTTAGGTTGCCTAACTATTTGCGCAAAGTCATTTTCACCACGCATCAATAAAATTCTTATAACATTCACAAAAAGGAATATAAGTTAATGAACAAATACCGACACTCCCACACATCTGTTTTTTTCAAGTTTGTTGTAGTTTAAAGAGGATGTAGGATATAGAAATATTTCTATACTGAAGAACATTCTGTTTAAACGTTAAGGAAAAGAAATGAACCTTTTCTCTCAATAGAACATTTATAGATTTTATAAATTAGAAGAGAAACAAGAAACATCCTAATGAATATATTCAACTAGAGACAAAGTTATTGATTATTGTTATGCGCTGAAATTAAAGGAGAAAGACCTATTGGGAATAACGCAATACGTTGCAATGTCACTGAGCTTATGGTTGTCTGAATACACTTTATTCTGTTCATTTGTTCGTATTTATAGAAAAAAGGTTACAAAGATATTCATAAATCTACAACATGCGAACTCTATGGAAGGATGTAACTAAATATTCATCATACAATAGAAAATAATGTTCATATCAAACGTAGTGAAAATGACAGGAATTGTTATAAAAGGAGAACATCAGTCACAGTATTAAAAAGATTAAATTTAACGACTTTACACAACTGTAATCAGATTATCCCATAAAATTTTAACGAGTGAACCCTGTCACTGAATTGTACAATTTTTTCATTTTGTCAAAAAATCAACGTTATATTTAGGTTCTGCCATTCTTATTTTAATGTACCCCAACCGTTATTCGTGAGTGAAATCTTCAACGTGGATCTTTTTACGATCTAATTTAAATTATATTTATAACAATTTTCTATTAATAATAACAATCATCTTAGAGAGAATCTATATTTGACTGAGAGAGCAGAGCTGTGATTGGGTGAAATGTGACACAATCACATCTCACGCATGTGTGTGTACTCTATGAAAACTTGGACTGTAGTGTGCGTAGAGGATAACTAAACTGATTTCTACGTTGCCACACTACGTCACCACAATACAATTAATTGCCTAATTCACGCTGATACACAATTTTTTTTTTAAATCTTTTAAATACTAAAATTTATTCGGTACTTACACACAGAGAAAGGATTAGTTGAATCAAATCAAATTTGATTAGTTTTGACTCATGTGAATGGGTTATTTTTGCGCCTACCTACGTGGTGAGTTGCAGGTACTACTCAAAAGTAGTTAAATTGACGTTGGTTATAACAAAACAGTCGTTTTGACTCACTCCTAAAATTAAAAAAAGTTGCGCCAACTTGCAAAGTAAGTCAATTTATACACCAGATACATTGGATTAACAGTCGTTGTGAGTTCCTACAATACACTCTGTAATAGTTGTTTCAACATACTTTAAAATTCTCAAAAAGTAACTTTTAACTCTCATAGTAAGTTGATTCAATCTATAAAATGAATTGAATTAACTAATGTTTAATGACACACCATGTCATAGTGGTTTAAACACACATGAAAACATGAATAATGTCCAACCAACACACATAATAAATTGATTCAAAACATAAATTGGTGACCTATGTGATATGACCACATGGGTTGTATTTTTTTCTCTCTGTGTATGTAGGATCAAAATCAATAAAGACCGGTATATTTAAAGGAATAACATTAAAGATATAAAGTAATTTAAAAAGGATGTGATTAGAAAACACCCATAAAACTAATTGGCGTTGAACTATATAGTAACAATTACTATTTAAAATGTTAAAGTTAACACTCACCTGTCACATAGATGGAGAGGATGACGAACACCAGCAGAACCTTGAGGGATTTGGGCCCCTTATCGCCCCCGCACTCCATATCGCTGGCGAAGCAGCAGGAAGACTTGAGAGAACTTTTGAGCAAATAGGTTGTCAGTCTGAAGAACACGGGAACAAATTGCTACAAGAGCCTCTCAGATAGCACTCTTTGAGGTTCATAGATAGCACTGTTTGAGGTACTCAGATAGCACTCTTTGAGGTACTCAGATAGCACTCTTTGAGGTTCATAGATAGCACTGTTTGAGGTACTCAGATAGCACTCTTTGAGGTACTCAGATAGCACTCTTTGAGGTAATCAAATAGCAATCTTTGATGTACTCAGATAACACTCTTTGAAGTAGTCAGATAGCACTCTTTGAGGTACTCAAATAGCACTTTTTGAGGTACTCAAATAGCACTTTTTGATGTACTCAGATAGCACTCTTTGAGGTAATCAGATAGCACTTTTTGAGGTACTCAGATAGCACTCTTTGAGGTACTCAGATAGCACTCTTTGAGGTACTCAGATAGCACTCTTTGAGGTACTCAAATAGCACTTTTTGAGGTACTCAAATAGTACTTTTTGAGGTACTCAAATAGCACTTTTTGATGTACTCAGATAGCACTCTTTGAGGTAATCAGATAGCACTTTTTGAGGTACTCAGATAGCACTCTTTGAGGTACTCAGATAGCACTCTTTGAGGTACTCAGATAGCACTCTTTGAGGTACTCAGATAGCACTCTTTGAGGTACTCAGATAGCAATCTTTGAGGTACTCAGATAGCACTCTTTGAGGTACTCAGATAGCACTCTTTGAGGTACTTATAGCGCCTGTCTTGTCTTATCGTATCCCATTTCTCAAACTACCTACTCAGTCCTGGGCAACTTTACACGCTAGTGCAGCAGTGGATTTAATAAAAAATAAGTTCAATTTCACCAGATTGTTAATATCAAATCACTTACTGTTCCACACATTATAAAACTTTAATTCCACAGTGACATGTAAAGATCGAGTCTTTTCAAAATCACAATTTTTGGTTCACAAAATTCACTAAATGTTCTCTTCAGAGCCAAACAACTTTCTCTTTTTCAACACCAAAATAGCAAAATAAATACCACTAAAACCACAAATACTATTCGAAAGCAGTTTCTACCAGTAACTTAAATATTGCCAATTATTCATACGTTTATTAAATTAGAGCCACCAAATTGAGCATAAATCTCGAGTTTCTATTTCTAACTGCACTCACTAAATTTTTTCTTACACATTTATTTCTAATAACAAATTGATTATATAACTGTAAAGAAAAGGAAAGGTTAAACATTGGATAAACATACAATAGATCTCACTAGGCAATATTGCTAACGTTAAAAGGAAAATAAATACGAGGGACAGACAGAAAAGTGGCTGCACGAACAGAGTTATCTACAATTATTTGGTGACAAGCTAATATGTATGAAGAAAAGATACTCCGTGATTACAGTCAGTTACCATAACATTGTTCTTAATTAAGGATATATTAATCAGACTACACTTGCGGATGAAAAAAAAAGATGTTATAAATTGATATACGAGTTTATCTAAATCTAAAACCTCTTGGAAAACATAACCTTGCAAGTGGCATCAAAAAAAAAATATTACAACAGTTTGGGTACAAAGAAAAACAATTTTTTTCATCCATGCACTACAGAGAGCTGTTCAATAGAAAAATCTGGAGCAAATAATTCGATAAAACTGAAATGAAATAGAAAACGAACAAAGAATAATGAGTCTGTTTCGTGTTGGACGTTATGGCTTCATTTGATTCCAATAAATAAATTATTTTTTGTAGCACAGTGAACTGATTGCGTCGATGTTTCATGAAGATAATAAAATTAAAGTTAACAGTTTGTATGAATAATGAATATAATTAATGGGGAGGGGCAATCAACATAAGGAATAAATCAGAGACAAGATAAAGAAATATGGATATTTATTCTTAAACTTCTACAACTACTTCAAACTTTCAATAAAATTTTAGGACACAATAAAGGAGTTGTGAATGAACTTCAAAGTATGTCACTTTGATTCGTTGAGTGAGAGGGACGTTATGAAAACTTGGATAATGAGATAATCAGTTATTTTTACTAAATTTTCAATGATGAGATAATTCATTTACAAAAATTTTGCGAGTAATGTGAAAATACTTAAGCAGACCGTTCTTGAGAAATCTCATAATTTTATCATATTTTTTCATTTCGTAAATAGCTACCTAATAACCATCTAGTTGTTAGTGTGAAATATCAGAGCTCTAGTGTCAATATAACCCACTGGGGGGGGGGGGGGAAAGGTAGTGGGGCGAGACGAGTGTTAGAGAAACTATCTATCTGCCATTGATAATTCGTAATAATAAATTATCTTACCATATCTGGTATATTTTGTGTTACTCAGACCGCACACAAAAGCAATAATTATTGGCTACACCCTTTCAGTTATCCCCTATATCTTATACGAGAGGGATGCTACGTGTCAGAGTACCTACCAAACACAGCAACTTCAAACGCAATTTTCTGGCACTTGTGAAAAGATTCAAAACCCTAAGGCCTATACAATTTTGAAGCTACGGCATTAGGGTTTTTTGCATTCGATTTTCCACGAAATTCTCTACAACTTTGTATAGCGTTTATTTTATTTTGTTTTTAAAAAACTAATATTCCGAGAACCAACTCGAAAATCAAAAAACCGCCGACCAACGTTTCAGAGAATTCCATGTTAAATCGAATGCAAAAAGCGTAACGCCTTAGCTTCAAAATTACAGAAGCCTTAGGCTTTTTTGGAAACGGTTCGAAATTCGAATAACTCGTTTTCTATGGGTTTAATCGAAAAAATGCCATGAAACAAAAACGATAGAGAATTCTATTTTATATATGGGTGACAAGTTTCAGAACCGTAGCTTCATTAATAAAAATGATCCAAAAACCATGAACGATCCTCTTAGCTCTTTCTAATTATAAGGTCTATGATCGTAAATTTACATTAACTGGTCATATAATTGGCATCACTTATTAATCTTCTGTTATATGTATTAAGTAACAGTACATTCAAAATATATTGAACAAATTAAAACATATTTTATTCTTATGCATTATTATGCAAGAATTCATTAATGACTTCAAGAAAATCATTCATCCGATTTAAAATTGTTTTTTTACAAAGATAGGACAGCATTTTGTTAACGGTAATAAGTAAACCGCCATCTATCGGATTTTCAACCAATTTCAAGGCCCAATCAACGAAATCCTATTCCCTCTGAAAAAACAGTGGTCCCAGCAAAAATATTAAATGTCATTAACTTATTAAGATTTATCTATCATATGAAAAAAATTCTTGTAAAAAATAAGACACATCTTCCTTTAAACTTATTGTTAACAAAATCATTAATTTAAAGCAACTGAGTAACCAATTTAAATTCATAGAAAGGAGGCAGTAAAACACTAAAACTTTCACACACTTTTCACCACAAACTTTGCAAACCTAAAAACACAAACACCTCTAAACTAAACCATATACTTTTTATGCTGAGTGTATAGACTGCTTTTAGCAAACTGTATTTCAGCAAGACGTGGTTTCATATAACCAAATTTCTTATTATTTTATGGAAACATATAAAAATAACACTACACAATATAAGATGAAATGAATTTGAAAACGAGTGATGTAAAAAGTAAATAATAGGGTCTTTGTAAGAGACAGTTAGACCATAATTTCTGTAGAATTCATATAGAGCTCAGTATCTCATAATTATAAATTCTTCACACAGTCGTTCTTCTATAAATCAAATGAAGAGAAGAAATTGATAGTGATGTACGTATTTGAAAAATTCTTCGATTGAAGCTGACTTTGGTGAGGCTTGGTCTAAGAAATATATTTACTACTATTTACTCCATGCATGTCTAGTTGCAAATATATCCCTATACTCTTTTTTCCTCATACACCGACATCACTAAAGGTATATCAGCATCACTATAGGTATATTAGCATCACTATAGGTATATCAGCATCTCTCCATGACTGTGCATCACTATAGGTATATTTGCACCCCTCCATGACTGTGCATCACTATAGGTATATTTGCACCCCTCCATGACTGTTTATGGTGATTGTACAGGCAGCTATAACAGGAAATTATGCAGATAAGCGATAGCTGTGATTTTACCGGCAGATGAAGGTAGCGATGATTGTGCTATTATTAGTGATGATTGTGCTATCGTACAATGTGCTATTATTAGTGACACTGTGCTATCTTACACTGTGCTATTATTAGTGACACTGTGCTATCTTACACTGTGCTATTATTAGTGAAACTGTGCTATCTTACACTGTGCTATTATTAGTGACACTGTGCTATTATTAGTGATGACTTTGCTATCATTAGTGACACTGTGCTATCATTAGTGACACTGTGCTATCGTTATAGTGACACTGTGCTATCATTAGTGACACTGTGCTATAATTAGTGACACTGTGCTATAATTAGTGACACTGTGCTATCATTACTGACGCTGTGTTATCATAAGTGACACTGTGCTATCATTAGTGACACTGAGCTATCATTAGTGACACTGAGCTATCATTAGTGATACTGTGCTATCATTAGTGACACTGTGCTATCATTAGTGACACTGTGCTACCATTAGTGACACTGTGCTATCATTAGTGACACTGTGCTATCATTAGTGACACTGTGCTACCATTAGTGACACTGTGCTATCATTAGTGACACTGTGCTATCATTAGTGACACTGTGCTACCATTAGTGACACTGTGCTATCATTAGTGACACTGTGCTATCATTAGTGACACTGTGCTACCATAAGTGACACTGTGCTATCATTAGTGACACTGTGCTATCTTACACTGTACTAGTATTTGTGCTATTATAGTTGGTGCTATTGTTATCATCACACAGTAAATGTGTTGTCAATTCCCTAAACTATAGTAGAAATGCATACAGAAAGACATATATGTTCCTGTTTTTGAATGGGATGGCAATTTATGTACATCATTGTAAGCAGATCACACACCAAATGAAACAAACAGAAATTTTAATATATGATAGATGGTACAAATCAATAACTGAGCTCTGTATTACGCGAATATTCAGTTTATCAGAAACTTTACAGATGTTATTTGTAAGTTTAACTCAGGTATATCAAACAGGGTGGCGGACAAGTAACTTTAAACTTTTAAACGTTTATTGCATGAAAACCGATTCTACTATAAATATCAAATAAATATGAATTTATTGACATTATCTCAAAGATTTTTTACAATATGTATGATACTGATAAAAAACTCTCACCAGAGAAACCATGGCCATATAAAGAGAAGCATTTTCAGATCGTTTAATTTCATGTTTTAGTGAAGTCTCATGGTGTTCTCGATCTCCTGATCTAATCCTTTTTGAAGAATATTCAACACTATGACCGAAAAAAAGAAATAGTTCTACTAACATTTATAGTCGGTTTTAGAAATTTATTCTACTCTGTCAAAAAAAAAATTGTAAATTTTTTAGCCGTAAAATATTCAATTTGAAATACAATTTTTTTTACAAGCAACGTGAAGGAAAATAGACAGTTTCATCTTAATTTGATTGCTTAATACATACACAAATAATTTAGACGGAATTAATTAACAATTGGAAATAATTTAAAGTACACCAAACGTACGAATCTTGCCATCGATTCAGCAGAATTAAGACCTAGCTGCTTGCAGCGCATCATTTATTCACAGTTATTTATTGCTTTTTTTCACAGCTCTAGCGATTTCTTTCTCCAATATTCTCTGCATTATTCATTGCTATGACGTCACAAGAAACTATTCAGTTATTTTTAGTATAATTTATTTAGTGAAGAAATAGGAAGAAATTCGCACTGACGCTACGAACCAATATTACCAACGATAGAAAATATTTTTGATGCATTTACCAAATAGAAAATACATCAATAAAATTATTCTATTTGAATATAATAATTAATTTTACTACAGACGAAAATATGAATAGAGATTATTTGAAATAATGTCAAATAAAATTTCAACCAGAAATTTAATATTAACTGTATGAAAGTTAAAGTATTAATAATGTAACCGTTTAAATTTATAAACTTAAATATATATGGTTATCAGTCAAAGCAGAAAGTATAGTAATGATTGCTAACTCTGTATACGCTACAACTTGTTTTCAAATACATAATATCCGATAAGACACAGCAACCGATATGACTGAGAGCAGACAAATTGCCTACAGACATAATGCCTGAAGGACAAAATGCATAACGGACAAATTGCCTACAGACATAATGCCTGAAGGACTAAATGCATAACGGACAAATTGCCTACAGACATAATGCCTGAAGGACAAAATGCATAACGGACAAATTGCCTACGGACAAAATGCCTAACTAATACTCCAAAAAGTGTGTCTATGCATTTCCGATGTTATTTTATCTTTTAATTGTTATATGAGAGTGAAATCCTAAAATCTTACGGCAGAATCCTCTTACGTCTAACATTTTTGTCAAAAATAGGAATTCTCAGCTTGTAATCAGATAATACCCCCAGAATATCAGCAGGGAACATGAAGGGGAGATTAGATGATACCCTCCAGAATATTAGCAGGAAACATACAGGGGATATTATTGATGCTCTTTTTGAGTGGAGTGACAAGTCAAGTGTTCGCTGTTCTGCTAATTCACGCCCAAATTATTTATGTTATTTAGCAGAGGTGAAGAATGGAGATCAGAACCTCGTGAATTATAAGTGCGAGATTTCCTTCTGCTTCTTGATGATAGGGACTTGAAGCTCTTAGAACAATTAAATAGGAAATAAATAAATAGGAAATGAATACGAGTAGCGTGGTGATGTTAAAAACTGTTAGATTGAGTGTATTAAGCTTATACTTTGTATATTAGTTATTTTTGGCTATAGGTAAGATTAATTGTAAAACAAAATGCAATGCTAATTTCTATTTGCATCATTTAAAAAGTATGGTAAACATAAAATACGAATTTAGAATCACATTTGAAGATTCAACTCGATATTTTGAATTTAAATTACTAACTACTTCAATTTATTCTGATAAAATCATAGAGTTGAAACTACTTTGAATAATATTGAAAAAAGGATGGCATACTTATCATTTCTTTTCACCAATTGATGTATTATTTACCCTTCTCATAAACAAGGTACAATCTGCTGGTAAAGAGTATTTGTGTGTTGATAGACGAATAAGACAGAACCACTCTTAATCTCTCGTCGCCCCACCATAACTATTCCCCTCTCAATCTCCCATGGGCCCACCATAACTATTACCCTCTCAATCTCCCATGGCCCCACCATAATAATTCCCCTCTCTATCTCCCATGGCCCCACCATAACTTCCTCTCATGGAAAATACCAGGGGATAAAATCACAACAAATCCTCATCCGTGACCTGTTCAGGTAAATAAAATAGAGGGGATTTGCATGGCAATGAATGCAGTCCTCTGATTGGAGGGGAAGAGAGCTTGTAACTCGCAATGAGGAGTGAGGGAATTAGAGAAAAAGAGGGATATTAACACCATTTTCTTTTATTCTTACTCATAGAAAATGAAATAAAGAAGGAATAAAAATGATATACTAAATTGAGTAATACCTCGCTCTTATTACCATTTGTAATAAGTCTGAGTCGTGATTTCGGTAATAAAACAGGGGGGGGGGTCTGCCTGTACATATACTGGAAATATTGGGAACATACTATTATTATAGTGAACTATAGAAAGGGAATATGGGGGAAGACATCGCATACTAGCACAATCATAGTACTCAGAAAATGGGCATTGACACAGGTTTTGAACAAGTCTGACCACAGGAAGTTTCTCACTGACCAACATCAACTCTGTCTTTGCAAGTCCAGTAAGTGTCTGAGTAGACACTGTCCTTCTGTTACAATGTGGAATGTGATTAAAGGAAAGATTTATCACGACACTGCAATAGAGGTTCTCTAGAATGAAAAAAGACTCAGAATGCCATTGGTTTAAAGCATGACTGAAGTATTCTGATTTACTGAATTATTAATTTAATACTTTTATTCTCATCATTACTGTTAAATTTCATATATTTCAGATAAATTTTTCCTCATTTTTTATGGTTCAATTAGAGTTTTCATAAAAACGGGTGTTTATTTTAGGTTCACGGGTGTATAAACTCCGAAGACTATATAATAGCATATCCATGAGCAAAATACTTTCAAAATATTGTATAATAATTATCAGAAGTAGTCACGGTATTTGCAAATACAAGATATTATAGAAATGGTCAGAAAATTAAACAGAAGAATACATAAAATGTAGTTGATTTGAGGTGAAACCCAAAGATAAATCATGTTGAGTGTAACGAAGATCTATGGCCCCACAATAAGTTTCTCTCTGGGAAAGGTTAGAATTAAAATAAGAAAAATAATAAAGTTCTTAGTGCTGGAATCAAAAGCTATAATATTTTATCTATCAGATAATTTGACATGTTAAAAGTACTCGGAAATTTGGTGTTAACCCTAATGAGTTTGACGTGTGTTTTCTAGTCACATCCTTTTTAAATTACTTCATATCTTTCATGTCATTCCTTCAAATTTACCGGGTTTGTTTGACTTTGTTCCTAGATAAATACCAAATATATTTATGTATTATAAAGTAGAAAATATTTACCTATCGGCATAAATCAGCGAAAATCACGTAAATTAGGAAATTAATTGTACTGTGATGACGTTTGGCAACGTACGTAGAAATACAGTTTGGTTAGCCTATAAACACAAATCTGTTCGCATTTTCCTTGAGTACAGACACATACGCGAACTGTAATTAGGTCACATTTCACTGTATCACAGCTGTGCTATCTCAGTTGCCAATTTCTTTTTTATATACATATTAACTTTATTTCACCTAAAATGTTCAATATTTTACTTGAAACATGGTGTACATTAGTTTAGTATATATGCTAACAACTTATAAAAAAATACGGTACTGTAGGTTTATGAATAAGAAATGTGTTTTTTAACACATAGTCAAACCTTCCCGCTCATTCTGATAGTCAAAATCATTAGGTCATGATAGGCCAATAAGAACTTTCTAAAGTCAGAGTGTTTAATGACCTATATAATAACACCTACATTGCAAATACCGTGTCTCGTATTTGTGTTACCGCAATATTTTATATAAACACTACCCATACTACCTTAATGTAAGATCTTCATACCGCTTTATGTTATACAAGCACTACCAATAGTACCTCTATGTAAGATCGTCATACCGCTTTATGTTATACAAACACTTAACCATAGTACCTCTATGTAAGTTCTCCATACCGCTTTATTCTATAGAAACACAATACACATAGTACCTCTATATGTAAGATCTTCACCTTCCAACATCACAGGTGAGCTCATCAGTCCAATTAACGATCCACCTGGAAAAGAAACACTAAAAGTTATTTTGGTGCACTGAAGTCTTTAAAAAAAATACTTTCCTTTTTTGCTAAGTAAGTCATTTTAAGAAATATTTACGATGTGTGAATTAATGATTTTATAGATAGAAAAGGAATAATTGATTTATTTATTAGCTTCATAACCAAAGACCCTATCACTGACGGTAAAATGAAATTAAATACAAGAGACTGGAAGAAGCAGTTAGAGAGGAAAATGACTCCTACCAAGAGCTGAAATGTTACTTCGTTAATACAATCATTAATCAAGGAATTTGAATAAAAAGGACACAAGGACCGGTAACTGCACTCACGTATGGAAGAGGAAAATGAAGAGACAATAGTAAATGAAGCCTTTAACTAACTTTAAAATCTAAGACCTCGTAGTTCAAGAGAATATCTCAAGCGCCATCCTCATAAAACTTTACCATAAATTACTTTAGAAAGGAGCCCCTGGGGACGCATGAATATTAATTAATTCAGTAAGGAATTTAACGTCATTTCGGACACAAAAACCATATCGCTGATTCAATAGGCTGTTAAATCTGAGAAACAGACAGAGAGACAAAAATCGATAAGAAAATAAGAAGCTTTTCATTGCAATATCCTAGATTTCCTCAATTCTACACAGCAAACCATAAGACAAAGAAGATGAAACCTATCTCGGTATTTTTCGGCACATAGGTAATATAAAAAGTGTTAATGGGCCACGACGAGAACCCTCCATTAGTGAATTGAAAAATGATGAGCCTGAAAATGGTTATTGATGAAAAAGAAACCTAATGAATGCACCTATAACGAAGATTTAATCTGAGAATTATACATTAGTTTAGAACTTTAGTCGTGGAATGAGATGAACGAACCATTTGGGTGAAAGTTTGAATTAGAAGAGTCGGAATGGAGTAAAATGGGTAGAATTTACCATAGGTTGAGTTAATGAATACATTGTGTACCTATATAACTATAGGGATATAACAGGAATGTTTGGGCAGATGGAATTTTAGGATTTCATCACCTTTAACACAAGATTTTGTAATATACAAATATGACCAAATTGAATAAACCACGTGCATGCTTGTAATATTATAAGTTACAATTAATTCTTTTGTTAATTTTGATTCGTTACTGGAATATTTCGCACATTGATTCAAGAATAATATATTGAATCTACAATCAAATTATCCACAATAAATATATGAGCTGTCGTGTTAAATATTGTGGTCGAAGGTTGAAAATTAATGAAAATTCTAATTCTACCAAAATCCTAAATTATAAAAATAATTAAGAGAATGCTATGAATATATTTTATTGGTATGAGTGTGGTAGAAATCCTTGATAGTAATTATAATATTCTTAGGATATTACCAGAACATCGATAATTCATATGCATCTCATTAGGTAACAGGATATACCTATTACCTAATCCCATTAATATTCCTAATTGATTGATTAAATTATTCCATTCAAGCCTTTACAGCTGAGCCAAAAGGACGAAACCCGGAGAGCAGAAGGCTGATTTCTCAACTTTCTCAGTTTCAATGGCCTGTCAAGTTACAGGACATAAATCCACTGCGTTTTTTCGGAAGATTTGTAAGAGCGAAGCTATAGGAGAACGATCCGCAATTTAGAAAAACTAACGGGTTTAGGCATGCATGAAGTATCGAAAATTATTGCGAAATTTATTATCAATCTTGAAGAAAACTTATAAGTTACGCTTTTCATATAATAATGAAATACGTTTGTCATGAAATAAGTGAGAAAACATCAACTTCAGTGTCCATTATAATACATTTTTTCACTAAAATAAGAAACTTGGAAATTGGAAAACCTAAAGAGTTAAGAAACTATATCTAACAATAAGGGATATCTAAAATACTATACTATGAAAAATTTCTGATGCTCTTGAATGTGTGCATCAGATGTAGTCTAGTAAAATAAGTACAATTACTTATTCTAATTATTTCAAATGAGTCTAATTATAAAAGTTATTAATAAATGAGTCTAATTAATAAGGATTAAAATGAGTTATAATTATTTACAATGAGTTTACTGAAATAATAATTAATTATTTTAACGAAGGGTAATCAGAAACACTAAAGTGCATCGCATTAAAATACTTAATTATCTCTTGAAACAGTTAATTATCTCCTAAAACTGTTAATTATCTCCTAAAACAGTTAATTATCTTCTAAAACAGTTAATTATCTCCTAAAATAGTTAATTATCTCCTGAAACACTTAATTATCTCCTAAAACAGTTAATTATCTCCTGAAAAACTTAATTATCTCTTGAAAAACTAAATTATCCCATGAAAAACTTAAGCATGTATCAAAATTGGGTCTTGGACATCTTGTCCACGAACAATTCGTCCTCGGGCATTTCATCAAACGGACATTTCGTCCATGGACAATAATTCGTCCACATATTGCTGTATTGCTTTATTTTGTATTTAAAGTGTTTATGGGATATATTACATATTATTTTTCACCATTACATTAATAGCCAAGTATAAATATACAATAATATGACAGTGTCTTAAGCCGAAACGTTTCATATGAAAACATAAAAAATGCTTATCTATCAATAACAGTTTTAAAATTAGATATGCTAAACGGGTTGACTGAATCTTTAAGTTATTTACCTCCTTCAATATTTTGCATTAATTAATGAGTGAAATATCAGTGTACTTACAAGAATAAATGTATGGATACATAAGAAATGAAATAAATAATTACAATAGAGGTAAATGATAAATGTTATAATGAATATAGTTTAATATATTGAGCAGTCCGATAGCACTGACGTTTTTATGTTTAAATAATCAAACGTGACACTATAAAGTACCAATATATACTAATTCATTTATATCACATTCGATATCAATCACTTGTTCAGTAGTATATTATATGAACATGTATAATGTATGTATTTCATGTAGTCATTGATAAAAATATTCTGTTTTAAAAAAGTGATATTTGAACAAATATTGCTTCTAATAACCTAATCTGAATAATACTATTGATGACTATTGTAGTTACCGTTAAAAAAAAACACAAAAAAATATCTCCATTTTCTATGTTTATGTACTGTAATAATATCGAGACAAGCGTCCCAATTATAACAGATTTAAAAGACCGGGGTGTAATAAAAGTGGGGCCTGCCTGTGTATCATTAAAAAAGTATTCAGTTTCATTATTTTACTGTTGCCGTCCAACAGGAGAAAAAGATTGCAATTTGAATTTTGTTTAATATAATGAATTTATTATTGCCATTTTAAAGGATGTTTTCTACTTTTGTATTGCATAATATATAAATATAATATATTATACAAAATATATACACATTATAATTATAATACAAAATAAAACATTTCATGGACGAAATGTCCGTGGACGAATTCGTCAGTGTAGAATTGTGTAACGTATATGGACGATTATTGTCCATAGACGAATATTGTCCGTAGACGAATATTGTCCGTAGATGAATATTGTCCGTAGATGAATATTGTCCGTAGACGAATATTGTCCGTAGACGAATATTGTCCGTGAACAAATATTGTCCGTGAACAAATATTGTCCGTGAACGAATATTGTCCGTGTACGAAATGTTCGTGGACGAAATGTTCGTGGACGGGATAAATATTATAGTTAACTATAACGATTGTTTTTTGAGGGGCTATTTTTTCTCATCGTTCATGGATATTTATTTGAAGAAGTAGGTATTGCTTTAATTAATTGAAATGCCTAAACGATGAAATGTAAAATTTACTTTTTTAGTTGACTGTAAAATTTATAAAAAACCTTCAGTTCTTATTAGGGTAAGTTACGAGTTATCAGTCGGTTCCACATCTTCGGACTTAGAAGACAAATATATAAAATAATCATTACATCAATTACATTTCCTATATGACCGAAGATGTGAAACTGTTCGCTAAATTATTGGTAACTCATCCCCATCTATTAATGGTAAAACAACAAACAAAATATCTGACCCGTTAGCCACAAATGGAAAAGATTTAGAGTATTTACAGTCGCACTGTTCGCCATTGTGAAAATGAACAATAATTCGGTAGGGAGGTAGTGGAGGAAAATATAATTACTTTATAAATAATGGTGGGGTAAATTCCGAGATATTGAACGGTTCCACATTCACGATCATGTATGAAAATACATTTAATTCAAAAATTATTTATTTATTTATTTCTGAATAGCAATTGAAGTTTATATTAAATCATACACTTATTTTATGGTCGAAAAGTTGAATTGTTCGATAACTTGCAACTTACCCTAGCTTGTGAACGATCTTCAAGACCTATCTTTTCTGTATTAATTCTGTCAGTTATTTCTGTTCATGAGTAAGTCTCAATTTGTTTCTGATTTTTTGCAATTAAATAGTTTAACTTTAAATCTTTGAGCAATAACAAAAATCAATTTCGAAGTTGGACAACAGTTGTTAATAATGTATTTTTTATCAAATTGAAATGAAAGATTTTTCGTCCAATTAATTGATTTTTTTTTAAATTATTTAAAAAGGTCTGCTTCTTCTGGAAGGGGACCTTTAAAAAAATTACTGCTTAAATGTAAATATTCTTTAAAATAGCATTATCAATTATAGATAACAATTTTTTTAAATTATCATTCTAAATCTAAACCCTAGTAAGTGGTGCTATCATTGTTATTTCTTTATTTTTGTCTATTAATATCGTACTGCTTTTTACCGTTTTCAAGAGTGACGTCAAATTGAAGACTAATAGGCTCTGTAAGTTTGATAATTAATGACAGACTCGAAACTACTTAAGCTGTTGAAGACTTTCAGTCTCTTTGGAAGTTAGGAAATTTACGAAAACCTAAGGAAAGTTCAGGATAGGGTGAAGTAGGTGAATTGCGTAAGGAAAGTTCAGGATAGGGTGAAGTAGGTGAATTGCGTAAGGAAAGTTCAGGATAGGGTGAAGTAGGGGAATTGCGTAAGGAAAGTTCAGGATAGGGTGAAGTAGGTGAATTGCGTAAGGAAAGTTCAGGATAGGGTGAAGTAGGTGAATTGCGTAAGGAAAGTTCAGGATAGGGTGAAGTAGGTGAATTACGTAAGCAAAGTTCAAGATAGGGTGAAGTAGGTGAATTGCGGAAGCAAAGTTCAAGATAGAGTGATGGAAGTGAATTGCGTTAGGGAAGATCAGGATAGGGTGAAAATAATAGTAATATTTTAAATAAATCTTTTCTGCCTTAGGATTTTATTTTTATTATCTCACCAATTTTATTAGACTAGGAATTTGAATGAACCATACTAAAATATAGACGTATTTTGTTGGGTCACATGTATAATCGTCACCCCATTTAAGTTTGTAGTGACGATTCTACAATCTACATGCGTGAATTCTTAGGATAACGATTGTATCATTTGGTAATACTGGGTCACGATTTTACAAGTGCTCCCATTTCTATACAAACGATATACTCCTGATAAAATCAGGAATGTAGTACGAATATGTATTACTTATATTCAATTTGTAAACACATTTTGATGCGCCAACTGCGTGACATTTAAAACATTTTGAGATAGTCTTAGATATCCTAGGCACTATTCATGAATTTTTGATTTAGTTGCTGTGCGAAGATTGTACTAAATCATACCTTATCGGACGGATAAACATCTTTATTCACGGGAAGTATTGGTTCCTGCATGTATTTTTGTTGAAAATAGACGAAATAATCCATAGGAAAGTTTATAACATTAAATATAGCTACAATCATGAGAAAATAGACACTGTAAATAAATAACAGTTTTCTAATTTCATTATATTTTCAAATCTAACAGATGTGTGTCGTCGTGTACCAGACCAATTTTCAAATATCTACAAGAATTATAATTAAGAAAGGTTCTTCCTTGAATTGTGAAATTAATAAACTGTGAAAAAACCATTACAAATACAATTTCATGGACTGTATCATTACATACCAACAAAAGTAATTGCTAAAACTTGCGGTAGTTTTACATATTGACTTCAGTAATAAATTCTGGTAAATAGTGATTGATGCACCTTTGATAAGTTGTATATTATTTGATATTATACACTTAGTTGATTATCGATAGATAATAATTGATAATAAAGGAAATTGTGTGTGCCTTAAATGTAGAACTGTTGGTAACTTTTAAATTTATTATCAATATATATTTTTTTAGGGGAGAGAAAGGAAGGAAGAGTGTTTAAAATACTGCACTCTACTTATCCCTGGAATTATCAATGGAAATGGTATGAATATATTAAATGAAGGAACTGAAAGTATTGGAAGAATTTTGTGTATGAGAATTAATACATATAAACTATCTCGCACTTATATTTTGTAAAAAATATAAAATAAAATTTTGCTTTTATTTAAATTTGTAAAACTTATTTTGTAAAATAAATGTAAAATAGATGTAAAATGAATTGTTAATGAAAATACTGAATATATTGTTAGGTTTTAAATATCTTGAAAGTATTGTCTGATTTTTCAGTTTTCAAGATTTTTTCACAAGTTGCGTAAAATATCTTCTAAAGATAACCTTTCAAACACTATAACAAACAAGTAAAATAATGTCATTATATGTCCAAGTTCCTGTCCAAATTTCCTGGTGTTGGTTTCCGTGTGCTATAAATTTAACAAGGATGCACCTTATAGTGGCGCAGTTTATCATTTCCAAAGTACATCATTAATCAGGATGATAAATCAACAATTTAATGAAAGTCCAAGTAAATGCACTGGTACAGACATAGCAATAACAAACAACAAAAAATATTCTTGTTTTCACGAGTGAAATCATTTTGAGCTGAAAAAAATGTGAAATAATCGTCTGCTTGAAGTTGATGGACAATAAGTATTTGTAAAATTTTCATCATAATGATCCTTTAGATAATTTTTTTCTATTTATTTATAATGCTTTATCAAAGCTCAGATATTTTGGAACATGAAATCCTTTCAATAAATATTGACGTCAATTGAATACCAAGATCAAAGGTCTCTATCATTAGACAGTTTCAAAAACAGTTTAGTCGTTGAGTTGAACAAGCTGATATTCTTACACAGATTCTAAAAGTTAAACCTTAACAAGCTACATCATTAGCAATGGCACACAGTTATTTAACAAGAAAGCATTTTTTTGACGTGTTCTTTTTCTGACTGTTATCCATCATGTTCAATTTGCTTATAAATTTATGAAATTGGTTACGGTTCTACTCTTCTTGAAATAAGTAAAGACCAATAATTGATTGATAAATGTAAATCATATATGAATGCATATACTATTAAGAAAGTTTTTTTTAAATATTACTTGATTAATTTCAGCTTAAGTTGAATGATTGAAGAGAAATCCAAATCTTATTATTAATAAAATACGAATGATAACAGAATTCTCGAAACACCATTTCCTCGTGTTTGTCAATTATACATATACATGCAGATATTCAAACAAAGTTTAAACATTGTTACATACATACTTTTACTCAAACATTCAACTTCTGCACGTATAGCAAGACTTTAATTATGACATATCAAAATTCAGGAAAGTTCGCAATCCCTCAGGGGCGCTCGACTTCAAAACCCCGACACGCACCGGCAAAGTTCTGCCAGACATTCTTTGCACTTGATAAGTCTCATGGCATCTCTCCTTTCATCAGACAGATAACTTTTGAGTAGGTTTTGTTTGAAGTAAATTGAGTGAAACACAATCCCTAGTGTGTTTGGGCATCTTCAGTAGAGTGAGATAATGAAGCCATTAGTCGTCACAACCACCTCCGTCAGTGCTCCAAGATGCCATTGGGAGGCTCAGTTGTTCTTGGAAGATGACGCATCCTTCCTAAAGTGAGATGCCTAGTTAATAATTCAGACGCTACCAAGGGAACAGATGAGTATTATAATCATTGAAACAGATTGAAATATGGTGAGTGAAATAAACGGCTTGGTCGCTGTAAAGTGTAAGCAGTAATGTAAAATAAACATCTTGGTTGCAATAAATGACTGCGACACAATAAAAACTTTATCAACATCTCGGTTGCAATAAATGACTTTATCAACATCTCGGTTGCAATAAATGACTTTATCGACATATTGGTTGCACTATGTCATTATATCCATACAATAAATTGCCGTTTTCTACAGGGTGTTTCAGAATTAAGACAGCAAATTTTTTGATATTTATTATGATTTAAAAGGTTCATTTTTAGTTCAAAGATTGTAATTAGAAGGTGAGTTATAAACAAAAGATACGGTTCCATTTATTTGTTATACCGTAACTACCATTATTTTTAAATGCTTTTGTTCTCAGATCTTCTTTCAGTACTCGACACATTGAAATTTTTCTAACACCAACTTCTACAGCCAGTTAAGCATGAGATCGACGTGGGTTTCAACGCAACTTCTTTGGTGCTTCCGGTCGTTTACGGCCTCGTTTTAGTTTATTAGTGGTTGAATAGCATAACAATATTACAAACATTTGAACGATCAATTTTCAATTTCTTCGCAGTAAATCAATTAGTCTTAGATTCATTGTTCAGCTTGATCGCTCTATTCCGGTCAACAGACATTGTACAAAGTAGGAATTTAAAATCGTGTGACTGATATAGGAAGATAGCTTCAATTGATGATTGACTATAGATATTACAAATATTGATTTTGAATGTTTATTTGATACGTAAAACTTCTTGCCATCATTCCGAAACACCCTGTAAATGTTTCTTTTGTGTATAGAAAGGCATATTAAAAAAATTTTTTTTTGGAAAATCCAAACTTTATAAATACGTGAAGGTTTAGTATTCACAGTCTCAATCATTCTCTATTTCAAGAATTAATAAATGCAATAACCAAAGGGAGTTACAACATTTACAGTGAATTCCTGAGTTTAAATTCACGTCAATCTTGATTTCAAAGATCATTTCTCTACAAAATTTTACCCATGGCGACCATTACAGCAGAAGTTAGAGTCTGGAGTCGCAGGACGTTAAAATATGTAGTTACTTCCAGTACAAGATGTTACTTCTTATATTTATTCAGAAATGAAGAATTCATGCTAGATAAGAAGAACGAGAATACCAATTATCTGACTATCTAAATTCCGGTGAGTTAATGAGTTATGAGTATTTAAAAATGAAACTAAAATAGCCAGGCGAACGGATTAATAAACTTGACCGATACAAAATATTTTTTTTCTTTAATCTTTACCTATAGTGTTCATTATGCTAATAGACTATTGTTCGCGTAACTACTTAGAAGTGGTTAGAAGATGAAGTGCATTGCTCATTATGCATCTCCAAAGCTAAGTTCTGGAGTGATTTGCTCAGCTGAAACTTCTAGAGTTTGGCTGTTGTGATCAGTTAAGTTTGTGTAACACGAAACTCATTTGCTAAATTGCTAACTGGAGCAACTCTCTGATTTCGTGAGTTTGAGTTGTGGACAATGTAGGAATAATCTATTGGGAGATTCATAATGAATTAACCCGTACATGGAGGGTGGGTGGCCTTATTTTGGGACAGCAATCAGTAGATGTGGCAAATCAGAAAAAGGTAAAGTTGAGCAACCGTGTGCGGGTTCAACCATTCACTCTGTACTTTATTTACAAAGACAGATGGTTGTTTCAACCCTTCACAGTGTACTTTATACGCAATGACTGATGTTTGTTTTAAACCGTCACTGTGTACTTTATTTATTTTCAGGGTTTTTAACCCTTTACTATGTAATTTATTTAGCAAGACTGACGGTTGTTGTAACCCATCATTGTGTAATTTATTTACAACGTCAGGTGGTGTTTTTCCCTTAACTGTGTACTTTATCTACAATGACTGAAGGGTGTTTTTATTACATGATTTTTCAACGAAATCAGGAAAAGTGAAAAAATATAACACACAAAATATAACACGAAATTTTTTTTTGGTATACAAAATTAAACCAAATTATATATGATCTAATCCAACACCATAATAGTGTAGGATTAAATAAATTCTAATCTAGACACGCTGGAGTAAGATAAGAGTTGGTCTTTAATCTCCATAATGTTCTTGGAATAGATTGCTAACAGGAGGAAGTGATGACTCTAAAGCAGTTCCGACAGGAATAACAAAATGTCCGGAATGGAACACACGAGTAGTACTTCTTAGTCAAACAAAAGAGAAGCGAAAAGCGATCCAAACTACAAAAACAGCCTTGGAATGGAGTGAAAAACAAGGCGTGAAGATTCTAGGTTGTAAATATTTAGAATTTTGGTTCAACTTTTCTTGACTGAAACCCTGGTAAATTTATTAATTTATAAATTCTCTATAAGAGAGGAAGTTTGAAATTAGAATTTGGTTTCAATGTACACCCAAACACAGAGTAAATTATTTAATTGAAACCAGACATTTTTTGATATATTTTCTGTTAAATGATTTTATTTTTGATTGAAGCAATCGCTCGTTAAAATTTAATTTACAATAATTAAGTCTTTTTACATTGCATATATCTGACTATAAGATATGATTGACATGATGACAGTCATCCAGAAATATCAATTTTCATTTATTACTTTTAAAAAAACATGAAGTTGATAGAATGCAAATGTGTTATTGATATTAAAATTATTACTTTTAACAATTTGAAAATTTTATGTAAGTACAATGGGGACAGATTTTCTATTTTAAATATTTATTAAATTTCAAATATTCTCTTAATTCATAGGTATAGGTTTAATTGCATATCGATACAAAGAATCAATAATTGTTAGTGCTCAGAGCGATCACTGCATCTTCTTCTCTTTTTAACTAAAGTGGAAATCTTATTGAAGCTGAGGGGAAATATCCACCAGCTGTCAAACTTGAGTCAACAAATTACTCCGGAGAGCAAAAATCTGGTGAGAAGTTTTCTCTTTCTGAAAGGTGTGCGACGGTGACAAGAGTCGGGGGTAAAATTCTTAGTAATCTATTTGCAACTGTTTGCACTTAGCCTAGCAAATAGAATAAATGGGGTAGTGCATTAGTTAAGCAATTGAAATGTTTTATTTGGGAACTAAAAAAATATCAGCAAAGTCATAAGAAAAATAGGTACAAAGAACTTTGAAAAAGCAGTAATAAAGGATGGTGCAACTCTGAAAACAAAGTTTCCTACCCCTTTTTGGTGTCTAAATTCATTGTTATTGAAAATCTAGTCTAGAAATACAGTTACTTTTATTTCTTATATTGATTTAATTTCCAGATATGCACTGAAATAATATGAGTCAAAATTTGAATTTTCAGTTTGTCCTAAAACCGGCATAAAAATTTGAGTCAATTTGACTCATCCTAGTATTTTACTCAAAACAAGAGTCATATTGACTCCTAATTCATTTATTCAGGTTGACTCAGGTAGAGTCAATCAAGAGAAAAGACTCCAATATTGAAGTTTTGCCAGCCTTGACTCAAGTGATGATTCAGGCTGACTTGCAATTTTTTCTCAGTGAGTGCATGTCGAAGTAATAAATAGGCTACATTTGAATTTATTATCTAAATAAAATATTTGTCAAGCTAAATCTTTTGGACGATAAATACTAGTCAAATAAAATACCTAATACGTTATCTATATTTATTGAAACAGCATTCATTGAAAAGCTAATGGTGATTGTTTTCAACATCTCGCTCCTTTATGGTCAATACTAACAATGGATTAAATTGATCGGTTGATAAATTGAATATTGTGAAGGTAACAATAGCCTGGGAATGACTAATATCTTCAGGTGTTTACCCCTCAGAAAGCCATTGATAGTGTGAATTGGGAGGGAAGGATATCTCCTAAATTGAGTGATGGAGACTCGTATTGGAGCACACTCCCCTTAGTTCTCTTGGAGCACTCTCTCCTTATTTCTCTTGGAGCACTCTCTCCTTAGTTCTCTTGGAGCACTCTCTCCTTAGTTCTCTTGGAGCACTCTCTCCTTAGTTCTCTTGGAGCACTCTCTCCTTAGTTCTCTTGGAGCACTCTCTCCTTAGTTCTCTTGGAGCACTCTCTCCTTATTTCTCTTGGAGCACTATCTCCTTAGTTCTCTTGGAGCACTCTCTCCTTAATTCTCTTGGAGCACTCTCTCCTTAGTTCTCTTGGAGCACTCTCTCCTTAGTTCTCTTGGAGCACTCTCTCCTTAGTTCTCTTGGAGCACTCTCTCCTTAGTTCTCTTGGAGCACTCTCTCCTTAGTTCCCTTGGAGCACTCTCTCCTAATTTCTCTGGGAGCACTCTCTCCTTAGTTCACTTGGAGCAGAGTTATTTGTTTTCGATAAGAGATGAAAGTTGTCTGTGGTTATTGAGCGTTTGTGCAATGGAAGAACCTTTTCTTTGTAGTGTGATCTCACAAGGAATATGTTATACTTTCTATTGAAAACGGATAAAATACCTACCTCCGCTTTTCTCATTTGCTATTATTGTGTGGTTATTATTTTATAGATTTCATCTACTAAAAATCTTTAAATGAGATGCGTAATTAAATAGAAATGAAATATTCATTATGGAATTATTTTCTTTGGTGCTGTTACCTGCTTAAAAGGAATAAATTTAATATGTTTCTGTGTGTACCTTGTATAAAATTTTAGTTTTCAACCTACACTGTTAGGACTGATTTAACACCTATAATAAATATGAAAGCAACATATTCGTTCTTTGTAAACTGAGGTGAATTTGACCATCAGAAAAATTACGTAATGTAAATAACATTTTCATATCATGTAAATTAATTAAATGCAGAAGATTATTTATGAAGATTATTTATGATGAGAATAATTATCAAATTAAGTAACAAAGTATATAAAGAAAAGAGAAAGCAGACATCTAAACTCATGAAAAGAAAAGAAAATTAACATAAGAAATAAATTCTTAAATAAATGAATTATAAATGCATCTTTTGATTGATAAATTGTAATTAAATTTATTGACAAATATTTTGATTTAATAATATAAATTTATCTGCAAATTCAGAAGTTTTACTTAACATTTATATTTAATTCTATATTGTTCTTTAACCCTGTTTCAATATTTAGTTTTAGTGACTAAATATTATCACTAGAAAGCATGTGAATTATTATAAAATATTTCTTTATTCTAAATAGATAATAACCAATGAAAGATGGAATATGAGAATAATACACAATTAACAACAAATACCAACGTCATTTATAGGTATATCTTTCCTAAACTCCAAACAAACAGTTAAATATTTGTTTATAATTAAACACACTCGGCATTTACAAACACCAGCCATTTGTATTTACATGCTAACTTATTTGCGGATATTTTCAGTAAGTTGAAGTGTTTTCTTAAGCTTTAGAGGTTCAATTGTAGTTTGGCATACGCTGATGTTACTAATTTAGGGAGTACGCGGCTTTATGCAGTTATTGGTGAATAGAGAGGGATTAATAGATCATAGCTATATAGAAATTTTGAAAGATTATAAATGGATCTCTCTTCTTCTTCTATTGTTCCACTATATTTTTCTCTCTGGCCAGACGTCTGATTTAGTGTAAAGTTATTACCAAAAATGCATATAACTTTATAGTTACGATGATGTCTCCTCAAAACCAAATCAGCTACCTATTATCATCCTGATTTACAGCAACTTTAAAATTATGTAGCTGCAAAGGTGAGTGAGAATAAACAACCTTAATTAAAGAAGTAAAGACTAGGTTACACCGTTCGAACTTTGTTGGGGCGTTCCTTAAAAAATAATCACCGCTCGTTACCGTTCACAGAAATTGGTCCCCGTCAAAGCAACACCGTATAGGTTAGGTCAATGCTTAGTCCCCATATGGCAACGCCCGTTACTTAGATTTTTTCCGATTTAGTAGAAAAATTGTTTATTTTTTAAGCACAAGAAATTGAGAAAATCGAAAACTTGGTCGTTGCCATAGCGCTGCACCACTGAAGTCGGCATTGCTATAATATTGGCTTAACAGTATCGAGAGGCAGCGAGCGTTGGTCTAGCAGTTTGAGCTGTGCGACCTATTTACCATCGCCAAACCAAAGTTCATCACCGCAATAGATCCCTGCTTGTCTTAATATATAAAAATTGGTAATTATTCTAATGTAATTTCAATAAGCGCATAGAATTTTTCAGATATTTTATAATTCTAATTTGCCTCAGATATAATAACTCCCAGTCCACACTCCCCAATTCCATATCTAGTCAGCAACTTCTGCAGAACATTGTTTGACAAATATAAATGCAGATGAATATCCCCTCCAGAAGAGACCAGAGACCGATATATCACCGGAAATCCAATAACTACCTTTCGTCCCACAGAACTACCATTTCTTTCTAAATCTGAAAACGGAAATGAAACACAGGATTAGAATAACATCCACAAACCAGGGGTATCTGACTTGTTTTTCTACCGAATAAATGGACAACATTTTTCACCACCTCTCTCGCTAATTCGGATCGTTATGGCCGAAACATGTTACGCATTCGTACACAGCTCTACAAAAGATTCGAAAAGGTATTCGGCAAGTTGAATTGCGTAACACAAAAACAACAAAATCATTTGTGTTATTGATTGTATTTATTGTAAACCTTATTGATTGTATTTATTTATGATAATATGAATAAATAATGAAACTCCCTATCTAAAACTTATTCTTATGATATTGCAAGTAAATATTTATCATCTGATAAATTGCAAGGTCTTACTAAAATAATTCGCCATTCATGTAGATGGAGGTTTATTCTACACAGAATAATTTTAATTATAAAATTTCATAATATTTGAATATGACCCACCATTTGAACTATAAATATTCAGGACTCAATGGCATCCAGTAATATGAAATATTTATCGTTTTTTTAATTATGATAGTTTTTCCCTTCTATTACTCAAATTTCATAACTTTAAATTCATCATATCCAAATGAGAAACTTTCCAAACTGAATGTAACTGAGAAAGTGAGATACGAATGTAACTGAGGATTAAGTGAGATACGAATGTAACTGAGGATTAAGTGAGATACGAATGAAACTGAGGAAGTGAGATACGAATGAAACTGAGGAAGTGAGATACGAATGAAACTGAGGAAGTGAGATACGAATGAAACTAGGAAGTGAGATACAAATGAAACTGAGGAAGTGAGATACGAATGAAACTGAGGAAGTGAGATACAAATGAAACTGAGGAAGTGAGAAGTGAGATACAAATGAAACTGAGGTAGTGAGATATGAATGAAATAGCTTCTTGGGAACCAAATCGCTCGTAGCGAAATGAATTCCGTCAGGAAATCTTCGGAGCGTGACTATAATCTTCTTGAGTTATTCGAGTGAGTGACTCTTTGAACGTGTTTGCTATTACCTCAAGTACCTACCAACTGTTTTCTGATGTAGAGAAATAGGTTTTATACCTTAAATCGTATTGCAGAAACTGAGCACTAAGACACTCTCAGTTCTCTGAAAGTGGGGGTTGAAATAGGTCATGAGTTAACAAAAATTTATAAATTTCAGATATCTGCAAATGCCCAATTTTTGAGTTAGTCTATTTGTGTGTAACTTTTTCTTACAGAAGGGAATCTATATTATTGTAAATTTATTTTCCAAATAATTTATCCAATTTTCAGGTTTATAAATAGTTAAATATAATTATTCGACGATAAAAGAATTCCCCTTCAAGTAAAAGGATCAAGGACGATGCTGTCATATATGCCAATTGAAGATTCCCGATAATTATTAGAATTCTGTTCGACAAAGTCGAACTGACAGCATATCTGAAGTTGAGGATAAATCTCAATGTAATAACAGAATTAAGGTGCCTTTAATATGAGCAATGAACAATCTCCTTATACAGAACTATTGAAGATTTTTGGCACGTCGCCAAACGGTTTCAATTCACCTCGCTTCGCAAGATATAAATTCTGCAGTGAGATACTATACCTATAGTAATGCTAATAATACACAATGCATTGCAGTGTATTGGTATCACTGCTATACCTATAGTAATGCTAACAATACACAATGCATTGCAGTGTATTGGTATCACTACTATACCTATAGTAATGCTAACAATACACAATGCATTGCAGTGTATTGGTATCTCTACTATACCTATAGTAATGCTAACAATACACAATGCATTGCAGTGTATTGGTATCACTACTATACCTATAGTAATGCTAACAATACACAATGCATTGCAGTGTATTGGTATCACTACTATACCTATAGTAATGCTAACAATGCACAATGCATTGCAGTGTATTGGTATCACTACTATACCTATAGTAATGCTAACAATGCACAATGCATTGCAGTGTATTGGTATCACTACTATACCTATAGTAATGCTAACAAAACACAATGCATTGCAGTGTATTGGTATCACTACTATACCTATAGTAATGCTAACAAAACACAATGCATTGCAGTGTATTGGTATCACTACTATACCTATAGTAATGCTATCAGTACACAATGCATTGCAGTGTATTGGTATCCCTACTATACCTATAGTAATGCTAACAGTACACAATGCATTGCAGTGTATTGGTATCACTACTATACCTATAGTAATGCTAACAATACACAATGCATTGCAGTGTATTGGTATCACTACTGTGTGTGGATTACTGCCAGTGTTATGCCACACAACTAATTTTTGGTATCGAGTGTGTGATTTTGAAAACTCAAAATAGTACTGGGTAACAGAACAGTTTTGTAATTACAACAGCAAAGAGTTAGACTTTATCTGATCTGATTGGTAATGGACATTCGCAAGTTAAGTATCTTCGATTCTTCAGTCAATAAAAATAATTAAAAATATTTGGTTTGTTAAAGTTAGTTCGAAGGAACCGTTCAGCATTTCACAAAAATATCCTCTAATTCGTCGTTCATCAGAACTTTGAAAAACCTCGAATCAAGGGATATATGTACATCATACACGAATATGTAAATGTTACATTTTTAGCTATTATAAACTCAAACCATCAAATTGAACATCTAAAATGTAGTACACACACTCTTCAACTCAAGAAGTACAAATGGAGCGTAGCAATTCCACTACAAAGTCACTGAATCGAATCTACAACTTACCGGAGTGACTAACTTTCCTTATGTAACTATTGGACACTTTGCTCTCATTTCTCGTTAAGTTTGATGTTGTGTGAACATGTAATGTTGAAATGTGACTAAAGATATGTCATTAATATTATAGTAAAAGAGTATATTATTAATTAGTTCTTTAACGAGTTATTAAAGACATAATATTTCAGTTACTATGGATAATATTGAGTTTACTTGATTTCTCCGGAAATCTATGATACCATTTTCATTGCACAATTGCCAGCACATTGAAGAATAATTTTCAGTTCGTGATCCTATCAGTTTATTATTTCTTTTCATATATATTACTCTCAAAAAAAATTCCCAAATGGTTGTACTCAAATATTTTATTAAACTGATCTTCCGGTGCTCTATCCTGAAGCTGTCTGTGGTGAATGTAAGAAAAGGTGTTAGGTAGACTCGTATATCGGTTACAATTACTATCACCTCTTCATTTTTCTCTACCATTCGTGATTGCAGCTTCTGGTGTTTGTGTCTCTTTTCATCACATTGAGCAATCATTAGTCTTTACGTCAGTGACTGCATTCACGGAGCAGATTTTCTGCATACATGAACATGTCACCGATGACTTTGTTCATGGAACCATTTTCCTTTCTGATTGCTTTTTCAATCTCTCGGATTGAGTTTTTCTTCTGAAGTCAGCAATCCTGCTTTTGGTTCTAAAACAGACATTGAACCTCAATTTATCAGTAAGGTGATGTTAATATCTATTTTTATGGTTAATATACCGAACTATCGTATCTGTTGTGTTAAAAAAATTAAACTGTTTCAATTCCCATTATTGCTAAACTAACTTGTTACTATGCAATTTAGTTCTATTCCTGGATCTGTTGTTCTCTTTACGTCTAAGATGAAGGACCTATAGAGATAATGGTAAATAAGTATGTAGGTCATTTACCAAACTAACTGCCTGGTAAATCAGTAGAAGGGCAGACTCTTTCATCGGTGACTTACGAGTTACTAACATAGATAAAATTATACAAAGAGAACAATTCTGCTCGTTTGTTTAATTTGTTTTGCCGTATCTGGTGTTCAAATTTTTTGATATATTTTTTTTTTAATTTTCATATTATTGAATAATATTATTAATATATGATCTGAGCAAGGTACTAAATACTTACTTTATATGTATTTAAAAACTAAATATTTGTCTAAAACATAGTAAAATAATAATTCCAAAATAATCCAGAGCTGTATGAATAGTTTTGTAAATAATCTTTATTCGATTTTATACAGAATATCCAGTAATAAAGTAACAGACTAAAAATCTCTACTTTTTAAACTATTACAGATAGAAGGCTGAAATGTATTTTCCACTAGAGATATTTTATTTCAATTAATTTTGTATCCATAATTTTCCATATTTAACCTTTAAAATTACTGCAACAGAACTCATTAAATTAGTCAATACGAAGTTCAAATGGTGCGCATTTCAAAACATTAGAACTTTTTCTCAAACCCCCAGAGCAAAATCAGGTGCCATTAGAGAAAAACGAATATACAACTTATTTATTATTAGACATGGACAATTGGACCCAAAACAATTGGGCTGCAACAATTAGGCCCACCGAAAATTGGGCCCGCCGACAATTGCGCCCAAGACAATTGGGCCCCAAGACAACTGTGCCCAAAAACAATAAGGACAGTAGATACAATGAAGAGGTGTTATACTTTATTATTTATTAGAGTTGTGATAATATCATCTTTGAAATATGCTTCATATTCTCTTGAAAAATATTCTTTACATATATTCTTTTATACTCTGAAAAATGCCTTATATTCTCGATATTCTTTTTATTCTCTATTGATTAGAGTGCTGTAATTTGATTGATAAACCTGATAAGGGATTTATGTATTAGCAAGCCCTTAAATAACATTTGGATGTTAATCTCATGTTTCAGTGTACTGGAAAACTGTGAAGAGTTTAAATAAGTCGTATTAATTTGAACATTGTCATATGGAAGCAATGTGTAGTGTACCTTGTCTGACCAAGTTCAGTCATAGTAATATTTAGTTAATAAAATGGGTCAATTTTAAAGGTTATTGGTTACATTGAACAAGAAAATTGTACAGTTGTTGGGATAAGATGAGATCATGAGAATACATTTTGTAATAATAATTTATAAAACTTATCAAATACTGAACACTGAACAGGTTTCGCCAAATTCACATTAAACGAATTTCGACTTGTATTTTCCAATAATATCGTCATGTCTTGGTGGGCAACGGTATTCTAAAATACCTACTTTCTTATTATTTATTGTTCATTCTCGTATAATACCTACTACATCCTAACTCATTCACTACATAGGAATTCACTATAGAGAAGTACTTCTGCTGTATCTAGGAAATTTGTGCTTGCATGGTCTATCTCTGAACAGAAAAATATAAAAGTTTCATAAAAATAGTATTTATTCTTGAAATGAAATTGTTACAATAAAATTATTATATTTTTCATAACGAGAATATATTTGGCATAACGAGAATATATTTTCCATAAGTAGAATATTTATTTCATATTAGGATTATTCTATATTTTAAATATCTTGGGCCCAATTATTGTCGGTGCACCGAAAATACGACCTATTCAAAATGGTTACATGTTTATTTTGTACCGGGTTGTAGATCCATCCAGCGGAAACTATTAAATAGAATATGTTTCATTGGGTTAAAGTTATTGCCGAAATTCCCAGATATGTTTTACTGAAATTAATTGTAGCTTTTATGTTAATATGGTTCCTATAAAATTTTGGTCTACAAAATATTATTATCTTGGGAGTGTGAAGGTATTACAAGAAATCCCTTTCAGTTGGTGACCAGTTTCGTTAATTACTATTTAGTATACCTTAAAAAGTGAATGTGACATTAATATTTTAAATGTCATTCTACATAATTTGATTAGTAGGTACCTAGACTACTCGTGTTCTAAATTCTAGGGCAGACTATAATAACATTTAATTGCAATATAACTTTTACGTGGCATTGAATTTCATATGCTTTAAATGAAGATATTTCTTTATCAATTAATTATTATTCGGAGCACAATATTTTTACAGATTTTGTTTTTTTCAGTCTTCTACGGTGTTTTTAAATCAGCTATATTTTTATTACCTATCTATATTGAGGAATTTTTTATTAAGAATCTTTTATTGACCAAGGTTTTTAGATTGACTAATTATTATCAATGATAAAGAAATAATAATTCAAATTTTATTCACATTTTTTCACAAAGTTATTTATAAATACATGTATTTGAATTCAAATAAAATATTTTAAATCTATCTTCTAAATACAAGAAACGAAATATATTCAAATTTCGGCTAAAAACACCTGAAATGTATTGAATAACAATATATTTATTAACGCCTATCTCCGGTAATTTTAAATGCTAGTTCAAGACAACAAAAGTTCTATTTATCAGACACTTATTTCTTTTCCACACCATACCACAAACATCACAAATGAGAGATAATGTACGGCTAAAACCCTCATTTAATTTCACATAAAACACATTCTAAAC
The DNA here is from genome assembly GCA_947561585.1 of Caprella mutica. NCBI lineage: Eukaryota > Metazoa > Arthropoda > Malacostraca > Amphipoda > Caprellidae > Caprella > Caprella mutica. Next base: position 681,690 of record CANNZV010000025.1, read on the forward strand.
ACTGTAAATATTTCATTAAATATATCACAAGAGGTCCATTCTTGATCTCAAATAAATTACGTATGTGATCTGTTCATAAAATATAAAGAAACTTGGCTACAAATATTGAATTAATCACTCACGTGTAAAATATTTATTGGCTATTAAATTCTAAGACTCTACACTAGCACCAGGCATCCCTTTTTATCACATTCTTTGGTAACCGACTGCTTTCACTTAGTAGATTTTCTGCATCCATGAGCTTGTCACAGGCTGATTTTATTTCTGTTTTGAATGCTGCTTTGAGTCCCTTCTATTTATTTCCCTTTCTTTCCATTAAGCAGTTAAGGCCGCTACTAAAAATAAAAATCTCCACTAGCGTTATTTTCAATACAATTTCAGAGCACTGGTGTCATACCACTGACTTTTAGTAACATTGCCAGTTGCTGAACTGCCTGCTCAATCTTTCAAAACATGTCCAGATTGGTCATAAACATTCCATTTATTCGAGAAGAGGCTGTATATTTTATCGGTATTCCAGTCGAGGACCGTGACGCTGTCCAATATTACGCCGGTGAATTGAAACTTTCAAATGATAAGGAAGAACTGTTGTCTTGCCTGTCCATATAGTGCTGTCATTTAGAACAGAATATATTATGTATATCCATGAAATATAACACCTTCTCCTGGAAATGTAGTCAATTATTCTTTAGTGCTGTTGGGATTGCCAATGTATTCGCCCTTGAATAAGAAATAGTTTCTTCTGGTTCTCTCTATTGATTTCTCGGTGTGAATACCTTCTCCCCTTCCACTCTTTTCTTGTTTTCACATTATATTGACTCAATAGCAACAATGTGTAATGATCAATTTGATCTTCAATTCATATTTCAGATTTCGTTAGGTATTTTGGGCAGGCACTCTGTTCTATATTTTAAGAACTACTGTGAAGCTGATAATGGGAGCTAGAAACGAAAAAAGTGATATAATAAATGCCATTGTCTTGATTTTAATTATTATTAGTCCTTCACTTCAATGGATTTTAATTGATACCATCATATACGATTTTGAGGCATTATTATTATTGAATGCTATGACCACTTTTCAATTTTCAGTAAAGAGCATTTTATCGCTTCTTCATTTTCCTCCTTTATATGACGCAGTGGATGAATGGTCTAAGCCACATCTAGAAAATATTTTGGAGAATAATCAAAAAATATATTTTTGGAGGTTTAGTGAGATTTAACTGACGATTGAGGTACTATTTATTTATCTTTACATGAAATATTGATGATTTATTCAGAATATTCTGAATTTTATTTTAAAATTAAATTTAGAGTTTTTTTTTTGGTTTAGAGTTTTTTTTGTATATATGCGTTATACAATATACATGCGCTGGGTTTTTCTCTTTATATGATATTTAAAAAAAGAGTTTTGTGACCATTTTTTTTTTCTGCTTAGCTACAACACGCCTAAGAACTGTTTCAGTATCTTTTTCTACATTCTATCATTAGGTACACTCAGATAATGAAGCAGAACAGCACACAACTCCCACACGCTTAAAATAGTTTCTGTCTCTTTTTCTACTTTCTGTCTTTAGGTACATCCAATGGCCCACACCTCCCGCAACTCTTTAGTTCTCATGCAAACTTTGCCTCCTCGAAAAGCTCATTAGTCTGAGTTTGCTCTCGAGATTGAATCTCGTAAAGTCTTACCGCATGTTCGGTGTTAATCTCACTTTCAAAGAGATGAATAATTTAATAATTTATTCCCCCTTTTACGTTATTACAGTGTTTCCTCTTTAATCAACTAGATGCTTACAACTCATGTTTGTGATATTCTTCAGGTTTTACTCCATTAGTTGTGTAAATATTAAAATTATAGGAGAACAAAATAAATCAGAAAAGTTTATTAATCAGGACTAAGAAATCTGCACCATCTTTTTCTACTAACACTTTGGTTCAAAATAATAATTCTAATATTTCCATCTCTGAAGTTTTCTTTGGTGAATTAAGAATTTTTTTGGGACGAGATCTTTAAAATGAATATACAACAGAGTAGTTAATTAAAAAGAACTCTTACACTGCCTAGATGTAATTATTTCTACAGTAAAAACATATTGGCAGAGTTTAATCAATAATTAATACATATTTATGACTTTTAGAATACAATGTTTTATCCTGCCGATTTTCAAGTTTAGATATTATTAACTGTTTGCTATAAGAAACGATTATCTAGCAAGAGGCAATGCCACAGATTCTTTTAAAAAAATTCTGTTATCAACTCGTTAGATCTATATTTTAACCAGGCTTTTTACAATGCAATATATTAATTGCATGTGGGTAATGAAACACAATTAACACAATTCTAATATAATGATTATCTAGTGATAGATAATGACACTTGCAGAAAGTTATTTATGTCGTTTGTAAATACACGATTCTATTGTGAAGTGTTTCTTTTCTTAGCTGAACATTATTAATGAAGAACAAATATTATAAGTTCTTACCTATCGGCACAGATTAAATAAGAGCACAAAGTTAGTGGTATGAGCTGAACTACTGAACTGCCAGAACCGGGTGGAGTGTTGAACACTTAGAGCTTATGCACACTCTATAACTGATGGGAGACTCAACAAAACTGAACAAGGTAAACGAAATTCAGCCCCTTTTATTAGATGGGCTGAAGGCAAAATGCTCCAGGATTTTCCTGGATTCTGGGTGGTAAAAATGCCTTCTATGGTTTAAGGACGGCTTACATCAAAGTCTGTATTATAATCAAATTCGTGCTCTTACACGAGTTTAACACTTGAATAACAAATAATAAATTTAACGTGGCATTTTCTAATACCTCTTTCTTGATTATGTTATAGAAGAGTTGTGCACGATTATGAGGATTATTAAGATTATAAAGATTAAGTCTGAATTATAAAGTTAGAGTTATATGAAGTGAAACTAATATATAATTAAAGTTATTATATAAAGATAAAGTTATATCTCTAAGTTGTAATAAATAAAGTTTTTCAGCGTATTAATAATTGATTAGTTACTTTAATTAGACCGATTGTTAATAAATATTATGATTGTTCTGTTTTTAATGTACTATTAACTATTCAATTTATATAGATTTTATAGATTAACAATATAAACTAAAAATAAAAAGCGCAAAGTAATTACTACGACGAGAGTTGAAAAAGTTTTTTTTTAAATGTATCCTTTGAAATGCTGTATTATTTCGTATTGCTGAAACTTCCGTCCCTAAAACTGTAAATTATTTCTTTTTACTGCATACGTTACCATTAGTTTTCACTGAACATTAAAATATCAATAAACCTACACTTTGTCCAATGACTCACAGACCGTTAGTTTTAGTATATTGTAAAGGGAGTAAGATACGTACTTTTCTTTACATGTGTTATTTAACTTTGTTTATTTACAGTCATTAAATACTCAGAATTATTTATTAATTATACTCAGTTAAAACTGAGCCTAGTTAGAGAACCAAACTTCGTACATCCAGTCTGTACCACTTTAAGTCTAACACGAAAAACTAGCAATAGACTTTTGAACTCTTGTTCAACTTTTTAAAAGTGAACTAAAAATTAGAGAGAATTTACTTGTATCTCGTCAGGGCATTCTTCGCTCAACTTCAGACTCCACTTTTCCAAGAGAGAAAATATTCTTTGAACTCTGAATGCATCCAACTTTATTCTCAGAGAACTTCAATGTCCGCATTGTAAATAAAACAGTGAAAAGTTCAGCAGCTCTAGGGTAAGCTACTTATTACCATACAGTTACGTATTGCCGTACAGTTACGTATTGCCGTACAGTTACGTATTACCGTACAGTTACGTATTCCCTTACAGTTACGTATTCTCGTACAGTTACGTATTCTCGTACAGTTACGTATTCTCGTACAGTTACGTATTCTCGTACAGTTACGTATTCTCGTACAGTTACGTATTCTCGTACAGTTACGTATTCCCTTACAGTTACGTATTCTCGTACAGTTACGTATTCTCGTACAGTTACGTATTCTCGTACAGTTACGTATTCTTGTACAGTTACGTATTCTCGTACAGTTACGTATTCTCGTACAGTTACGTATTCTCGTACAGTTACGTATTCTCGTACAGTTACGTATTCTCGTACAGTTACGTATTCTCGTACAGTTACGTATTCTCGTACAGTTACGTATTCTCGTACAGTTACGTATTGCCGTACAGTTACGTATTCTCGTACAGTTACGTATTCTCGTACAGTTACGTATTCTCGTACAGTTACGTATTCTCGTACAGTTACGTATTCTCGTACAGTTACGTATTGCCGTACAGTTACGTATTGCCGTACAGTTACGTATTGCCGTACAGTTACGTATTGCTGTACAGTTACGTATTGCTGTACAGTTAGGTATTGTCGTACAGTTATGTATTCTCGTACTGTTGCGTATTCTCGTACAGTTACGTATTACCATCTTTGTATCTTGTACAGTCTTGCTTCTATATGAGCTGCAGAAAAGAAGATCTTCTATCTTCTACATTTTTGCTCTCATGGTTCCGACTGTGTCTCACTGTCTTTTATTAAAAAAAATTGTTAGCTGATAAAGCTATGTAAAATGTATATAATTATTACTTTTTGGAAATGTTTTTTTTATGTTTCAATGTTCAGAAAAACAATTTTAAATACTCTTATACTATTTATTACTATTAATTATTTTAAATTACATATCCTTTATGAATAATATTTTCAATAAGTTATTTCATGATAATAAAAGTTTTAAGATCTTTAATTTCAATAAATAATTTAAATATTCTTAGTAAACTCCATAGACTTTTTGACAGAATTTGCACTTTATATTTCTGTTGTAAACTGAGACTTGATATTAACGTTAAAAGTGAATTATTTCGACGTGAGAAACTCTCATTGTATTTCAATGTTATAAAAGCGTTAATAGTTGAATGTTTACTCACTAATATTTCCCCCAACACGTTGTAACGCCCTGTTTCTCCACTCAATTTAGTCACATCGAGTGTAAACTGTGCGTTCTTTTTTGGTAACTCTGATGAATATTTCAGTGCCACCTGGTGGTGGAGTTTGCAATGTCTCTGCCAGGCTCTGAATTATAAATGCAAAAGAACTGAGCTGGTGTTAGGATGCATAATTTTTGGCGGCTAAATGATGACACGCTTTGAAACCTGGAATATTCAGTTATTCACAATGAATGAATATGCTGGATAGATGTGAATGGAATAATTCTGAATGTTGCTAGAAACTGAGTTTTAAGGATTTGTTATGTTTTATATTTCATATTTTCATCTTTTAACGTGACCACATTAGATTATGATATAAATAAACTTATTGCTTACATAATTAATAAAACTGGATTCTTATGTATTTTAAAATCCATTCACTATATTTTATTTTATTGCAACAACCTATTTCTATTTTTCCACAAAACAGAAACTGCGGTCCGCTAATTTTATATTTCCTTGAATTTTTTCAGATGTGATTATTTAAATTCTTTTGGTAATCACTCTCAAATATTTAAATAGTTTCTTAATTCACATTTTTTCAAATAATTGTTCGCATTAGTAGCAAGACTCCATCGACAGTTTGTTTCCTCAGTTCAAAAATATGGCTAGAAACCTTCTCTTTCCGGCCCTTCCTTCTCCAAAATGTTTCAGTACGTCAACAGATGGGCAGAGAATTCATCACTGGCCAATATTGCCCAATATTGCTGCTCTGGAGTCTTGAATTTTGCTTCATGTGCAATAAAATTGATAGCAAACTGTGCAATAAGGGGCACATTTAACGAACTCTTTGGAAGTTAATACATGAAATGTGCATCTTATTGTATCGATTTAGAATAATGTAAACATTATTTGAAGAAGCAAGTTCAATCACATCGGCTATTAAGTTTTTAAATTTATAAACTTTCAATATTTTTAGGCAAGACAAGGTTGCTACTTGAATCAATATATTTTCCCTTTAATTCCACTTTGTAAAAAGCAGTTGAATTGTTTTCTTTTGTAAATTGTTAGGTTCATTTTCACTTTCTTCCATTTGGTGATTGCGTGGGCGAGAGACTCAAACTACATTGACAATGTTTTTACTCCAGAAAAACTTGTCCAATGATCTCAGGGCTTTCGAATATGCTTCCGAATTTGTCCTCAGAGTGTTCGAATATTTCGAGATGCTCGACATGTTTTCATTCAAAAGACTTTATTCAATAGATACTTTCTTGAATTAAATGCTTGAATTTCTTACAAAAGAATACAATAATATCTTCAAATTGTTCAGAATTTTTTAGCTTTAAAAAAAAAACAGATTAGCGGAGTCTTACCCCCTAACTCTTATAATCATTTATTAAATATATCAAAATAGATAAACACTAACTTTCCAACAAATTAACAAACGATTAAAATTGACATTTTTATTTTCCTTTTAACCATTGGAGGACATTTCTTAAAGTATATTTACTCAGAAATATTTTTAATTTTAGTTAGAAAAAATTAGAAAAGGATTCATTTATGTTATTATTTTTTATTAAATTTATGTTTATTTTCATTGATAATTCGTATACTTCAGAAATTGTACGAGAAACTGAAATAAATACACCGTAGCCGCCAATTAAAGGAATAAACTGATATAATGCATAAGCTATCCCTGTAGAAAATAAGGTGTTGGATTTCTGATGTTGCTCAGTACATAGCAACATAGTGACACTACTCCATACAATGGGTATAGCAGTGACAAAGTTTGTACTCAGTACATAGCTACATAGTGACACTACTCCATACAATGGGTATAGCAGTGACAAAGTTTGTACTCAGTACATAGCAGCATAGTGACACTACTCCATACAATGGGTATAGCAGTGACAAAGTTTGTACTCAGTACATAGCTACATAGTGACACTACTCCATACAATGGGTATAGCAGTGACAAAGTTTGTACTCAGTGCATAGTTACATAGTGACACTACTCCATACAATGGGTATAGCAGTGACAAAGTTTGTACTCAGTACATAGCAACATAGTGACACTACTCCATACAATGGGTATAGCAGTGACAAAGTTTGTACTCAGTACATAGCTACATAGTGACACTACTCCATACAATGGGTATAGCAGTGACAAAGTTTGTACTCAGTACATAGTTACATAGTGACACTACTACATACAATGGGTATAGCAGTGATAAAGTTTGTACTCAGTACATAGCTACATAGTGACACTACTCCATACAATGGGTATAGCAGTGACAAAGTTTGTACTCAGTACATAGCTACATAGTGACACTACTCCATACAATGGGTATAGCAGTGACAAAGTTTGTACTCAGTACATAGCTACATAGTGACACTACTCCATACAATGGGTATAGCAGTGACAAAGTTTGTACTCAGTACATAGCTACATAGTGACACTACTCCATACAATGGGTACAGCAGTGATAAAGTTTGTACTCAGTACATAGCTACATAGTGACACTACTCCATACAATGGGTACAGCAGTGACAAAGTTTGTACTCAGTACATAGTTACATAGTGACACTACTCCATACAATGGGTATAGCAGTGACAAAGTTTGTACTCAGTGCATAGCTACATAGTGACACTACTCCATACAATGGGTATAACAGTGACAAAGTTTGTACTCAGTACATAGATACATAGTGACACTACTCCATACAATAGGTATAGCAGTGACGAAGTTTGTACTCAGTACATAGCTACATAGTGACACTACTCCATACAATAGGTATACCAGTGACAAAGTTTGTACTCAGTACATAGCTACATAGTGACACTACTCCATACAATGGGTATAGCAGTGACAAAGTTTCTACTCAATATTGTCATCACGTTCGCTGAGTCCTGAAAATTGGAGGTAGACTTGGAATTTATTTACCACCACTGCAATTTGTGGCTGAGTTTGGCTAAAGTGTATTCCTCAGTGTTCAGAAAAGATCTTCTACTTCGCAGATGAATTTTATGTGTGTGATCGCATTTTAGATTTCGTGAAAGAGAAATGTATATACTTTGAGTGTATGTTTAAAAACTATTTTAGATGCCTTTTACAACGGTACTAGGACAATTGCCACCCGCGGATAATTGCCACCCCTGGATAATTGCCACCCGCGGACAATTGCCACCCAAATAATTAATATCAGGCCTCTTAACTTCAAAAATGGTGATAAAATATGTATATTATTGTTGTACGATTAATAAATAATTATATACATTATAAGATGAAAAAAAATTATTATTTGCTTTTTTTATGTGCTTTTTAAATCTTATATTTTTTAAGTTTTATGTTGTCGAATCTTAATACCACTAGTTTAGAACGATTAAAAATTGTTTAATTACCTTCGTCTATAACATTTTCAGGATTTACACTAATCGATTTTCTTAAAGGGATAGTAAAGTAAAGATAAAACCATCGCCAAATTGGTTTCAAATCGATTCAGAATATTTCATTAAGTAATATTTGAATGCTCGTTTATTTTTGAAATGTTCATATAAAAAGTATATAATAAAATTAGCGACACCTAGCGGAAGCATTTGCACATATTAGTATGTATGTGAGTATGTTTGTTGTTTTCATATTAATTTATGTATGCAGTAATCAACCTTTGTTGCGTCAAAATGGTGAAAAGATTATGTGAATTCGTAGATAAGAAGTAATAGTTTCAAAAATAAAGCCATCTCTTCACTTGAGCTACAATCTGGGTAGAAACTTATATCAGTTGTTTGTTTACAAGATGGCTCCACTGATTGTGGCGCCATCTACCGTTAGCATTTCTTAAGAAATTAATTATATATAAAATGATATATTTCAATTATTAGATTTTATTGAACATTGCAATTTTACACGAATACTTTATTTTTTCTGAGCAATCGTTTGACATTAAAAAATTTCAAACAAAAAATGACTACTGCCCCTTTAAACATCACGCATCTACAATTTTAAGTCAATTAATTTTTTCACATATTATCAATTCTATAAAATGTATCAAATGTGGAATAAATTTTTTATCTTATAATGTATACAATTAATAATAATTAATCGTACAAAAATAATAAACATATTTTATCATCATTTTTAAAGTTAAGAGGCCTCATAATAAATAATTGGGTGGCAATTGTCCGGGGTTGGCAATTGTCCGGGTGGCAATTGTCCGGGGGTGGCAATTGTCCGCGGGTGGCAATTGTCCGCGGGTGGCAATTGTCCGGTCACGTTTACAACATTGCATTACAGAATTGGTTCAAGTACTTAGAGTTTTAGTGACTAAATATGATCACTAGAGCAACTAGATTACGTGCACTCGGTAGAGCGCATACCTTCGCCACCAATTTTTGCACATTCATTCCCAAAATCTAATAAACTGGTAACTGGATAATAACCAATCGTCCCATCAAGTTTCATGCAATATGGTTCAATACCTTTTGAGTTTTTGAGTTATAAATGACTTTGACCTTTGACCGGATCGCTCCCAAAATTCTACCAGATGGTTTCAGGACATTGACCAATCGTCCCATAAAATTTCAGACAATTTGGTTGAATACTTTTTGAGTAATTGAGTTATAAATGGCCTTGACCTTGATCTTTGACTTTTATCCCGATTGCTCCCAAAAATCTAACAAAATGGTTCCTGTATATTGACCAATAGTCCCACTAAGTTTCAGGCAATTTGGTTTAATTCTTTTTCAGTTATGCGAATAACAAGATGATAAATAAATGAATAAATGCCGGCTAAAATATGACTTTCAGCAAATTTGCAAATGTAATGAAGGATTATTTTTTTACGAATTTGACATCATGCCTAATATCTTGTTAGGTAATAGCAGATTAGTAAACAATTACATAATGGAATTGATATTCGTAACTTCTGAAAAAGATGGCGAAAAAAAAAGCAAATAGCTGGTAGCACAAATAATTAATCATTCTGATATTTACATATTTATTTGAACAAAAAAAACCTTTCCTTGGCCTGCAGTGCCGTAAGAAAATTTTGGACGACGGCCATTAGTCTGACTCTGATGAATCTTTGAATTCAAAGACTTATCTTTGAATATGGCCACTCTGTCAATACGATGAGCTATATTACACGATACGACCTCGGCTGACGTATAGTCATGGTGAAAGTTCATCCGGCCGGCGGTAGGTGAGTGATCCTAGGGCGGATTAGCTATTACACTCTCCAGTTTGGACATATGCTAGCGCTGTAAGTCTAATCTGCCGAAGGAAGCCGGTACTTGTAATGGGGCCTATAGGTTTTGTATCGGTTTGTTGGGCCGGAAAGGTAATTTCTTCTAGACTAGTAATTAGTATCAAAGGATTTTGTAATTATCATGGATACCAATCAAAATAATTTGTTGGTATCATGGAAACCATTTATAATGAGTTTAATTTTTCATTTCTACAGCTTGATCTCATATGCTCGGAAATATGGTCCCGTTTGACAACTCTGAACATGCTGTACCGTATTTTTATAAGGAGTGCAATATAAGGAGTGTAGCATTTTTAGTGATAAGTTGTATAGAGTTTGAAGAGACAATGAGTCCTCAAGTGATAAATAAGAACAACTGTTAAAAGCATTGAATGACTTAACACATGATGGTGGAGTGTCTACGGTGAGATATACGGCACATTTTATGCTATGGAAAGAATTAGCAATTTAATGAAAATCCTTTTATTGCTGAAAATATCTAATCTGTAGAGAAAAGCTTTGATAGAATTTATAACCTAAATAAAATCATTAAGTTTTTTCACTATTCATATAAGAAGATTTTCTATATTGAATTAAATTAAATGGTTCAGTTTAGCTAATAATTTTTTTTCTATTAGGAACATTGACTACAATAATATCATCCTATAATAATTTTCTCTCCAATTTTATAATGATTTGAAGTTATATAAATTTTCATGAAGATGTCACATTATAAGAATAAGAATTAGAATTAGAATTATTATAAGAATAGAAAGAGAAGGAATATCAAGAAAAAACACAATTCAAAGGCAAAGAATCAATTTTATTATCGGGAATAGATCCTATGTTTTCAAGCAAAGTTATTACATATTACTAAACTATTAAATTTTATAGAAAATAGTTTGGTCAATCTCAGCCTTAAATTGGTTAGTTTCAAATAGGTCTTCTTGTTAGGGTATGTTGGAGATTTTCCCTTTATATAAACGTATATGCGAGCCGCTTGCAGTTAATTTCTAAATGGATGGACAAACTCAAATAAAATAAATCTAACATAAATCTTCAAGTTGATTGAGTCGCCCTGAAACCAATAGATCGCTGCAAGCGCTCTGTTCTTGAATTTAACTTTGTACTGCTGTCAGTTTTATCTCCTTACCAGGTGACTTCACGTACAAAATTCAGATGTCGCCTGGTTTGTTGGATGCTGCTACTTGAAAACAAATTACCACCAGTAACGGCACTGATGACATGGCTCCTATTTAGCATAACCTTTGCAACTGATCAAAATATTAAACAACTGGATCACCCAACTACCCACATCATTTCCAATCAATTAGATTCTTATCTGCAATTTGATGAAGTAGCGACATCCAAATGATTGCTGGGCAAAAGCGATACAGCTTAATTACGAAGGAAGTGATTATTACCATGGTTCCCTAAAAGAGAGAGGATGGGAAGCAGTGGAGACTAGACGGTAGACAGCAACAGATCATCGGATTTCCCACAGTATTCTAGACACAGAGGGTAAGCTTGCTTTTCGCGTACTATTTGCGTAGGAGTGCACTTAGTAATTTGTTTTGCTCCTCTAAAAATAATTTTCAATAATTTGAGTCTTTGCCAACCTAACCCTATAAAATTACTTTAAAATTCAATAATGAAAATTTGATTAATTTAAACTTTACCCATTTAGAAATTAACTTTGCGGAATATCTTAAATTAAAATTGCTAAATTAAAATTGCTAAATTAAAATTGCTAAATTAAAATTGCTAAATTAAAATTGCTAAATTAAAATTGCTAAATTATAATTGCTGAATTAAACTTGAGTATTTATTTAACTCCATAATATTGCATAGTATATTACGAATGCTAATTTTATGACTTTCCGCAGCAACTGTTCCGAATTGGCTTCCTAGTTCCAAACACCCTACTGGACTTCTTCACGGTGCCACAGTTTTACCGGTCCTATCTTCAACGAAATACATTGAATATTGACTAATTTAATTGTTTAATTTACCGTGCGATAAGGTGGCCTAGTATTTTGGAATAGGGTATCAGTTTGGTATCTTTGATTTCATTGATTTATTATTATACAATTTAAAATGTTAGAAAATTATTTTATTTCACCCGTTACGCAATTATATACATTTATTACTTACAATATAAGTTTACTGGTTTGTTACAGTTTTTCACTGACGGTGAAACTTACTTCAGTAGTTCAGTAAATTATCTTATAGCTAATAAAAGTTTTCACAAATTTTCCATTGGAAGAAAGCAATTTTCCTTGATTATTACTCTCTCCATTTTTACATTATTACTCATAAAAGAAATATTTATTTTATTTTCGGGGTGTCAATTAAAGTACATTAATATTTAACATTATTAGCTAAAAAAGTTTACAGAATAAAGCCCTCGGAGAAAAGATTATGAGAATCTATTTCAAACTACTTTTTACGGAATTAAAGAGGGAGTTAGCTCGAGAAAAACATTTACCTTCTATAACCCAAAAAATCCGGAGAATTGTGAGCAATAAAGCGCTAGGGAAGTTTATTCATCTCGGCAGCAAAAACAATAAATGAAACAAATTAAAAACAATAGCCTTCTTGTTTATATCTCGTTACAATGTTCTCCTAGCGACTGTGATAGGTTTAAAGTGCGGGTCTGTGGCAGCAACACATACGGGGCTGAACCTCTCGGACAACCTCGGCAAATGAAACAAATTAAATGAACAGCCACAGCAATCGTGTCTGTAAAAAGAGCTCCAGGACATTTTATTGCACCAGAAAAATCTCTGACAAAATTGATGAAACAAAGCACAGGTTTGAATGCAGAGAAAATGAAAGGTTGTCATTTGTATTGTTTAGTAAATGGTGAACTGTAGATTATTTCCCATTGCTGTTCAGTTCGAATTTAATTGAACAGAGAAAATGAAAGGTTGTGATTTGTAGTGTTTTGTAAATGGTGAACTGTAGATTATTTCCCATTGCTGTTCAGTTCGAATTAAATTGAACAGAGGAAATGAAAGGTTGTGATTTGTAGTGTTTTGTAAATGGTGAACTGTAGATTATTTCACATTGCTGTTCAGTTCGAATTGAATTGAACAGAGAAAATGAAAGGTTGTGATTTGTAGTGTTTTGTAAATGGTGAACTGTAGATTATTTCACATTGCTGTTCAGTTCGAATTAAATTGAACAGAGGAAGTAAAGCAACAGAAGATGTGAGGGAGTTGCAAGAGAAGGTGTAGATATGTCTGCTTTAAACTTGACACTGTGAACAGAGGTGAACAATCTAAACAGAGGTGAACAATGTGAACAGAGGTGAACAATGTGTACAGAGGTGAACAATGTGTACAGAGGTGAACATTGTGAACAGAGGTGAACAATGTGAACAGAGGTGAACAATGTGTACAGAGGTGAACAATGTGTACAGAGGTGAACATTGTGAACAGAGGTGAACAATGTGAACAGAGGTGAACAATGTGAACAGAGGTGAACAATCAAAACAGAGGTGACCAATGTGAACAGAGGTGAACAATGTGAACAGAGGTGAACAATGTGAACAGAGGTGAACAATGTGAACAGAAGTGAACAATGTGAACAGAAGTGAACAGAGGTGACAAGGTGAACAATGTGAACACTGCAGAGGTGAACAATGAGAGTGTGTGAACCTGTGCATATACTATATGATTATTTTTCAATACAAATATCAAGTTATTATTAGATTAATCAATTTATCTTCAAAAAATCTTTTGCTTCCAAAAAAACAAAAGATCATTTTTTATACATATATTACCTATTTGCTATATAACCATACTAGAGATAAATTTGCCATGCGTTGTTTAACTATATTTCAGCTTATATTCTCCAATAAAATGTTCATTTTCATCTTATTTGCAGAAATAACTTCCTCGTAAGAAAATAGCATCAAGTTCTTTTAATTTCTCCGTTGGTTTAAGGATGTCGCACCAAATCTCCCCCAATACATTTTTTCAGAATTTCTTACGACAGTTGAGATCCAGTTAGATCTCTGCAACGAGTCGCTCTCGTGAATCTAGCACTGATTTATTAGTTTTTGGGTCTAACTGAAAACATGGCGAGGTGTACGGTTATAAAAAGGTGATGATTATTTCACAGTTTAGTAACTTCCAGAGAGAAACTTTGCTAATTGTAATGCTTGTAGATTCGGCAATTTGCTTTTCAGCAATTGATTTCTGTTCTGTTTTAATTTCATGCAGTCCGCGTTAATTTCAGAGTGTTCTGGTTTATACGACCACTTTATTGTTGTAATAACAGTGAAAGATTTTCTAATGAAATGGAAATCAATTTTATTTATTTCACCACTCGCAATGTTATTGAAATAAATGATGATTAGAGTACAATGTACAGTACTCTAAAAACTTATTGTATGTAAAATTATTGTACCTACAATTAGAGTATGTACAATAATTCACGCGCTGTATTCTAATTTAATTTATAAGTTCACACCAAAGTGTTAGAATTGTCTTGCATCCCCTTGTATCTCTCACTAAATTATGATAATTATTATCTCTCTAGTTCTACAACTGGTTATTCCGCCTGGCTGAATGTTCTTCATCTAGTTTGTTAACTCCAGGAAATGATAACCTTTAGCAGTTCCGACTGGAAGAACAAAATGTCCGGAATGGAACAGTCGCTATAGAAACTGGACTTCTTTTCTATTTTGCATATCAATAAAAATATCCAACCTTTTGTTGCTTAAACTATAAAAATGCTGATATGAGTTCTGATTTTTATCTGTAGTAAAGAACAATTATTCCAATTTAAAAAACACTGTTTCGTTTTATTTCAAATTATTTTCAGTATTTGAAGACCGCATACAATTTTCATCCTTACATATTTTGAATTAGTGAAGAACTAGCTTAGCAACACTAATTATTAGGTCATAATATCACCATTGAGACGCTATATTCTCATTTGTGTAGCAACATAAATCATACACTAACACCATCTAAACAAGAAGAACAAATAGGTTAATTTAGCGAGACAAATTAATAGCTTAATATATTCCTAAAGCTTGCTGGGGAAAATGCAACCGAAAGTGGGAAAGTGAGGGAAGATTTAAACCAGAAGGAAAAATGAGGTAATGTTGATAATTAAAATGTACTGGTATTAAGTGAGGTAATGTTGGTAATTAAAATGTACTGGTAATAAGTGAGGTAATGTTGGTAATTAAGATGTACTGGTAATAAGTGAGGTAATGTTGGTAATTAAAATGTACTGGTAATAAGTGAGGTAATGTTGGTAATTAAAATGTACTGGTAATAAGTGAGGTAATGTTGGTAATTAAAATGTACTGGTAATAAGTGAGGTAATGTTGGTAATTAAAATGTACTGGTAATAAGTGAGGTAATGTTGGTAATTAAAATGTACTGGTAATAAGTGAGGTAATGTTGGTAATTAAAATGTACTGGTAATAAGTGAGGTAATGTTGGTAATTAAAATGTACTGGTAATAAGTGAGGTAATGTTGGTAATTAAAATGTACTGGTAATAAGTGAGTTAATGTTGGTAATTAAAATGTACTGGTAATAAGTGAGGTAATATTAGTAATTAAACTGTACTGGTAATAAGTGAGGTAATATTAGTAATTAAACTGTACTGGTAATAAGTGAGGTAATATTAGTAATTAAAATGTACTGGTATTAAGTGAGGGTTGGTAATTAAAATGTACTGGTATTAGGTACTCAGTCTGCAGAAAGTCTGTCAAATATTTGACGCATTATTACTATTCAGGAAGTCCTGTTACTATATCGATTTAAAATATTTGCATCTATTTTATTTCATAGACCTTTTAATATAGGTAAATTATATATAATGAATTCATCACAAAATTAATCTTGATTAACGTAGTAACCTCGAAAAAATATTTTTCTTATCAAATTACTTATAATAAATTGATACAATCTGCATAGATAAAAATTACATGAAATTTACTGATGACAATGCAAATATTGTCATTAAAATATCATTTAAATGATTGAGTGTCATTTGTATATTAACAAGACTTCCTATATGCTGCACAATGTATCAATACTGCTAATAAATTATCTAACATTAGCTTATTATATAAATTTGAAACTCTATTAATTTTGAATACATGGAAGATGTTTATTTTGTAGCAATAAATTCACAACATCAAACTCTCTCTGGTAGAAGAAGTTGTGTTTGCATAAGAAACATTAGACAAATATTCAGGTAAGGGAGAGATATTACATACAAACAGACAAACATAAATATTCAGAGATTAAGTACGTGTGGTGTTACATTAAATGTATTAATTAAAAGTATTTCCAATGGCTTAGATTATCATAACAAGATGTGAACATTTGCAGTTTTTTTAATGATGTTTTCATCTCAAGATTCATTCTATAATGAGTAGGAAATTTAAGCTGTAGAATACACAGCTTTATAGATAATGCTGATGCAGCATTATAGATTTTAGATCTTCATAAATTTGATAGTCTGAGAAATGTCCTTTCCACTAGCACTTTATTATTAGATAAAACTAAATCCCGTTCTTCACTTTCAATCTATTTGCTCTTGTTGGTGTTTTTTAAACAAAAATGGAAATAAAAGTATCTACAATTATATTATAGATCATCGCCATTGTACCTACTATTCTGAAACGAAATTAGTGAATTTAGATTTGTATTCAAATTCTCAATGGTAATATTTGATTTATAATTTTCTCTGCATTCCATCTCGCACTTTCAGGGAGCATTTCTACCCAAAGTATCGTCTGTACATTGAGTGCATATCTCGCACTTTCAGGGAGCATTTCTACCCAAAGTATCGTCTGTACATTGAGTGCATATCTCGCACTTTCAGGGAGCATTTCTACCCAAAGTATCGTCTGTACATTGAGTGCATATCTCGCACTTTCAGGGAGCATTTCTACCCAAAGTATCGTCTGTACATTGAGTGCATATCTCGCACTTTCAGGGAGCATTTCTACCCAAAGTATCGTCTGTACATCGAGTGCATATCTCGCATTTTCAGGGAGCATTTCTACCCAAAGTATCGTCTGTACATTGAGTGCATATCTCCACATCTGAAATATGAGGGAGAGTTCCGCATTGTAGTGCCCGAACACCGATCACCTATCTGCATAATTTCCTGGGGAGTATAGGCAACTGTGACTGCAAATGGACAACATTCAGGGCAATATTTCCCCTCTGGAGGATATTAGTTCATTTAAACCGTAATTGAAACTAAATTGAAATGTGTAAAGTCTGCATTTTGATTGATTGAAGTTAGGATTAGATACATTCAGAAAAGTTTACCAGCAATTTACCCTCTTTTACTGATAAATATGGAGTAACATTTTATAACAAGATTGTCATTTATAAGTTTTATGAATGACATAGATTGAATTATAGTTAATTGACGTAGATTAGTAAAACAAAAAAAAATGTAAGCTAAATAATTCTCTCTATTTTGTATATAGAATATATAAGTATAAGATATGAATTTAGTAAATGCTTCTCATTAATAAATAGAGCTCTATACATGAAGCTTGATTGTGATTGTTAGAACAATTTCCATCTTCGAAGCCTATTATTTTAACGTTCGAAATTTCAAAGTTATGAGTGATCTAGATGTATAATGACGTGTATTCTAGATAAAAGTAAAAGGCGGGTACTCATGGAGTGCATATCTTCAATGACACTTTTAAATTACATTGACCACTAAATAATCCTAGGGTTATAAATGACCTTGACCTTTACCTTTGATCTGTTTGCTCCAAAAATCTAATAAACTGGCTCCTGAATCATGACCAATCACCCCATCAAATTTCAGGCAATTTGATCCAGTTATGCGAATAACAAGATTACAAATATAATATATGCCGGCTGAAGCATAATCTTCCTCAATCTGCGAAGGTAATGAGGAAATGCGGTGAATTTACCGCGCGATGAACTGAGTTGCGGGGTACGTACAATGCAATGAATTGAGTTGCAGTGAACTTTCCGGCGGTGACTTAAGGGCGATGAAACTCGGTCTCCAATAACGATGGTTTCATTCACTCATAATTTTGATAATAATTGAATGAATGCAATTAATTCAAATAAATTGCATCAAACAATTCAACAAATAAATACATTAGGAACTTATTAAAAGAGGATCGTGTTTCCGAATGTTAGAAACTGATAAATACGAAAAAAATAGATAAAGAAGAAAATTAGTGTTGAAGTAAATGGCAATTCTCATCAAGTTTCAGTGCTTCCTTGTAACATTATATAATGATCAAAAGATAATAGACAATTTTATTAATGTTTATATATTGAATGAACGATGCTAAGTTTTAAAAGAAATCTAATGCAATACCCCCTCTAAAGACAATCAAAATTCTAAATTCTTGCATGAATTCAAAGTGACTCTAAAGAAACCAAACGGTCCAAATTAGCAACTTTCAATCTTCAGTTGGAAAAGCTCATTTGAAAATAAAATATTTCTGTTCTTTCAGCTGCCAATGAATTACTTAATAACTTATTCATGGCACAAAGAAACTTTATAAACGGAGAGATTTTTATTCTGCAAACACAACGGAGCGATTATTGTTAGATGGACGAACTGTATCTAAATGGAGTAAGAAATGGAGGTTTACGTGATACTTGTACTGCTACTCTGTTTATTGTAAAGTTGATTTGTTATTATTGATGATAGTGTATTTTTTGTAGTAACTAACTTGGTACTAAACCAAAATTAGGGTTCTATTACAAATTTAATGGAAAATAATGGTAGTTGCATTACAAAATATTTCACTCAATCGACCGCTAATTATTGTTTGAGAGTATTTTAGCGACTAAATCTAAGACTAAATCTTCGCCAATAATTATCTAGCGACAATATGTTTTTCACTATTAATATATTAGTCTCGGAATAATATCTAATAAAATAATAATTTCAAAGCATGCAGTATAATGATGATAACATAGACTTATTTTTAGTATTAAGCTACAAATGTTTATAGGGAGAAAGATTTATAAAACAGAAAAAAAATTTCTTAACTAAAAATAATGTGTTAAAAACTTATATCTTCTAAACTATACACCAGTATTAGTGAGGTGAGTTATTTTAGGTATTAGAGAGGTGAGTTATATTAGGTATTAGTGAGGTGAGTTATATTAGGTATTAGTGAGGTGAGTTATATTAGGTATTAGTGAGGTGCGTTTTCTTGATATCTGAGTCAGCGATATTTCAAGTTACTCTGTAACATTTTTCAGATTGCGATAAGGAAGCTACAAAGAGGCTATTAGGGCTAGTTTAATATTTTCTTAAGCTTCTATTGTCTATAGTTATTTAAAAAATCGCCATATCTTCTAAAAAATGGAAATGAAATAAAGAAATCTATATTTGTCTCTTTCCATTCCTACTGCCTTTTTTAAAATATTTCAATTATGAATCAGTTTTTGCTCTTTTGCAAATAAAAGTCAGTCAATTCAGACTTAAAAGCAAAGTTAATCTATAACTTTTTCAATTTACATGAAGTTAAGAATGTATTTCTTTAATTCTTTTCTCTCCAAAATTCTCGCTGCCTCGCAATTATTTTTACTATCTATAATTTAGATTCAGAACAATAAAATGCTCTAATTATTATACTGGCTTTCACGCAAAAGGGTAAGTTACGAATTATCGGACAGTTCCACAGTTTGATCATAAAAGAAAAATATATATATAAATTAATAACATATTTTTAAACATTTTTCAACTGGTATTCATGATACATGTAGGTATCGTGGATACCAATTATACTTGTAGGTATCATGCCAATTCTAGATGTCATCCGTTCTTTTCTCTCTAAAAAAGAATGATGAGCGGTTAACATTTGTTTGAAATCAAGTACGTGTTATATTTTCTATATTGTACCTATTTATAATGATATAATAATTAAATATGTGAATTGTTTTCAATGAATAAATACCAAATAAAACTTGTCGTAGATTATATTAACTGATTGTCTGCTTTCGATTGGCGTTTGTAATCGATGGCTAAAAGATCGACTATATCTACGACAGCAAAAATTCAATTATATTTATAATATAATTAAAACAGTTATAGTCTATCGTCGGACATTTATTTTCGTCAAAATATCCCGACGATGATATCTGTAAATATATTTCACAATAAAATACTTTCAATATTACCGAAATTAACAAGAATAGACGAACTACCGATTATAAATTTGCCAACTGGAAATTATGTTCAAGATCCTTATCATTTACTGAATCATTGGATAATCCTACATTGTGATAATGTAGTTAAAGGAGCAGAAGGGGAGTGGTAGAGGGGGGGGGGGTATAAGAAGAACTGCTGGGAGCGATCTTTTGATGTCTGTAGTCCTGTCAGTCAGCGGTTCTATCAGGCAGAAAATCCTGAATGGGTAAGAAATTCTGTCCCATTAGAAAGTTAGAGGAGGTGGTTGTAGAAGATACTGAGGATATGTGAGAATTACCTCAATGTGTATACTTGTATGGATATTGTTATATTAATTTGCTAAATGTTTCCTGTAATGTAATATATCATTTTTAATTCAATATTGTGAACAAGTTTTAAAGGAGAATGTATTCTTATTCGTTATTTATTTGATGTAACTCAAGATTTATTCATAGAGTCACTTCTCTTTCTGGCTGCTTCTCAGAGTCCCTTGTTCTTAATATACTTTTGTCGTCAGTGATATGGACTTCGGTTCCAAAGCAGACGTTAAACTCAATAATGATTTAATTATTATGAATTATATTTTGAAAAATTCGTTCACTGTCATTATTCTGATTATTCGGGTTTTACCCGAATTGTTATTATATACAAAAGATAGATTATAATCTTACAAATATTTATAAATATTATTTCTTTAAACAAAAAACGTAATATTTTCTGAATTAAATTACAATGTTACAAATATGTTATCTATACTCATGTAAAATAGCTACAGGTGAATCTCATACAACTGACGATCATAAAACGGGTAAATGACAAAAAATCATCCGTTCTAAAATCTATAAAACTCCTACAACGATCTCTTTAAATTATGTGGTTTGAAAAGTATTTTTTCCGTCTACCAAGTATCTAGTCATATATTTATTATATTCAGAGGTATTACAAATTACAATCAACACTAATTGTATTGTTTTACAGATTTTCAGCAATTTGGTTTAGTTACATTTTCCCTACACATTTTCTTTGACTAGAAAAGTTCTATAGGAATAAGAAAAGAGTTATAACTATTTATCTGAATTGTTAGATTTGGCAGATAAACTCAAGCAAAAATTCCGTGCTGTCGAAGAAGACGCAGTAATTAGTGAAATGTTTGGTCTATTTTTGAATTCATTTTAAAAATGCAATACAAAAATACATGTAAATTATGTATTTTTATATTGTATCCAGTTTAATTAACGGTATACTTATTATATTATGTATATTAGTTTGCATGTAAATGGATATGTATGTAGATGAAGTTGAAAAAATAGCACTCCTTCATCATGTCCTCTGGTACTTTGAGCGACAGTTATACTTATAATTATTATTTCATACATATATATATAGGTAATTATATAAATGTTGTAATATTATAATTTAATAATAATTTGCTAACCTTCACTAGCGTTTCTTAGAAATGCTGTAAAAGAAATCTTAAAAAGTTAAAATCCCCAACTGAACTAATTCTTTGCCCGTACAGCGACTACTAGATCTGTATAGCGACCTCTTTTTGCCCTCCTACTGTCCTTTATACGAGCTTTACCTGTACTCTCAAAATAGGATCAGTTTAAATTCATCGCGGGTAAATTCATCGCAGTAAATTCATCGCGGTAAATTCATTGCATGGTAAATTCATCGCATGGTAAATTCATCGCGTGGTAAATTCATCGTATGGTAAATTCATCGTATGGTAAATTCATCGCATGGTAATTTCATAGCAGGTAAATTCATCGCATAATAAATCATCGATGACATATAAAAGGAAGGTAGAGAGGTAAATATAAGATGATTTTTTTAGAGAGACATTGAAACGTTACAAACAATATGGTGCACCGACAATTGGGCCCAGGACAATTGGGCCCCAGGAAAATTGGTCCCCAGGACAATTGGGCCCACGGCAATTGGGCCCACGACAATTGGGCTCCAAAACAATTGAACCCAGAAAAAATTGGGCAGAAGACACAATAAAGAAGTGTTACTTTGTTATTTTTAGGGTAGTGACAATATTATCTTTGAAATATGTTTTATATTCTCTAAAAATATGTTTTATATTCTCTAAAAATATGTTTTAAATTCTCTAAAAATATGTTTTATATTCTCTAAAAATATGTTTTAAATTCTCTAAAAATATGTTTTATATTCTCTAAAAATATGTTTTATATTCTCTAAAAATATGTTTTATATTCTCTAAAAATATGTTTTATATTCTCTAAAAATATGTTTTATATTCTCTAAAAATATGTTTTATATTCTCTAAAAATATGTTTTAAATTCTCTAAAAATATGTTTTATATTCTCTAAAAATATGTTTTAAATTCTCTAAAAATATGTTTTATATTCTCTAAAAATATGTTTTATATTCTCTAAAAATATGTTTTATATTCTCTAAAACTATGTTTTATATTCTCTAAAAATATGTTTTATATTCTCTAAAAATATGTTTTATATTCTCTAAAAATATGTTTTATATTCTCTAAAAATATGTTTTATATTCTCTAAAAATATGTTTGTAATTATTAAATTCGTTTGATATACTTGGTAAGGTGTATATTAGCAAGCCCGTTAAATCACATTTGTATACTAATATCATGTTTCGGTGTAATGAAAATCTTTGAAGTATTTAAATAATTTTTATTAACCAGAATGATGTCATGTGAATTTTAAAGATTTTTGTTACATTGAACTACGAAAAATTGAAGAGTTGTAGAAATAAAATGAGATTGTGAAAATACCTTTTGTAATACTAATTTATGAAACTCTTCTATATTGAACACTGAACAGTGAACAGGTTTCAACAAATTTACATTAACTTCAATTCGACATGTATGTTCCAGTTATTTCAGCATGTCTTGGAAGGCCACGGCCTTCTTTATAAATACCCACATTCATATTTTCTATTGTCTCTTCATCTAAAATGGCTGCATTCTTATTTTCGATTGTTTCTTCATCTAAATAGCTACATTCTTATTTTCTATTGGCTACACCCTAACTTATTCACTATACAGGAGTTCATTATAGAGGTACTGTAACTAGGAAATATGTTGCCTACATGACCTATCTCAGAACAGAAAATTATAGTAATTTAAAAGAATAAAACCATTCATTCATGTAATGAATCTGTTCTAAGATATATATTTTTCACAACGAGAACATTTTTTTCATATTATGAATATTCTATATTTTAATTATGCTCAAGATTATATTTTTATACCAAACGCATATTGTCAAATACCTAGTTATTACGGTAACAATGATCTTAATTAAAATGATACTGTAGACTCTGAAAAAATAGGTACATAATATATTGGTACTTGAGCCCAATTGTCCTGGGCCCAATTGACTTGTGCCCAATTTTCGTGGCCCAATTATCGGTCCACGAAATAATATATGTACATGTTGCTAAAGCAAACCGTTAATATTAAAGATTAAATTCTATCGTTACAACTGCACAAAAAATATATCTAAATTACTTTTAAAAAGATAAATTGTAATCAATACCTCTTAAATAATTAGAAAACCTGGTTCCCATTTACTGAGGCAATTATGCTTTGCTGATCATATTTTCAAAGAGGTGTAGCATTAATAGTTAAGTTGTTGTTTAAACTCTGAGTAGCTACCCAAATACGTAACAATATTATAAATTTAAATTAAAGAAAAATATGAATAACTATAAAATAATAAATTAATGCAAGTTTACCCACATATTAAATATTAATTGAATGATATACATGCGAAAATTATATGACATTCTATACTAAAATCCAATCATTTAAAATAAACTAAAATTACTGATTCGTACAAACAAGTTACCTAATACAGCAAATGTAAAGTAAGGTCAGCGCGATAATTTGCAAAAAGTTTATTTAAGTTTATCAATTTAATTTTATAATGTACCATGCGATGAATTTACCATGCGATGAATTTACCACGCGATAAATTTATTATGCGATGAATTTACCATGCGATGAATTTACGGCGATGAATTTACCGGCTATGAATTTACCGGCGATGAATTTACCGGATACCCTCAAAATATACGTGAATGAATTTTCCTATTCATCTTTTTTTTTCTCTCGCGAGTGTTTCTTTATTTGACAGTTGAGGAAGAACTCAAACAAAGTGAGACAGTCTCTTACAGCGCTAATATAAACACTCTGCATTATTAAAGAGCTGGTGTAGCGTGACAGTTGAGGAACAACTCAAACAAAGTGAGACAGTCTCTTGCAGCGCTAATATAAACACTCTGCATTATTAAAGAGCTGGTGTAGCGTGACAGTTGAGGAAGAACTCAAACAAAGTGAGACAGTCTCTTGCAGCGCTAATATAAACACTCTGTATTACTAAAGAGCTGGTGCAGCGTGATAGTTTTTGAGAGGTGGCGCAGATTCAGCACCTACCTTCTTTTTAGTGATCTTACTTAGTCACTTAAACTGAATATGAAAACCTATTTGGTGAAGCGATAAAGGATCTATAACGTTACAGTATTTAGTCACTTGGTATAAAGTAGGTGTAACATGTGTCGTGATAGGTCAATGATATATTTATAAAGGTCAGATTGTTTTGTGACCTTGTTAAATTGGTAACGGCCCTTTATTAAATACAAATTGTGAAATAGTTTATCCTCTTTGTCAAAATGAAAATTTGACAAAAATTTTTTTGACAAAATGACACTTTCAGGAAAAGTAATAGCAATTTAATTTAGGGGAGAACCTGGAGCATTCGGACAGTTTTGTTAAAAACTGAATAATTCATAAATTAATTCGAATTTAAACTATTTAAAGATTTCGGTATGTAGATAAATCATTTTACTTCAATTTGTATTGTGACTGTTTTATAGTTTAAACTTCCATTCGAAAGTTATAAGACAGAATGTAAGAGGAATTCAAGTGTCCGAAGGTTCCTTCTTAGAGGGAGACTTCGGACAAGCTGTGAGGATGATTAGGACACCATAAAAATGGTTAAAACATTGGAAATTTGGTTGATTAAACGATAGGATTGAAATTGGATCAACGATTATAAATGAAATAAACCATGACTTGTTATTCACATAATAAAAATTAATCGTATTTGTAGTCTTACCAAAATTGTAATGATTGAATATTTTCTCCAACAAAATATAGATAGCTATATATCAAAAGCAAATGGTCTAACTATTTGTTTTTACTTTGGCTATAATTGTTTCCTTTTTCTTGGTATACGCAAAAGATAGTAAAGTACATCTTAAAATTTCATCGAATGTTATACAGCAAAACCTTGTAGTAGACCAGCGTTTCGTTCCAAGTTTGTTTGGTCTAGTAAAGAAACTCACTTTATTAGAGTCCTACTAGACCAACATCGTTTTCTCTAAAAGTAAAGCGGTGACTTAAATATTTCGATAGCTCTATTTGTTTATGATAACTTGAATGCCAAATTAATGGTGATTAACATACCAATTTTGAAGTGAAACATATTTAGAAACAATATGAATTTTCTTTGCCTCAATTAAAATGAATATAATATTTTTTTCAATTAAATTATCATTTTATGAAATTTGAATAGTCTTCACTGTATCTAGTTTTCTATAACTTTTCACATTAATCTTTTTAGCCCAGACTCTACCATCAAATCTGAAACCTATTCTGCATTATGTTTTATCCTAAAAACAGCATAAATAATTATAATACATCAGTCAAATTAAAGATTTATCATTAAAACAGTATTGTAATTATTACTCCTTGTAATATTTACACTAGAATAACTGTCAGGTGACAAAAATTGTGTTTTGTCTAGTACGAGGTTTTTTCCAGTACAGTTACAAAAATTTCTTGGTCAAATAGGAGGTTTGTCTACTAGGAGGCTGGTCTACTACGAGGTTTTACTGTAGTCCATAAGTGTAGATCTGGCTACAGCTCCAATTTCAGCAGCTTTTCTGACAGATAAAGCTTTAGGGAATTCTTCAAATGTTTTTGAATACCTTCTTTATTACCGTCTCTATCAGTTTTCCTTTTATAAATAAAAGACATGGTTACGATCGTCAATTTGTAAAATAAAGACACTATTATATTAAAATTTGAAACTGATTATATAAACAAATACTATTTGAATTTAAATAATTAACTTCAAGTTCTGAATGTCTTTTTAATAACAATTACTTCGATAAATCGTAATGATGGGCTGAATCGGATACAGAGGGAAGGTTCGGACACAGAGGGAAGGTTCGGACACAGCCCGAACCAACATCAAGAGAAGTGTCCGATTCATCCCAAATGACACTTCAAAATTGAACACATCACAATAATATTATTTCATTCGTATTATTAACATAACATAAAATATTGATATAATTTATAACTTTGAGATCGAGAATCAGTTTGGTATTCATATAGTCCACATACGATCCAATTGAATCACGAAAAATTACATCAATATCGATGAAAATTGTAAATTACACCTCGGGGGCGAAATACTACATCTCCTCACTTGATCTTTCAAATAGATGACGGCTAACACCTCGCACACATTCAGTTGCAATAAGAGGTAGTTCCAACAATTATAAACATGTTTAAACGAGTTGTCCGAACCATCCCTCTGTCCGAATGCTCCCGGTTCTCCCCTATAATTGATATAATTTACTTGAACACAAGAATTTATTTCTATATCTCCTGGTGTTCTATCGCTCTATAAAATTCATCTGCAACCGAAATTGTTCTCTTCCCCCATTTTTTAAATTTCTAACAGTGAATACACTGAAGGAAATAGGTCCAAGTTATGCCATTCAAGTCTGAGTTATTATTAGAGTTGCACGAAGTTTGCATGGGAATGTACCACAACTCTATTTGCTCAATATTATTGCAATGTCCTGTACTTTATATCAACACTGGCTTAGAATCAAAGAAAATAAGGACTGTTGTTATTAAATACTGGGACTTTAAACAGGACATCATGGACACACGTTTACTACTTTTTTAGCTATCTTCAAAATTACAGTATTTCGATCATTATAATATAGAGATTAATGTTTAATTTCACTTCAGTCTGTTATACTGTACAAAACTGCTGACTCTGCACTAAATTTCCCCAAGTATATTAGATGCATCAATTAATTAGTTGCCAGAGTAGACTTTTAAGAGCTATTTTGTTTATGTAACTTTAATAGAATCAGTAATGATGATTTCTGTCGATTGATTGGTGAATTTCCAATGAACAAATAGTGGGAAAATTGTCTACATTGAACATTATTTTATATATAGATTAATATAAGTAATGGTTATTATCAAATATTAATACTTTCTCGAGGTTTTACCTCAAAATTTTCCTCTACGGCTTTTTAAAGAACATTAAATATTTCTACCTAGAATATGTTGTCAAATTTCAAACACGGAATAATTTTCATTTTTTAGTAATCTGAAGTTTACTCTGGCTAATTATTTCCGCCAAAATGTTTCCAGTGGGATAAAGCTGAGAGTTAATAGGCAGAAAAGAAGAAATTTGGAAGGAAGGTAGGAAATAGTACCCCACTCTCGGAAATTACTCTATTTAAAATCTCTTATGAACATATTTTGTTGTTATAAGTGACTCTGTTTTTGGAGCCACTTCCTATCGAAGTGCTACTTCCAGTCCCTTGTATTTAATTTTCTTTTGACGTCAGTGATATGGCCTTTGGTTCCGAAGCAAACGTTAAACCCTCTACTAAAATAAAGTATAAGTTATAATGTTTTTTTTCTAGATAAATATCCACCGTTCATCAGAATTTTCTTGCTATCTCAACAATCTTGTTAGAATATAGATTAAATATTCCTAATATATTCAAAGTCGTGATACAGACTGCAAAAACTATGCATGTATCACTTATCAGTAGTGATACAGACTGCAATAACTATGCATGTATCACTTATCAGTAGTGATACTGACTGCAATAACTATGCATGTATCACTTATCAGTAGTGATACAGACTGCAATAACTATGCATGTATCACTTATCAGTAGTGATACAGACTGCAATAACTATGCATGTATCACTTATCAGTAGTGATACAGACTGCAATAACTATGCATGTATCACTTATCAGTAGTGATACAGACTGCAATAATTATGCATGTATCACTTATCAGTAGTGATACAGACTGCAATAACTATGCATGTATCACTTATCAGTAGTGATACAGACTGCAATAACTATGCATGTATCACTTATCAGTAGTGATACAGACTGCAATAACTATGCATGTATCACATATCAGTCGTGGATATGAATTATGCAGTAACAGCATTCACTTGAATAAAAAATGCTAGTGAACATCGATAGCTCTTCATGAATTATTTGAAGGTATATGTACTTATCCTTCCTTCACATTTACCATTTTACTGAATTTGTAATTAAATTCTCCAAATTCATTATATATATTTCTCTCACTATTTTTAATTAATGTATTTTCCTCTTTGTTTTTTTCAGATAAGCTACTAGCTGAAAAAATTACAACACTTTGGATTATGCTAAGTTTCCAAACCCTTATGTAATATACTAATAGATATTAATTAACTAATCAAGTAAAAAATGAATTTTACTTGATTAATTATATGAAAATTAACTGATTTTTTTCTGACTGCTTTATCAAAGTCCATTGTATTGAATATTGAAAACAGTGAAAAGGGTACCTAATTTTGAACCGCTTCTACATTTTATTTTTTCCAATATCGTAACTCGTACCAAAGCACACAACAAACACAATCAGAGCCATTTTCTCTTCCGAAAGAGCTTCAGTCCGACACCAATCCATCAGCAGAAAAAGCCGGCCAATAACTGCCCAACAACTGCCAAGAGTTCTGCATTCATCGGCCTGTAAATCTTAGTGCGACAAAAGAAAAACTCCACCAAACAGCCCTAACCACAACAACTACACACATAATGGCTGATGTGCCGCCCTTGCTATTCACAATAGGCAATCTAGAGAAAAGAGACCATTTTTAGGAGTGATGTCTTAACCCTATTTGCTTTGGTACCCAACGTATGTCTTTGTAACGCAATTGTGATGAGAAAAGAGCCACTGTGATGATGTACCATCAGAAAAAGGAATTCCAGAGAAAATGGTCTTAGTATTGTGCTAATTTCACAAATCATAGTTTTCTAATATCATATTACTTTTAAATCTTACAAATAAGTCTTCATGTATAATTTTAAAATATCTGCAAGTATTACAATAGTTAATAAAGCTTCTTTCTAGAAAATTGAGATTAGTGAACTGCGAAAAAATAATTCCAGATACACTTTTCTTTGACTGAACGAGTTTCTAGTGCTTTTTAAAAGTTTGTTTGTGGAATAATTGTTAGAGATTAGAATGATGGTTATATTTTGGTATGAAAATGTATTATGGAATATATTAACATATTCTTAGGGACTTTATAATTAAATATTATTTCGAGATAATGTGGATAGATTTTCAACAGAAAATTGGAGATGAATTGTAATTTTGAATGAAAAATAAGAATTACTAAATTTTCCATCGAATATTCGAAGTTAACCTTTTTGTGAAAATATTTCATTTGTTTACCTATAAGATACGTTTTATTTATTTTCTTTCCTTTTCATTAGGCTCTTTTTATGCAATAAATACTACTTTACAATAGCCTAGAGGATCTTTAATAAATTACCTTCCACTGCGAGTTCAAATTTGGACTCAGGAACGAATCGCTCTAAAAAGGTAAATAAATTCTCGTATTTGTATCTTCTTGAACAGTTCCATGCGTCTGTCTTAGAGAATTAGAGTGTCATTGGCCATGAGATTTAAAGAGTGAAACGCTCAGTAAATTGTTTAGTGTTCTAGAAGAAGAGTGGAACATTTAACACGGAAAGGGGAAAATCTACATATTTGAAATGCAGGCAGGACTCTATTTTATTACCAAAATCACTATTTAGATTTATTACAAATGATAATAAGTGCGAGTTATGTCTCGAAAGTTTTTATATAATTGTAACTTCTTAAATATTTCATTTTCTAAGAATAGAATTAAAAGAAAATTATTTTGAGGACTTGATACAATATCCAAAAACATTTAATTATATATAGTTAATTTTAAATTAGTTTTTGCAAATAACTTTGTGCTTAAGTTAACAAATAATATTTGTATTTCTAAAATTTCATCACGTAAATAACCATTTAAAAATAACCATACGAGAATATTACTATCAATATTACTTCATTCTGAAATCCGAACACAAACACTAAAATAACTTATTTGTAATATAAGTCCCCTAAATAGAACAAATAATCCCTAATAAGTTATATCTCTAATGTAAATACAAACTCTCCTTATTTGTATTTATGTAAGTTATAAGCAAGGGAGCTTTCTTGGTAAATAAATTGATTCTGCATCGTACAGCAGTGGTGATAATTTCCTTAATTAATATTAAAGGCACCATCCAGAGCTGGTAAAGATAAAGTACAGGACTGAATATAGTAAAGATAAAGTACAACAATGAATAAAGTAAAGATAAAGTACAACAATGAATATAGTAAAGATAAAGTACAACAATGAATATAGTAAAGATAAAGTACAACAAAGAATATAGTAAAGATAAAGTACAACAATGAATATAGTAAAGATAAAGTACAACAATGAATATAGTAAAGATAAAGTACAACAATGAATATAGTAAAGATAAAGTACAACAAAGAATATAGTAAAGATAAAGTACAACAATGAATATAGTAAAGATAAAGTACAACAATGAATATAGTAAAGATAAAGTACAACAATGAATATAGTAAAGATAAAGTACAACAATGAATATAGTAAAGATGAAGTACAACAATGAATATAGTAAAGATAAAGTACAACAATGAATATAGTAAAGATAAAGTACAACAATGAATATAGTAAAGATGAAGTACAACAATGAATATAGTAAAGATAAAGTACAACAATGAATATAGTAAAGATAAAGTACAACAATGAATATAGTAAAGATAAAGTACAACAAAGAATATAGTAAAGATAAAGTACAACAATGAATATAGTAAAGATAAAGTACAACAATGAATATAGTAAAGATAAAGTACAACAAAGAATATAGTAAAGATAAAGTACAACAATGAATATAGTAAAGATAAAGTACAACAATGAATATAGTAAAGATGAAGTACAACAATGAATATAGTAAAGATAAAGTACAACAATGAATATAGTAAAGATGAAGTACAGCACTGAATATAGTAAAGATAAAGTACAGCACTGAATATAGTAAAGATAAAGTACAACAATGAATAAAGTAAAGATAAAGTACAACAATGAATATAGTAAAGATAAAGTACAACAATGAATATAGTAAAGATAAAGTACAACAAAGAATATAGTAAAGATAAAGTACAACAATGAATATAGTAAAGATAAAGTACAACAATGAATATAGTAAAGATAAAGTACAACAATGAATATAGTAAAGATGAAGTACAACAATGAATATAGTAAAGATAAAGTACAACAATGAATATAGTAAAGATGAAGTACAACAATGAATATAGTAAAGATAAAGTACAACAAAGAATATAGTAAAGATAAAGTACAACAATGAATATAGTAAAGATAAAGTACAACAATGAATATAGTAAAGATAAAGTACAACAAAGAATATAGTAAAGATAAAGTACAACAATGAATATAGTAAAGATAAAGTACAACAATGAATATAGTAAAGATAAAGTACAACAATGAATATAGTAAAGATAAAGTACAACAATGAATATAGTAAAGATGAAGTACAACAATGAATATAGTAAAGATAAAGTACAAGAATGAATATAGTAAAGATAAAGTACAACAATGAATATAGTAAAGATAAAGTACAACAATGAATATAGTAAAGATAAAGTACAAAAATGAATAAAGTAAAGATAAAGTACAACAATGAATATAGTAAAGATAAAGTACAACAATGAATATAGTAAAGATAAAGTACAACAATGAATATAGTAAAGATAAAGTACAACAATGAATATAGTAAAGATAAAGTACAACAATGAATATAGTAAAGATAAAGTACAACAATGAATATAGTAAAGATAAAGTACAACAATGAATATAGTAAAGATGAAGTACAACAATGAATATAGTAAAGATAAAGTACAACAATGAATAGAGTAAAGATAAAGTACAACAATGAATATAGTAAAGATAAAGTACAACAAAGAATATAGTAAAGATAAAGTACAACAATGAATATAGTAAAGATAAAGTACAACAATGAATATAGTAAAGATAAAGTACAACAAAGAATATAGTAAAGATAAAGTACAACAATGAATATAGTAAAGATAAAGTACAACAATGAATATAGTAAAGATGAAGTACAACAATGAATATAGTAAAGATAAAGTACAACAATGAATATAGTAAAGATGAAGTACAACAATGAATATAGTAAAGATAAAGTACAACAATGAATATAGTAAAGATAAAGTACAACAATGAATATAGTAAAGATAAAGTACAACAAAGAATATAGTAAAGATAAAGTACAACAATGAATATAGTAAAGATAAAGTACAACAATGAATATAGTAAAGATAAAGTACAACAATGAATAAAGTAAAGATAAAGTACAACAATGAATATAGTAAAGATAAAGTACAACAATGAATATAGTAAAGATAAAGTACAACATTGAATATAGTAAAGATGAAGAACAACATTGAATATAGTAAAGATAAAGTACAACAATGAATATAGTAAAGATAAAGTACAACAATGAATATAGTAAAGATGAAGTACAACAATGAATATAGTAAAGATAAAGTACAACAATGAATATAGTAAAGATAAAGTACAACAATGAATATAGTAAAGATAAAGTACAACAAAGAATATAGTAAAGATAAAGTACAACAATGAATATAGTAAAGATAAAGTACAACAATGAATATAGTAAAGATAAAGTACAACAATGAATATAGTAAAGATGAAGTACAACAATGAATATAGTAAAGATAAAGTACAACAATGAATATAGTAAAGATAAAGTACAACAATGAATATAGTAAAGATGAAGTACAACAATGAATATAGTAAAGATAAAGTACAACAATGAATAAAGTAAAGATAAAGTACAACAATGAATATAGTAAAGATAAAGTACAACAATGAATATAGTAAAGATAAAGTACAACATTGAATATAGTAAAGATGAAGAACAACATTGAATTAAGTCTTAAAACTAGAGGCTTAGAAATAATGTTAGGTTTTATTAGAAGATGATTATGAATCGCAAGAAACTAATATAAATATTCGGATTTAAAGAGAATGATTTCCGATGATTTTGCTCGCTGCTTGCTATTGTAAATAAATTGAAATTTGAAAATTGTGTTAAGTGAAATTAATATCAACATAGTGACACTTTCTTCTCT
This sequence comes from Caprella mutica, assembly GCA_947561585.1. Taxonomy (NCBI): domain Eukaryota; kingdom Metazoa; phylum Arthropoda; class Malacostraca; order Amphipoda; family Caprellidae; genus Caprella; species Caprella mutica. The sequence continues at coordinate 715,489 of CANNZV010000025.1, forward strand.
CAGTTCTACAAAAAGCTAGGCCTACCTAATAATTTTATTTACTCTAAGGTCTAAGCCAATAGTTGCAAATGGGTGACTGTGTCTTCTTCACTCCGTAATTATTTTTCATGAATGTACAGTCAAATAGGAAAGGTGTAATTGGGTGTTATATTCTAAACAATTTATTAAAAACTAATAGTAATTCTTGTAGATATTTTAAAATAGGTCTGGATACACGACGACAAATTAGTAAGCATTGAAATTTGAAAATGATAAGAAATTTGAGAACTGTGATTTGTGAGATTTTCATCATGTGGATGCACTTTCTCTGATAGTACCTAAAGATCCTTCTTTGCTTCTTCAGTTACAAAAACTGAATATTTTGTAATCAGCTATCGACCACTGTGTTTATTCACCCTATTTACATCATTAATAACAAATGTACAAAGCTACTGCACGAAGTTACGTAATGATGTGATTAGCAAAGCTTACCCTAAATGTTTCTATTATCTGGTAATTCTATGGCAGTTGTTAGGGAGATAAAAAGGATCAGGTGAATTTTTTACAGTTGGATAATTTGTTTAACTCTCTTGTCACAAATTCGCACCGCTCTTCTAAAAAAGTTTTCGTTTTTGAAAGTTTTTAAAGAGGTTATTTCTGTTCCATTTTAGTATCTTTATGTGGTCTCATTTATTGTAAGGGTAAATACATTAGTGATTTATGTGCTGAAAGTGGTGACAAACTAAAAAAACCTTTGAAGGAAGTGTAAGTCGGATATTCTGATCAGAGCTTCATTGCACCAAGTTGTGGACTCTTCAGCATGAAGGAAGTTAAAGGAGATCTTCCTTAAGAGATTTCTATGAATGGAGGGTGTATTAGTGTGCATGCTTATGAATAGCTTTAAGGACATTATCCTTGGTATAACTTTGGCCTCTGATGATATTTTAGATTGGAAGTTTTCCTGTTTGCATGGAGTTCTAAGGGGAGTCTGCTACACAACAGGCCACTCAGTCCGGTTACACTAAATACCGAATTATACCGAATTACACCGAATTATACCGAATTACACCGAATTACACCGAATTATACCGAATTATACCGAATTACACTATACTCAATACCGAATTACACCGAATTATACCGAATTACACCGAATTATACCGAATTACACCGAATTATACCGAATTACACTGAATTATACCGAATTACACTATACTCAATACCGAATTATACCGAATTACACCGAATTATACCGAATTACACCGAATTATACCGAATTACACCGAATTATACCGAATTACACCGAATTATACCGAATTACACTATACTCAATACCGAATTACACCGAATTATACCGAATTACACTATACTCAATACCGAATTATACCGAATTACACTGAATTATACCGAATTACACTATACTCAATACCGAATTACACCGAATTATACCGAATTACACCGAATTATACCGAATTACACTATACTCAATACCGAATTATACCGAATTACACCGAATTATACCGAATTACACTGAATTATACCGAATTACACTATACTCAATACCGAATTATACCGAATTACACCGAATTATACCGAATTACACTGAATTATACCGAATTACACTATACTCAATACCGAATTATACCGAATTACACTATACTCAATACCGAATTACACCGAATTATACCGAATTATACCGAATTAAACTATACTCAATACCGAATTATACCGAATTACACCGAATTATACCGAATTACACCAATTTATACCGAATTACACTATATTCAATACCGAATTACACCGAATTACACCGAATTATACCGAATTACACTATACTCAATACCGAATTATACCGAATTACACCGAATTATACCGAATTACACTGAATTATACCGAATTACACTATACTCAATACCGAATTATACCGAATTACACCGAATTATACCGAATTACACTGAATTATACCGAATTACACTATACTCAATACCGAATTATACCGAATTACACTATACTCAATACCGAATTACACCGAATTATACCGAATTATACCGAATTAAACTATACTCAATACCGAATTATACCGAATTACACCGAATTATACCGAATTACACCAAATTATACCGAATTACACCGAATTATACCGAATTACACCGAATTATACCGAATTACACCGAATTATACCGAATTACACTATACTCAATACCGAATTATACCGAGTTACACCGAATTATACCGAATCACACCAAATTATACCGAATTACACTATACTCAATACCGAATTACACTATACTCAATACCGAATTATACCGAATTACACCGAATTATACCGAATTACACCGAATTATACCGAATTACACCGAATTATACCGAATTACACCGAATTATACCGAATTACACCGAATTATACCGAATTACACTATACTCAATACCGAATTACACCGAATTATACCGAATTACACTATACTCAATACCGAATTATACCGAATTACACCGAATTATACCGAATTACACCGAATTATACCGAATTACACCGAATTATACCGAATTACACCGAATTATACCGAATTACACTATACTCAATACCGAATTACACCGCACTACACCTAATTATACCGAATTACACTATATAACACAATAATCAATACCGAATTACGCCTGATTATACCGAATTACATTCCACTGAATACCGAATTACACCTGATTATACCGAATTACGCCTGATTATACCGAATTACCTTCCACTGAATACCGATTTACACCTGATTATACCGTATTATGCCTGATTAAACTGAAATATGCCTGATTATACCGAATTACGCCTGATTATACCAAATTACATTCCACTGAATATCGAATTACACCTGATTATACCAAATTACGCCTGATTATACCGAACTACATTCCACTGAATACCGAATTACACCTGATTATACCGAATTACGCCTGATTATACCGAATTACCTTCCACTGAATACCGATTTACACCTGATTATACCGTATTATGCCTGATTAAACTGAAATATGCCTGATTATACCGAATTACGCCTGATTATACCAAATTACATTCCACTGAATACCGAATTACACCTGATGTCTTACACCGCGATTGGACAGTGACAAAATAGGGGTACGGTCTTGAGCCCCCCCCAGTCTTGAGCTCCCCCCCCCCCCCCCCCGGTCATGAGCCCCTCCGGTCGCGAGCCCCCCCTCCCTGTTTTTTTAATCCTTATTTACCTAGTTAAACAAATGAAGAACTACTTAGATAGAAATAACTGAAAGTTGATAATGTAGTTTGTTGTATCCGCTAGTTTGTTGTACTGCATACTTCATGATTGTTTAATGACCTGGCAGGGGGGTAAATGACATATATTTTATGTTAATCAGTAATGTACTACAAAAGTGTCAATAAGGATTAAATGATATAGGTAAATATGGATTAAAAATCAGGGGGGGGGGGCGTATGACATACACCCGACAAAATGTATACTTTACCAATTCTACTATATATTGAATAAAGGAACTGATTAATATTATGTTAAAAGAAGGGCCTTAATTTTACCTTATTAATAAAGGTAAAAAAGGGGATGACTGGGGGAAGAGGGGTTTGTGTCTTACGGGGTACAGATATGTACACAGTACACGAACCCCTACATGACATAACGGCGCGGGTGTAGCTCATAAGACCCCCCCCCTGACAAGAGCCCCCCCACCCCCCGGTCAGGATCCCCCCCTGTTTTTAATACTTATTTTCACTTTTGTAGTTCATTATTGTTTAAACATAAAATATATGTATATCAGGGGCCGTGCCGCCCCTCGAACCTCCCTGCCAGGTCATTAATCATGAAGTGTGCAGTACAACAAACTAGCGTATGCAACAAACTACATTAGCAACTCTCAGTTATTTCTATCTAAGTAGTTCTTCATTTATTTAACTAAGTAAATAAGGATTAAAAAACAGAGAGGGGGGGCTCATTACTGGGGGGCTCATTACCAAGGGGGGGGGGCTCTTGACCGTACCCCGACATAACCCCCCCCCCCCCCCCCCCCAAGATATAAGCCCCTCTCTTCTATATAGGGAAACGAACTAACTAACCTTGGTAGTTATAGAGTATTAGTTAGCTACCAAATAGTAAGCCCCCTTCCCCCGGTTAAAAGCCCTAATTTTTTCTTAATTTTAAGATACTGTATAATATTTATTACTAGACATTATAGCAAGAGAAGGGAAAGTAACCTAATTTATTTTTATGAATTTTCTTAAAGGAGTTATTAAAATATATGTGTAGGTATATGAGCAGGGGGGGGGGGACCGAGGTGTGCCACCTCCAAACCCCCCTGCTATGTAATTAAACAAGCAGTGTGTATTTAAACAAACTACTGTATACAACAAGCTAAACTAGATTACGTGCACTCGTTAGAGCACATACCTTCGCCGCCGCACTGACCCGTTCTCTCCCAAAGTCTAATAAACTGGTAACTGGACATTGACCAATCGTCCCACCAAGTTTCAGACAATTTGATTGAATACTTTTCGAGTTATTGAGTTATAAATGACCTTGACCTTTGACCGGATCGCTTCCAAAATTCTACCAGATGGTTCCTGGACATTGACCAATCGTCCCATCAAATTTCAGACAATTTGGTTAAAACTTTTCGAGTTCTTGAGCTACAAATGGCCTTGACCTTGATCTTTAACATTTGACCTGATTGCTCCCGAAATCTAACAATATAACAGGTTATTCGTTCAAATAAGCTAGGCAATCTTCTTAGGTGTACAATTTTTTTTTTTAATTTAACGTTTTAGATGAAAAATATAGCATTTACTCTCTTAATCTTGACCTTTGACCTCAAAGTCTTCAGCTGACACAAGATTTATTGGAACAAATAATTTAGATTTTATATTGGTTAGAAAATTAATATTTACTATACTACTATTATAAATAAGGATAAGGGATATATTTCAGCTGAAAGTCTGAAACAGGTGCGTTAGACAAAGAAAATATATATATATAAAAGTACAAGAAAAGAATTCCTTATTTTGAAAAGTGAAATTGTTGTGTAGAGTTTAAAAATGTAATTTATTAATACTGAATTCACTACGATTTATTAATAATTACGTATAAATATTTATTGATTTTTACCAATATTTATTATAGGTTCATAAAGTTTAGCAAATTTTAATAGGGGTTAAATGTCTGCTTCGACCATATCGTTGACGTCAAAAGGAAATTAAATACAAGGAACTGGAAGAAGCAGTCAGAAAGGAAAATGGCTCCATGAACAAAGTCACCAACCACCGTCGGTGACAAAGCTCATGGATTCAGAAAAGCTACTCCGTGAATGCCGTCACTTACCAAGGAATGTGACGAAACGGGACACAAGCACTGGTGGCTGCACTCACACGGATGGAAGAGGAAAATGAAGAGGTGATACTTAATGAAACCTTACATAAAATCTAAGACCTCGTATAGTTGAAGAGTATTACTCTATCGTTATCCTCTAAAACGGCGAGTAGTAAGTATTAAAAATGATGAACATGGTAAAAATGAAAAAAAGACAATGCATAATTATTGCATAATCCTAATTACAACAGTTCTGGCCACCTTCATTTTCCATTCACCAAAGACAGTTTCAGGATACAGCCCCTTGTCAGAGCTCAATTGAAGCATTTTGATGTAAAAAAATTTACGTATTTTTAATTTTGTCAATTAAAAGTTACATATTAAAATGCTGGGACATATATGTCTAATTCGTAGTGAGAGGGCTAAATTTTTCAAATAAAATTCTATAGAAATTAAAACTTAATACATTTTGGGGACGTCTCAAAAGTCCGACACCCCAATAGTCAGTCCGACAGTTACATCTTTCTGTATTATTATTTCTCGTTTTATTTTTCGATTGAAATAAAAATTATAATTAAATAGGTATAGGTACTAGACTACATATATACATATAATATTTACATAACTTATATAAACAATTCAGTAATTTTCCTTAATTTCATTTTTCTAATGTTATATGTATTCCTATCTAATTTATTCTAATATTATTAAAAGCTGTCCCTCATTCGATTTCATCATTTGATGTAGTTTTTTTGTATCCGCTAGTTGTACTGCACACTTATTGATTATTTAATAACCGGGCAGGACGACATATAAATTTTATGTTAAATCAGTAATAAACTACCAAATTGTCGGACTAATGGGGTGTCGGACTAATAGATAGTAACCATACATTTTGATAATGATAATGCTGTGAAGCCTAATTGCCCATAATCATTGCAGTGTAATAACTTTAAATTAATATCGAAAAATCCTGACCAATGATCAAGGATAAAATTAGGTGTAATTCGGTAATCAGTGTAGTGCTATTCGGTATAATTATGTGTAATTCGGTATAATTTGGTGTAATTCGGTATTGATTATTGTGTAATATAGTGTAATTCGGTATAATTCGGTATTGATTATTGTGTAATATAGTGTAATTCGGTATTGAGTATGGTGTAATTCGGTATTAGTATAGTGTAATTCGGTATAATTTGGTGTAATTCGGTTTAATCAGGTATAATTCGGTATTGATTATTGTGTATATAATGTAATTCGGTATTGAGTATAGTGTAATTCAGTATTGAGTATAGTGTAATTCAGTATAATTTGGAATTGAGTAGCCTATATTGTAATTCGGTATTCAGTGTAGTGTAATTCGGTACCTATAATCAGGTGTAATTCGGTTTTGAGTATAATGTAATTCGGTATAATTCTGTGTAATTCGGTATTCAGTGTAGTGTAATTCGGTATAATTCAGTGTAATTCGGTATAATTCGGTGTAATTCGGTATAATTCGGTATTGAGTATAGTGTAATTCGGTATAATTCAGTGTAATTCGGTATAATTCGGTGTAATTCGGTATAATTCGGTATTGAGTATAGTGTAATTCGGTATTGAGTATAGTGTAATTCGGTATAATTCGGTGTAATTCGGTATTGAGTATAGTGTAATTCGGTATAATTCGGTGTAATTCGGTATAATTCGGTGTAATTCGGTATAATTCGGTGTAATTCGGTATAATTCGGTATTTAGTGTAACCCCACTCAGTCCGCTAGTTTGTGAACTTCAGGTCCCTTCATTTACTTCCTCACTTTCAGTCAAAAACTAAATATGAACGAGTTTGTGAGGGATTTCTGGTGCTGAAGAAGAGGTGGGATTGTGCTAGAGAGGAAATAATGGGTAAAGAGGTGGATAAAATAACTTTGTTGATATTAAATCATTAATGAATCCTTTATCTAACCATTATTCGATATAGTACCAATCGAATTACCTATTATTTGAAATAACCAGATATTTATTAACATATCATTAGAATATCTAAATCCGAATGTTTATACATCTGTTAGATAGATTTTTTTTTTTTTTTTTAATATTCATTAAAAAGAATAATGTGTTATTATAATAATATATTGATGCAGACTATTTCTACGTATGTACTCTTCAATTAAACTGTTCAAATTTTTCACCTCTACATCCATCTCAATTTAATTCGACTCCAAACTTTACTAACACAGTAACTACCTACAATTCCTGCAATTAGGTGTACTCTTTACTTCATCAAAGAAGACTCTTATTCCTGGTTAGAAAATAAGAAATGTAACTACCTACAATTCCTGCAATTAGGTGTACTCTTCACTTCATCAAAGATGACTCGTATTCCTGGTTAGATTAAAAGAAATGTAACTACCTACAATTCCTGCAATTAGGTGTACTCTTCACTTCATCAAAGATGACTCGTATTCCTGGTTAGATTAAAAGAAATGTAACTACCTACAATTCCTGCAATTAGGTGTACTCTTTACTTCATCAAAGAGGACTCGTATTCCTGGTTAGAAAAGAAGAAATTTAACTACCTACAATTCCTGCAATTAGGTGTACTCTTTACTTCATCAAAGAGAACTCGTATTCCTGGTTAGAAAAGAAGAAATGTCGAAGCTACCTTAACAGAACACTCAAGTGGCTGTACGTGATACAATCACGAGAGCAAACTCAAGCTAATGACTTTCTGGCTGCGGAGATTTGGATGTCCTGAGGTAATAAAGTCAATCTGGGGACTGTTGTGTCATGACTCAGATTACTGAAGTCAAGAAGAAAGGTATTTATTGTATTATATTACATTAGTGCTTTCCATATTTTTAATATTATTCATTGTTACAGTGTGCAGTCAGAATTTAACTGCAAGTTTGCAACCTAATTTTATAAGGACTCTTTTTAATGTAATCTTAAATTGAAAAACTAAACAATAAGCTATTCATTATTGGAAAAAATTTGTTCTCCAAAATAATCAAATGTTACAATAATAATCTATTAATATTTACAAATCGGCTGAAATCTTTTTAAACTCTCCATATTTCAAATGTTAACCATGTCAAATACGAAACCATTCACTGGAATGAATTAGTGTATGTTCCCATCATAACGCAAATAGACATGTTTACTGACAAGGAGTAGGTCTTCATCTGCTCCGTCAACAAACATCTCTCTTGGTGTTCTGTGTGCAGAGATTAAGTACATGAGAGCTACTCAGAGATTTGATGAGAAAACAAACAGTCAACAAACATTAGCACTGGTATCATTGCTCTGCTGGCACAAGCATGTTATTCTATCATCAGAGTTTTACGTTTGCTATCATCAGATAAAAAGGTAGTGACTGTATTCACTTTTCTTTCAGACTGCTTCTTCGAGTCCCTTGTATTTAATTTTTTCTCCTTTTAATGCCAGTGATATACATACATCCCCCGCTTTAGTTACAAATCACGACTCAGTTTAGTTACCAAACAGTAACTAAAGCGAATAAAAGTAACAAGAAATTTATAATTGTCACTCCTTGATTATATCCCTCATTTTCTATGAGTTAAAAAAAGAAAATTTATGTAAGAGTAATTGCAGTTTTACGTATATAAGCATATTATTAATAATATAGAGTTGATCTTTCATTGTTTGTGACTGTGATGAAAAAGTTTAAAGTCATTTATTTACAGTATTTAAGGTTTTAAAATTCATCGATAGCTTAACTCTCACTCAGTATAGGTGGGTAATTAATAGATACTTAGACTTCTATAATTATTGAGCTACATTTAACAAACAGCAATTTCATGCTGTTTGTTAAATATTATGCCTACTACCAAATATTTTTGGTAGTAGGGTACTAAGTTCCAAGTTATTGGTTGGTTCTACAGGGTGGGGCGTAAGTTTGGAAGCAATTTTTCAAACATCAATATAATTCTTAAAAATAAGTTCCTAAGTAGGTGATAGGGTTTGAACTATAGTAGAGACACTACATTATGACGTGGCAGTGTTATTTTTTACAAAAATTTAGTCAATTCAAAAATGTCAGACAAAAGAGAAGCCATTATTGCTCTACACCGTGCCGGGAAGTCAGATTCCGTCATTTCAAAGACTCTCTCAATAGCGAGATCGACTGTTTGGAAGTGTGTGAAGCGTTTTAATGAGAGAGGAGACTTGACTGATCGTCCAAGAAGTGGTAGACCACGCTCACAACGCACCAAACAACTGATAAAATGTGCCCGAGAGAAGATCAGGAGGAACCCGAAAAGGTCAATACGATTGTTAGCCAAAACAGCTAATGTGAGTCCCAGAACAATGAGAAGATTGTCAAAGAAGACCTAAAGATGTCCTCTTTCACCCTCCAAAAGAGACAAGACTCTGTCAGAAGCTGTAAAGAAAAAGAGATTGGAGAGAAGCAAAGCACTTCTGAGAGAATTGAAGTCTGGCACAGCTGGTGAAATAGTTTGGTCTGACGAAAAAAATTTCACAGTGGAAATGGCTCACAACCATAGGAATGACAGAATAATTGGTAAAAGTGCAAAAGACATCCCATACAACCAAAAAACTGTCCACAGAACCATGAAACCTGCTTCAGTAATGGTCTGGGCCACCGTTTCAGAAACTTGGAGATCTCCTTTAATTTTTGTGGAACAAGGCGCCAAAATCAATGCTAAATGTTATATTGAGAATATTTTGACGCCAATGTTGGAGTCAGCTAAGGATCACTTCGGTAAGGACATTTCAGCAAGACGGCGCGACTTCACATACTGCAAATGTCACTCAAAACTGGTGCCATGACCATCTTCCACGGTTTTGGTTCAAAGAAATGTGGCCTCCCTGCTCCCAAGATGTTAATCCTATGGACTTTTCAGTATGGTCCATTCTTGAATCAAAGGCCTGTGGTAAATTCCATCGCAGTGTGGATGATTTAAAGCGTTCGCTCCAGAGATCTTGGAAGGAAATTTCACAAGAACAGTTGCGTGCCGCAGTAGGAGGAGTTCGGAGGAGATCTGAGGCTGTTATTAAAAACAAGGGGGGATATTTTGAATAAATTTATGATTTTTGAATTCTTAAAACCCTTATGTAATAATACATAACTGTAAATTATTAAATATATTTTTCGTTGGATTATAATATGCACTTTCATTTGCTTTCAAACTTACGCCCCACCCTGTAATTTTAGTGTTTTTTTTTTTAGTTACCGTGAAATAATCACAAAAAATTGTCTCCGTTTTCTATGTTTACGAACTGTTCTTATTTCGAATCATGTGAGTTCTACTTAAAGCGAGGTCAGCCTGTAGTCTTTAGTTCTGAGGCAGCTAATTTAACCTCGATAGTAATTCAAATATTAATTTATTTGCTATATATCTGAAAAGTTTGTGTAATTGTAATGTTTCACATTTTAAACTTTAACAACTTCCTTAATATTGGTTCGATTCGAGAAGGTTAGTTTAAAAATAATCTCAAGAATTGGGAATTTATATATTATATACATATCTACATATTGGTGTAACTGGGCAGCAGTTTATTTGATAAGCAGCATTGGTTAAAAGATAGATGGCATTGATTAGTAATTATTTTGATAGCAGTGCGTTCTATATTCCTAAAGTAGTGTTTAGTTTGATCATTTGAGGTTCTTAGAATAAATTTGGATAACCAAAATATCCGAATTCATGAACAGAAATCAACCTATTGTCGATGGAACATCCACAACTAATAACATAATACCTCTATTTTTCAGAAACCAAATGTCCTCACAGTATAAGCAAGAAGAAGTGAACATCCGTAAAATAATTCAAGACCACATCTCCCCAACTGAAAATGATACATCAATAAAACTCCAAATATTTTATAAAAATAGAAAATTGAGAAACCTATTTATTAAAAACAATCCACACCAACCAACCAAAGGGAACACATCTCATGTAGTCTACAAGTACTCTTGCCCGATGGAGGAGTGTCAGCCGTCCATAACGTACGTAGGCTATACAGAGTGTACCCTAACCGACCGTCTGAGAAACCACACCCAACATGGATCCATATTATCACATAATCAAGGAAAACATAACATCAGACTGAAGACCCAAGAACTAGTAGAAAATACCGAAATACTTCGTAAATTCCCCATGAAAGAAGACCTAATTATAGCCGAGGCCCTAATCATCAAAAAGCAGAAACCCACACTCAATGCGCAGAAGGAGGGTGAAGCCAGAGTTCTTCTGATTTTTTAATTTTTTTAATTTAGATAATTTTACTAATCAATTACCTCACATCATTGGCATAGTATATGTATAGTATAATAATAATATTATTGGTTGTAATTTTCTTAGGCATCATGGTTACAATTAAAATGGTATTAATAATTCCGTAGCAAATCTCTTTAAATCTGTATTTTAACAAACTGAGTAATTTTAAAGTCCCTGACCAACCGGCTTCTTGTGTTACCTACTAGTACCTTTGCTTCTAACTTTCTAGCCCTGCCCACAATAATCTGTAAAAAAACTATATAAACCACCCTAATCACCAATATAGTTTAGTTTTCACTTGGTCCAATATGTATAGGTATGTTAGATGTGCTGTGTTTGTGCTTTAAGTCTGCTATTTATTTTAATTGTGGAAAACATTATCTTGTGTTAACATTTTATATTTTAATAAAATTATTCTCATCTATGCAGACCTAAAGAAGCCTGAGGATGCCAATTGTGTTATGGCGAAATATCGCGAAATTACCTTCAATAAAAGATGTCTAAAACAGAAGAATTATTCGTATTTTGGTTATCCAAAGTTATTCTAAGAACCTCAAATGATCAAACTAAACACTACTTTAGGAATATAGAACGCACTGCTATCAAAATAATTACTAATCAATGCCATCTATCTTTTAACCAATGCTGCTTAATATCTACATATGTTTATTGCCTAAAACTTAAAGCAAGCAACTGTGCAGCAAGAATGGTATTTGCAAAAGAAAGTTTAGAAAAGATTTTGCATTTACAGTATTTCCTTTATTACCTAATGTTTTCTGATGAAACAAATTTCCATATCCACGGTGGAGTAAACTCTCACAACTGTCGCTACTGGTGGATTAGTAATCCTCACTGGACAGCAAAAAGCCACTTCATTCACTTCGAATTACCGTGTATATGACCATATGGGATGGGGAATTCTAGGCCAAAGGCTTGAGACTGTTTCAAAAACAACTGATTCCAATCGAACAAACATTAAGGAATTTGTTTAAGTTTAGAATGGACGAAACTACGATGATTCACCTTGTATATTATCTTTTATTAACCTCTGATAACAAAATTGAAACCGAGAGAGAAGTAAAACTTGGTAACACTAACTGAAGTGCATTAATAATACATAAGTACAGTGCTTCGAATTACAGATAATAACGACAAAGCCACCGACGAGCATTACCGATGAGCGGATTAGAAATTCTGGCAGCATAATGCACCGATGTGCGTTATTGCAGATGTGTTTGTGATAGCAAGAACTACAGACAATAACACTGGTTATTAGGCTCTATTTCTTGAAGAGAAAACATGTTATGCACAATCTAGGAAATGCTGAGAAAGCATTATTGGTTATTGTCGTTTGGGAAAACTGTGAACATCGTTACGGTCCAATGTAGGTATTTATTTTTACTTAATGGGAATATAATGAGATCATAGTATTAATGTTTATTTTTAGGATGATGTATTAATATTAATCGTGGCATACTTAATTATGATTAAGTAATTCATATAAAAATACAATATCTTAGAGAACATCAGTGGAATGAGTTATTGGAATCTTCCCCTGAGATCTATATCTTGGGTGTGATTCTTGTTGTTTCTCTTATTCTTTAACTTATAACTTTAAACCTAATTAATGGATTTTATTCAGAAATGAAGTAACTGGAGGTGAGTTTTAAAAATTCAAATACGTTCTTCATAAATAGACTTTTAGTTGTAGCGGTTACTGGCCTATTCCAAAACAGGCCAGTTACCCCTCCAATTATTATTTGTTCATTTTTTTGCTTATTCATTCACTACTACTAATCCTTGCCGTTTAATTTATTTATTTGGTTACAAAATTGATTTCTCCAATGGAAATAATAATATATATTTCCATCCAAACTTTATATTTATTTTGTAAAGTGATATTATATATTTGTTTAATTTAGCGTAGTAAAAATTGTATAGTTTCTAAGTGTTTTTGAAAAAAGTAATCTGGTATCTCTTATGGTTTTCATTCGCCCTGATATGTTGCTATAAGAGATATTTCTAAGACTATTACCACAGTCTGTGAATACACATTGCCTTAACGGACTAAATACAGTGGCAAGTTTGGCACACGAGGTTTCCCTTATCGGACTAATTACGGCGATGGTAAAGTCTTACAACTGGTGACCCTGTGGAGTAAGTGCCAAGTGCTTCTCCACAAGCAAACCAGCCAGATTCGCTTCAGGCTGCTCTTCGACGACCTTCGCCCCTCTCTGGAGCAGTTGCATAGGCCGCGCTGCAGCTTGCCGACCAAGGCCTTACAACTGCAGGTTGTAAGTACTCTACAGAGGAACCTGAGCCTTCACCTCACCAAGGCCTTGCAACTGGTGACCCACAGACGAAGTGAACACTTTCTTCTTATTGGTCATCAGCAGGTTTCTCGATTCAGCACTCACCCGGTGTCCACTTCGACATCACAGCACAGAGGAACCTGTGCCTTCACCTCTCCAAGGCCTTACAACTGGTGACCCTCAGAAGAGGTGTACATTTCCTGCTTCTCGGTCATCAGAAGGTTCCTCGACACAGCACTCAATCGGTGTCCACTTCGACACCACGGCACAGAGGAACCTGAGCCTTCACCTCACCAAGGCCTTGCAATGTAATACAGACGCTTCATCTTGAATTATTTCGAGCTGTGAAAGAGGCTTCCTTGCTTGTCAATTATGTAAAATAAATGAGCTTGAAAAGAATTGACTGACTCAATTTCTTAATTCGGTTATTCTTGAAACTCTGCGGTTAGTTTGCGTAACATAGTAAAGACTTTTTATTATGTAGTTGCCATAAAATGTGTATGTTTACTGTTGGAAAGAAAAACACAGAAACACCTCGAGTGGTGCTCCCAGAAAGATATGATCCCAAGGAAATATGCTCCCAGAGAGATATGCTCCCAGAGAGGTATGCTCCCAGAGAGATATGCTCCCAGAGAGATATGCTCCCAGAGAGATGTGCTCCCAGAGAGATGTCTCCCAGAGAGATGTGCTCCCAGAGAGATGTGCTCCCAGAGATGTGTTCCCAAAGTGATGTGCTCCCAGAGTGATGTGCTCCCAGAGAGATATGCTATGTAAGAAAATATTATTTAATTGAATTAAACTTTTATTTTAATTCGTGTTTATGACACCTGCAGGTATCATGTATATGATTTGAAATAAAGGTTTTATAATAATTATTATATACTTTATTCATGATGAAAATCTGGAACCGTGCTATAACTTGGATCATACCCTATAGTCTTTATTCTGTAAATAAAATAAATAAAAGAAGAAACATCACCCAAATAACATCAGCACAATTTATCACTGCTCATGCCTAGCTCCCAAATAGGATTTTCTTCATCTAATGAGTAACTAATGATGAAAGAAGACTTCTCTTTATTTACAGTTTGAAAAGTGCGCTATAGTACATCTTGCAGCTGGTCAGTTTCCATGTAAATGAACACAAGTGAATATTGCCTTTGTTTTAAATGCTACTTTGAGTTTCTCTTGAAGTCAAAATGGTACATGGTTGAACAATGGTTATGTTTAAGCTAGTTGAGTGATGGCGATATGGATGATGGTTGGAAAACTGCAATGTGCAGCTGGTTGGATAACTGTAATTTGAAGTTGGTTGAATAACTGTAATTGGAAGCTGGTTGGATAATTGCCACCTAAAAGTCAAATTGGATCATACAAATTGAGACCTATAGAGTTTGATGTAAGGGCAGAACTCATAGACGGAATATTAGAGTAGAATCCTATGTCGAAGCCAAGTCGAATTTAATGGCAAAATGTGATGTCGATGTACTCTAATTGGTTGATTTCCAATCTGTATCAGCAGATTAATATTCAGGTACACGAACAATATTGCTTATAGGAGAACGTATCTCAAATTGATTATCAAAGACGCAATTCGAAAAATTTCTATCTAAAATTAATTATTGTATAGTTTTTAATTTTTTTATAAAATTCTTATTGAATTAATAATTCCACAAAATATTTCAGTTTGTTGATAACTATAAACTAATTCAAGAAAAAGTGCATAAGTTCTCAATTTTTCACACCTCTGAATTTGCCAATTTATTGATATTAACAAGATAATTTATCAATATCTATTGAAAAGTAATTTAGTTATCCATTGTCCAGGTGTTTAGGTTAGAATATACGAGTTACTTCGTAGCTAAAGACATCGATTGTTTCTCCGCCTCATTGGCCACATTGTGACTACATTCAGCTAAAGTGAAGCCTAATATTTAGTGAGGTAATCCTAAATCGGGAGAGAGATGTTTGGTCTGCATACTTTTAAATGGAAAACAAAAATTTTAGATTGTTTGTAATTGAATAATTAATTATAAAACTATTTTGAAAATTTGTAGAACAAATTTGAATATTTGACTATAATTTATATGGAGTAATTCTATTTCTGCTCAGCATTTTGTTATATTTTAAACACCTGACTGTTGAATTAGTTGGGTAAGTTTAATTCTATTTATTTAGGTATTAAGAACAGTAATTAGTTAGAATAATTATTTCCATTTTAAGAGCAACAAAAGAACTCATTAGGACATCTGCAGACATTTTCAGCTAATTATTTCGGTCTCCTGAGAACTGAAGAAAAAGAACGAGACTGAAATTAAAGAGACAGAAAGAAAACAAAGGATTGAATAGTGACTTACACCATTTAGATGTTAGAAATAGTGACTTACACCATTTAGATGTTAGGAATAGTGACTCACACCATTTAGATGTTAGGAATAGTGACTTACACCATTTAGATGTTAGGAATAGTGACTTACACCATTTAGATGTTAGGAATAGTGACTTACACCATCTAGATATTAGGAATAGTGACTTACACCATCTAGATGTTAGGAATAGTGACTTACACCATTTAGATGTTAGGAACAGTGACTTACACCATTTAGATGTTAGGAATAGTGACTTACACCATTTAGATGTTAGGAACAGTGACTTACACCATTTAGATGTTAGAAATAGTGACTTACACCATTTAGATGTTAGAAATAGTGACTTACACTATTTAGATGTTAGGAATAGTGCCCTACACCATTTAGATATTTGTTATATCACTATATTTGTTATTAGAAATTAGGTTAAAGCTCTTATAATCCCTTCATATCACAGTAAATCTAGTTGTTCGTGACTTGACCAGCTCCATGTCTACCACCCTGTTTCTTTCCCCTTACCTGTCTTCACAAGCTCCATCTCTACCACCCTGTTTCTTCCCCCTGACCTGTCTTCACAAGCTCCCCGTCTACCACCCTGTTTCTTTCCCCTGAGCTGACTTCACAAGCTCCATGTCTACCACCCTGTTTCTTCTCCCTGACCTGTCTTCACCAGCTCCATGTCTACCACCCTGTTTCTTCTCCCTCACCTGTCTTCACCAGCTCCGTGTCTACCACCCTGTTTCTTCTCCCTGACCTGTCTTCCAAATTGAGTTACGCAATGTAATTTGTGAATGAATTTCTCAGATATTCAGACGATGCATCACATTTTATTGCAGTCACATTACTCTGATACAAAGATTCTTGATGTCATAATTTAGCACTGAGGGAATATATGAGGAACTGATATATAAAGTGAAATGTTATCATTTTAAGTCTGTCTTAACGGTATTCTCCTTAATATCTATTAATGATTGAATAAATAAATAAATTCACTAGAAATATGTAGCTATATATCATTAAAATGTTTATTGATGTTGAATGGTATGTAAACATAAGAAAATTTGTCCAAATATTCTATCATTCTTTATCTTTCCAAAGTATAAGATATGCTTTAGCAAACACCTATTATCTTTCTATCCTTGACTAATGCCTCCTAACCTAGCGATGCATCTGGCTTAATGGAATATTTAGGCAATCAATATGCAAATAGGTAGCATAAATCAAGTGCCTTGTACTTGCCATGCAAAGAACTTACCTGGTAAATCTGTCCGTAAATCTCTCGCATTTCTTGCCTGAGGTCCATTGAATGAGTCAACAAGTGATGGATGCCTCGCCTCTGATGGAATGCGAGAAAAAAATTGACTGAACATAAGGTAATTAATGAACAGTAGGAGAAGATTTGTTTGAATGAGAATATAGATTATATTGAGAATTAAAAGATTGAGTATAGTTAATTATTGTGACTTAAAAACCTATCAATGTAGCTATACTAATATTTTTTGGGGAATTCTCCAACAACGTGATCGTTTATTTATAGATGGGTAATCTCTTATATATGCTTCCAGTACAGGTATATCTGTTACAATAGTCAGCCTATGTATTAAAAAAAGAGCCTTTATATATAGACAACAATGGCCGCTAAAGGTTTTTATCAAGTCGGGAATTAAAACTTTGTATGTATTATTTACGTAAGAAAAGTACGGCCATTGTTGTCTGTAATGCTCATTTCTTAGTACATTAGCCTGGCCATTGTAACAGATTCACCTGAACTATTGATTCTTCATTTTTGTATTCCATTAGTAAGTGCTTTCTCTTCAGAATCTCTGGCGACTGTATTCATGAATTATATTATCTGGATCCATGAATCTTTGATTGGCTTTTAGAAAAAGTTTCTTGTCATATATTCATTTTGTTTTAATCCTGATCAGACTGTCAAAATTTAGGTATCTATAAGACTGAATGCATAGGATTCGCTACACATTTAATATTTAGGAAACCAGCGGCTTGTATTGTATGATTTTTTGTCAGTTCGTAACTTTTATTATATAAATGAACGGTGCAAAATTTAATATACCCACGATTGATATGAACAAAGTTTTTACATTAAATGTTTTCTGTATGAACTGTATGCGTTCCACTTGCAGTGGGGGTGAAATTGGGGGTGTCATATCAAGAGGTAGTGTGTACGTGAGCTGTTTGCTAAGTCACTGTTATTCCGAATATAATTAATTTTGTTAATTGTGATACATTAAAAACATTGAAAAAATAATCATTCATTTATTTTCTGTTATAATTGATTGTTTGGTTGGTAGCGACATCTGGCAAATATGTGTACGTATGTGCGTTAGTGTCTTGCGGGAGTACTGTGGGGGTAGTCAGACGCATAAATTCTTAGTGAATTATAGAATTATATTCTCATTCATGCTTGGCATAATGTTCTTGTTGACATATTAGAAAAAAACTAGAGTGTCACCATTTACAAATATATCTAATGAAAAAGTCATGGAATCTTAGTTGATTCAAATAGCGTACAAATATATTCAATCTTTATTTTAAATTAGGTCTTGTTAAGCTAAAATTCCTCAGTCAGTCTTTTAAGGGTTAAAAGCAGACATTAAACACCATTTGATTGATCATCAAAAAGATGAAATTGGGATTTTATTTCTCTAAAACACTTTTGCAATTTTCCATTAATTTCCTATTTCTGTTGAACACGATATTTTTATTGAACAGACTCGAATCACGTTCCAGAACCCTCTTCCTTCACACATGTACTTTTTAAAGCAAAGTCTTGAGCCCTTCATCTTCTTCTTCAAACACATTCTTACTCGCCTGTCATATCTCAATCCCTCTTCTTCAGACATAGTCTCGCTTGCCTGTCCTATCTCAATCCCTCTTCTCCAAACATAGTCTTGCCAGTGCCATCCCTCACTCTCTGTAACTCGAAGGTGGCACTGAAATATTTACAGCGTGACATTCATTCGGACAAGAATGGACTTCTGGTTACTAGCTCCGTGTTTTCAATGTGACTTCAAGTCGAAATAAATCTTCAGATGATCTCCCTTGCATGCGCTTCTTTTGTTTATTTGCATCACCAACAGAGAAATGAACTGGGAGAGAAAAAGTGTCCTGTTTTGCATTTCAAATTAACATTCTTTTACGAGTAAAATAAAAATAGTTTGCATGAGTAATATCCATTGCTAAAATTAACAAGGATTTTCTATTGAAAGATATTGGATTCGATAAAGGTAATTATTTACAGTTGAATAAGTTTCATGATAATATTATTACACATTTTTTAATCGGATTAACTTTGGAATAAACTTATTAAGAAATGCGAAAAACTATACGAATATCAATTTAATTAAAAATTACGTACATTTTTTTTTAACATTATTTAGACACATTCTAGAAATTACGCATCTTAATATAATGAACCCGCTGAGAAATTAAGGTTTATATAAATGGATAAATAGTCAGTTGTACCGCTAGATGGCGTCAGCACAGAATTGTTGATAAATATTATGAACACAAACATGACAAACGCACGCACAGAACTTTACATTTTCACCGCCAGGTGACGTATTTACTTTATAATAAGACTTTTAAAAGTTAATTCACATTTCGAAGTATAAAATAGTTTGCTATTTATAAAGCATCTTTTTTCCTTTAAGTCAATAAGAGCGTAAGGACTAAATGACTCCCCTGCTGTCTCTCTAACTACAGAAGGATGCCTATCAAGAGAAGCGTTTATGACCACATTATTACATTAGCATATTATCTCGGGGAGAATCTTACTGTTTATTGTCTCCTGGGCAGGAGTTATATTCTCCTCGAGGTTTGTGAGTTCGTTTGTATGTATATTGCTTTGGATGATTGGTATAGGTTATATCGAACTTATTTTGGTAGTTCTAGCCATCTACTTTTATTTTGCATTATCTGGGCTCAACGAATAGTCCTTTAATATTTAGAAAGTAATATAGTTTTATAGAGATTATTTTAATTATTATTGATATCATGAATTTTAAATATGTTTATAGTTTATGAATATTAGTAATTTTTATAGAATATTTCCGTCGCTAATGTTAATTATGTTAAACTGAAAATTATGTTTGGAAAGCTATACTTTCCAAACAGGTTAAATATTCTCTTTATAAAGGTCCACTAAAATTAACTAATTTAGTAAATACTGGAGGTGTCTTTGCGCAAAAACCACAACAAAAAAGTTATAAAAATTAACTAATAATTTTAGTAAATACTGAAGGTGTCTTTGCACTAAAACCACAACAAAAAAGTTACTAAAATTAACTAATTTAGTAAACACTGAAGGTGTCTTTGCGCTAAAACCACAACAAAAAAGTTACTAAAATTAACTAATTTAGTAAACACTGAAGGTGTCTTTGCGCTAAAACCACAACAAAAAAGTTACTAAAATTAACTAATTTAGTAAACACTGAAGGTGTCTATGTGCCAAAACCACAACAAAAGTTATTCGATTCATCAGCGGAGCCTCTGACGGTAACTCCACCAAACTATTTTTTATTGGTGCAGCTGCGGGCATACTTTTTTTACTTGGAAATCAAGAACCGAAACAACGAGAATTGTAACGCAAACAAATAATAAGAGTCACTGTGATGATGTACTATCAGAGAAAAGAGTCACTGAGATGATGTACTATCAGAGAAAAGAATCACTGCATAATGCTATTTTCATAAATCACAGTTTTTCTAAAAAAAGTCGTCATGTACCCAGACTATTTAAAAATATTTACAACCATTAAAACTAATAAAATTTCTTTCCTAAAATGTTAAATTAGTAAACTGCTAAACAATTATCAAAGACTCACTTTATCTGACTGTAAATAAACTGAATGTTAAGACTCGTTTATTTCCACCCAAAAGTTAGAACTTTTAAATAAAATCTCTCCCTCATTGTTTCTCAACTGAAGTTAACTATCCAAATAAGTTTTTAATTGGTTAATTATACAAAATTAGGTAAACACTGAGTTTTCTTTGTTCGAACCACTCAAGATGGCGGAGATAACGCGAGGCTCTCACCTTGGATAAGTTAATTGCATTATTATCCCTACTGTTGTATCTCGTAATATAATATTACTTAATCTCTACCTTCACTACTCATTATAATATTAATTGAAGTAATTAAAAAGGCATCATCTAGCTCTTAAAGATTTTATTATGGAATTAAGGTGGAAATCAGATAGAAGCCATTATAAGAAAGTTATTATCTATTGAATGCAGATGCATAGTTAGATAAACAGATTTTTTGATCGAAACTACTTATCAATATAATATAAATAGAATTTGTGAATGAGGCTCGTACAATTCAACACTTATTTCTTCTTCATTTTCCTCTTCTATCCATTTGTCCAGCAATTTTCAGTCACATTCCTTGGTAAGTGACTGTATTCACGGAGTAGCTTTTCTTCCCCCAGGAGCTTGGCAATAAACTGTTGGTAACTGACATTGATCATGAAGCAAATTTCGCTTATGATTGTTTCTTCTAGTCCCTTGTATTTAAATTCTTTTTTACGTCGGTGATATGGCCTTTGGTTAACCGAAGCAAACGTTAAACCCCTCTACTAAATTTAATTTTATAATAAGATATTGTCATTAATAAAATCTCAATATGGGTTGACGTGCAGCTACCGTATATTCATAAACCCTAAATACGAACACTAGCTATAATTCCATGAATATCATCCTACCATAGCTACATGTTCGAATTTATAAACTGTGGAACTGATTCAAATTCTAGGTGTAATGATATGCAGTGAATTTACGAGTTTTTTGGTAGTCTTGTCGGTTAATTTATTGTTTATCCTACTTCAAATAGTGACTAAAGATTTAAATTACATGTTTTGATTCGAAATTATTTGTTTTCCAACATTTTCATGGATGCAGGAAAGCTACTCCGTATACAGTCACTTCCCGGGAAAGTGACGACAGGCAAAAACAATGCTAATGACTAACTAATAACAGTTACTTGTTCTTCATGCAGTTTGTACTGGAAGGAAAAACAACTTGAGTTGACATAAAAGTTTGTTGATTATTGTAAAAACTTAGACGAAAGGACAATAATTACAGTTTGGTGAAAAGGATTAAATTATTCTCTCTTCAGATGAAGTTAATTTTGTCTAGGACTAATTCACTCTTCCTTGTGACTGAACATATAAGTATGCAATCACTAAACAAATAGGGAATTAATAAACTAATGTCATGGAATATTGAAAAATACATTGTGACTACGATAAAGAAAATAAACAGAATAATCACTAAAATGTCGAGGTTTCAACCTGTTTCTTATAAGATAGATATTTAATAACCTAGCATTATCTATATTTTTTTTCGGTGTTAGGTTGACGTTAGATCACTATATGTATTATGTATAGAGCTTACTTCACTATTGAACACCCAAGAGATGTATAGATATCTGGTGGATAAAGTGATTGACAACACAAAGTATATGTTTATATCTTTTCGTAAATATTATACAGGGTACTTCATTTCTGTAGGTGTACATTGAGCTCTGCAGTGATTTTAGTAGTTATGATCTTTCAATCTGCTCTAACAAGTCAATTTAGAGTCAGGATGTCTCTCTCAGACCACTTAGTTTTTTTTGCCTGACCTGCAGCTTTGTCAAGAACGTTTTTCCTTGGAAAGAAGTCATTACTTTTGGCACAGTACCTCTTGAAACACCAAACATTTAGGCAGTTTCTGTTGCACTAGCGCCTGCCATACGAGACCAAGAATTATTTTAAGTCCAAGATATCTACCTTTTTATAAGTTATTAACTATTTTTTTAAATAACTATTATACACAATACAGCTATCATACATAATAATATTAGGTAAATAATGAATGTTGAATTTTCTGTCTTTCAAAATTCAATGATCGGAATGAAATCGAAGCGAACATCCTCTTTGAATAAATTTAATATATATACTGTATAACTTCTGATGATGGAACATGGAATTCAATTAATATTTATTTTGTGCGCTTC
This sequence comes from Caprella mutica, assembly GCA_947561585.1. Taxonomy (NCBI): domain Eukaryota; kingdom Metazoa; phylum Arthropoda; class Malacostraca; order Amphipoda; family Caprellidae; genus Caprella; species Caprella mutica. Next base: position 738,747 of record CANNZV010000025.1, read on the forward strand.
AACTGTAAATAATGTAATAAATTAAAATGTTCAAGATACACAAGGTTGTGTTTAATAATTCTCATCTTTGATCTCCTTTCAATACGACTGAGTGGCTCAATTTGAACGTCAGCAAACCATGAGGATATTTCTCTTATTCTCACGGTTAGTTACGTCTAATTAGGACTAATAAGTCTCATTTAAAACTTGAAACTTGCTTTAAAATCTCGCTCTAAAGTCTCGCTCTACCGAATACAGTTTGAAATATTTCACCCTTTGGTTAGTCATTTACCGGCACTTAGTCCACATCGTGTGTGTTTTCAGGCTACTCAGTTGACTTTCCCGGAGACTCAGATTGTAGTGAGTCACCTTCCCTATTTTGAAGCTTCATGAAGCATCATGTCACTCTGTTTTAGTTCTGAAAGCTAAAAGCTTCTCTATTTTGAAGCTTCATGAAGCATCATGTCACTCTGTTTCAGTTCTGAAAGCTAAAAGCTTCTCTATTTTGAAGCTTCATGAAGCATCATGTCACTCTGTTTTAGTTCTGAAAGCTAAAAGCTTCTCTATTTTGAAGCTTCATGAAGCATCATGTCACTCTGTTTCAGTTCTTAAAGCTAAAAGCTTCTCTATTTTGAAGCTTCATGAAACATCATGTCACTCTGTTTCAGTTCTGAAAGCTAAAAGCTTCTCTATTTTGAAGCTTCATGAAGCATCATGTCACTCTGTTTCAGTTCTGAAAGCTAAAAGCTTCTCTATTTTGAAGCTTCATGAAGCATCATGTCACTCTGTTTTAGTTCTGAAAGCTAAAAGCTTCTCTATTTTGAAGCTTCATGAAGCATCATGTCACTCTGTTTTAGTTCTGAAAGCTAAAAGCTTCTCTATTTTGAAGCTTCATGAAGCATCATGTCACTCTGTTTTAGTTCTGTAAGCTAAAAGCTTCTCTATTTTGAAGCTTCATGAAGCATCATGTCACTCTGTTTTAGTTCTGTAAGCTAAAAGCTTCTCTATTTTGAAGCTTCATGAAACAGCATGTCACTCTGATTTAGTTCTGTAAGCTAAAAACTTCTCCACGCCTCTCAGCTATATTTAAGTGCTAAAAATGTTCCTTTATAGAAAACTGTAGAGAGTGATAGCATTTTATGTTAAATTGCCCTGTTAACAGGATTTGAATTATCCTATTTTTAAGTTATACTGGTACTATTTTAGCTTGATTTTACCTATTTATTGAATGAGAGATAATTCTTTCCGTTTTTGTACACACCAATCATATCTCGCATTAGAAATATACAACACCACACTCGTAAACAGCGGTTGAAGAAATACTACCTTGCGATCTACAGGCTTGCTGTCATGCGGATAAATTCTCTCGATATAATTCAGTTTATCGGACACTGTGAAAGTTATGCTGGAATATACTGCAGCAATGGCATTTTACTGTGAATTTGAGTATCTATTTATTCTATATGCTTCTTGCTTTCAATATTTTCAGTATCAGAGACACTTATATTAGGGTTAATTGTATTGTAAAATTTGATATTAATCTGTATAAACGTAATAATATTTGGATGAATACAGTTTCATAAATTTGATATTTCATAAAAAAATGTTTTTTTATTTGACTCCTTGTAATTTGACTCCCTGTAATTTGACTCCCTGTAATTTGAATCCCTAATAATTTGAACCTTTGATAATTTGACTCCCGGGAAATTTTATCACGTGAAATTTGACCCCGCGAAAAATGACTCCCTGGAAATATGCCCCCAATGGAAATTTGATCCCCCTTGAAATATGCCGCCCATGGAAATTTGACTATCAGTAATTCAAACCTCTGATAATTTGACTCTCGGGTAATTTGAAGCCACGGGTAATTTGAAGCCACGGGTAATTTGAAGCCACGGGTAATTTGACCCCTTGGAAATGTGACCACCTGGAAATTTGACCCACTAGAAATTTGACCCCCTTGTAATTTGATCATCGGTAAACTGATCCTCCCCTTCCCCTGTTATTTGATTCTTGAATTTTGCATCTACTTATATATGTATTATGTCAATATTATGTAACTATAGTACAAGATTTTATAATAAATTGATGTAGCCGCTTCTACATCAGAAATATTTTGAAAGCGATTATTTAATTAATTCATCTTAAAATCTTGTAGCATATATGTTCATTTTAGTAGGGGTTTAACGTCTGCTTCGGAACCAAAGGCCATATCGCTGAAGTCAATAGGAAATTAAATACAAGGAACTGGAAGAAGCAGTCAGAGAGGAAAGTGGCTCCATGAACAAAGTCACTTACCACCGTCGGTGACAATGCTCATGGATGCAGAAAAGCTACTCCGTGAATGCAGTCACTTACCAAGGAATGTGACGAAACGGGACACAAGCACCGGTGGCTGCACTCACGGATGGAACAGGAAAATGAAGAGGTGATAGTAAATGAAGCCTACGAGCCTACCTAACACAAAATCTAAGACCTCGTAGTTGAAGAGCATAACCCTAGCGCTATCCTCTAAAACTGCAAGTAGCGTTAAAAAAAATGATAAACAGGGTAATAATGAAAAAAGACAATCCATAATCCAAATTACAACAGTTCAGGGCCCAAGGGACGCCACCCCCCTTCTCTTCCATTCACCACAGACAGCTTCAGGATAGAGCCCCTGGGGGCTTGTAGCATATATAGTTACATAATATTGACATAATATTTAATTGAGTGCATCATCCAATAACCCGGGGTCAAATTTCCAGGGGATCAAATTACAGGTCACGAAGTATATTTTGTGATCAACTTGTCATTATTGTTCATGTTTGTTAATATTTATTATTGACATTTTCTGATCATCTTATTTTTCACTGATATTTTCATAATGATAGATTAAGTTCCACGTCGAACCGTTTCACATTTCCGATCATGTAAGAAATTGTAGAATAATCATAATTTCAATTATTATATAGTCATTGAATAATGGAAAATATTGAACTGTTCGATAATTTGGAACTTACCCTATCTGTCTTATTGTAAATTGTCGATAGATATGAAGAATACTGCATAATTTCTAATTAATTTTATCTTTTGAATACGATTCAATATTGGTGTTTATTGGCAGTATAATATTGACTGAAGATATGCTGAAACTGATTTGGTTGTCATTATGTCAATTCTTAAGCCCCGGTAGCACTGCTCGAACTTTGTTGGAGCGTTCCTTGAACGGTAAAGAGAATGGACCGAATTTCGACAACGATCGTCACCACGCATAAAAGGGAAAAAATCGAAAACTCGGGTGTTGCCTTAGAGGTGCACCGCTGATGCTGTCGTTGCTGTAACGATGGCATGACGGTAGCGAGCGTTTGTTAACCGGTGACGCGACCGTTGATAGAGCGGCGTTCTACACATGTAGGCGTTGGCTCGGCGGTGGTATGAAGTTGGTTTAGTGATATGCCGCTTTTGACTATGGAGCTCAATAGATCACTTTAATAGAAGTTCTGATAGAAGTCGATAGTTTATGTTCATCATTTGAAGACCAGTCACACCGCAAGAAATTTGCTGGAACGGTGAGAAAAATTCACCATAACTTGGCCACTTGTTCAGACAACGCCGCATACGCCCGACCACTGCTTATGGTCCCTCCTAACGCTTTGAAAGTATTAAACTGCACAAAATATTTCGAGCGACGAGGAGCACGAAATTTCTGTTCCTGCAATGTTCACCACCACTCTAACAACGCCAAGTCAAAATTTAGCATCTCTAGATGCAATTTCGTGGACGTTTGGGTCCGCTAGGCTAGCGAAGAAATCTTGAGCGATAAGCTAGCGCTTCAACAGCTTTGCCCAAGCAGTGATTAAAATTTACACACATTTTGGTGAGGTGGATGTAAGCGTTTTACGCACAAACACGGGATTGTTGGAATGTTCAAGTAACGATCCATTGCGGTAATGAACTTTTATTTTTGAGGTTAATATGGATGTCTTACAATTCCATACCGTTGAAACAACGTTCGATCGCTGCCTCTCGCTAGCGCTAAGCCAACACTACAGAAACGCCGGCTTCATCTGTGCAGCGCTATGGCCTGCTCCTAACCACTCGTAATATGTTGTGCAGCTCAAAACTTTCGGAACGGTAAGAGGGACCACAAGTGGTGATAAGCGTATATGGCGTTGTCTTAACGGGGACCAACTTCTGTTTGTGAAGATTTTTTTCCACAGCTCAAGGAACACCCCAACAAAGTTCGAAAATGTGACCGGGGTTTTAAAGAGAATGGTGACGTTGCAGCAATCGTGTACATACAGTGTTCGGAAAAATGGTGATAGCCCAGGTCATAATTATTGTCAAATCAGAAATTTCTAAAGGTCACATTGCTTCATGACTTATGTTTACGTATATATTCCAACTACTGTGCGAGTCCGGTAATTGAGTAGTTAGCCTAATGTCAGTCAGTCGGAAACTCACAACTACTAAAATTTATGCATGTGTTCATTGAATCATTTCCGCATAACCTTGAAAATTCCCTCTCAAAGAATCCCAGTGGCGGTCCAAAAGAACTCTACAGCGTCCAGTTGAGAGGCAGTAAACCTCTTGCAACCGAAAGTGGCGCACTGAGTCCGTAGAGTTACGCATTGCTGCATTCACTCGTAATGGAGGTCAGGAGATGATTGGAATGGAATAGAATGTGTGGCTCTGTGCCAAATCACTGAGGGGAAATTCGAAAAGTAGCTCCGGTGATGCTTTATCATTGCCAATGAATAGTAATTTGAAGGAAGAAAATGCCTTAGTCAGCTCTTCCAATGCAACTCATTTCTTGTAGAAATTCAAACTGAACTTCACCTATTTTATGTATCTGTAGATTTTCTTCATTATACTATTTACTGTGTAAGATTGTATGATAAACTCAATAAAGGACTTAAATCAAATGAAATATCAATGGTATAGTTAGGCTAGAAATAGAATTTGTATTTTAGTTATACTTACGCTGGTTTTATTAATTATGAATAGAGATTAGATTTTAGGAAAATGAACCGTTGCCAGATTCTTTCTCCAAAATATTACCGGAAAGAAATTTCAAAACCTGTGTTGGTTTATGTTTCTACCAAAGTACATTAATTGTGCAGGTAAATTTCCTCTCGCATCGGATCTATTTCAATAGTCAAAAACTTAGTGACTGTTCTTTTGGCCGAGTTCTTCCTTTTCGTCTGTTTCGACTGTGACCGAAACTCTCTGAAACTCGTAATATCGACAATATATCAGAGAAAAACATTTAACTATTAACTAATTGTATTTCGTATCGAATATTACATTTATCCTTTTGAGTATATCCTTTTCGGTTAGTTTAGTGTTCATATCATTTTGTCATTTAATTTCAATCGATAATTAATATTTACAGTTTATTAGATTTCCTAACTACTAAATATGTGTAATTATATCACCATTTAATTCTGGTAACTTTGAGGTAAATTTCTGAAGTTGCTTGATTTGCTCTGGTAAAATTCTCATCGTGTCCAACTTTGTGTAATTTTTAACCTGACTTATGCAGAAATTCTCCAACAAACTTTTTTATTACTTAACTCATCACATCCGAGAATTTCCGCTCCAGCAGTTTTATTGGTAGTTATTGTCCTATTGATTATTATTTAACTTGTATTGCAATATTACCAATAATAGAAATGCCATTTAATTGTTCGTTGATTAATCATTTTAAGAATTTCGATGATGACACTTGCAGCTCTAGAAAAGATGCTGATTGTTGTATCAACCCTAAATCATAAAAGTGATCATATTCAGTCACTTGAACTGAGTAAGAAAACCGGTTTTCAAACCTATAAAGGGTTAAGATGTTCATTTTCATTGGTTCTTTCTAAACAGGCTTGATGCAAAGGCTTCAACCAGAAATATTGCAGAATTTGAACGATTATATTGAAAAAATCTTAATTCATATATAAAATCATGTTGTTTCTTAATCTTCTTTGCTCCTCCATTACTTTTTTCTTGTGCTTAGACTTCGACTAATTTAAGAAACGGGTTTTTCCGTACAATAATAATGATTATTGCACATCCAATTAATAATCTGTTTATAATTATGCAGGAATGATAATTACTGAAACACAACAAATTTAGGTTCTTTTGATATCAACTCATGTGACTGATTATCTAATTTCTGCAAACAGCTCCATTGCATTAATTAATTGCTTCTGATGACCTACAAATTCCAGTGTATTCATTACATTGGTTTCGATGTCTGATGCCAATTTAGCGTCAATATGTTTGTCATTTGAAAGCTTTTGTAGTCTCTTCTCTCCGGTGAAATTAACGATTCCTTTGATGCTGCAGATGAATAGACGAAACTAAACAGACATTGGTACCTAATGCGTAAATGTACCTGTAACAGTACAGTGCCCATCACAACTTGTACACTGATACCTAGTGATTAGTGTACCTATCACTGTACAGTGCTCATCACAACTTGTACACTGGTACCTAGTGAGTAGTGTACCTATCACAGTGCAGTGCTCATCACAACTTGTACACTGGTACCTAGTGAGTAGTGTACCTATCACTGTACAGTGCTCATCACAACTTGTACAATGGTACCTAGTGAGTAGTGTACCTATCACTGTACAGTGCTCATCACAACTAGTACACTGGTACCTAGTGAGTAATGAATGTCATACATGTTGGGTAAGTTACGAATTATCGGTCAGTTTCACATTTTCAGTCACATAAGAAATAACGACATAATAAGAAAAATTAAATAATGTATATTAGCTAAATCATTTTTTCTTTTTCGACCGAAGTTTAGAAACTGACCGATAATAATTTATAACTTACCCTAATTCCTTTTCTATTTACTGAGCCGTATGATATTTAAAGGAAATTAAATCATTAAAATTATTTTGATTTTTTTTAACTTTGTTAGATATTTGATTGTAAAGTAAATTCTCCTTATATTTATCCAGTTTATAATTTTTAAATCGCTTCTTCTTCTCATGAACTGCTTTATTAATTTTCTACTAACTACCAGTCAAATTAATGAAATATTATCTAACGTTTAATAACTTTCTATTTTCTTTAGCAGCTGATTGAATTCAATAACTCGATTAGGACAATAAAATCACCTTTTTTATTATTTGAATAGGAACAACAATATTGTCTCTTTGTTTGAAAAGACAATATTTTTCTAATATAAACAATAACAATAAAGTGTATTATTAACTTTAAGCGTGAATATTTCTTTGCAAATATCCTCTTTACGATTTCAGTTCACTCTAATCAGTCACAGACTACTCTATCATAGAAAGTATAGATATAGAACCTACAGAGTAGCCTGTGAATCAGTTCAAAAGTTAATGGATATTCTACATTTGTAATTAAATGATCTGAGTTTGGAGAGATGTAATTGAATTTGTAATTGAGTGTACATGGAGAACTGATTGAATTTGATTTACTAGTTTGTTTTGTTTGATTTACTAGTTTGTACTTGTTTGATTTACTAGTTTGTACTTGTTTGATATACTAGTTTGTATTTGTTTGATATACTAGTTTGTACTTGTTTGATATACTAGTTTGTACTTGTTTGATTTACTAGTTTGTATTTGTTTGATTTACTAGTTTGTATTTGTTTGATTTACTAGTTTGTATTTGTTTGATTTACTAGTTTGTATTTGTTTGATGCAACTTGTTAGATACGGATAATTAAAAGGGACTTGGTTGTATTAGTTCTTCACAATAAAAGGGACTTGGTTGTATTAGTTCTTACAGAATAAAAGGGACTTGGTTGTATTAGTTCTTACAGAATAAAAGGGACTTGGTTGTATTAGTTCTTACAGAATAAAAGGGACTTGGTTGTATTAGTTCTTACAGAATTAGGTTAACCATTTTGATCCGACTTTTCTACATTAAACATTGTATACATTTTCTTAATATTTCCTGAACTTCTGACTCAATGCCATAAGTTCATATTTATATTTTTTGTTATTTATTTTAGATGCTTGCAGAATATATTGAGCACATTTAATAAATATTTAAATGTGTGGTCAATAAAACTTCAATTATTCAACCCTAAACCATTTTAAATGAAGAAAATTAACTTCATTGTTTGACAAAATCTTGGTGTAAAAATGGTCCTACATGATCAAAAGAGTTAAACTATGGAAATATTAACATTTAGAGACAGCAACATAAATTGATAAGTTTATTTTATTTGTAAAACCTACATTTGGCTATTATTTTGATAAAAAGAACTTTTGATGTTATCACTTGAGTAGATTCGAGATTAAAAGATCTATACGAAGAAAAAAACTAAGAGGGTATAACGTCCAAAAATTATTTAGCCGTCTATCAGTTCATAACGTTAAAGATGAATATATTTTTATCATTTCCACTGTATAATCTCATAGTGAATGAATAACTGGAAGAAATTAACTGCTATCGTATCTCAGATCTTTTTCCAGTCTGTTCTTTTTTTGTAAGTTCTGAACTCCATTCACCCAGTGACTGACTAATGTGAACATCTAAAGTCTTCTTGTGTGCCTGTGACTAATCGGTCTGCCTGATATACCAGCCTGTGACTAATAGGTCTGCCTGATATACCAGCCTGTGACTAATAGGTCTGCCTGATATACCAGCCTGTGACTAGTCGGTCTGCCTGATATAATAGCCTGTGACTAATAGGTCTGCCTGATATACCAGCCTGTGACTAATCTGTCTGCCTGATATACCAGCCTGTGACTAATCGGTCTGCCTGATATACCAGCCTGTGACTAATCGGTCTGCCTGATATACCAGCCTGTGACTAATAGGTCTGTCTGATATACCTACCAGCCTGTGACTAATAGGTCTGTCTGATATACCTACCAGCCTGTGACAGCATAGTCCTGAACAACGGGAACAATTTCTTTGAAATGCAAGAAGTGGTTGTTAGCCTATGGGGAATAAATAAATAATGATTAGCGCCAATAATATAATACACTGATATATATCTATATTTTTATATTCTAATTGATTCTGGGAAGATTTGAAAAGGAACTTCATATTTTATGTTATCAAATAATTTGCATGTAATTACATCTAACTTATGTTTCTTATAGAAGTATTGATGCGCAGGAGCATAAAACACTGCATAACCCACATTATTTCTACTCTAACTGTTAATTAAAATTTAATCTAGGGTGACTACCGGACACTCTCAGTACTCGATATGTTGGCATTATCTTGGGCCGTGAAGCGATTTGGCCTTTAGAAATTTCTAATTGACCATCAAACACCCAATTTCCGAGTAATGCAACGTTCCCTAGTATGTAATTTATAGTTACTTTCCCGGTTGAAATCCCTCCAATTTGTCCTCAATTCAGCAGTTCATCTCTCAAATTTGTTCTCAATTCACCAGTTCATCTCTCCAATTAGTTCCCAATACACCAGTTCATCTCTCCAATTAGTTCCCAATTCACCTGTTCATCTCTCCAATTTGTTCCCAAATCACCAGTTCATCTCTCCAATTTGTTCTTCATTCACCAGTTCATCTCTCCAATTTGTTCTGAATTCACTAGTTCATCTCTCCAATTTGTTCTCAATTCACTATATCATCTCTCCAATTAGTTCCCAATTCACCAGTTCATCTCTCCAATTTGTTCTCCATTCACCAGTTTATCTCTCCAATTTGTTCTCCATTCACCAGTTCATCTCTCACTCCAATTTGTTCCCAATTCACCAGTTCATCTCTCACTCCAATTTGTTCTCAATTCACCAGTTCATCTCTCCAATTTGTTCTCCATTCACCAGTTCATCTCTCCAATTTGTTCTCCATTCACCAGTTCATTTCTCCAATCTGTTCTCCATTCACCAGTTCATCTCCCCAATTTGTTCTCCATTCACCAGTTCATCTCTCCAATTTGTTCTCCATTCACCAGTTCATCTCCCCAATTTGTTCTCAATTCACCAGTTCATCTCTCCAATTTGTTCTCCATTCACCAGTTCATCTCCCAATGGAGTGTTTTGATGTGCAGACCTTGATGTGAATTTGTAATGGAGTTTTTTGATGTGCAGACCTTGATGTGAATTTGCAATGAAGTTTTTTGATGTGCAGACTTTGATGTGAATTTGTAATGGAGCTTTTTGATGTGCAAACCTTGATGTGAATTTGTAATGGAGTGTTTGATGTGCAGACTTTGATGTGAATTTGTAATGGAGTGTTTGATGTGCTTACTTTGATGTGAATTTGTAATGGAGTGTTTGATGTGCAGATTTGATGTGAATTTGTAATGGAGTATTTGATGTGCAGACTTTGATGTGAATTTGTAATGGAGTGTTTGATGTGCAGACTTTGATGTGAATTTGTAATGGAGTGTTTGATGTGCAGACTTTGATGTGAATTTGTAATGGAGTGTTTTGATGTGCAGACCTTGATGTGAATTTGTAATGCAGTTTTTTGATGTGCAGACCTTGATGTGAATTTGTAATGGAGTTTTTGATGTGCAGACTTTGATGTGAATTTGTAATGGAGTGTTTGATGTGCAGACTTTGATGTGAATTTGTAATGGAGTGTTTTGATGTGCAGACCTTGATGTGAATTTGTAATGCAGCTTTTTGATGTGCAAACCTTGATGTGAATTTGTAATGGAGTGTTTTGATGTGCAGACCTTGATGTGAATTTGTAATGGAGTTTTTTGATGTGCAGACCTTGATGTGAATTTGTAATGGAGTGTTTTGATGTGCAAACCTTGATGTGAATTTGTAATGGAGTGTTTGATGTGCAGACTTTGATGTGAAATTGTAATGGGGTGTTTGATGTGCAGACTTTGATGTGAATTTGTAATGGAGTGTTTTGATGTGCAGACCTTGATGTGAATTTGTAATGGAGTTTTTTGATGTGCAGACTTTGATGTGAATTTGTAATGGAGTGTTTGATGTGCAGACTTTGATGTGAATTTGTAATGGAGTGTTTGATGTGCTTACTTTGATGTGAATTTGTAATGGAGTGTTTGATGTGCAGACTTTGATGTGAATTTGTAATGGAGTGTTTTGATGTGCAGACCTTGATGTGAATTTGTAATAGAGTGTTTTGATGTGCAGACCTTGATGTGAATTTGTAATGGAGTGTTTTGATGTGCAGACCTTGATGTGAATTTGTAATGGAGTTTTTTGATGTGCAGACCTTGATGTGAATTTGTAATGGAGTGTTTTGATGTGCAAACCTTGATGTGAATTTGTAATGGAGTGTTTGATGTGCAGACTTTGATGTGAATTTGGTGATGGAGTGTTTTGATGTGCAGACTTTGATTTGAATTTGTAATGGAGTGTTTTGATGTGCAGACTTTGATGTGAATTTGTAATGGAGTGTTTTGATGTGCTTACTTTGATGTGAATTTGTAATGGAGTGTTTTGATGTGCTTACTTTGATGTGAATTTGTAATGGAGTGTTTTGATGTGCAGACTTTGATGTGAATTTGTAATGGAGTGTTTTGATGTGCTTACTTTGATGTGAATTTGGTGATGGAGTGTTTGATGTGCAGACTTTGATGTGAATTTGTAATGGAGTGTTTGATGTGAACTGTAAGAGTAAATGAGTCTCTCGAAAACTGGTGTGAAATATTGAGTTATGAAATATATGAATATTTGAGAGTTACAGAAATTATGAAATTTTGTAGATTAATGAAATTATTGAGAATTTGGTTAATCAAGAGTAAATACGGAAAATTGGTAATAATTAGATTATTTGCATAACTATAAATTTATTTATTTTAAATCCTTTTTATTAATTTATTACCAAAGGAGAGTTTTTTTTCATTTTATCCTATCCTGTTAGTGTTATTCTTAAGTCAAATATATTCACTTCCTTTTTAATATCAGTAACAGGTTTTATCACCGAAAATATACGTTGCACCTCCAAATATATTGAACAAAAAATCATCAAGCTATTTAATAATGGGTCCATCTATTATAATTAGTGGAACATTCAAATTTCTCAATCATTTAATAAATGAAAACTGACAGATCTATTATGAATATTTGAATACCTACTAAATGATAAGTGAACTTTGATACTTAATAGAGAACTTAGTTATATTACGTTATATTAGGTGAAATAATAATTTTGAAATATAACCAGTTCTAGCTATACTGTTGGGGGGGGGGGGAGTGACCGGAAAATTCGCTGTGGGAAATTTCGCGGGAATTTTCACCGCAGGAATTTTCGCCGTTGGAAAATTTGCCGTTAGGAAGATTCGCCGTGAGGAATATTTAAATAATTTTTAAATAATAATATAACTGAATTATTAATTTTTATGTATGTTTATAACTATATGGAAATGATATAAATAATAATGTATGACTAAACATATTATATTCCTATTTATTCCTCATATTACGTTAAAATCACAGCAACGAAGATTTTTATGGATTCTAAAATAGAAATGAATGGAGTTTTGGTTTAGAGAGATCACCTACACTCACAAGAGAGATATTTTAGATGTAGCATTCATATCAGTATAGATACTACCTTGAAATATTTGTGCCATGCACAATAATTAAGATTTCAAGAGGTAAACCGTACAATGTAATACTGAATAAATTAAAAAAAAAGTTAGGTTGATATGAAACCATCAATAACTCAGAATAGTACAATAATTAGAAAAGCTCCATCTTAAATTCACAATATTAAACACACAGGAATACTGAACACTTTTAGAGGAAATGATGCGAAACCGACTGTGGTTAGCCAAAACACAGCTGACTATAACACTAGTGATCTTATTAATTTTTAATGAACAATTTTTTAACAAAGAAATTAGTTTCGACTATTTAGTCAACCAATCAAAATTCTCCAAATTCCATATGTAATACAGCGACCTCTCGTGACACAAAATTATACGATTACTGATTAAAATATACATTGTATAGATGAACAGTTAACATAAGTTTTAGGAATCTTAGTTTTTTCAGATATACAATATTGCATAATCACCTACAATTAATATTTACATTTATAAATACTTATAAAAAAAATTCTAAAATTATCTACCATTTGTAGTCGAATAGCTATTTAATAAATTGGTTTAAGTGTGTGGCACTGTTTTCCAGTAGAGTGTTCACATACTTTGTGCCTGCACTACTGAGTGTCACGCAGTTGCCTGTGTTCCAGTTTCGGTTACGTGTCAGTGACTAATATACTATTGTAGATAGTATATAATATAATATATTTTATATATAACATATTATAATATAATAATATATTACTTGGGTAAATTAGTAATACAGTAAAACTCCTGAGTTATGAAGCACTCGAGTATAAATAAAGAACCTGAATTATGAAATACACTTGAGTTTTGAAGTATTTTCTATGTTTAAATGATAGAAAATAACATACGTCAAGAATTGCGTCAAGTTATCCCTCAATAACAACTGTTTTCTTAAGATTTTAATCATAGAAAACTATCTATAGTGCACCAAAAATATGAAGTGGCTCTGAGTTATGAAGAAACTAATACTTCATAACTCAGTAGTTTCACTGTATTCAGAAACTGTAATTTAAACATTGAATTAACTATTTCTACTATTTTTATAAAACTCATATATTGTAATGATCTTTTGCTTAGTAAATATTATATCTACTTCTCTGTAGAATTAATTTATAATTTCCAAATCTTTACTGTTGTTTTACAGGCTTTATCTTGCCACTAACATACCCAATATTTTAACTATCTCGTGAATATTACCTTTCGTGTTGGTAAAAACTTAACTTAACTTACCAATACTAATACATATCAAAACTAATAAACTATTTTAGCTGTAACTCAATTATGTGCTAAATATATTGCTCCAGCACACAGCAGTGACAAACATGCATTTGCTCCCGGAGCGATCGCTCTTTTTGTGTGCCACACTCAAAATGTGTGTGTGTCGAGAGCCCTGAACACACAGCAGTGGCACACATGTGTGCCCGTGCTTCATCACGCTTTTGATCTGCGTGTCTCCTTCTTTTCACGCAGTTTGCAAGCTCGCAATATCGCTTTTGGTCTGCGCGCAGCCATATCATTAACACTTCCATTTTTACAATTTTCATTTATATGTAAAGGTATTTTTAATTTATATGCAATCCTATTCGATCGAGTGAAATTGTCAGAGAATTAGGTAGGTAATAGTAGTTTAATAATCTAAAGTGTTGGATTTCAAATTCTTTATATTTTACAAACAAGTTGTTTTATAATGAGTATAAGCAAATATATTAAGCTTGAAGGCTTGTTTAATTCTGAAATTATAAACAAAAAAGAAATAATTAGATACTAAACCCGTTATGAACTGATAATGTAAAGATGCGTTGTGTAAATAAAAAAATTGTACTCTGTCCCTAATACAATTATTTCTTTGTTTCTTCCCTCACTATTTTCTAAGAAAGTTTTTAGTCTTTATTTTCTATCTTGTATTCGATTTTTTCTGTAATATTTATGTATAATGTATTTTATATAGTTTTATAATCAATTTGTCTACATTTAACTATATTTTTGATTTGTATACTGAGTAAAAACGAATGTCCCCTCAACTCCTTAACGAAGAGCGAATCCCGTTTTTATAAATTAAAATGTCATTAGTGACTGGAGTCATTAAATTGCCAATAAGTTTTCCTGGCAGTTTTCCGCCTGGCAGTTTTCTAGACACCGAACTATCACCTCTTTATTTTGCTCGTCCCTTCATGAGTGCAACCACCGGTGCTTGTGCCCCTTTTCGTCGCATTCATTCACGGAGAAGCTTTTCTGCATACATGAACATTTTCTTGAATTTGGTAACTTTGTTCATGGAAACACTTTCCTTTCTGACTGCTTCTTCTAGTCCTTTGTATTTTTTTAACGTCAGTGATGTGGTGTACCTTTGGTTCCGAAACAGACATTCAACTAGCAGAGAATATATTATTTATATTTCGAAATACAGATACTTTGGAATAATGTACCCACTTTAGATATTTTTTTATTTTCTTTCTATATGATAAATATAAATAATTAATTGATTAATTAATGTAAGACTCTAACCAACTTCTGTGAAGTCCTAACGAGAAATAGAAGCTCTATCAGTACTTTTTATCTCCCTTATCTTCATCATCCGCACGTTAGGTTTATTATTAAATTTGACAGAGTGTTATGCTATATTTTAAAATGGATTGGCATAGTTATTAAATATTTGACAACTATCATATTGGTGTGATGATGAACTTTTTCTGATTATAACCCTGCATGTTGAATGTTCATGAATATTAATGTTGAATACTAATGAATGTTTATGTTGAATATTGATGTGGAATATTAATGAATATTGATGATAAAAATTATAATATTTATAGTAATATCTTTAATATTACCTGTAACATTATGTCTACTGACTGTTTGATCAGTTTTCTTGTGCGACATCTGCATAAAATAACAAGAAACTATTTTTCTTGTTATTCATGCTTTATTTCTGTCTCTTTTCTTTAGTCCATTCATAACAACTTTGTGTGTGTTTTTTTTAAATAGAAATGATAGTAAAACTAAGACTTTTTAGTAAAAGTTTCATTGATTGAAATCAGTTCTTTTTATTTAAAAGTTTTCTGTGGTAAACAGACATGTACACTGAATTAACTATTTTTATTTTCTGAGTATGAAAATTGTTGTTAATGTTCTCACAATGGTAATAATTTCATAGGTACTGATGACATTTTAGATTGACTGGGAAGAGTATCGGTATTTATTTCTACGCCAGTACTTACGTAATGGGTAATTATTGGGTGAAAAACTCTTGAAAATAACTGTGAAATCATTAAAATTTATTTTCTTGAGAATTGAATAAATTTTATATTCCAAATTATTACAAATAGTTCATTTTTAAATTCCTGTGTAATAAAAAATCTGGATTTTTTTAATATTGAAAAATAAAAACTTAAATAGTAGGTTAATGTTTAAAATAAATATGTTTTCTATTTCTAAGGATTCATATACGATACTGAACTAATAATTTAGTTAACTAACTCTTAACTTTATTTTCCAATTCATTCTTATAGTATTTATATCCATAAAATAAGGCAATAATAATTTATCACTAATTTTTAAATATTTCCCCCCTGAAGATATCATTTAAATTAGAAATAACAGATCAATGGGATGTATTCGTTCATGGAAGAAGATTATAAGAAAATATTGTCCTGAGTCTTGTGATCAGAATCAAAGAAATAGATTGCCTAGTTGCAGTTTCGGAAAAAAACTTAACAAAAAATGAAGGAAAATCCAGAACAATCGAAGTCAAAGACGGAATTTAAAGAAACTATCTAAAGTTTTGAATTTTTTTCTATATCACATCGATAAAGATCTACATCTCCGACACAAAGTCATAAGCTATAATTTTGATCCTCCACGGACATTTCGTCAACGGATATTTCGTCCGCGGACATTTCGATCACGGACATTTCGTCAACGGACATTTCGTCCACGAAATGCTTTATTTCGTATTATAATTAAAATGTGTGTATATATTGAAAAATATATTATTTTTAAATATTCTTCAATACAAAAGTAGAAAACACCCTATGTTGATGGCAATAATAAATTCATTACCTTAAACAAAATTCTTATTGCAATCTTTTTCTCCTGCTGGCCGGTAACAGTAAAATAATGAAACTGAATACTTTTCTTAATGATATACAGGCAGGCCCCGCTCTTATTACACCCCGGTCTTATAAGTCTGTTATAATTTGGAGGCTTGTCTCGATATTATTAAAGTACATAAACATAGCAAATAGAAATATTTTTTTTATAGTGTTTGTTTAACGGTAACTACAATAATCATCAATAGTATTATTCAGATTAGGTTATTAGAAGCAATATTGGTTCAGAAATTAGTTTTATATAACAGAATATTTTTAACAATGACTACATGAAATACATGCATTGTATATGTTCATATAATATACTACTGACAAAGTGATTGATATTATTGATATTAAATGTGATATAAAAGAAATTGTAGATATTGGTACTTTATACTTTATAGTGTTACATTTAATTACTTAAACATAAAAACGTCAGTGTTTATTTAAACCATATATAGATTATAACAATAATCGTTAACCTCCATTGTAATTATTTTATTTTATTTCTTACTTACACACATTTATTCTTGTAAGTACACTATTATTTCACTCATTAATTAATGAAAAATAATAAACAAAGTAAATAACTTAAAGATTTAGTCAAGCCAACCCGTTTAGCAAATCTAATTTTATAAATGTAATAGATAGATAAACATTTATGTGTTCATATATGAAATATTTTGATTATCACTGTAATGTTATTGTATATTTACACCTGGCTAATAATGTAATAGTGATAAATAAAATGAAATATTACCCATAAACATTTTATATAAACTAATATACAAAATAAAACAACTCGTGGACTTTTCCGTGGACGGAACGTCCGTGAACAAAATATCCGCTTGATAAAATGTCCGTGGACAAATTGTCCGTGGACGAAATGTTCTAGACCATTACTATCCATAAACAGGGTGGCACTAAAAATAAACCCATTTTATACTTATCTAGTATATTTTGCAAACTATTAATAATATAAATTTTCTAAAAACATTCTTTAAATCCTTTACTTCATTCTATATTGAAAATCTGTAAGGTTACGACTAAAATTGAACAGACTGGCAGCGAATTAAAAAAATGAAATAAAAAGGCTTGCACGAGGACAATTATGGAAACAAACTTCACAATAATATTCATTTTTATTGGAAATAAATAGAATCCTATTTTTTGTAACAAATAGGAGACAATGAAATAATAAATTATCAATTGTTAGTTGGTATTTGTGATAAAATTGACACAGTTTATAAAATAAGTTCACCGTTAATTTTTATTTCCTAGGCGAAATCCTTAAAAGGCAGCTTTTAGAATCTAATTCATGAACAGCTTATGTATTGAGAATTCAAGAATATCAATCAGAAGGAACGGCTTGATATCATTAAAGACACATTTCATCGAACACGTTTAACACGATTTGAGATATCATCTTTTTAAGATGCATGAGAAGCTCTGACTCTGAGAACTGATTTACCGCGCCATTTAAATTATGCAAAATGGTTTCTGCAAAGAAATTTCAATCATATGATTGATTGAAAGAGTCAATAACCAACACGTTAATTGAAAGAGAATTAGAAATTTAATTTTTTACTACCTACTACTACTAGATTTAAATAAATTATACATATTTTGAAGTTTGTTTTCAGAATTTTGAAAACTTTTTTATTTACCTTTTTTTAATTCGCTTCAGTCTGTTTAATTCTAGTCGGAACCGTAACAGATTTTCAAGATTGACGCATGAAAAGTAAAAGAATAAAAAAGGGTTTTTAGAAAATTTCTAGCATTAATAGTTTGCAAAATACAGTTATTTGAAAATAAGTTTCCTTTTTTTTTCTGTATATGAAATAAAATAAAAAGTGAAGCACATATCTAATAATAAATACAAAAAAAATTCATATCCCAACTAATTATCAATATTAAAATTGTAGTAATTCAACATTTAACACCTAATTCAGTAATTTATCAAAATCAAATATAAATTCTTTCAGACAGAAGTTTCACTTTAAAAAGGACAAATTTAATCCGGAAAGTATTCAGTACTCACCTTTTCCACAGCAGTGAAGACCAGATCTTAAATTCACCAGAAGAACACTGAACACAATGGAACTACTATCACATGAATTAATTAACAGAAACTTAACACTGCTCCCTCCGATAAAGTTAAAGGAAATCACCCAGTTGCACACACGTGTACGGAGTGACGCACCTCACACACCTCACCTCACTACTTGCAAACCTATACTGAGTTTTAAAGGCTCCTTCCGAATCGAAAACCAATTAGTCATTCGAATTTTTATTAGGCAATTTCAAGATTTGAAAATACTTGTTTATTATTATTAGAAATAGTAATTCAAGGAGGTAATGTTAGGTAGTTAAACTGAAAATAGAAAGAAGGGAGTTGAGACTAGAATTATTTCGTCAGAGTACTTCATTTATTGAACGAATTGTGTTCTAAATTATTAACCAAATTTATAGTACAAGAAATTGACATTCGCTTAACATAATGGCCGATTAGTTGATATGAAATTAATAGCTATATGGTGTATATGTATGTTAATTCCACAATGTATTATTAATTAACTCGTGATCTAGGGTAAAAAATAACATTGCCTCTTTTTAGTGACAAATCCCAGCTCTGTGTAAAATCATTATCTATTTTTTCCTAGAATATTGCCATTACCTAAATGGAATCCAATGGAGACAGTATAGGCCGTGACGTTTTTCCTTTCACAAAGTAGGCCTATTATCAGATATGAGCTGCAGGCTATCGGTACGAGACCATTTCATTGAATCTATTATCGGTTTCGCATTATCCGATAATTATCGATGATAGAGCAATAACAATAAATCAGGTTACGCACGTGAAAATAATCAGGAAAGTATTGTTGCAATACT
This sequence comes from Caprella mutica, assembly GCA_947561585.1. Classification (NCBI taxonomy): domain Eukaryota; kingdom Metazoa; phylum Arthropoda; class Malacostraca; order Amphipoda; family Caprellidae; genus Caprella; species Caprella mutica. Next base: position 758,212 of record CANNZV010000025.1, read on the forward strand.
TGACTTATTTGTTGATTTGTTTGTCTGTGAAATATAGTAAGAAATTAAGTAGAAATAATAAATGAGAAGTAATAATAAATGATGACTAAGCCCAAAGCTGCGAATAAATTACTATAATGCGTTATTAAACATCGCTTACAGTTTTCGAAAAACTAATGTTAACATAAGACAATCAAATATTCCTAAAAAGTACTGTTAGTGTCCGGCATTTGAGTGAGTACCCTATTTGTTGAATAGGTACAAAATTAACGACCCAGTCCAACATTCAGTCAGTACTTTTGAAGTTGGTTCATACCATAAGCTCCTAGCCTCTAAGTATAGTGCATCATATTCAATAAAGTAAACTTCTAGCTTCTGAACTAAAAGGATATGTCCACTTCCTCTTCTTAAAAAATATGTAAGCCATAATTTCGTAGAGTGACCAAAGTGTACTTCTTGATTTAACTTTCAAGCCACGTAACTTACGACAACACGTAAAAAATATACAAGAATTTTACTCAGGTAGGCAGAATATAATACCTCGGTTAGTACACCAGGTACAGATCCTTATGTAGACTCAAAATTAGTTACTATATGATCACCATTTTTTGCGATAGTGTAATCATGTGTAGTAATAAATCAAAGGAAGATATTCGTAGGAAAATAGTGATAGGGTCTTACCGAAAAGAAAAGTAAGGGATTCCATGAAGCAACAACATCCCAAAGAACAATCAGAGAGGGTTTAGAAGAGATATGCCGCTAAATTTATTCCATTCCAAGGACCTATTCTTATATACAGACATTGAGTTTTGACTTCCATTCTTAGAGAATGTGTCTCCATCTAACGGGAAGCGCCAGTACTTATTTTTGGGAGCTGAAATAAGAGCTCCCAACCTGGAATATATCACGGCAACTTTTCGAAAGGGGACGGAAGCCTTCCGGATTGCAACCAAACGGGATTTGTTTGAGAAATATCCCTAATCAAATTGGTGTTGTGGGGAGTGTGTGTAGAGAGAATTTTAGACAGACTTTGAAAGGAAAAGAAGAATGGAATTTGTATTTGCCTTTGGATTGGATCAAAGGAAAATATATTTGTGATATATATTAGTGTTATGTATATGTACAGTTCGGTTTTAGAATTAATTTGTATATAAGATGTTTTTTGAATTAATATAGCAACACAATTTACTGATAGATACACGAAATCTTTTTCTGAAAAAATATATAGGATATTTAGAATTAAAGGTCCCCTCCAAGCAAATTTTTTTATTGCTTAAATCAACGAGGCTAATGTTTCTTATCATTTTACTGCAAACCCCATAAAATTTGATAGCATATTTCTAATTTTATATGCTTTTAAAGATTTTTATAATCCAAACTCTACAAAACCTACTTTACTTCCGACTTTCTAATTTTCAGTCTAAAGAAGAAGAATGTACACCATTTGTTTTGATTGTCAATTAGGTATTTGATTCACTAAATCTATTTATTATTCGTTTAATGGTTTAAATTTGGATAAACTTATTATAGAAACGTTTATATACTTTTAGAAACAATTAATATCTTATAAGAAGGCCAAAAACGCATTGTTTGTTTAAAAATCTAAATTTGAAATCAAAACAAAGAGTGTACAATCTTCTTTCTCAAATCAGGTTGGAGATTCGCTTGATTGTTGCTCACAGAGTATTAAAAAACTTTAAAAGTAAATAGTAAAATATACACTGAACCGAATTGTATGCGGTTTGCGGAATAATGATCGTAGACCTTAGTTCTATATTATTAAGTAATAAACTCATTTTTTCTCCGGAGCCTGTAGAGGACCTTTTAACTAAGCCAAGATTGAATAGTGTTTAATTATTTTATCAAATATTTTGGAAGACAAATTTAAATGCTGAATGTTAATATGTCAATAATAATTTAAATAATAGACCATAACTAAATCATCAAATCAAACTAAAAAATACACAACATATTATATCACTTTATCAAATTGATTCAATTAAAGTTGAAGAGAATAACAATTAAGCTCTTCTTCTTATTTATCCAATCCATTGCAATTTATTTTTTGTTAAAATAACATCATTTTCCTTTGACGAAACAATTCTTCAATGAATAATAAAAATGGTTATTAATATTTTGAAATCTTATTAGGTAAGTTAGTCAAATTTGAGAAAAATTTATTTAAGTATATAATATAGTAAGGAGTTAGGATGGACAATATTTTCAATAATATAATTGATTTAATAGTAGGGATTAGGTTTAGCGATTGCTCCGAAACCACAAGCTGTACCTCTGAGGTCAAAGGGAAAATAAATACAAGGGACTTTAAGAAGCAGTTTTAAAAGATATTTTGAAAAGCAGTCAGAAAATAATCACCTTGAATTTCTCCTATCTAGATCTTTCAACATATTTAGGACAACATCGCAGTTCTTGAACATTATTAGGCTCATGATAGGGCAATCGGAAATTTCTAAAGGTCAGATTGGTTCATGACTTTTTGCTAGCGCCCACTGTTCGAAAACTGTCCGGCATTTAATTAGTTGCCCTTTGGCGCAGCTACAACCTGAAGGAACTCGGTACATTATTCCTACAATTTGAGTCTAATTTAACCCTAGTAACCTATCCCTTAAAAGATTTTTCATCAAGCTACAGTGACTGGCGCGCACGCGCCAGTCCTTACTGAAGCTGTAATAAAATGACTTTTCGATATTTTGTCTTGATAAAAACCTTCTATTGATATCTAAACATTAAAAGTCATGAAAAGACAGCTTCCAAATCGGTTAAAAAAATAAAATTATTAATAATTCTTCATGAGGACTGATCCAAGGTTCATAGACTATAACAGGTTAAACGAAATGGGGAAAAAATTACCATTGAGAAGACAACATTTTCTGTCTTCCTTTTTGAATATCTCTTAAATGGTAAATTAAACTTGTGCGTGAGTCAGAATAGAATTCTTTAAAATTTAATAATCTATCGAATGGTATAAAAAATATTTTAATGAAATGGTTATTATCACTGCAAAACCAACAAAAACTAACTGCTATTCACTACGACAATTAGCAAAGGAAGGAACAATTTCTGTCTTTCTTCTTGAATATCTCTTAAACGGTAGATTAAACTAGGGCGTGAGTCAAACTAGAATTCTTTAAAATTTAATAATCTATCGAATGGTATAAAAAATATTTTAAAGAAATGGTTTTTACCACTGTTAAAAGGACAAAAAGCTAACTGCTATTCACGTTGATTAATGGGCACTGGTCAACATTTTCATCCGCTTTAATTACTGTAGCTAAACGCCTAAAATAAGAACAAACATAATATTGCAATAATAAAATAAGAAATAAACAATGTAAAATGTCAATTATTTGTAACATAGGTTTCATAGGTTTAAATCTAAAGAAAAAGTTTTCATATAAAGAATTTGTAGACTCAGCTCTTAGTAACATTTCGTACTATTTCTATTCATTTAACCTGTTATAGTCTATGAACCTTGGACTGGTCCCCCTGGACCAGTTCTCATGTTACTAGGGTTTAAATCTTTTTTAATTCTTTGAGTCCTTAGTTGAAGAATTCTCAAAAACAGATAAATCCCGATGTTAAGTTATAACCACTTTCTATTTGAATGGGTGAAATCATTCACTTTAAAATGCAACACTTTACAATATTTAAAAAACAAAATTTAATTATGAATATGCAAATATCATAATTAATTTTCTCAGCATTTTCACTCCTACAGCATAAAAGCAAAAGTCAGATTGTAAGTTTTCATAATCCTTTTAAGTTGACTAAATAATTACGCCTAACTATGAGTTCATATGAATTACTTTATAGTTAACATTAACTATATCCATCATGTAAATTAAACACAAATTCAGTGAATCCTTGAATCGTCCTTCCCGACCTTAAATGACTCTTGTGTTTCACCTTGCCTATTGATTAAGTAATGAGGCACCAATTACCTTTGGTAGAGCACGAGCACAAGGAATGGAATTACAGGAGCTAACATGAGCAGGAATGAACTGGAATTACAGTCATTACCAGCATATTCTGTCACATTTATACCTTCTAAAGTACCATACTTTGGACCACTTTTTGCCTGAGGATTTTAAAATTACTGCTAATAATGTCAATTCCGATAGGATTTTACAGCTACTTAGTTTCTAAATGTTAAATTATAGGGATAGATAAAACTTTTACTGAACGAACACGTTATCATTTCCATTACACATTTTAAAATAAGTTTTACATATCAAGTCAAAAAAGTGTATATGGAATGATTTATCAATAATTTTATTAATTTCAAAAACGCATCTTACTGATCGTAATCCTTGTATGTATTTTGAAAATGGTCCGCGTACACGACAACAATATATAGTAAGATTTGAAAATGATAATGAAATAGAAAAATGTGATTTGTGAAATTAACGGTATTAGGAATTTTCGCACAAGAAAAATCGCCTTAGGAAAATTCGCTGCAAGGAATTTTCGCCGTAAGAAATTTTCGCCGTAAATTTTATTTTTTTAACTATCGGCTTAAGAACCCCAGACAAATAATTTAAAGTGATCATCAAAATAATTGCTAGGGTTCTTCTCCAATCCCCGTTAAAAGGATACTGATAAAAAGAGAAAACAGAGTATTTATATACTAAAAAAGGAAATTAAGTATAAGGGACTGGAAGAAGCAGTCAGAAAGGAATTTGGCTTCGTGAACAAAGTCACCTATCACCGTCGGTGATAATGCTCATGGATGCAGAAAAGCTACTACGTGAATGCAGTCACTTACCAGGGAAAGTGACGAAAAATGACACAAGTACCGGTGACTGCACTTACGGATGGAAGAGGAAAATGAAGAGATGATAGTAAATGAAGAATACGAGACTACTGGTGCGTTCCCGTGTTGAAGAACTCGACGAACGTTCCTCAGTTCTACGAGAACCAACCGTTCCCGTGACGAAGAACGTTCGTCAAGTTCGTGGAACTCGTCGACACGGTAGATAGTACGTCGAGCTGTCCCTCTTGGCAGCCGTGACGTCACAAACGTAAACTAACAAACGAAAAAGGCGGGAGAAACACCTGTTCTTATTTGTAAATTAATAAAATTGATAATTGACATAATATTACATGTTTTGAGATTAATTGATAATCAATTAAACGGTTTAAACCCTCCAAACCAAATTAGTGATTGTTAATATCCCTAATTAATTAGTGATATCAATTCCTAAACCACGGAATCGTACACATTGAAGTGGTTGCACAGGAACGCTAACCGAGGGACCGTACTTCGTACCTTGAAGGAACGTTCTTCGAGTTCTTCAGCAAGGGAACGCACCATACCTAATACAAGAATTTAAGAGCTCGTACTTGAAGAACATAATCCTATCGCTATCCTCTAAAATTGGTTCTAGGTAGATTGCTCGAAAACAAATGTTCAAAAGACAATTGCTCGATAACCAATTGCTCAAATGAACAATAATTGCTCGAAAGAACAATTGCTCGAAAGACAATTACTCAAACGAACAATAATTGATCGAATGAACAATTGCTCGAATTATCAAATTGCTCGTCTGAACAAAATTGCTCGAATTATAAAATTTCACAGTTTTCGATTTTATAAAAGTCAGTTATTCATGAAGTGGAGCTGCACCTAACAATCCTTGTTTCTTTTTAGTAATTGATCATTAATCATTCTATAAATGATTTTAATTATTACTCATTCTGCATAATCTTTTTTCCCCCTAGAGACCGTTTGCATCATATCGTCTGTAGCAAGTGAATTGGAATCATGTGGTGAATCACTACTATTCATGTTTTTTTTATCATAAAACCCGAAAAAAATTGTAGATTAAACTATTACTAGCCTCTATATGTATGTGGCACCTCAATAGGTGAAATAACTCAAGGTTATGGCAGAGTTTAAACTAATCTACAAAAATTTCGGGTTTTATGATTAAAAAGACATGAATATTACTGCACTATCAGTTACATGTTTGTAACATTCACATGCTACAAACGAGATGATGCAAACGGTCTCTAGGGGAGAAAAAAGATTATGCAGAATGAGTAATAATTAAAATCATTTATAGAATGATTAATGATGAATTACTAAAAAGAAACAAGGATTGTTAGGTGCAGGTCCACTTCATGAATAACTGACTTTTATAAAATCGAAAACTGTGCAATTTTATAATTCCAGCAATGTTGTTCATTCGAGCAATTTGATAATTCGAGCAATTGTTCATTCGATCAATTGTTTGTTCGAGCAATTGTCTTTCGAGCAATTGTTCTTTCGAGCAATTGTTCATTCGAGCAATTGCTTTTCGAGCAATTGTTTTCGAGCAATTTACCGGCTACCTCTAAAATTGCAAGTAGCGTTATAAAAATTGATAAACATGAACAATGAAACATAACACAAGTTGATCATGTAATTGCATTTGGTAAAAAGTTTACTAACTGATATCATTTAAATTCTCATGACATCATCAAAATTAATTTTAATAAAAAAATAAAGAACAACCTAAGAACAGTATTTGATAGTCAATACAATTTTGTTTTTTCTTTGTATGAAATGTTTATTGTTTTGTCTTGTGTCCTGTTAAACTATTGTGTCTCTCTCAATTCTATCAATTAATGTGGTGATCAGTTAATTTGTCTGGGGCTCTCAAGTCAAGAGTTTGAAAATGTTCTTACTGCGAAAATTCCAGTCATGCATCATCACAGTGACTCTTTTCTCTGATAGTATATCATCACAGTGACTCTTTACTCCGATAGTACATCATCACAGTGACTCTTTACTCCGATAGTACATCATCACAGTGACTCTTTTCTCTGATAGTAATTCATCACAGTGACTCTTTTCTCTGATAGTACATCATCACAGTGACTCTTTTCTCTGATAGTACATCATCACAGTGACTCTTTTCTCTGATAGTACATCATCACAGTGACTCTTTTCTCTGATAGTACATCATCACAGTGACTCTTTTCTCTGATAGTACATCATCACAGTGACTCTTTTCTCTGATAGTACATCATCACAGTGACTCTTTACTCCGATAGTACATCATCACAGTGACTCTTTTCTCTGATAGTTCATCATCACAGTGACTCTTTACTCTGATAGTACATCATCACAGTGACTCTTTTCTCTGATAGTACATCATCACAGTGACTCTTTTCTCTGATAGTACATCATCACAGTGACTCTTTTCTCTGATAGTACATCATCACAGTGACTCTTTTCTCTGATAGTACATCATCACAGTGACTCTTTTCTCTGATAGTACATCATCACAGTGACTCTTTTCTCTGATAGTACATCATCACAGTGACTCTTTTCTCTGATAGTACATCATCACAGTGACTCTTTTCTCTGATAGTACATCATCACAGTGACTCTTTTCTCTGATAGTACATCATCACAGTGACTCTTTTCTCTGATAGTACATCATCACAGTGACTCTTTTCTCTGATAGTACATCATCACAGTGACTCTTTTCTCTGATAGTACATCATCACAGTGACTCTTTTCTCTGATAGTACATCATCACAGTGACTCTTTTCTCTGATAGTACATCATCACAGTGACTCTTTTCTCTGATAGTAATTCATCACAGTGACTCTTTTCTCTGATAGTACATCATCACAGTGACTCTTTTCTCTGATAGTATATCATCACAGTGACTCTTTTCTCTGATAGTATATCATCACAGTGACTCTTTTCTCTGATAGTACATCATCACAGTGACTCTTTTCTCTGATAGTACTACTTTAAAGCTCTTTCACCTATGATACTATAATCCTTTTTGTAATATCAGCTAAATCACTTAATACCGTTTGCAGACTCCAATTCATCCATAGTCCAATTCTTTTTATTTCCGAATAACAAACTCTAGTAAGTGCTGAGCAAATTGGCTGAATCTTTGAGATTAGATACTTAATCTGATCAATTCCCTCGAGATGCGCCATTGCCATCACTCTATTGGGACTCTGCAGGAGAAGGCTGGAGTCTGCCAACTGTCCAAAGACAAGGTGAAAGGTTCTGTTTATTATGATGTTATGTAAATAGTATTAGAAGTATTAAATTTCTGTTTTGGTATGATTTTAAATTCCCTTGAACATGAAGCTTTTTTATTGAGTGAAAAATCGACTTTCCATTATCTATGGTAAATAAAATTTGAAAGTTAAACAGAAAATAGAACAGAAAATAAATTTTATAATTTTATATCTTTAATATTTATTATCTGCAACAACAGAAATGAATCAGTATATTCTTTTAATTGATTCTTTAGTTTTCAAACATTTTATAACTACTATAGGTTATTTTTCTATACACTTTGAATTTAATGTGAGGTTATTAGATGTTCAAGTTTGTGAGTCATCTTTAGCTCTTCTTCACAGCGTATCGAAAGTTGTTAAATCCTAACGAAGATTTAATGGTTTCTCCACTCATACCTCAGGACACGAGGATCTCTATGACTTTTAGGAGCTGAAGATTAAGCACTTGAGTGATCACAGTTCCAGAAAGAAGGGAATGGCAAACTTTTGTCATACGTAGAGAAAATGAACGGTCAGTAGGGTGAAGGAAATATCTAAAACTAATCTACTGTTTGGAGAGAATTACTTAGTCTTCACTAGCAAATGTGAGATAGTTCCCTAACCTAATTTGTTCTTTGATTGGAATATGAGTATGATAATAACTGATCATGAACGGTATTTTAAAAGATTACCAGTGACTTGTATAATTCAATTTTTATCTTTTATTATGATGTCCTAAAAGCAACTGTTTTTTCTTAATGTTTCTTCCATTGCTGCGTTGCTTTTTATTGTTAATTCGTAGATGGTATATATTCCGAATAGCAACTTCCATTGTAAGGGAATATTTTGTTCAAATAAAAAAAGTTTATCCTGATAGATATGCGATATTGAGAATGATAGTATTGTGGAATTACTTAGTTTATTAATAAAGGTTTAACGCTTCTATCTGTAACACAAGGCACTTGTTGTCACCAATTAAAAAGGATTAGTCAGAGGATTTGTCAATAATTGGTACAGTCATTGATAAAAGTATATCTTATGCCCTAAGGAATTATTTCTAGGGTATAACCACCTACATTTTGTACGACCATATTTCTAATATCGATCACAGTCGCATTGAGAGATTGTGATTCAGTTAGTTTGGTCGTATTAAACGTAAAGGTTGCTATGGAATTTGGATTAAAATGATCAATCTTCACTGCCAATGTTCACAGGATTTCGAAATGAAAAGTAGACTAATCCGAACAGTGATGGCCGACATCCTATTCCAAATCCACACTGCAAATAAATTAATTCCAATCTAGCGTTACTCATGAATTTGCTCAAATGCAGGGGGTGTGATAGCAAACTTAATTAAAAGGAAGATTAGAGCTGGTAATTAAATACCAATTCATTTACGTAGCAATAGAGATACCACTATTAAATAGCAAAATAAATGTACTAAATAAGAATTAAATAATGGGTGAAAATTTCAGTAGGTATATTAAATTTAGGGTTGTGACAATATGCTTTTAAAATCATAAATCCTGAGAAAATCATAAACGGAATGAAAAGGTATTGAAACTATATACCACTGGCTTAGAACACTTCAATACTCTTTAACTATCTCGGTCAATAATATTTACTGGATCTATGATTTTAAAAGCATATTGTCACAACCCTAGAGCTTATTATTTAAAAAAAACGTATTGAAATATATTCATTTCGGATAGAATATAGATTTCACATTTTTAAATATTCCTAAACATTGAATATATAAATATTTAGATGTATTTTTAACCATAACCCAATGAAAGTTTCTTCAATTATCGCAGATGGTTATTGAACCTTTCCCTCCCTCTAGTCCAGTGTTCAATTCTTATATTATTAAAATATTATTAGCCAAAACAGAGTTATCTTTAATGAAACAAATATATAATTTTACGTGATGATGAATATAAGTGTTTGCAAAGAAATTTTTAGCACACGAGATAATTAATTAGTATTATTTTTATATTCCAATAGAATATAAAATGCTTAATAATGAAAAGGGATTTTAGTTATCTATCTAAAAATCTGACCTATATATTCCAGCGTTAATTCTACTTTATTTTATATAAGGAGGTAAAATTATAAGACAAAGCACATATTAATATATGTAAACTGCCTGAAATTAATTGGGAAAACACTATTATAGCTTTTTTATATAAAATGTTATACTTTAGAACCTTAGACACGTTCTACATTACCGATTCTTAGAAAATTCGATGGATTAAGTATTGATAAACCCTAAACTATATATTTAAAAAATAATAATAAAACAAGAAAATCGAAATTTTTGACTTCATTTCAATAGCTTCAAATAATAAAAAAAAATCCAATAAATTATAAAATATTTAAGTATTTCCCAAATACAACAAACAAAACTCTTCATTTGATAAAATATTTGAACCTTAAAGTAAATTTCTTTTCAACCATTCCAAAAACTTTTGGTCCATTTACCCATTATTTCTAAGCCACAAATTTCCAAAGGATGTTAATGCATTCTCAGCCTTATGCTCTCCTTCCATAAAGCTCAAATTGCGACTAAAGACTCTTTGGATAAAATTTTCAACATGGCAGCTTACGTAAGACACTAAATAATTAACAACAACTTTTAGAAACATCAAAAACTTACAAAAGCTACTTGTGAATTCATACTGACATTCTGAAGTGACAGAAAATACTAACATTCGGAAAAAAGCTACTAACCAGAGAAAAAGTTATGGTGCGGCCATGGAAGATAAAGTTGGGATCCTAATTTAACCACAAATTTTATACACGAAAATTGAATAGGGTCGGACGGTGTATCACTGCGCACAATCCCGCAAACTCTGTATTTACTCAAAAACTAAATGTAGTAGAGAAACTCTTTTTCTCGTGATGAAATGGTCATGAATGAGGATGGTTCTCAACTAGTTTCAAAATAATACCTAAATAAATGAAATATTTATTGGTCTATTTTTTGTGCACAACTTTTAGTGGGTGTATCGGGGTATCACTGCGCACACGAAAGGGTATTACTTACTACGCATAGCATAAATACAACACTCCTCTCCCCCATTTTAATACTCCTTCCATCCCTATCTAAACACTCTTCTTTACCCATCTAAATATCCCTCTCCTCCCATCTAAATCCCCCTCTTTTCCCATGTAAATCCCCATCTGCACTCATCTAAATCACCCACTCCTCTCATTGAAATCTCCCTCTCTTTCCATCTGAATCCACTTTTTCCCCCATATAAATCCCCCTCTCCTCCATCTATTCCCCCCTCTCCCCCATCTAAATCCCCCTGTCCTTATCTAAATGTCTGTGTTACCCTCTTTACATGTCCTCTACTCAATCAAATTGTCTTACTTTTTAAACACATATTTAATGAATCTGCAACAAATTTAACACTTAAATTTTACGCAACCAGTTAACTACTTATAAAAAGTTATATAATTCGATCCTAGGTTTAATGTTAATCGATATTTTAATTCAATAACCTCTTACCTCCACCGAAATACCCCCTCTCCCTAACTTTATACCCCTCACATCAAGTAGCATAGCTAATTAGGATCGTAAGTTTATTACTGATCAATTTTATGCGCAGTGATACCCCGCTACCTCTAAATTTTCTGGGGTATCACTGCGCACGGTTGTGGCGGGAAAACCGTAAAAACTGAGAAGTTGAAAATTTGACATAATGTAACTGTTACTGTTTGTGTAGAAATGTTAAAACAGTATGAATCTACAAATCTAGGTTCTAGAGTTATTGGAGAGTTTGCTGGATTCTAAATATCACCAGCTCAAACTTTTTTTAGATCGTTTTTTGAGCACCACATACACTGCGACTTAACTCTAAAAATAATAATAGGATAATGGTTTGTCATGATGTCTATGGGAGAAAAGAAAATGCTTGAAATGATGGTGCAATCAGATTTAGGCAAAAACAATTGGTTTTAAAATTATTAGAGGTGCAGATTGATACCCCATTAAAATGGTATGCGACACTATATAATGTAAATATTACGACTTTGAATTATTTTACAATAGGTTTCTAATTTTTATTTACCAAAGGAATTATTAAAGTTAATAACTGACATTACCGTAAATTTGTTACTAATTTCTCAATTTCAGTTCAATTTACTATAACTCAAATAATAATAATAATCAAGTTATTGACTTATAGATTCATATTCTCTAATGGGGAAAATACAAAGAATTACAGGGTGCGGAGAAAGTCCCCGATCATATAAAAATGTTAATTAAACCCATTAACAATTCTACCAATTATCTTTCAATATGTCCAACATAGGCGGCGATTACTCTATCGAGTCTACCTCTGAACTCTTTACTGCGGCACGGAACGTTTTTGGGGGAATTTTGGCCCATTGTCGCTCGAGGGGCCAAAAATCATGAGCTTTAGCATACACTTCCTTCTCCAAGATGGACCACACACAAAAGTCCAAAGGGTTCAGGTCCGGCAATGAAGGAGGCCACAATTCCTTCCTCCAAAACGCAGGAAAGTGATGCTCACACCAATCCTGAATTTTGTTCGCTGTGCGCGAGGGTGCACCGTCCTGTTGAAAGATAAAAGGTCTGTCCTTGAAGTGCTTCTTCATCTCGACTTGTCCTGGAGTCAAAAGATCCTCGATATACGATTTTACGTTAACTTTAGCGCCTTCTTTGACGAAAATGATAGGAGATCTCCAACTCTCAGAGATGGTAGCCCAAACCATCACAGAGGCAGGCTTTTGGCGACGGAAAACAGTCTTTACGGATGGAGGGATACTGTCAGCACTTTTTGCCAAAATTCTCTCGTTCTGGGAGTTTAATTTGGCCTCCACAGTGAACATTTTCTCATCCGCTCTCACCAGCTTCATGCCATCTTTCATTGCATTCAAAAGAATCTTTGATCTGTCCAGCCTCTTCTGTTTCTGTTGCATGTTGGTCATTTTGAAGGGAAACAACTTGAGGTCTTCTTTGACGATGGTTCTCACACTTTTTTCGTCGATATCCTCACTCTTAGCCATCTTTCTCATGCTTCGCTTGCGGTTCCTCCTTATCCTCTCCCTAATGGCTTTTACTTTATGTTGGAGTGCGTGCATTGCAAGGCCGTCCACACCTGGGTCGATCACCTGTTGTCTCCAGTTCTTGGTAGCGTTTAACAGCATCTTTAACAGTCAATTTCGGTGCTTTTAACAGCTTTACAATCTCTGGGTTTGTCTTCCCCGCGCAGTGTAGCTGAATAATAGCATCATGAACGTTCACTCATTTTTACAAAAGACAATGTAAATTTATCAAAATTTAGACCTGGAACATTAAAGTATATGATTATAGGAAGAGAATGAGATATAAATGGATAAATTTAGTAAATAAATAACATCTTTAATTAAAAAAAAATTGATCGGAGACTTTCTCAAATAATTTATTTCATTATAAATATTAACCGATTTTTAATAGCAAGAAACTTTCATATATGATTCATTCACAATTATTAATAAAAAAATTGAGTAAAAAATCAAAATGGTTGGAAACAGTTCGAAAACACAAACAAATTTAGTAGACTTGTTTTGTTTGTTAGCGAACAACAAAATACTTCAGAGGAAAATAACGAAATTAAGAAACTTCAGACCTTTGTTCTTGTAATCCGACTGAGTTAGTGAGATGTACAAAATATTGCCTTCACTTCAATTTTCATGTATTTTAATAATTAAATTTCAAAACAGAACTTCCCTAAAACTCATCAGTAGAAATTTATTTATAGTAAAATATATTTGAAAGTAAATAAGCTACGCAAACTATTTTTTATTCAAATTATCAAATTTAAATAGATCATGCTATTTAGTAAATGGGCGTTAACATATATAGGACATGAAACAATCTGACCTTATAAATGACTCATTGACCTATCATGACCTGTGTTAACATCCACTTTCCGAGTACTAATTAGCACCATAAATATTTGTATCAATGAAAAAAGGGCCAAAAATTCCCCATTCTATATTGTCGCCCACACGGTTGTTCGAGATAAATGAAGTGGTTTCTCTGTTGTCCAGTGAGGGTTAGTAGTGCACCAGTAACGACAACTGTGAGTGTTTACTCCACCGTGGATATGAAAATGTGCTTAATCAGAAAACTGTAGGTGCTGAAAGGAATCCTCATGTTGAAATTCTTCAGCTATTGCCGTTCTTGTTTCATAAAATCGTTTACGTTAAGCTCTTGGATTATTTTGAATCTATATGGTTGGAATTTATGTGTCTTCAAAATTCGTTGATATTACCAGCACGTTGAAGAGAGGTTTTGGGATTATCTTTGAAATAATTAATGATATGTTCTGGATCTAAAACAGTTGGTTGATGTTCTCTGGAGCTTTCTACTGTTCAGATTAATTTGAATTTCTTGTGCCATTTCTTAATAGACTTTTGAAATCATGCAAATCTTGTCTAAGTAGTTCCGCTGCTTTCAGACTCTGTTTACAAATTCACGCATGTTCTTTCTTCAATAGTTAATTATATTTCCAAAAGAAAAATTTTTACATTGTAATTGATATAATTGATTGTAAAATAGATATACAATTATACATGTATATGTATATAATAAATAAAATTCAAAAGTCTTGAGATTGTTGAACCAACCTAATTCAAATCGTATCAATATTAAGGATTTATAATAGCTTATAACATTATCAAAAGGGTAGTAAAATCTCATTTTTTAAGTTATTCTTGGGTCTCAAGCTTGTAAATAGAAAGATGTCTATTTATCGTTAGGAAGAGGAAGGTAAAAGCACTTTCGTTTCCTGGCAAGGAATAAAAATTTTCTTCTATTCGAAAGCTTCAAATCTAAGAATAACTTCAAGCTGAAATTTTACTACTCGCTTCATAATACAGAAAAACCGTTGAGTATAAATCTTTTCAAGAAAAGTTTCCGATTATTCATGGTATAGTATTCATTATCATGTTTTGAAATTACATATCTGAAGCTGCTCTTCAACCTCTATTTTTTTTTTAAATAATGTTTCTGAACAAAAATTTATGAGCACATTTCTCATTGAATCAAAAGAAGAGCAACTGAACACATACCTATTCTCACAGTAGTACCGTTTCAGCAAAGCAAATCCACAGGGTGTGCACCGGTCAATAGAGGAAACATTAGAAGAAAATACAGGATGCATGGCCAACAGTAACTCCACAGTATGAAACAGTTTGTGAGAACAGACAGAGATGATAAAACAAATGAAAGAGGAGAACCAGTAGTTTCATTTTTTATTTGGATTTTTGATATGAACGAATTATTTAACTCGTAATTTAATTGTTACCCTACTACCCATGATATCTACATGCATGGAAACCAATTAAAATACTAATTAAATAGTATTTTTACATATCAACTATAAATCTTCAGGTTTTACATCTTTCATTTGTTTATTTATCCCTGTCAGTTCCTTATGATAACTCTTTGAAACTGTGGAGTGACTGTTGGCCGCCTGTACATTCAAGTTCAACGAATAGCATCTTTCTAGATGGCTGGCAGGCAATTCAATTACAGTTGCGTCTGAAGCAGAGTCCATGCCTATAAATAAGCTGACTCAGCACAATTTAACTGCAAGCTACTAATGCCGTCTGTAATTGGCTTTGGAGAGGCACTGCCTCAAGAAACTAACGGCAATCTAAAGCACCAATATTGGAAGAACATAATTCCTGAATTAAGTAACTTAACGCTCGGCTCTACAATGAACGCTTCATTTTGCTCTCTCCATGAATGAAGGGCCAGTAAATTTGACAAGAAGCAAACAGTGCAGACCAATTTGTCGTCGTTAATCTGATAAGATGGCGTAAAAAAACACTCAGTGGCTTTAATGGTTCACCTGCTACTCTTTTGGTCGCTGCAGAATGTTTTATATCGTACATTCTATTCTCTGATCTCATTTCTTGTCAAAACCCTAAAATTGTAAGTTTCACATAAATTATACTTTATGAACTAATTACTAAAAGAATTAGGGAAATGTTGCAATAGTCCGACACTTACTGTTGTTGAAAAGCTCATGACAGACCTATCAGAATATCTAAAGGTCAGATTGGTTTCATGGCTTAGTTTATCACCCAATTTCCCAGTACTTTAAGTGTCTTTAAGTGTAAGACATTCGCCCAAATCCTCATAAAAACTTTTTTAGGATTTCAAGTTTATAGTGATCTGAATTAATGTGAATCCTACTAATAGAAATACTATAACAATCCTAAAAATTATTCAAACTCGAAATAATTAATCAATTTTTAATCTCAATAATTGATCTAATTTTATTAATATTTTAAATATATATTTTAGATAGAAAAGATTCAAACTCAACGGGAAATCCATATTATTATGAGGTTATTTAAACTCAACGTTGAAGGGTTTTTTCAGGTTTCAAGCTTTCGAATAGAAAGATTTCTATTCATCATCAGGAAAAAGGTGGAAAACCTCGACCTGACAATGAATTTTATGACCAATAGTTGTACGTTGGACACCGTCTTTCTTTTTCAGCTATCTATCGTTTTTCTATTTCAGCAACTATGATAGCTGAAATAGAAAGACGGTATCCAACAAGCAACTATTGGTCATAAAATTCATTGTCAGGTCGAGGTTTTCCACCTTTCTCCTGATGATGAATAGAAATCTTTCTATTCGAAAGCTTGAAACCTGATAAAACCTTCAACGTTGAGTTTCAATAACCTCATAATAATATATTTTAGAGTATAAGGATATTCAAAGTTTTTAAAGAGTGTTAGAAGAGTGTGAGGTGATAGGAAATGTAAAGGGGATACAAACTTTTGAATTTATAAGATCAGTGATACAAAAAGATAATATTTATAATTTCATAATCAATTAATTGGAGTGAGTAAAGTCTGATTCGGAACCAAAGGCCATATCTCTGACGTTAATAGGAAACTAAAAGGATATTAAATGTAGAAAGATGGAGTAAAAAAAATTGTGACCATGGAAATTCCTCATGGATGTAGAAAATCTACTTACCAAACAATAGGACGAAAAGACACACAAGTACCGGTGTCTGCACTTACGATTGGTAGATGAAAATGAAGAGGTGATAGTAAATGAAATCTACGAGCCTACCTAACACAAAAATCTAAGACCTCATAGTTGTAGAGTATAACCCTATATATAGCGCTACCCTCTAAAACTGCAAGTAGCGGTAAAAATAACATGGTAAAATGAAAAAAAAGACAATATATAATACAATTTACATAAGTCTCAAGCTTTCTAAATTGGTCTATTCATCGTCAGGAAAAAGTGTGTAAATCATATTTTGTTCCTTTAGAGATTCCTGTGAGATTTTACTACCCTGTTGGGTTGCGTATAAATCTTTTTCACAAAAGTTTGGAATGTTGCACAGTACAAATATTATTATACATGGTGCAGTATGGATTATCATGTTTCTAAATTGTGTTACATTTTTGTTAACACTTCTCCTCCATTCACCACAGACAGCTTCAGCATGGGGTTAAAATTTCATATCATTCTAGCTGTGTATTCATGTTCATACATTATCTCATATTTTCATTTTCATTCTCTGTATTCTCTCACTTTCATTCTCTGTATTCTCTCACTTCCATTCTCTGTATTCTCTCACTTTCATTCTCTGTATTCTCTCACTTTCATTCTCTGTATTCTCTCACTTTCATTCTCTGTATTCTCTCACTTTCATTCTCTGTATTCTCTCACTTTCATTCTCTGTATTCTCTCATTTTCATTCTCTGTATTCTCTCATATTTAATCATAAGTCAATATTCAAGCCTACTTGTCACAAATTTGTCCCTTTCTAGTGAGAAGAATGAAATATTCCATAGACTACAAAGTCCTGCAAACTCTACAGCCTAAACTGTTACCATTGTCTCTTTCGCTTCATTCACCCGATATATCGTCCATATACTCCCCCTGGCATCTGTTTTTTCGGAGGCTCACACGAATACTTGATAGGGAATACACCCCCCGGGGGGGGGGTGGATATAGCCTTTTTGTGTTGTTTTGAAACTTGGTGGAATAGCCACAGTGGTATTTTTTTTATTGAAGAATGATACTAAATTTCATATGGTGCATTCTGTTGTCTACTATTTTGATCAGGAAAAAAGACATTCGAATATTGAATATATAAATAATTATCTTGGAGTTCATGGGAATTTTTTTATTGATTGTAATAATTTAAGTACACATGTGCACTAATTTATGAAGTAGAAATATTATTATTCTAAAATTTGAAAAGAGTTAGTATTTTTTGTAACTGTATAGGTTACCTATAAGGAATATCCTTCAAGACTGACTCATTTCAAGTTTATTGTCTCATAAGACAAAAGGTGTGACACTTACAATAATGAAACCAGAAAAGGTGCTGCGGCATCCGAACATAGAAAATGAAGAGCATGCTCCTAATCATTGTTGGTGAACTTTAATTTTACTGTATTTTGCAGTGAGGTACAATATTATCACCTGAATACAACCTTAAAAGATAGAAGGAAGAAGAAGATCGTATTTTGTTTTCATTCTATTTATATATTTAAGCTCACATCTTATAAAACATTTACAGAGAAAACTAAATAAATGCAGGGTAAACTAAATGACGCAAAGTAAATTAAAATTGTAGGGTAAATCACAAAATACAGAGTAGATTAAATAATTATGAGTAAATTAAAAAAATTTGTAGAACTGTAGCTAGGGTTTTCTCAAGAGTTTAAAATTGTGAGACCTAACTATATAAATGTATTAGTAACTTAATTAAACTGAAATTAATTAGTACCGAAAAAAATATTCTTTAAAAAATTTAAAATTTTTAATCTGACTATAGATGATATTCAAGAAATATGCAAATCATATTTGGGATCTTACCCATTTGACGACTCCCACCAAATTTAATTTAAATTATTTTTTCATATATATTTTTGTCCATAGAATCCGAAAATTATATGTACTTTTTGAGATATGAGTATTTAAAGTTATATATTTTTAAGATCTGCTTCTTCTGGCCTTTATAAAAAAAATTATTTCCTATGTATTACTCAAGGATTGAGAACTTTGAAAATACTCGTGTTTTCATTTAAACTACTCAAACATTATAAATTTTTTACCTGAAACTGTAATGTAGTTTGTTTTATCTGCTAGTTATAACTTCAAAAAGACAAAGAAACCTACAATTACTACTCTCATATTACCTTAAAAGTTCTTGAAATGAGAGTAAAAGTCTTTCTCTCCGTCTTTCCAAGTCCATTAAAATGAATTATGGAAGCTGTAATGTTAATGAATTGTTTGAGTTTAGTTCATTTATTCATTTCTTGTTAACTGCTTGCCCGAAGAGTTTTTTTTGTATATTTTGGAAGTGTATAACGATGGTACCATTGAAGTAGATGACATTGTTTATTGTCAATTGTTAGGTATCAAAAGTATTTTTAGCAATGACTATCAATGTATTTTAATTCATTCAATCAAAAATATTGTATTTAAGGCTGGATTAGCGTTTGCTTTAACCTTTTAATATCAATTACTGACGTCCAAAAAAAAGAGGTAAAATGGAAACAAGTCACCATGTTATGAACTCTAATTCCAATATGAATATATTTATGTGTTTTATTCATCAACTCTGAAATAGCATTTCATTTTTAATGGTGTCAATTGAATTTCGGTAATTGTCTACATACTACTTCTTTTCCCAAAAGACCAAACTCTCTCAAAGGAGTCCGTTATATAAAATCCAGGAAAATGTATGTTTCTCTATCCATATGTAATCAGATGTAATCAATATATAGGCCTACTTATTTTATGTGACGGTAGTACCTTTGATTTAGGCCTGCAAGCTCTCTTGTTTCTAGTTAAAATAGGCTTGACTTTCAGAGAAACAATCTTCCTAATTTTCGATTAAATTATCATAAAAATTCGAATGTAGCATGGAAACATGTTAATTTCAATATCATGAAATAATGGTGATGAACGAAAAATTAATTATGAGATTGACTCTTAAAATATAGTTATGTATTCCCCTGATGAAAAGCTTTTATATTATGGGTATATGGGAAGTTTTCTGACTATCTTCTACTATACCTTCAAAGGCCGTATTTTAATCTTTTGAATTTTCGAAGACTAGATTCTGTTCATATTTACCGCAAGGAATATTATCATTCCACTATCACAAAAAATTCGAATTCCTCTGAAGATTCCACCAAATATTTAGGCATTTTATTGGCGAGGAGGCAAATTCCTGTCATTGTTCCTCATCACGTGTCTTCCTTGACACGTCTCTCACACTCACTCTTGTCATAGTTCCTCATCACGTGTGTTCCTTGACAAGCCTCTCACTCTCATTCTTGTCATAGTTCCTCATCACTTGTGTTCCTCATCACGTGTGTTCCTTGACATCCCTCTCACTCTCATTTTTGACATTGTTCCTCATCACGTGTGTTTCTTGACACGCCTCTCACTCTCATTCTTGTCACTGTTCCTCATCACGTGTGTTCCTTGACACGCCTCTTACTCTCATTATTGTCACTGTTCCTCATCACGTGTGTTTCTTGACACGTCTCTCACTCTCATTTTTGTCATTGTTACTCATCACGTGTGTTCCTTGACACGTCTCTTACTCTCATCTTGTCATTGTTCCTCATCACGTGTTTTCCTTCACACGCCTCTCACTCTCATTCTTGTCATTGTTCCTCATCACGTGTCTTCCTTGACACGCTTCTCATTCTTGTCATTGTTCCTCATCACGTGTCTTCCTTGACACGTCTCTCACTCTCATTCTTGTCACTGTTCCTCATCACTTGTGTTCCTTGACACGCCTCTCACTCTCATTCTTGTCACTGCTCCTCATCACGTGTCTTCCTTGACACGTCTTTCACTCTCATTCTTGTCACTGCTCCTCATCACGTGTCTTCCTTGACACGTCTCTCACTCTCATTCTTGTCGAAAGCAATAACGACTCAGCGCTAACGACATGATCGTGAATTTTAATGAGGTGTAATAAGGAAGTTGCTCAGCTTTCCTGACGATGGTTGAACGAGTACACGGATTATAAATTGGGGGAAAAAGACTCTCTACATTTTTGAGAATTCATCTTAGCCATAGGGCGAAAGATATAGCTCAAACTCTACGTGAGAAAAGAATCTTTTGGATAATATTTGGTAAAATGACCATTTAAGTTAAATAATTGTAGTTACATTTTTAACAGTTATCAGAAATATAAATGGTGAAATTTATTCTAAAAGTAGAATTTAATTATTGGTCTCAAATATAAACTTAAGACGTTGATGAATTTATCCCCTCCTTTTCGTTGACTTTAATAAATGTGAATAATTTGTAGTGACTGAAATTAGATATTCTATGAATGCTCTTCACCGAACAAGTTGAATATTATTTGTATAATCTTAGAGAATGTAAATGTATTTTGCATAAATTACTTCTATCGAAAGCATTTTCTAGATTTTAAAATAATTCGTTAACCTTTACACCATTTTAAAATATTGAAATCATCAATATAACACATTTAAATCAAGCATCACTTCTGAACGTAGTTAAATAATTTCATGTAATTCAATATTTATTATTATTCTCCCTCGGGTGAGTTTGTTCCGTCACTGTCTGAATTGATGCGGGGAAACATGACCGCCAGACAAATCTATCGAACAGAGACACAGACACCAGCATTTTCTGACATCTGAAACCTCAACATTTATTATATTTCAGTCACACTTAAAATGTAATACAATTTCCTCAAACTGATATTTAATATTGAGAGCGATGTTGGAATGAGAGAGAGAGTTATGGTGGGGTCATATGAGATTTCATTTAATCTTCTATGGCCCACCATAACTCTCAGGGTACATGCATTTCAGGCCACAAAGCAGAGCTTTTGAAGTCAGTTCGAACTGCTTTCCAAATGATTGACTATTCTCGGATGATTAATATTCAGATCAATTCAATTTTATGAGCGATTGAGTTTGAGCTGTGAAATGAGCGGAAGGAAAGCTCAGTCTGGTCAGAGTTATTCAATTTATGCCTTTGGATAAAATGTGAATGGTAAAACGACTCGGAAATGAACTTTGGTTAATATTGGCATTATTTTGGAATGCTATGATTTAGTGAAACAGTTTTTTGTTTGAAAAGTATTTCTTTTTTCTTTTGAATTTTGTAAAGAAAAAAAATGTTCTTTTCTTTAAAAAATATATAAAAAAAAGTTCTTCATTTGACTTTGAATTTTGTAATATTTATTATTAAATTTGAGTTCAAACTTGAAAATAATACAAAAGAAGAGTTCAAACAACTTCTGATTTATTGCATTATTTAGATATATTCTTGTTCAAATAATTATTTATTAAACGTTATAAACTTAGAACTGAAACTGAAAGATATTTTATTGTTTATAGGGCAACTGAAGCAACTGAAGCAATAAATATATTGATTAATTATATTCTATACAGCTGCATCGTTCTTTCTATTTTTTGTTTAATTTTTAAATCATGTTTAAATTTAGGATGATGTACTGTATATGTTTTCAATTTCCATAAGTTTGTAATTTTTTTTATTTAATAAATTTTTTACATCTAATAGTTCCATGAAATTAAAAAAGTCAAGCTTTGATCCTAAATAGTTAATAGAGAAAATTAGGACTGGCCTTTCTAAAAAAGGACACCAAATAATCTAAATAGTTTAGGGTAAAAAATTACCAGATGCCGAAAAAAAATTCCACTAAGTTTATATTTTTCATACAATTAATATATTTTGACGCGTTTTTTTTCAATAATATTGAAATTTCCATTTAAACTTCACCATATACGTAATTGAATTTGAATAATATACGAATCATAATAACATGTTTTAAGTTTAACTAAACGGTTACTATTATTAACTGTCCTTAAATTGAATTATGAATTTACTTATCAAGGTATAGTTTACTAGGAATGAATTTTTAATTATTAATTGGTATACCTGAATTGTTATATAAAATTTTTAATGAAATAGACATGCTGTTCAATTTAATAAATTAATTGAATTTCCACATTTAATAAATTAATTTAATTTAGACTTTTAATAATTTATTGATCTGTATCAACGTCCTTATTTTTTCAGGTGCCTTTAATTCTTCTACATATAATATATACATGTATGATAATTTAGTTAATTTTTATTCATAAAATGAATATATTTTATTTTCTTATAATATCCTAGATAACAAACAATATTTATCTAACTAAAATTAGTATATAACTTTTCCTTATTGAAGTTATTTCATTAACCTTTTTATACGCATATTATTAACAACAAATGAAAGTTGTTTTGCAAGAAGAATTTTCTAACCAACCATAAAAAAGATGAATATAAAATCTGATTTTAAACTAAAAAAAGTAATCTTAAATATGTAAATCAAAATAGATTTCGATCATAAAACAAATTCATTTATACTGTGAAATTACCTTTCCTGGTTTCATTTCTATTTTCTTATTATATTCCATACGCAACACTATACGGAATAACAGAGTTGAGTATAACCTGATATTGATTGTAGAGGTACAAGGTACATAATGTACCTATAACCCCATGAGACCATTAACAGGGAAAGCTATGGTGTGTCCGTTATATAGAAGAATGGAGTGACATCATTAGTACATCCACCTCATAGTGTCCTCTATGACCCCTCTACTAGGTACTAGAAGTATATTTAAGAGCTACTTATACATTTCCTACAAGGAATATAACATGGGAAATATTAGAGTTGGAATGGAGGAAAATTATAGAGGGGTTTAAGGTCTGCTTCGGAACCAAAGGCTATATCGTTAATGTCAAAAAAGGAAGTTAACTACAAGGGATTCCAATAAATGAAGTTAGTTAATTTCATTGGACAAACTTACTGCTCCTTTTCTTAAACGATGAAAGGTAAAATAACATTCTCATATACATATTTTCGACCTATTTAGAAGAGACTGCTGGTAGATACCACCTTTTCCCTTATTCAAATTTGGAATTATTTCGATAATGCATCTCGACGTTCTCCCAAAATCACTAACTATTGTATTATATGATTTTTATAAATTATATTATTTAGGAATTTATCGTTTGTGTGTGATTTTTATCTGGGTACATTACTATCGGATATTCCAGTTTCAAAATTCCATCGTGCTGCCACCTGTGTTGCAAAGTGGATACTAGCAGATGCTATACAACCGCCACATTTAGTCTTAATTAAAACATTGGAAAGAAACTTTTATATAGGTTCTTTTGTAGTTATTTCTGGTTGGTGGTAATCAATTATTAAAACTATTTGTTTCTAATTCTTTTAGAATGAAACTGGCGACTATTAAACCTGTCGGCATTACCTATTTATGACCTAAATCATCGCCGTTTTCAACTAAAATAAATCCTTACTGGCATATCTTTTCGAAGGTATATCTCGAATATTTGAATATATTAATAGTGAGAATTTGTGGTGGTAAATATATATATTGACAAGTAAGTTCTTTTCTAATATTCAAATTATACACTCCAGATTCGGCAACTTCTTTAAATTTATCATTATCCTTTAATTATCCTAAAATTTCTGATCTCTAATGAGATAATTCTAACATAAAATAATTCTTGAAATTTATTTTCATACGCACAGTCATTTATTTGATACCGAAATTTCAAAGAGTGGTGTACCAAATTATAGAGTACAGTGAAACTCCTCTATCGCAAACTCATGTATAATGAGCCATCCTGAATAGTAGTCTCTTATAGTGAACTTACCTCTGCTATGAACATAATTAATTTAATCTAACACAAATGGCCATAAGTTTTGTATGAATCTTTATAGAGTAAATTAATTGTATCTCATGAAAGAGAAGTTCATCCAGTGCAACTCCTCTATAATGAAGTCATGTGTAGTGAAATATCCTCATTTTTAGAGTTCTAAGAAATAAAATATCCTATATAATTGATCTACTTAATTATTAATTTTAGTATGGAATTATTCATGCCATAAATAAATACATTCTCTTATTGAACCTTTTTCACAGTGAACTTACTATTCATAATATGTGCTATTATTTACTTTAGCTATATTAAAAAAATACAATTAATTGACCATGTGTGTATATGAGTGCATTTAACAAATTCATATATCGGATGGTAAAATGATACGAGTAATTTGTCCCTACAGTTCTTATTCTGCCACGTAAAGAGGAATAGACAAATAAATGAGTTTGGGGTTCGAAATCTTGGCTTAGATTAAATCTACAGATTTTGAAAATACAGAGAAACGAAGGAAAATGAAACACAGAAAATAGCATTACTGTACTAAAGAATATTGATTAAATAGCATTAATGAAGATCCAATTTATGAATGCTGTTTATTTTAATTACCTAAAACTCTCGCTGAAATTATGCTGAAACGGGATTTCAAATTAACGTGCAACTAAAAAAAATTAATCTATTTTCAATTCCATTTACCACATAGATAATAAAGCCATTAAATTAGAATAGTTAGAAGAAAAGAAAACAATTAAGAGCTTTAAGTAGGCAAAAAAGTCACTTTCGTTTATTTCAATATACATTGGACAAAGTGATATAGTTAATGAATAATTTTAAAATGAAACAGTTGTCTAAATAAAGGTTAGCTGTTAGTTATTCTTTCTTATTCTCTTACTGCATCTACAATTTCCCATTTCATTTCTTTGAATTCGGGACGGCCATACCGAGGAATTTTCTTGATTAACTGCAACCATGATTCTGAATTTATGTTGGTTCAAATTGTTTGTTGCTTTATTATTTCTTTAGTGAAAATTACAGTGGGAAGTGATGTACATGATTACAAACTAAATTAGATCACTAAAATTTCGAAATTCAAAAAAACGTGTACCAGTACCATAAATTGGAAATCTTTAATTAGACAAACTGTTTCAACTACACACAGAGAAAGGATTAGTTGAATCAAATCATATTTGATTTGTTTTGACTAAATTTTATGGTTTATCTGTGCGCCTACCTACGTGGTGAGTTGCAGGTACTATTTAATATGAGTTAAATTGACGTTCGTTAAAACAACACATATGTGAGTTGATTATTTTTAATTCCCGATGGTCACAACAACTACCTGTGATAGTCAAAACTGCTCGTGATGGTTGAACCAATTATATGTAATGGTTAAAACAACTACAGAACAAGGTTAGATCAACTACTTGTGTATGTTTCTCCAATCACTCCTATGTGTTATACCAACTACTCGTGTAGGTTATACTAACTACTCGTGTAGGTTATACCAACTGCTTGTGTAGGTTATACCAACTACTCGTGTAAGTTATACCAACTACTCGTGTAGGTTATACCAACTACTCGTGTAGGTTATATTAACTACTCGGTTAGGTTATATCAACTACTCGTGTTGGTTATATCAACTACTCGTGTAGGTTATACCCACTGCTTGTGTAGGTTATACCAACTACTCGTGTAGGTTATACTAACTACTCGTGTAGGTTATACCAACTACTCGTGTAGGTTATACCAACTAACGTGTAGGTTACATTAACTACTCGTATAGGTGATATCAACTACTCGTGTAGGTTATATCAACTACTCGGTTAGGTTATATCAACTACTTGTAAACTAAGTAAATGTATATCAACTATTATAGTGTAGGTTGAAATATCAGTCTGGTTAGCAGTAGCCAGACTTTTTACAAGACTTTTTCAGTCACTATAATTACTCTATTAAATTATAATCTCGAGTTAGGTCCCGGTATCAATTAGATTAGACTATTTATTTTCTAGGACCAAATCTAACATGTTCACATTTATTTTCTACTTTTGCTTCTGTGATATGCATACTATTTTAATTTAAAAAAATAATTGATCACCTAGACCTATCCTTGCTTTTTGAAATGTTTTCGATCCTATGAATTGATATATGGTTATCAGTTGTAAATTAATAGATTAGATTGAATAAGTAATCTCATCAGGTCAGTTTATAAATAAGTAGTTAGATGACATAAATAACTTTACGTAGTGATAAATAGGTAGGCTAGATGAATTAATTAACCAGGCTAGATTACAAAAGTTGATAAATCTTTGATATACTGCAATTGTACTATAACTTAATGAATAATAAATTAATGATAAAGCCTTTATCTTCTAAACCATATTTTAGTGCAATTCATCTTACTCATAGGCACTGATATAGAAATATGCTAATAGAATTACCAAGGTCAAATTGAAAACGAAATATAAACATTTAAGTTTTAGATTTATTATTTAGAAGTTTAATTTGAATTCTCGTCACTTTCTTTCACGACTGTAGGTTGCCAATTCCTGAAATAAGAGATTCGTATATTAATATATATTGAATAGAAATTCACAGTATCGTTTATATACATTATCAATAACATCACCTACTCTTTTTCCTTTTGTGATGAGATAGCGACAGCTTCGATATTCTTTTCATGTCTGGAATCCCTAACAGCATATGAAAAAGTAAGAGCTAATCATATTGCAAATACATATTTAGAAATCATCTAATATTTTCAAATACTTACTTTGACCTAGCATAATTGTTCCTGAACCATTCAAAGGAATTGAAGAGGACTCCGATAGTTGATGACGTTGATCTACTTCATCAATTCTTCATCAAGATCTGAAAGTAGATTCATAAAATATAGAAAACCATATATTAATAAAGAAATGAAAAGAATTATTAACTGAGAATTCTTTCATATAGGTAATTAAATTATTTATATAAAATGTTAAACTAATTATAAATCTTCAGATGCAGTATAAATTTAGCTCTAATAAATGCAATGGATTTTTCTAGCTAATTTTGTTCATTATAAACTCATAATGTAGACTTTAATTAAATACCAAGAAAGTATAATATATCAAAAGGCTCACCTCTGGTTGGAGTTCTCCCTGCTAAATCCCTGGACGGTGTTCTCCTCCGACTACCTCCCTGGATGGAGTTCTCCCAGTCATAGAAAACTAGGGTCAAGTAGGTAAATTACGGCACTTTAACTAACTGCGGTCTCTTATCTCAGAAACATTAATAACAATCATGGCTTCAAGGCACTCGTGAAATGAATAGAACCTATCATAAATGGAGCTTAAATTATGATGTTCAACAATTCAGTATATAGCTAAACTAATTTCAGAATGATTTTGAGACTCTCTTAATAGGGTCACAATTAGAAATTAAAGAACCGAATTTGGCTGTGTAACCCTACCTATAGGTACACCAACTAGTTTTAAAATATATAGATTATCAGACCACTTTACTTAAGATACTAGGATAAGTTCCGAAATTTCGGACGGCTCCACATTTTCGGTCGCGTAAGAAAAACTATGTTAAATTAACTTTTATTTTAATTAGCTATTAGGTAGCTATATACTATATTTCATACGTGTCCGAAAATTTGAAATCGCCTGATAATTTGGAACTTACCCTATTCTGAGGACAGCGCAGTAACTGCCTAGCCTATGTAGAAGGGGTGTAAGTCATAAGCCCCCCCGGTCATGAGCCCCCCTAGGTCATAAGCCCCCCTCCCCCGGTCAAGAGCCCCCCCGGTCATGAGCCCCCCTGTTTTTAAATCCTTATTTACCTATACTATTTAATCCTTATTGACACTTTTGTGGTTCATTACTGAATAGACATAAAATATATGTATATCGGGGGGCGTGCCGCCCCCGAACCCCCCTGCCAGATCATTAAACAATCATGAAGTGTGCAGTACAACAAACTAGCGGATACAACAAACTACATTAGTAACTCTCAGTTATTTCTATCTAAGTAATTCTTCATTTGTTTAACTAGGTAAATAAGGATTAAAAAAACAGGGAGGGGGGCTCATGACCGGGGGGGCTCGTGACTGGGGGGGCTCATGACCAGGAGGGCTCTTGACCGGGGGGGCTCATGACCGGGAGGGCTCTTGACCGGGGGGGCTCTTGACCGGGGGGGGGCTCTTGACCGGGGGGGGCTCTAGATAAAAAAGTTAACATATAATAATTTAGGAAAATTAGTTTGGATATCAGTTTACAAACTGGAAGGCAGTAATCAAAATTTATTATTATAAAAGTTATAAAGTGATAATCAGCTCTTCAAATAACTACCTATATAAAGCCACCAAACTATCAATCACCAATATTTTAGAATATTTAGGCAGACATTTATCAATTCATTAATGGAAATAATTAATAATCGATCGGCAGCGATAATAATATTTAATGCATATAACGCTATTGTTTGCACTTAAATTAAAATGGTATTGAGGAGCGTTCACATTCAACACGTAACACACTTGAAACAAGATTTGAACTGAAAAGTGTTATGCGAATAAATTAGCTTTGAGGAAAGCATAAGTTGCCACTTACTCATTTGATTGAACTCACACATAAACTTAAAAAAAAAGTAGCACTAACTCTCATAGTAAGTTAATTTATACACCAGATAAATAAGATTAACAGTCTTTGTGGGTTACATTATCACACTATGTCATAGTTGTTTTAACTCACACCTAAACTTACAAAAAAGTAGCGCCAACTCACATAGTAAGTTAATTCATACACTGCAGAATACACTGGATTAACAGTCTTTGTGGGTTACTGTAACACACTATGTCATAGTTGATTTAACTCGCACCTAAACTCAAAAAAGTAGTGTCAACTCTCATAGTAAGTTAATTCATACACCAGATACATTGAATTGACAATCTTTGTGAGTTACTTCAACACACTATATCCTAGTTGTTTTAACATATGTTCAAACTCCCAAAATGTAACTCCAACTCTCACAGTAAGTTGATTCAATCCATAAAATGATTTGAATTAACTATGTTTGGTGACACACACGTCATAGTTGTTTTGACACACATGAAAACATGAATATAGTCAAACCAACTCACGTAATAAATTGATTCAAAGCATAAATTGTTGACCCATTAAATATGAGTAAACTTTTTTCTCTGTGTATATTTATTTTCAATGGTGAATACCAAATAATTAACAGTGCTTTCAAAGTTTAATTCTTTAATTTCCTTGAAAAATATTAACAAGTAACTTTCCTTCTAGGTATTCCTGCACCTTGTGAATTCATATTCCCGTACATTTTTACCAATATCATAGTAGTTATTATTAACCCTATAATAAGAAGCCGTTCGTTGTCATGTCCATAGAGAGTCCCAATTGGAAACTCACGATTGTGAGTTGATTATGAGTGTTATTTTTAGTATCTGTAATGAAATTATTTCTTTATATATTATTATACTACATACAACCAACAAAAATTCTTTCTAATAGAAGGCGTGTCTTTACTTTCACATCTCGGAATAAAGGTAGATCTTTTCTTCCTACTTATCTCTCTTAAAATCTAGGTTTAGTTTGTATAGGGTTAGGACATATTTATATATTTAGGTCAAATAAAAGACGATGATAGTTGTTAACTCACATTTATTTCCCCTAAATTAAATAAACAAATTAAAAGATCACGTGCCAGTAATTTTTACCTATAACCTATTGCTTCATAGCCTAATTGAACATAGGTAATAGTTATAGATTGGTGAGATTAAAACTTAAAACCCTTTACATTCTACAATGCTGATAAGCAGAATGCTGAAATTCATAAGATAAGCTTTAGTAAATCTAAATGTATTCCCAACATAAAGGTAAAATATTTCATTAAAATAAGAAAATCAAGCCAATAACAGTATTAAACTTACTTAATACAAATTACAAAAATCCAACAATAACTTGATGCAAATTAGTAAAATCAAAAAAAAACTAAATGTTAATTACTATTTAATAATGACTTAATGATAATTGCTAAAATCCAACAATGACAGAACAAATGCCAATTACTAAGAAAATCAAACAGTGCCCAAATGATAAATACTGAATTATAATATTGTCAAAATTCTAATTACTAAAATCAAACCCTTCCTAAATGCTACTTACTAAAATAATCTAACAATGTAAAAATGCTAGTTACTGAAATCTAACAATGTCAGAAGTTATACTAAATATAATTTAGTTTCAGCAAAGATATTGTTACATAAACTTAGAAAATTCTAAAGATATTCCAGATGATTACACTTATTATCGCTATTCTATGTAGCGTGACCGGTAATTTTATTTCTGGTAATTTGACCCTCGGTA
The DNA here is from genome assembly GCA_947561585.1 of Caprella mutica. NCBI lineage: Eukaryota > Metazoa > Arthropoda > Malacostraca > Amphipoda > Caprellidae > Caprella > Caprella mutica. The sequence continues at coordinate 789,373 of CANNZV010000025.1, forward strand.
ATTTGACGCCTGGTGATTTGACCCCCTAAAATAAACTATCTTATTTTAGTATACTGGGAGTCAAATTACCGGGTTCATATTACTTAGCACCTCTCCCAAGATGACCAGTTTCTCGCTCTTCAGCCTCTCGGTGTTCAGCCTCTTGCTGTTCAGTGTCTCGCTATTCAGTGTCATGTGCAGCATCATGCTGTGCAGCTTCTCGCTGCACTAAAGAAACGTTTTCATTTTCATTTTAATTTCATACCAAATGGAGCTGCAGGAATTTCGATTTGTCTTCATTCACCCTATAAGTAAATAAAAGTGAGATGAGACAAAGAAGTATATATTATTAGGATTTAACTCAAATGTTGAAAAAATTCTCACTGTTTTTTTTTCATTTAGTAACAATATCTCGAGAGGGACATTTACGTAAAAAATATTTTATAATAACATATTTAAAATGTATAAAAAGTTATTTCTAAGAATCCAATCTGTCATTCATTATATACAGTTTTAACTTTGATTGAAAAGAATCAAACTCAACGGGAAATCCAAAATATTAGAGGTTATTTATAATCTGCGTTGAAGGTTTTTTCTGGTTTCAAGCTTAAAATTCATTGTCAGGTCCAGGTTTTCCACCCTTCCCCTGATAATGAATAGAAATCTTTCTATTCGAAAGCTTGAAACCTGAAAAAACCTTCAACGCAGAGTTTAAATAACCTCTAATAGTTTTAACATTCCTTCCAAATTTGGACCGAAAAAGCTTTGATTTTAAATTTCTCTGGAAAACTGCAAATTATTTTATATCTCAAACCATACTTCAGCGTATGAGCCATTTGTGGTACACCCCGGCGGTGAACCCGCAGTGGAGGGTTGCCAGGTATATTTTATCTACATTATGGAGTCAATTCACACAAATCTATGATTTGGCAAATAAAATATAGTTTGACATTTCACTACACGTTGTTAATTATTTCAGTAATTGGCTTTCAGTAAGAGCGAATGACACGACGAAAACAGTTAGCATTCTTTTATTTTTCTAGAGCTTTCGAATAAATCAATATTCATTATCAATATCCTAATTTTGACTAATTTTAAACTAAATATATAAAACAAAGAAGTATTATGTATACGAAAATTAATAAAGCCACCTAAAGAATTAACAATTAATGGGTCTAGGAAAATTGATCGAAAGCAATTGACCGAAAGCAATTTATCGAAGGCAATTGACCGAATGGAAAATTGGGCGAATGGAAAATTGATCGAAAGGAAAATTGGTCGAAAGGAAAATTGGTCGAAAGGAAAATTGGTCGAATGGAAAATTGATCGAGAGGAAAATTGATCGCACAACAATTGATCGAAAGGAAAATTGATCGAATAGATCAGCTTCATTCTTTTCTTCCATCTGTGAGTGCAGTAACCGGTGTTTAGTGTCCCTTTTTGTTACATTCCTTAGTAAGTGACTGCACTCACTAAGTCCATGAAACCATTTTCCTTTCTGACTGTTTCTTCCTATCTCTTGTATTTAATTCCCTTTTGCAGTCAGTGACATGGCTTTTTGTTCCGAAACAGACGTTAAACCTATACTAAATTAATTAATTATTTAACTTTCATTTCACAAGTTATCTAGAACTACCTAAATTCTAGAACTAAGAAAACTTAAAGTTCTTCAAATTATAATATATTTCAAAGCATATAATTCTCTGTTATAGAAAAACAGTTGATTGAAGAAATGTTATACATAAATTATTATTGTTATTATTATTGTTAAAATTATTATTATTATTATATATAAATCATGGTAACAAGATCTACTAGCTGTAATATATTGCAAGTAAGTGTCCCTGGTAATCCATGGTTTTAGTTATCATTGTCAATTAGTGTAAATAGATCCAATATCATTTTCGGTCAATTTTCTATTAGATCCCACAATTAATAAAGGAAAAAAGAAAAATCATAGAAAAATCATAAGTTATTACCCCAAAATAGCTAAATTGAATGAACTCCCTTGTTTATTGAGCGATGGCGACTGTTTATAAATATATATAGATTCCAATATACGAATATCACACTGGTTTGAAGCTTGCAAAATTTGAAATTATCTTCCTTAATTGGGTGATTCGAATCGAAAGAATGGTTACGAATTGAACTATATGGTTGGGAGCTATAGGGGTTATTCTATAGTTCTAAATGATATTCCCTTATGCGGAGAAATTCTCACCTTTAGCTTCATCATGGTCTCATCAATGTAAGTGGACTTGCACAGTTCACATGAGTATTTAAAAATGAGGCCAGATGACAGTACAGGTGGGATTTTATCTTTATAAGGTTTATTATATATCATCTGCTACACTAATGTATATTATATATTATCAGCTATTATAGCAGATGATATTATTATACATATATCATCTGCTACATTAATTGGTGGCCGAGTGGTTAGAATGTTCACAGTCAACAAAAAGAGTCTGAGGCTTGAACCAAGGCACCGGAAAATAGAACGAAAAATATACAGCGAGTCACAAATTCTAACCAGCCTCACACTCACATACCAGCATCACAATCACACATTAAGCCTCACACTCACCCTACTAAGCCTCACACTCTATAACATGCCTCAGGCTCACTCACCATATTAAATGCATTTCCGTTCTTTCTCCCCATCTTGTTCTAATTCCATCTACCTCTAACTTCTTTAGCAGCTCATTGATGTCAACGTCTGTCAGATGACAATTATCCAAATTTATACTGTAGAATCTGAAAAATGAAGTAATTATTGCCAGAGAAGATAAAAACAAAATATTAAATTTATAAATTATATATAGGTAATATATTATTTATCTATTTCCATAAATGCTTACACCTGTGGAAAATATACCTAGGATTTCATAAGTCTAAAATATAGTGACAATAATATCCAAATTACAATTGAAATTATTAATTTATATTGAAAAAAAGTAGACAGATGATGCAGTTGCTAATTTAATTAGAACTTATTAAAATATTTATAACAACTCTTTCACAAGATATTCAAATTTGAAATCAGAAATAGGTTCCTCAATAGGTAAATTGTTGAGAAAAAACCTATTTACAATTCAATTTATCTTCCTCTGTTCTAAAATTAGGTAAATATGAAATGTCTACCTTTTATACAATTCATCATTTGTTAATGAAAATATATTTTCACATTCAATATAGTTTATAAAATAATTATTCAGCATGTGTTTCGTTAACATTATATGAGATAATATGTATATGAATTATACATGAATTTTAATAAAATCGGGTCACCAAATGAATTTTAACAATTTTAACAAATTATTACTTAATAATACTTGATGTTGAATAATTAAATTTTTCTAAGATCACTCACTGTTTTGACGTAGGGCATAGATACTTAATTATCCTGTAGACATTATCTATGCCATCAGCAGGTATGTCTGCGATGGTTAGGAAGGAATTTCCTGTAACAGGATTACTGCTAGTGCTGGGACAGCCATCAGTATATTTGACCCTTAGAGCTATAAAGTGAAATGAGTTAGTGAGTTTGTAAACAATAGTAATCAGAAATAAATTGAATGAAAAAAAGACGTTTAAATAATTTCAACAATTAATTTTTTTTTTTAAATGTGCTGATTGATATTATTTTGATTATTTTCTTTGATAAATTGATGAATCTGTATATTTTTAGATCTCATTAAAGTTATCACTATCATTAGGTTCTAGATGGACAATTCAATCTATAGTTCTAATAGTTCGTAGTAGAACGATAGTTCTGATCGAAGAAGAGAGGTAGTCTGGTTGGAGTAGAGATTTTTTTAAGACTCTCTGCCAGTAGAGAGATAGGTTGCAATTCTGGAAACCATACTTTTCCCCTTCCTATCAAATTTTATTTTATGATTTGTTTTTATTATACCAAACTTTTGACACAGTTGTACCTTTCATTTTGTCTCTTACCTTTACATTCTGTTAAGACAGCAGGGAGCTCAGGGTATTAATACTACAAGTAGCTAAGCGTGTTTACACTTCAGGTAGATAAGAGTTTTTACACTACAGGTAACTAATCGTGTTAACAAGACAGATAGCTTAATGGTTTTAAGACAACAGGTAATCAAAGCTGATAATACTACAAGTAACTAAGGGTGTTAACACTGCAGGTTAAATCGCTCACCTAATTTCCCTTCATATTCCTTTAAGGTGTCGAAGATGACATCAGATGCAGACGCAGTGCTGATAGATAGTTCATCATAATCTTTGTACTGACCATATCTTCTAACTTTGTATACACCCATCACAATGGAAAGATGATCCAATGAAGTCACACAAGCTGTGAATTTAGTTACCTTACTCCTGCAATTATGAAAGAAATGAATATAATAATGAATAACAAGAAAATAAATCAACGATTTATTCTTGAAATTCATAAAAAATAATAATAATGTGACTCTGTGAGCAATAAATTTGATTTTAATTTCATCAGACATTAGAGCGTAAATAAACAATTCAATTTAGGGCTAAACTGTAAGGACTTATTTATAAATGTAAAATAATTTTTAAAAGTCTTTCTCTATATGTATTAAATACAGCTATATGTATTTCTAATTTCAAACATTCTATGTATTTATTTAATTACATAGCATATGAATAACAGTATAAATTACTAACTTGATTTTTTTGAGCAGTGTGTAGAATTCTTCATTCATTGGTTGGTAATTATAGAAACTATAGTAGAGATTAAGCCAAATTTCACTGTCATTGTTAAGCACTGATACCAAATGGCCAAGATTGGCACAGTCAGAATCTGTTAAAGACTCAGAAAAGCTACACCTAATCTCAACTCTAGCATCCTTCATCTTCAGTAATTCAATCATGGGTCTGATGTGACGAGTGAAACGTAATGAATAGTGACTCCAGTCTCTCAGAACATTAGAGACAATTGAGGCGATGGCAGAGTCACAGTTTGAAGACGAGACCAAATCAAATAGATAGACAAGAGAGTCATTTAAATATTCTGGTCTAAAGTATTCCCTGAGCACTGTTGTGAATGTTTCGGAGTATTTTTCTAGCTCTCCATTCCTTGAAGTCTCCAAAATCAGAAGTTTGATGATATTACCATACCTGTTATGAATTCAATGAACACATTATTGCAAATGAAGTCTTTGACAGAAAGAATTTAACTATTAGTTTTTTAACAGTCATTTTGGTCACTAATAATAAAAAAATACATATTGTTCAAATTGATGATGTTCGACGGAAGCTAGGTAGTAATCATGTGTTGTATACCAGCTACCGAATCGAGAACAGGCACTTACTTATGTGCACATCTTCTCGTCCGAATCAAGAAAATTTGTCAACAACAATTGATCGACGGGAAGTTTGCCCACGGAAATTTTTCGATGGAAAATTTATTGCAAGGCCTAATTTTTGAATGCATATAATAACTTTAATATTAGAAATACTAATAAGCTGGTTATAGAAAATAAATTGTAAAAAAATTATATATTTTAAGTGATTGTATTAAATAATAATAATAATATAGAAATAGAATAAAAACTGTATTAATTCTAATCACAGAGTAATGAAAAACAAAAAACTGAGTTTTTTAAATTAACGCCTTAATTCCATCAAAGAAGCAAAAAAATATATTCATTTGAACTCAGTTTGTATTTGATTATCTGGTAGTGTCATTTTAATCTGGGCTCCTCGGTCATTATATTTTAATGACAGTACATGTTCCCTTTGCCATGTATTCCAAAATTCCACTCTAGCTCATATTGTAATACCTCTATCTGTATATTTTTAAATGGTTGATCTATGTATTTGTACGGTAATCGTATAATGAAACAATACGTCCGGTAATTGTGGAATTCATCGTTCGTGTGATTATGTTGTTAATAATTTGAACATATGTGTAAAGTGTTCATATATACGAAACTAAAGTAGCAGAGTATTTAATTAATAATTAATGTTTGTGTATAATTAGAGTAATTTTAAGGATTTTACTATGTAAACCTATTTTATTGTACCAATTCTACTCTAAAGATGGGAATAGAAATTTAGCAACTTATTGTAAGAAACGCTTCTTCTTCTTCTTTTTTTAAGTACGTAAACTTCAAATGTACAATCTCTGAAACTGATGTGATTGATGCTCAAAAACTTACAATATTGGAAAAAAATAGGCCCTGCTTTAAATGTTATGGTCGACAAAATTGCTCTGTCAATAAATTTTCCCGTTTACAAAATTTCCTGTCGACAAAATATTTCTTCAACAAATTGCTGTCTCCTAGAGTCCTAGACTATACTCCTAGCCCGTCAAGTAAAAACCAATTATAATTGGATTCAAAAAAAAAATTTGAACGAAGTTGTTATTTGCCATCTTCAATATTTCATCTTTTACAGATAAGAAAATATTTAAATATGAATGAGTAGGAAAGTTCATTCTCCTTTAATCAAAAAATACATTCTTACATATATAATGCGAAATAACGTTTTCGGACGTAATATTTTTTTTTCTAATTATTTGTACCATATATATGTTACATTGAAGGGTTGATCTGAATTCGGGGAATTATAGGAAAAATTCTAGGAAAAATTTTCGACAACAATTTGTTCACATATAAAGGAATTTCCTGCGCATTTACATTCAACTATAATTTATTTGAAATCAATATTGAAGATAGCTGAAACAAATTATATCCAATTTCAAATTATTAATCCAATTGTACATACATTCTATTAATTTGATAAACATCTTATAAAACAATCTTCACTAGTTGTTAAATGGGCACAGTGAACAGGTAAAATCTTATTTAGTTCTATTCATATATTAGTTACGTTAAAGTTGGAAGTGGCAGTAGTAACAGGATATCAAAAAATTAGCTAAAATATAATTTCTTACCTCTTTACTTCCTTCTTTACATCACAGAGTAAGGTAAATACACCAAGACAGTCTAGAAACTGTGTTAGTAGACTATATTCTGAAATTTGCTCTGAACTCCAATCAATCTTCCGCTCTCTCATGTTTTCCTTTATCTGCTCAACTGCCATATGTTCCTGAATTGTGGTGTGTGTGAAGGCATAACTCAAAACTTTCTTAGATTTTAAAGTGATCTCTGGGGTTAAGATACAAGAGAATACCTCCTTAATATCCACATCATCGTTAGATATTCTTCGTAAACAATCTTCGCTCAAGTATAAAAATACTTCATTTTCAAAGAAATATTTTTTATTCCTGAAAAGTTTGAGACTGTAATTACAGAACATTTCCATCAATAATTTAGCTGCCGATTCTGGATTAGCAACGTTGCTTACAATCAACTTCCTCTCTATTTCTTTAGAGTAGATATCTCTTATTGCTTTGTAAGCACTTTGTTCATTGTGTAATTGGGACAAAGAACATCTATGATTCACGAACAGTAAGATGAATATAACCAACAGAACTGGAGAAAAAAAAACTTCTATAGCAGAATCATTCAGATTCTCAAAGCTCTTCACCGGCTCCTCAGAATCAATATCACCCATCTTATCAGCGTACCTCCTCAAGAAGTTCAGTTTGTCACTCATTTCACTGATTGGTTCGATGAGCATTTTATTGTAGCTTAATTCTCTCTTTTGCAGATTTATAATAAAGTTATTACCTGCATCAACTCTGCTAGAAACAATGCATGTTGCGTTATATTTTGTGCAGAAGGGTATGATTTCATCAACCAGTTTTCTGCTGTCATCATTGACTTCGTCGTACCCATCAATTAAGAAGACCTGTCCCTTCACTTCTTTGAATGCGTCAAAAATGACCTCTCTAGGAGAATTTAAATTTGGGAAACTTTCCTTCAAGAAATCAAGAAGATTGTTCTGTCGCTCAGTTCGGCATTCTAGGTAGATAGGTACTCTAAATTTACCAATGCCTTTGTAGCTTGTCTCACTTCCGTTTACTGAATTTTCCAAAATATTTTGGAAAACATTTTTCATTAACGTGGTTTTCCCGGAGCCTGGATCTCCGTTAATAACCCCAAATTTATTGGAGACGTGGTTTAAAATCTCACTAGAACTGATCACAATATTGTTTTTTTTCGAGTCATCTTTGTCTTCAGCAGCGACTGATACATTTATGGACTCAAAAATATGGAACGAATTTGTTTTCCCAAAACCTCCGGGTAAAGGGACAGAAAATAATGGGGAATACTCTTCAAACATGAAGGTTGGACATTCACTCTCTATTTTTTTTGTGACATACTGAACTGCGGAATGATATGAGCTGATCGTTTTATGTACTAACCATTCAAACTTAGCATGCAAATCTGTAACCTTTGAATCGATTTCACTCTGGTCTTTGTTGTAGAGAACACCAGCCGTTCTGATGCATTGTGTCATTATCTGTTTTATTGCTAGAAAGTCGGGGTTTTGAATTCTTTTAGAATATACGTGACTCACTTCATTGTAATACATTCTGATCTCTCTGATAAGATACTCGATACTATTAGTGTCTTTGAGTTTATATTCCCACTCTCTTGTTTGGCCTAGGGAGATTTTATCGTAGCAGAGAACTGGAACCAATTCGTGCAAGGTAATAACATCAAAGCTGGAGAAGTCTGTTGCCTCCAGTTTCTCTTTTTTTCTCTTCAACCAATATTTCAGCAAACTGTCACATCTCTCTTCAATCTTTAGATAATTAAAGTGGTCAATTATCTTCATACCTATGGGTTTGTTAAAGCCCCACTCTATTATGATCTGATAGACCAGGGGAACGCATTCGAACTTGATTAGGTCATTCCTTAGTAAATTTAGATCTTCTTGCGAAAGCGTCTGAGGTTGTAAAGACATATCGCTAACTAAGAAGTACTATCTGAAAGAGAGGAAAATGATAATGATAAGATACCTACAACTTATTATTCATAGCTATGAACCAATGTTAATCAGTACTAAATACACAGCATTCATTATAGAGTAAATTTTGAGTCACAACAGACTTAGTTAAAGGTGCCCTCTACTCTTGTTATTGTTTTGATTTAGACAGAAGTAAGCTTATAATATTAATTGCTTAGAAAATCGGATGGTTGTGCAAAACATACGGCATATTTTACTATTTATGATAAGGAAGCGTTTAATGGGTTCAAAGTTAATGTTGAATGTGAACAGTTTTCACATATACATTTCACATATCCGTGAAAATTATATATGTATTTACTATTTGAAATATTGCAGCTACTGATCAAGTGACAGTCTCTGCAAAATCAAATTAAATGTCCCGTCGAAACAATTATTTTATTGTTTCAATTAATACGGATAATGTCTCTCGTCATTTTTCTGTAAAAACATTGAAATTTAATAGACCAGATTCGTTTCTATATGATTTTAGATAATTTTTATAATTAATACAATTCAATTCCCGTTATTGCATCCAAGTTTCTAATTTTGAAGGGGTAGTAAACCTGTAACCGAAAATTTTCTGTCTTGTTCATAATTCGATGAAGACGCATTAATAATTGAAGAAAACAGTGATGCAATTTTTTTTTTCAACTATTATATAAGAAAATAAATTAAATTGAAACGGCAGCGCCACCTACTGACGATATTCACAGATATTTGATATTGCAAATTTTGCACTATTTGTATATTTATATTCCAATATTAGTATAATTTAACTATATAACGCCCAAGACATGTTCCAGGCCGAAAATATTTTTTTTGATAGATCAATATTAGATAGTTAACCTTTTCAATTTAGAATATGTTAAAACAAAATCACTTTTTTTTTAAAGTAAAATATCATTTTGGAAGAACTTTTGAGTGGTCCAAAATCTCAAATCATTATGTGGCATTGTCTAGTTTTTTTTACGCTTCTTACTGCTAGAGTGACCAGTGGTTCCCAGACTCTCATTTCTCACGAACATAAACTGAAAATTAGTAAATAATCACGGACCACCTTTCATATCTATAACATATAAGAGTGTCTTTACTTCAGGAAATGAATATAAAGTGATAAATATAAAGTTTAGTGCATTATTGTGCAATTATGGAAAGTACATCAAAAGTTGTAACAATTTAAAATATTTATATAGGCTTTTTCAATATTGTGCAAAAGTGGATAGAAAATTCACAACAAATTATAAGTAATTCGGATCCTTTTCGTAACTAGTTAGTAGTTACACTATTGATCACAATTTGTATGGACAAAAACATTATAATTTTTATATATAAAAATAATTTTTCATTGAATTGCAAGTCAAATAAAAAATAAATTTATATATATATATATGGTTTAATATAAAAATTAAGTCTATCATTAAAACTCGAGAAAAGAAATTTGAAATTTCATATAAAATGCTTTGGAGAAGGTTGACTACGCTACATATATTCCAACATCACCAATAATTGAAAGATATATCATATCAATATATACAATTTAAACCTACTTTTTATAATAGTCCGTAATGTTCTTTACTTTATATTTTCTTTAAATGTATCTCATAGAAAACTAATAAAAGGGGAATATTATTTACTATAATACTTTTTTACATATATAAGTTTTTAACGTGTAAACATGTAATATAACATTTACATTCCTTTTTTTCTACTTAAAAATAATAAATTACATTAAATGACCACCTCGATTGTAAAAGGAAATTATATAACTACTTAATATAGTCGAAAATGCAACGAACCAAAAGGGGGTTCGCCATGAACCGATCTTTGGTTCAAAGGTTCACAGTGGACCACTTTGGGAAACCCTGTTCTAGACTATGATTATACGGACTAAATACAGAAAATATTTGATGTTTTTCTAATGTCCTTCCCAGAGGACGTTGGGCGTTAAAGGGTTAAATTGAATTACCTTTAACTTGAAGAATTGATCTGAATCATCATTAACTTATATAAGCTTTCGAATACAGGCGTACCCAGCTCTTATTACAAAATCGCGACTCACACCTAGAAGAAAACGGTAATAAGTGTGAGACATGTCCCGAAGTTAGATTTCTATAATTCTTATCCCTACAATATTCTGTTTTCTACGAACAAGGAATCAAAGAAAATATTATATAACTGACTATAGTAATATTTTAATTTGGAGTGACGTGGCACATATATTAATACTGCACAGTATACAGTGTACTTACCTTTAGTATTTTATAATAGTTTTAAGTTATTTTGTGCGACTGCAGTAACAATTGCTAATATTGCACAATTATAGATTGTTCTGTTATATAGAGTACCCAGCAAACATGAATGTATCTATTCGATGTCTAAACGACTCTGTATAACCTCTCTTCCGACATCGAATACCAGTAACAAATTAGACATGGTGACATCAAGTAGACATCAATCCGATATCCGTTTGCACCGCTAAACCGCATCATATTAAGTATATTTGGCATCGAAGCGATACCGTTATAACAGCGTTGAATAGAAAGATAAATTACGACATCTAACATACTTAGGGATTCTGCATCGAACAGACTCCTAATTATATATCTATTATGCTTCGAAACGATATCCACTTGCATCCAATAAATAAATAAATTAAAATTGAAAACTCTTACTTCATTGATATAACGTACTGTAAGTTTAGGTGCATATCAATTTGATCTATGTTGCATAATGTTATATACAAATTAAATGGGAAGAAATGAAGTGATGTGTCCGGGTATCGTTCGTGGGTCCACCCGTCCACGTGCCAGTACCTCTGTCACGTTGCCACCGTGGATGCATTTAACTAAAAAAAATTTTGATATTAAACGACCCAGAGATACTTAAAGATATTTTAAAGTGAATAGAACAATATAGGCAAGCACCGCTTTTATAACCAAAATCACAACTTATTCTTATTACAAATATGTATTAATGAGTTGGTCAAATTTTTATATAATTGTAACTCCTTAAAAATTTCGTTCTCTATGAGTTCAAATTAAAGAAAATGTTTTGAGGCCACGACTTAGAATACAGATGAAAGCTCTGTGATGAAAGTTCAAAGTAATGAATACATTAATTAAAATTTGACCATAGATTAACTTTCACTCAGTAAATATAGGTCATAATAGTTGAGTAATTAGTCTGATATTTTGACTTATATAATTGTGTTTCATTGAACAATCAGTAATTTTGTGCTCTGTGAAATATTTTTAGTAATAGGGTATATGTTCCAAGTTATTAATAGGGTTTATATTTTCGAACACGTGACAAAGGAAAATATAATCATTATTATTTAACTACTATTTAATTAGTAACATAATAGCTGAAGGTATGATACCAATTGAAATTAAAGTTAAATAATGATTCTTATATATAGATTTATTGAGTCCGATTACCACTTTAAGTTTAATTATCTATAATGTGAATCACTGAATTTTAATCGTCTCATATGCAACTTTTGGCACTAGATGAAAGTTTATGTAATGATTTTTATTTCTAAACTTGTATTTTAGTACTGGTATCATGGATACCAATTTAAGTAAGAATTTAATAATGATAATTATTATATTTATTTCTTATATATTCGAAAATGTGGAACCGTCCGATAACACAGAATTTACTCTAAAATGGAACATGTTAAATAGCCCGTCAACTTTTAATCATTTACGTTTAGTAGGGGTTTAACGTCTGCTTCGGAACCAAAATCCATGTCGCTGACGTCAAAAGGAAATGAAATACAAGGGACTGGAAGAAGCAGTCAGAAAGGAAAGTGGCTCCATGGACAAAGTCACGACGCTCATGAATGCTGAAAAGCTACTCCGTGAATGCTGTCACTTACCGAGGAATGTGACAAAAATGGTCACAAACACCGGTGGCTGCACTCAAGGATGGAAGAGGGAAATGAAGAAGTGATAGTAAATGAAATCTACGAGCTTACCTAACACAAAATCAAGACCTCGTAATTGTAGAGCATAACTCTAGCGCTATCCTCTAAAACTGCATGGAGAGTTAAAAAATGATAAACATGGTAAACATAAAATAGACAATTCATAATCCAAATTACAACAGTTTGGGACCCAAGGGACGCCACCCCCTTCTCTTCTATTCACCAAAGACAGCTTTGGTGAATTTACAATAAGCAGTTTAAAATAGATTCATCACTTGATTGGTAATCCGTTTCGTTTTCACGGTACTGGAGGAACACTGGTCAACAACCGATGTTCCAGTATCGCTTACTTTTCGTTGATCCAGTTCACAATCGCACTAGCGTGCCAATGCTCGATCGTACCTTTACAACTGCCGTAGTGTCATTAGTCCCCTATAAGTATATTAATTATTGGGTATAGTTTAATTAAAAGGAGCACTACGTATGTTATATAGAAGAAAGGTACAATTCAATTGAATGGAAATAATTCCTACATTTCTATACGTATTATAAAACAGGAAGATAAGAAAATGAATTTCCAAATTTGAAACGATTTTTTTAAAACTACGTATCTGTTTTCGCTCTTCTGCTCGAAGTATAAATTCAGATATCGTTTGGAAACAGACATGCCAACGTCAAGATGATGATGTTAAAACCATGTATCGGTTTTCATGTTTCTACTCGAAGTGTAAATTCAGATATCATTTAGAAACAGACATTCCGATATCTACTATGAGTCGAAATGGTTGCTAAGTCGATACCCACCGTTAGCGCTACGAATTCGACAGCAAACGGCATCGAATCGACATTCATATGTTTGTTGGGTAGGTTCCCAACAAACATATGAATGATACTTAGTTTTAAAAGAATCGTTTCGAATTTGGAAATTCATTCTCTTATCTCCCTTTTTTCTAATATTTATAGAAATGTAGGAATTATTTCTATTTAATTGGATTGTACCTTTCTATATAACGTACGTAATGCTCCCTTTAAACGACAGTTGAAAAGGTACGATGGGACATTGACACACTAGTGCTATTGTACACTGGATCAACGTAAAGTAAGCGATACTGGAACATTGGTTGTTGAACAGGGTTCCTCAAGTACCGTGAAAATGAGATGGGTAATCAATCAAGTGATTTTTCGATGGTCAGTGCATTTATTGTTATGAATCTATTCTAAACTGCTTATTGTAAATAAGCACCGAGCGGTTCCTGAAGCTGTCTTTGGTGAATGGAAGAGAAGGGGTGGCGTGCCTTGGGTCCCAAACTGTTGTAATTTGGATCACGTGTCGTTTATTTTATTTTTGTCATGTTTTAACTCTCCATGCAGTTTTAGAGGATAGCGCAAGGATTATGCTCTACAATTACGAGGTCTTAGATTTTGTGTTAGGTAGGCTCGTAGGCTTCATTTACTATCGCCTCTTCATTTCCCTCTTCCATCCTTGAGTGCAGCCACCGGTGCTTGTGACCATTTTTGTCACATTCCTCGGTAAGTGGCAGCATTCACGGAGTAGCTTTTCAGCATCCATGAGCGTCGTAACTTTGTCCATGGAGCCACTTTCCTTTCTGACTGCTTCTTCCAGTACGTTGTATTTCATTTTCTTTTGACGTCAACGACATGGACTTTGGTTCCGAAGCAGACGTTAATCCTCTACTTAACGTAAATAATTAAAAGTTGATGGGCTATTTAACATGTTCCATTTTAGAGTACATTTTCGGATACATAAGAAATAAATATAATAATTTTCATTATTTAATTCTTACTTAAATTGGTATCCATGATACCAGTACGTAAAATAAAAGTTTAGAAATAAAAATCAATTCCTAAATAATATTTCTACGTAAAATGCGGAACCCCATATCTGATAACTTGAGCTTTCACCTAGTGCCAAAAGCTGTGCAAATGAGACGATTAAAATTCAGTGATTCACATTATGGATAATTAAACTTAAAGTGGTAATCGGACTCAATAAATCTATATTTAATCATTATTTAACTTTTATTTCAATTGTTTATTTATTTTAGTAGGGGTTTAACGTCTGCTTCGGAACCAAAGGCCATATCGCTGACGTCAAAAGGAAATTAAATACAAGGGATTGGAAGAAGCAGTCAGAGAGGAAAGTGGCTCCATGAACAAAGTCACTTACCACCGTCGGTGACAATGCTCATGGATGCAGAAAAGCTACTCCGTGAATGCAGTCATTTACCAAGGAATGTGACGAAACGGGACACAAGCACCGGTGGCTGCACTCACGGATGGAAGAGGAAAATGAAGAGGTGATAGTAAATGAAGCCTACGAGCCTACCTAACACAAAATCTAAGACCTCGTAGTTGAAGAGAATAACCCTAGCGCTATCCTTTAAAACTGCAAGTAGCGTTAAAAAAATGATAAACATGGTATAAATGAAAAAAGACAATCCATAATCCAAATGACAACAGTTCGGGGCCCAAGGGACGCCACCCCCCTTCTCTTCCATTCACCACAGACAGCTTCAGGATAGAGCCCCTGGGGGCTTATTTCAATTGGTATCATACCTTCAGTTATTATGTTACGAATTAAATAGTAGTTAAATAATGATAATTATATTTTCGTTTATCACGTGTTCGAAAATATAGACCCTATTAATAACTTGGAACATATACCTTACTGCTACTGCTAAAAATATTTCACAGAGCACAAAATTCCTGTTTGTTCAATGAAACACAATAATTATAAAAATCTAATTATATATTAATTTCTTCTAAGTCGTGGCCTCAAAACATTTTCTTTAATTTGAACTCAGAAGGAACGAAAATTTTAAGGAGTTACAATTATATAAAAATTTAACCAACTCTTTACTATTTGTAATAAGAATAAGTTGTGATTTTGGTTAAAAAAGCGGTACTTGCCTGTATTGTTCTATTCACTTTAAATTATCTTTAAGTATCTCCGGGTCGTTTAATGTCAAAAATTTTTTTAAGTCTAATACATCCACGGAGGCAATGTGACAGAGTTTCAGGCACGAAGACGGAGGGTCCCACGATCGATACCAGGACACATCACTTCATTTCTTCTCATTTAATTTACACATAACAATATGTAACAAAAATCAAATTGATATGCATCTAAATGTACAGTACGTTATATCAATGAAGTAAGAGTTTTCAATTTTAATAAATTTATTTATTTATTGGATGCAAGTGGATATCGTTTAGAAGCATATTAGATATATAATTAGGCGTCTGTTCGATGGAGAATCCCTATGTATGTTGGATGTCGTAATTTATCTTTCTATTCAACGCTGTTATAACGGTATCGCTTCGATGCCAAATATACTTGATAATTATGATGCGGTTTAGTGGTGCAAACGTATATCGGATTGATGTCTACTTGATGTCACCATGTCTAATTTGTTACTGGTATTCGATGTCGGAAGAGAGGTTATACAGAGTCGTTTAGACATCGAATAGATACATTCATGTTTGCTGGGTTATTGAATAAGTCAGAAATTTTATGAGTTTTTGATTTTTCAATTCAAAAGTTACTTATGTAGCTTTATCTAAAATGAAACATAGCTTTCTGTTCAATTTGAAAACAAATAAATAGATACCATTTTTAAAATAATCAATTTTATTGAAAAATTCAGCTTATAGAATCCAATTTGAAATCTTTATATATGGAGTACCATGTTTCATAATGTGACCTCTTTCGTTAATGTGTATACGATTAATTTTTTTTTTCATGTCCTATATATATCTTTTTTAGTGTTTATTTCAAATTTTCAAACACACAATTCCTAATCCATACTAAGAAACATTGCTAGATTAGAGTTCATACACGCAGAAAAAGAATTGTAGTGATGGGTGGTGACAAAAATTTGGTTGGCTATAATGGATTCAAATTATTTTAGTTAATGCCAAATATATGAATGTCATATATATATATAGAAAAGTTACAATCTGGAGGAGATGTGAACTTCATAATTAACTATTTAGCATTTTATACTCTTTTGGTAACTAGTTACTTGGAGTGATATATGCAATTTACCGTAATGTTTCTTAATCAATCTCACCTGCATGATCATTAAGTTTGCAAAAGTCATGGTGAAAACAGCTTAAATGAAAACTAAAAAGCAAATTACCAAAGTTACTCCTGAAATATTTTCTATACCAGGTAATGTAAGTGCGTGACATGACCAACACCTATTTGACTTGTTGTAAGTCTGAGGCGTAATTAGAGTGAGGTACGCATGTTGTTATTATTTCAATTTCATTAAAAAACGGTTGATAAAGTCATGATACAATAACTACAAGGTATGCTCGCAAAAGAGACGAAATTGAGTTTCTTCTGCGCAGCCCCCTCGTGACGTCATAGAGGATGGTATTGTGTATTAAATTGTTGTCACTCGTATAGCAAATTCATTTTGAAAGTATCAATTATCATTGTTTTTTTTAATTATTTAGGTAATATCAAACAATTAGAAAAATGGTAAATAAGATTTAATAAACACAAATATTTATTAATAAACATTAATTAATTGAATTATTTTTCCTTTGGTTCTAAATTAGTTTTCCATAATAAATAGTCTCAGGAAATTTTTTAAGTTATTAGACATGATTTGGTACAATTATGAACACATGGGGATTAATGAAATGAAGAAATAACAGCTCTCAAATGTATTTCAACTTGACGCAATCAGTGTGCGTGACGAACAACTAACAAACTAAGAACGCAATACCATAATAGAAAACTTATCAGGGGTGATTCAACAAAATATATGACATGAATTATAGTTGATTCTAATGGAATTAATAACACCGTGAATTTATATATTTACATGTCATAAATTTGTATAGGTAGATCACATAAATATAACCTTTTCCTTGAAATAGAATGGTTATCATACCATTGCCGTACCAAATACATGTAAATATACGAAATAAAAATCATTGTAAGTAGGTAAATATGTATTTTAGACAAAATAGGATGACATATTCGTAATTCCCGTAAAATTCTTCGTGTGATTGTCATGAAAATGGTATGTAGTAAGCTGTACTTATCTATCATTAAATATAAACAAAATAGCATGGTAAAACTTCCCTTCTATGACGTCACAAAATACTCCCGCACGGTTGTGGGGGTTTGGGGGCACTTGAGCGCGAACATCCCTATTAAGTTATATCATGGATAAAGCAAACTAACAATAATTGTTACATTCAAACAAAAAAAAAATATATATATATTGTTGTAGTTGTTAGTTTAATTTATGATGAATGAATTCTCACAAATATGAAATTTAATGCTGAGTACATTTTACCTGTACTCTGAGTTAATTTACCCTACTGTGCCCTTAAGAAATAATTAACATGCTTTTATTATATGAATATTAGAACGCCATCTTCTTTGTCGTATTTTTGTATCCAGAATGGAAGATAAAGAAAACGGTGGATAAGTGACCTCATTATCCCCTTCATTAGCTATTTATTCTACTAAAATTTTGATATGACTATTGGGATAAACCTTCCTGAGACGTCCACCGAAACGAATAAAATCTACCTAAATTTAGAGCTACTACCAAAACATTTAGTAGAACTGATTCGAAAGTAACTGACTTTGGAAATGATGATTATTAATTTACTGATTTTAGCAAATACCTACCCAATAGTGACTATCTTCATTATCAATAAGAGTTAAGAAGCTTTACTAAAATGTGGTAGACAATCACAGTGTTCGTACATATATTTTCTTCATTAAAATTTAAAGTCACTTTTAGGTATTTAGGTACTTACATGCAATTATTCCTTCTATCTTCACCTAAACAAGTTGCTCACATCACTCTCCCAAACACTCCACTGCAATGCGACTTCATAATCTCCACCGGGTGGTTAATAGAAGAGATAAGAAATCATTGATATCAGAAATTACTTGTTTGCAACGTGTCATTCTTACCTATATCGGTAGAGGTGACTTTATCAGCAGATAGTACTTTTATTAAGGTACCAACTGCTATCAATGAGTGATTGAAAGATAAAGATAACAAATACAGTAACTGAGAGAGAAAATAAATTAACCTTCACCTGAATATTTAATAGATTGTACCTACCTAACTAAAATATAAAACAAGAAAAACAAATATATTTATTTTTACAGTAGCTAAGGCCCACACTATACTAGCAGTTTCACCGCCGCGTTCTCACTGCCTTGTTTACGCATCTTCAATTAATCACAGTTAAATTAATGGAAAACAAATTTGCATACTATACTAGCTTTGTTACCGCTTTGACAGATGGCGTTGCTACGGCGCTAGGCGGTGGTAACGCTTTGCAAAGTATACAGGGCAGTTTCACCGCGGCAGTCAAAGTATAAGCACACTCACAGACCAGTAGAAGATATCCCAATACAGAAATTTTAAATATGTAGCGACTCCTGGTACGTTAACGTGGTATCAATCATTCTTACTACATCTCGCTATTGCATTATTTCTGATGTTATTATTAGGTAGCTATATTTTAAGATATCTCCTAATGCGAAAATTATATTTTTGTGATGGTAAATATTCATATTCCTTCATGATTTCAATATATTCATATATAACCTCATATAATTCATTTTTCTATAATTTAAACAAGTTCGCTTTGGTTGATCCAAGTGACAATGAAAATCCATACTAGCTTCAAAACTCAATTTACTTCATAAAAATTACATTATTAGAATTACTATCACAGACGCATCTCAAACAAACATTCGAAACCTAATGTGTAATTACAACCAAAAACAAAGTACCTATTGACACAGCACATTAAATAGATATAAACTGGTGTTATTGAGGCAGAAGCTATAACAATGATTTACATGTTTAACTGTTAAGGCATGTCAAACTAATTCAAAAACACTAAACCTTCCAAATTCATTTTGTTACGAAGATTATTTCTCATAACTCCTAAAGATATCGAAAACCTTTTAGAAAAATGAATGTCCTACACTTCTATTGGAGAAATTCCTGTAAATTGAATGTGTTTTATAGACTTAAGTCACTCAACATAAGTAGAAAGTTAAGTCCATCTATGACAGGGTATAGAAACTGGTACTTTCTTGATATAGTTGTAGCTACTCTTCAAAATCTATTCGAAACCACAATTGCGTATTAATCTTCATTTAATTGCGTCTTCTGCTTCTTAGTAGGTGGACTATGCGCTTCTTCCCATTCTTTAGAGTCGTCTAGCAGCACCTCCTTCTCTATCTCCTTCAACTCGTTGGTACTGATAACCTCTAAATACTGAAGCAGACTGTCCCTTTCTTTGCTCTGAAGGGGGGAACAGAAAATTAAAACGATTTGAATGGATAAGCCCTAAGGTTTTAACGAGAAAACAAGGTAGCTATCTAAATTATAGGAGTATTCATAACATAATAATAAAGTCTGTATAGTAGTTAAATGAATAAGCTGAAATAAAATAATCCATCTGAGTCGATAGTTGTTAAGCGAGCTGAAATTTTTTGCATTTTCACTGATATTTTTCAAGATAATTTATTATATTGAACATCAAAGTGTTTTTGATAAAGCCTGAGGTAACACTCTCCATAACACAAAGAAACACTCTCCATTAACATTACTCACCTTTTGGAACTTTGCGCTACTGTTACTGAAGTTATCAGCGGTCAGACCAGCTCTGCCCAGAATGTTTAGTTTCTTCTGTATGAGGGGCCAAATGTGATCATCCACAGTGCCCGAAGCCACGAGGTAATGCACCGACACACTGTCCCTTTGACCCAACCTGTGGGCACGATCTTCAGCCTGCACCAGAATCTGTAAATGAAATAACCATTTAATACTTCAATTAAGAAATGAATAAATAAATACTTGATAGCTAATACCAATCCTAATTTGAAATATGAGTGAAGCTTAAAAAAGCTTTCCTTGAATGTCAAAAGAAAATGAAGTACTATCATAAGGGTTTCTCTATTCATCTTACGGAAAAAGATGAGCAAATATAAAAAAAAGGAGTGCAGAATGAGTTTAAACCACTGAAAGTATGGAAATGACGTTAAGTTTGAGTCTTTTCCACCAGAATAAGAAATGTGTACCAACAGCGATAAAATGACCAAAATAATAATTCTTAAAATATTCCAATCTACACAACTCCATTCCTCACCCCAGGGTTCCAGTAGAGCTCAGCAAACACCACCAGGTTGGCTGCTGTCAGAGTGAGGCCTGTGCTAGCAGCAGTGATTGACAGCACTGCCACTCTCACGTCATTCCTACGTTGAAACTCGTCCACCAGTCCCTGTCTCGCGTCACCCATCGTGCTGCCCTCTATGCGAATGTACCTGAGTGGTAGAATAGAGCGCTATGGGGTAAGTTATTCATTATCGAACTGTTCCACATCATCGGTCATTTTAAAGAGAAAAGTAGCTAGCCATAATATTATTTAACTATATTTTAAATTAAATGTAAATAGATAATAGTTACTATATTTCAGTGATCGAAGATGTGACAGTCAGTAATTTAACCTTAAGAGAAATATACGAGATGTTCGTTAATTAGGCAATTCCGTTAGCTGGTAGTTAATTCTATAGCTACCAATAATAGAATGTTAATCCAGTAGTTCATAATATTAACTAATTAGCTAAAAACTGATCTATGAAGATTCTTGAACCACAGACTCAATAAGTTTCTGAACACATCGACTAGCTACCAGGGGAAGTTCCGAGTAATCGAACAGTTCCACATTTTCGATCATACTGTATAAGAAGAGGACCGTAATTTAAATCTTCATTTTAATTCACATACAAAATAGCTGCAAGTTATCATAGTCCAAGGATATGAATTAAGATAGAAGTTAAATTATAGACTTCTCTTCATATCTGACCGAAAATGTAGAACTGTTTGATAACTAGTAACCTACCCCAGGTTTATTTTGTTCACTCACAGTACTTTAGCTTTCTCACATGCCTGGCAGAGGGCCTCTATCATCACTTTGTGGTGAGCGAAGATGAGGAACTTGCGGTCACACTCCAGTAGCTCCTTCACGTAATCACTGGGGGAAAAGAGATGTGAAATAAAGGAGTGGAGAATAATCAACATTTTCACACTCTACCTCAGTATTTAATTCTGGGACAAATAAGACATCTAAAGCAGTCCAAATAGCAAAGTGCATAAACACAACAGCAAGTGAAGAAATGTCAATGATATGAATTATTATTTATGATTATAGATGAGGTGCATCTTTTATGATTGTAGCTATGGCCTCAACTGTAAATTGGTATTCACTGTGGTGCACATCTGTGCCAATTCAACGCTTATAGCCATCTGCGATCCCAGAAGTGAAAAGGGCCGTACATACGCAGGGTTTTTTGAGTCTTTCCAACAGACTTTTTGATAAGCTCCTCCTACTTTTTCCACGAGATTATTGAATCATATAAGAAAAAAAAACAATTCTTTTTAATTTTATTTCAGTTGGTATCTATGATACTTACAGGTATCATGGATACCAACTGAAATAAAATAAAAAATATAGTTTTTTCTTATATTCTCGTCTGGTGGAAAGACTTAAAAACCCTGCGTGTGTACGACCCTTTAGAGTGAATGATCTACTGTGAAATAAAGCACTAAGAAAGATAAGCTCACCTCACTGCTTTGAGCTTAGCCTGAGCACTCTGCACGAAGTACTGAAGTAGCACGGATCTCTTATTAGTTCCGTTGAGGACTTCTTTTGCCAGTTGTTGTGCAGAGTCTTTCATGTCCTTGTCCAGACTTTTGCTCACGTTAGTCGGGTCCAGAATGATCATCTGTCTGTAAGGGAAAGAAAAGGTGAGAATTTGGAAGAAATCACCTGCTTATTCAAGAAAATATTCTTAAATGCTCTCAATCTGAACGGAAAGATCCAACATCTCGGTTGGTGTTTACAGAAAAGGCTTCTTTAGTAGCTAGCTGTAGTTCTTCTCAAGAAAATTGTATCCTAAAAAATGTCAATAGTTATTAGAAAAATAGCTAACACATTTATTCACATGACGAAATGAGTTAGCTACTTGTATTAGCTAGTAGGGCATTGAACATTAGCAGGAGGTAAGAAGATATAGCTTTACAATTTCTAGGGTACATTAAATTGCGGTAGCAATATATAGTAGCAATATATATGAAGTTTGCGAGATGATGTTCTTTAAGGTATTAGTTTTATTCCAGCCCTAAAAAGCATGATATCGGTATTAGAACTATTAAAAAGCCCCATTAACTTTGAAGTTATTACAGTAGCTACATAGTTGTGAGTTCTAGTTACATTTTTCTCAGTCGTACCTCTGTTTGCCAGGCAGTTGCTCGAGTACTTCAGTCTTGAGTCTCCTAATCATGAGGTTACTCTGGAGTAGTATTTGCAACTCCTGGAGGTTACTGGAGCCACTGAAGTCCCACCCCCATTGGAGTTGCTTGCCATCACAGTACCGAACTCCAAACTCCTGGAAACTAAAACATTATCTTGCATGAACAACGCTACTTCAACTAATATTTTTTGTCAACCAAAAATAAGAGCCAAAAGAGTAGTAGAAAAAGTCAGAGAGGAAAGTGGTAGCTATTTTGAATAAAGTCATCTAACAACACTCTAGTATAATGCTCATGGATGCAGAAAAGTTACTCTGTGAGTACAGTCACTAACAAAGAAATGTGATGAAAAGGAACACAAGCACCGGAGGCTGCACTAACGGATGGAAGAGAAAATGAAGAGGTGATAGTAAATGAAGCCTTCGAGTCAACCTAACACAAAATCTAAGACCTGGTAGTTGAAGAGCATAACCCTAGCGATAACCATTTTTCATATTGATAACCCTAGCTTCAATGAAATGATAATACATGAAAAATGACAAAATTAGATGGTACAAAATACGCCACCCTTTATCCCAAATCTACCAAAAATAGAAAAGAGCCCAATTGAGTTGAATAACTAAATAGTGGTTTAACGTCTGCTACGGAACCAAAGGCCATTATCGTTGCCTTAGCTACATATATAGCTAAACATTTCTCTACGTACTTTGGAAAGAAGTCAGACTGCACACTCTGCACCTGTGTGTACAGTTCTGAAGGGCGGGACAGAGCAGGAGTACCACTCAGAAGAATGACTCTGCTGGCTCTCTTGAGCAGAGGAGAAGCTGCTTTGTACCGGGCAGACTTGAAGTTCTTCAGCATGTGACTTTCGTCCTGGCAAAAGAATTGCTTTTTAAACACGCTTCAATAGGCTCTAACATTTTTATATAGCTAGAGCCAATTAGGGAAAATTGCGAACCATCGGTCAGTTTCACATCTTCGGTCAAATAAGAAAAAACTTAGCTAGCTATATTATAATTGTTCTTTAATTGTTATTTTAGTTTAAATAACAATTATAATATATTTTTTTCTTATTTGACCGAAGATGTGAAACTGACCGATAATTCGTAATTTACCCTAACTAATTTCCTTTAAATGATATGAAATTACTGAACGATGCATAGAGAGTTATTGAATGAAGACCAATGTAGCTAAGTTTAATTTTCATAAAGTCATAGCTAGGTAGCTAAATCAGAATAGAAAATATAGAAAACACGACAAGAATATAAATTTTACAGACCGTTGAATTCTTCCATGTAACATTATCACAAATTAATAACAAGTTTAAACATAAAAAATTACAATCAGAAATAAAATCGATAGCTAAATAAAAAGTAAAATACATGAGAGTTGTAGCTGGCAGTTTGAATTCAATTCACCGTTCTGATTTATATACGGTATTAATAAACATAAGCTGTACATTAGCACTACCAAGTGAATTGAAATATTATTAATATGTAGCTAGGTTTGAAATTCCCTTGGTAGCTTAATAAATGCACATCTCTCCAGCGCACCAACAATTTCCTTATCTGAAACAACTCACCATGATGATGACACCGAAATTAGCTTTTAGAAACTGCTGTGCTCTCCTAGAAAGGAGGTCATAGGATGTGATGATAATCTGTGGCCCCACTATAGGGTCCTGGGATGAGTTCAGAACCGCAGCACTGGTGCAAGATAACCACCTTTCTATGGCAGATAACCACGAGTACCTTCCGGAAAAGAGTAATAAATAATAGTTAGATTCACCTCTTTAGAATTATGAAGGGCCGTACACACGTAGGTTTTTGTTAAGTCTTTCCACCAGCCTTTTTGCTAAGCTCCTCCTACTTTTTCAACAATATTTTTGAATCATTTAAGAATAAACAGTAAAATATTTATTTATTTTAGTTGGTATCCATGATACGGTATCATGGACACAAAATAACAATTTTATTGTTTTTTCTTAAATGATTCAAAAATATTGTTGAAAAAGTAGGAGGAGCTTAGCAAAAAGTCTTGTGGAAAGACTTAACAAACACCTACGTGTGTACGGCCCTTAACGCAGACGGAATCATTTATATAAATATAAAATATTGTTGAAGTAAAGTTTGCTTATTTAACATCAAAAATATTGTCACAAATAATATAGCTATAGTTACGCAGAATGTAGAGACACTGAGTTTCCACAACAGTACGATAGTTAGCTACTACAGATATCCAACTGTACAAATAAAATAACGATTGTACAGTAACTACATTCCATAAATCTAAAGGATAACTTACGAATTATCAGAGAGTTCCACATTTTCGATCACAGAAGAAAAATAATATAAATATAGGGATAGCTAACGATCTAAAATATCGAATTATATTATTTTCCTCATGTGATCGAAAATGTGGAACCGTCTGATAATTCGTAAGCTACCCTATCTATCATCACATACCTGACAGAGGAGGGTGTGACGATGAGTAAGGGCCATTGCTGCTTGTAGTAAGATGCTATTCCGAGTGCCTGAATGGTCTTACCCAGACCCATATCGTCTGCTATCAACACACGGCCTTTTCTCCGTACGCCAAATCTAAAGGAAGGACATAGCATTAGTTTATTCTGAATGCCAATTTACAAAAGAAAAGAAACACACATGAAGATTCTGCTCTCGCGAAATAATAGAAAATACATTGTAGCTGTTAGGTCATTTTGGCCCGAATAAGCAAAGCTACCTATATAAGTTAAAAGACGTAAAATAGTACTGCAAAATGAACGGTATACGTTATAAGAATTCAGTAGAAATTACTAGGTTTATAAATTCAAAAAGAAAAGTAGTCGATAGTTATATAGTAAGTCCTTATTTATGGACAGCTCCACATTTTCAATCGTGTAAGAATGAAATGAAACGTTAATAATTTTATTCTTCAAAATATGATCGCAACTGTGGAACCATAAGATAACTTATAATTTTTACCAACTTTAATTTTTTGTTGCATTAATTGGAAAAATCTTACGCGAATTAATTCACACTCGATATTTATGAAACTGCCTCAACTTTTACACCTACAACTTATATACGCTGTCACATAAAAGTGTCTAATTTCAGTCTACTCCGATTGTCTTCTACTCTAAATTTCTGCAGCTGAAGTAGTATGAGAAGCAATGACATTGCTAATTGTTGTCGAACTAATTGTTGTTGTGTACCTATATATTCTTAACTATATATACTTAATGTAGTAAATGGTAATCCAAAATAAAGGAATGTCTTACGAGTTAACAAGATAACATGTTACCTAAATCTTTAGTCTTCAAGATTTATCAAATACCTTTAAATAAACATACGTTACATAGAATTAATTAGGTTAAAGTCTTATAGGTCTTGAAAGATCATAATTTTGAGCTGTTAGAGTATTCGTTATACAATTAGAGTAATAATGAACATCATCGAGTAAAATTACAAAAATGGGAAGAGTTTAAAAGAAAGATCGTAAAACTAAAAAGATTTTAAATATCAAACAGAAAGAATCTTTTTGAGAAATTACCAAAGTCTTAGTTTTCTATCATATAATAACATTAGTTTTCTATATTATGACCCCATCTACATTTGTACGAATTGCCTCCAGTTTTATGGTAACTAGCTATCTAACATACAACTATTTAACTGTAGATGCTTAATTCATTCTATTATTTTAAATAAGAACCGCTGATGAAAATATTTATGGTGGGAGTTCTAGACAATTATGGTAGAATTATAAAAACTAAGAGTAGACTCATTGTTAATTGAAATGAGGTCATGGAATATAGTTGGGTTCACTTTAATCCTCTCAATAATAAATTGTCAAACAAAACCCTTTCTCTATGTATCTACAGGTTGTTATGTATATATATTTACAGACTAAATTAATAGTATTGTGAAGCGACACGCTATGTGTACATAAACTAAGTCTCACGAATACACAAAAGGTCACGAAAAAAAAGTTAATTAACTTGAAAACTTTGAAAGAAATAATGGAGATTGAAATTTAAATAACTTTAAAAGTCAAAATATTTATCTAAATATTTATAATTGCTAGAAAATTGTTAAAAATAACGAATAGCTAATGAATAAAATATCAAAACATTTTAAAATGTAATAAACTAAAATATTTTCAATTTACCCCATAGAAAGCATTTCAATTGCCTGCATTATCAAACATAGAATGCATTAGCTGCAATTGTCTCATAAATTAGTAACTGTATTAGCCTTATTCACCAGATCAATTCATACCGAGTAAAACACTAGCCAAACAGCTCGTAGTCAAAGCAACTACCCAGCGTTGCTAGGATGAGAAAAACTGACGTATCTAACAATACCTCACATAATACATTAAACAACATATACCGTTAACAGATTAGTATTCTACAAAGTAAAATGGAAACACTTAATCATTTTCAACAATTTTTTTTAAGTATAATCAATATATGCGAATGTTAAGGTCATGCACTTGACCATAGCTGTTCCATTTGTCTCATCGCAACTGAAATGTTCTGAGAAGTGTTTCAGTGTAAGGTTGGTGTTAATGGACGGTAGAGTGGTAGGCTGGCACAGCTTGATAACTTTAACCTATATTCTGATATTCACAACCAAATACTGTCGTAACTTAAGAAAAAGGTAATAACATCTATCACTGAATTTAATTTTAAGATGAAAAACGTATTTATTAATGGTTTGTTGTACAAATACTGTAACTAATACAAACTATTATAATGTAGCAGTTTAATATTTGATGAGTTAACTCACTTCACACATCTTTAGAAGTGATGTGTGCCTTTGTTAATGTGAACTATTCCTATAAATATGATATAGCTAAACTAAGTTTCAATTATGGTTCAGTTTGATATATTTACCATAGAAAACCGTTATACAGGGTGGGGCATAAGTTTGGAAGCAAATGAAAGTGCATATTATAATCCAAAGAAAAATATATTTAATAATTTACAGTTATGTATTATTACATAAGGGTTTTAAGAATTCAAAAATCATAAATTTATTCAAAATGTCCCCCCTTATTTTTAATAACAGCCTCAAATCTCCTCCGAACTCTTCCTACTGCGGCACGCAACTGTTCTTGTGAAATTTCCTTCCAAGATCTCTGGAGCGAACGCTTTAAATCATCCACACTGCGATGGAATTTACCACAGGCCTTTGATTCAAGAATGGACCATACCGAAAAGTTCATAGGATTAACATCTGGGGAGCAGGGAGGCCACATTTCTTTGGACCAAAACCGTGGAAGATGGTCATGGCACCAGTTTTGAGTGACATTTGCAGTATGTGAAGTCGCGCCGTCTTGCTGAAATGTCCAGAGTGTCATTACCGAAGTGATCCATAGCTGACTCCAACATTGGCGTAAAAATATTCTCAATATAACATTTAGCATTGATTTTGGCACCTTGTTCCACAAAAATTAAAGGAGATCTCAAAGTTTCTGAAACGGCGGACCAGACCATTACTGAAGCAGGTTTCATGGTTCTGTGGACAGTTTTTTGGTTGTATGGGATGTCTTTTGCACTTTTACCAATTATTCTGTCATTCCTCCGGTTGTGAGCCATTTCCACTGTGAAATTTTTTTCGTCAGACCAAACAATTTCACCAGCCGTGCCAGACTTCAATTCTCTCAGAAGTGCTTTGCTTCTCTCCAATCTCTTTTTCTTTACAGCTTCTGACAGAGTCCGTCTCTTTTGGAGGGTGAAAGAGGACATCTTTAGGTCTCCTTTGACAACTCTTCTCATTGTTCTGGGACTCACATTAGCTGTTTTGGCTAACAATCGTATTGACCTTATCGGGTTCCTCCTGATCTTCTCTCGGGCACATTTTATCAGTTGTTTGGTGCGTTGTGAGCGTGGTCTACCACTTCTTGGACGATCAGTCAAGTCTCCTCTCTCATTAAAACGCTTCACACACTTCCAAACAGTCGACCTCGCTATTGAGAGAGTCTTTGAAATGACGGAATCTGACTTCCCGGCACGGTGTAGAGCAATAATGGCTTCTCTTTTGTCTGACATTTTTGAATTGACTAAATTTTTGTAAAAAAATAACACTGCCACGTCAAAATGTAGTGTCTCTACTATAGTTCAAACCCTATCACCTACTTAGGAACTTATTTTTAAGAATTATATTAATGTTTGAAAAATTGCTTCCAAACTTACGCCCCACCCTGTACCGTTTTACGCAATACTTTAAAATAGTACATTCAACTCAAAAGTCACACAATACATGAAAAATTCATATCTATTAAATAAAGTTGTTAGTAAAGTATGAATATATATTTTTAGGTCATGATTATTCTTCCAACTTAGAAAAGTGTATGCATAAATTAAAAACGCTATCAATTATTAATCATACATTTACTCATTGTGTTTACCATATATATAGCATGTGTTTATGTGTGTCCATATAAATATATGCCGAGGACTACCAATACTATTAATCTGTAAGAGGATCGTAGTGGCGTAGTAACTATTTACACAACTTCTTCTCAACAAACGGCATGACGCAATGTGCACACCAATCAAATGTTGAGATTAATAGTATGTTGGCAAACATCGTCTGTGATAATTATCAAGAAATCGTATTACTTTGTTTCAAATTAAAGAAGCTACACTTATTTCCAAAGGAAAAGAATTAATAGAGCTACACAAATAACATTTAAACAGAACGACTTATTTCCAGTAGAATTTATTAATCTATAACTCGAAAATTAGAGTTACGAAAAACTTCAAATGTTCTCGTCAATATAAATGTGGCTTCCCACTAATAGCAGCTGAAATATCTATAATGTGACATCTTTACATTATTATTGCAGTTCTAGATTGTTTCTATCACTATCTAAAGATTTTATTTCGTATGATTATTAATTACACATCTCCCATATAAAGGGCAATGTTTGGTAAATGACTAGGACTAACGAAGTGTTCTCTTCAGGTGAAATGAGTGAGAGAGCTAGAGTGCCTGTGGTGATACAAGAGGAGGCTAGGATGGTGGAGGGGAAGGGAGCTGGGAGGAAGAAGACCCCTCCAGACTACGACAGGGAGGATTATGGAGGGGGGGAGGCAAGGGCTAGGTCACCTTTGGTAAGTTAATTGCCTGAATATTGAAATGATAAAGCAATTACATAGATTAGTTAAAGTTGGTTTGCCTGAAAAATTGCAAGTAATAGTTTTTATTTAAAAACAAATGCTGTTGAATTATGAAACGAAAATGGAAAGATTGTCAATGTTAATGAGCATTAAAATTAAATACAAAATTATGTATAAAATGATACCAAGCCTTTCTATGTAGCTACATGAATTAAACCGCAATGATTTTATTTTTATTATTATAATTTGTTATTACATTGAATGCATGTAAATTTCAATTTTCTTAAATTTTACAAATACAGGAAAACCTCGTAGTAGACCAGCCTCCTAGTAGACCAAGAAATTTTTGTAACTGTACTGGAAAAACCTCGTACTAGACAAAACAAAATTTTTGTCACCTGACAGTTATTCTAGTGTACATATTACAAGGAGTAATAATTACAAAACTGTTTTAAAGATAATTCTCTAATTTAAATTATATATTACATTTAATTTGCTGTTTTAGAATAAAACATAAGGCAGAATCAGTTTCAGATTTGATGGTAGAGTCTGTCCTAAAAAAATGAAGTGAAAAGTTACAGAAAACTAAATACAGTTGAAGACTATTGTAATTTGATAAAATGATAATTTAATTGAAAAAAATATTATACTCATTTTAATTGGAAAAAAAAATTCATACTGTTTCTAAATTTGTTTCCCTTCAAAATTGTTATGATAGTCAACATTAATTTGGCATTGAAGTTATCATAAACAAATAGAGCTATCGAAATATTAAAGTCACCGCTTCACTTTTAGAGAAAACGATGTTGGTCTAGTAGGAAACTAATAAAGTGAGTTTCTTACTAGACCAAACAAACTTGGAACGTAACTCTGGTCTACTAAGAGGTTTTGCTGTATATACACTACCAAAGTAACCTATAGAGGTATTTACAGTTCTTCTATTGGTACTAACTGCCAGTAATCAAAATGTGACAACTGCATATGATACCTTTGCAGGTGTGCCAATGCAGCTGTCATGAGAGAGATGGCAGAAAGAGGAGTCCTATGAGAGGGTACAGCAGTCCAGACAGGTGAGAAGTGCCTTATAGTATCTAGTATACATTCACCTTATAGTGATATGGTGCTTAGTATTACTATATTTACAGTTTACACCTTTAACGTAATATAGTACTCTATTTAACACTAGAACTACGAAACATTCCATTTGAGTGATATTTACTTTTTCAAACATTTGTATCTCATAAATTATTATGGGTAGCTAGATACACAAATTGTATTTTGTTTTTAAGATAAGGAGAGTTTTATTTCAATCGGTTCCCATGATACATACAGATATCATGGATACCATTACAATAACGAAAAGTAATGGGATTTCGTCACAATTGAATAGCATCAATTCCAAATAAATTTTTAAAATTATTATAAGAAACTTCATATCTTCAGATATGACACGTACAGTAGGAGGAATAGTTCAGAATATGGAGACAGCAGGGAAGATGGAGGCAAGTACACCAGTGAAAATGGAGGAGGCAAAACATACAGCAAATACGGCGGGTCGAAAAGTGGAAAATATGGAGGGGGGAGGAACAAGATGCCAGCAATTGACATAAAAGATACAGGTTGGTTACAAACTAAAAAATGGTAGCTATCTGATGACATAGTTTAGAAAATAATAAATGTAATATATTTTCTCAATGTCAGGAGTGAACAAATACTCCAAAGGAGCGTCCAACCCCTCGAAATACGTCACACGTAACACAGGGTCAGGATCTAGCTACATGGGAGCCACTTCTGCATCATCTAACGACAGCAAGAAATCTAGAAACAAACCACCTTTCAGGTACACAGGCCGCTCTCTCTCCGCTGACAATCCAAGAAGGTAAGAATCTAACATGTACATCGGTAATATTTATTACGAAAACTTTCATTGAGATTGAGGATGATTTTTGGATTTATGTTGACCATTACAGCTTCGATTTAAAATTTCCCAAATTAGTGGTAAAATTTGAAAAAGTTCATTTGGTATATATAGTTCTTTTGGTATAAGTTGATATCTAAATCTGCACCAGTTTCTGAAAATATATTTTTCAGTTTCAGCAAAGCGCCATCACGTAACGAGTATGACTACCATCACGAGAATTTCCTGACAGGCCCCTACACATCGGAGTACCAAGCCCGTTACGAGATGAGGATGGGACAACGTTACAAAGTAAACAATGAAGACAAGTCGATACACTTTATCGATCCAGCTGGAGAACATGTTCTTGTTCCAGTGAACAAACAGAGCGAGAACAAACCAAAACCTAACTTGCAGAGAAGGAACAGCGACTCTGATATCCCACGAAACAGAATGCCATCTAGAAACAACATGAATGATAAGTTGAAGCCAATGGAGAAGACTCCCGATATCAACAAAGGTAACTTTTCTAAAATTATCCATATCAGCATTCATAGTTAATAACCTTTCAGTTTCTCTAAATTACAATATCAATTTGGTATAAACAAAATCTGAAATTCAATCAGTAAAATTCTGAAATTGGACTTAACTTTTGCAACAGCTTGAAATAGTAAATTACTAGTTCAGAAAAACTAATTACAGGATTATCTAGCTTATGATTCAGTAATTATAATTAGTTAATATTTGATCAAATTATCTAAATATAATTTAACAGAAGTGAGTGAGAAGATGACGGCTCCTCCAAGCCCAGGGAACAAATCACAACCCAACTTACCACCGCTAGACCGAGCACCGAAGAGCAGGTTCCCATTCCGACCACCATCACGTGACCTGACCACCCACACCCATCCCCTGGGACTGAATACACCCCCACCACGGAGAAAATCCACACTGAGTCCACTTTAAAGATCTACCCCGTAATGCATATTAGCAGCAATACAGTGACGTGGATATAGCAAGTGACTAACTATTGAACAATGTTTGGAAGATACTAAGTTTAAAAATTTAAAATTATGTGAAAGATGTAAATATATAACAAGCTATATTAATTCTAAGGAAAGGAAAAAGTTAAGTGTACCTAGTGTTACCAAAGTAGTATTTTTTACTGAAAATTATAATTATAATGATTGAAGTCTAAAATTGAATGGGTAAGGTAAAATAGTAGATGATAATTGACATTAATTGTGTTTTGAGATTTTCTTTTGTATAGCTAATAGCTATGTACTGTACCTTTTCAACTTAACTTTCACTAATGGAATAAACAATTGAATTAACTGATACCATAAATTTCAAAAAGTATGACTGACTGCAAGTCATTTAGAACTATTTCACAGCTTTCAAATAATGAGATTTAATTGATTTAACATTTCACATGTAGGCTATACTTTAGCAGGCTAGAATCAAAATCTAAATTTAATAAACTACCTACTGTAAATAGATATTAAAATTTAGTCCACAGAATAAGATATAAATGTATTTTTATCTTAAAGATGGTAAAAACTAAGAACTATAAGTATTACATTGATAAGTATTAATAACTATAATTAAATTTAGAGTGGACATTATATTTGAAAGTATAGTCGAGACATTTGAGATTTAGGCAATATTTATACATTGATCTTCTTAAAACCTATTATTAAATAGGCTACTTGAATGGAATTAGAAATAATTTTTGTAAATATATGAAGAAAAATGATAGTTTAAAAAAAAATCTAAATTCACTTTTTGAAAGAGTAAGACCATTCAGAATGAGGCTATTTATTAGCTAAGGGAAGAATTGATTAGACTTTTTTTACTCCTGTCACATCAGTTGTCTAAGTACTTTTTATATTAGAGAATGTGTGTGCTGAAAATGCTCAAAAATATATATCAGAGTATAATTTGGTAGGATCGAGCTATCGAACTGTTCACATTTTCGATAATATAAGAAATTTTTTTTTATTTATTTTGTAACTTTATTTAAACTAGTACAGTACCTGTTGATCATTTATTTAGTGTTCAATTAATATAATGGGTTTAAGATTGCATTCAAATGCACTCAAATGTATAGTTACATATTAATATATTCAATTCATTAAAAATAATATTTTTTACTCTTTAGAATCAAAACTTTTACATTTCCAATTAATAATTCTAGTGTGACCCCCGTATCAATGATACTGCAGCAAATTATTAGTTTTCCTTTTCAATTACTGTTTCTTTGATTTTTCTCTTCTTCACACCAACTTTATGAGGCGCTGTTGATAGAATGACTGTTTAACCCATTTTGTGACACACGGAGGGACAGACGGACGCGGCTCTTATTATAGTATAGATTAATAATAATTAATTATAGCCAGCTATATTTTCTCATATGATTGAAAAATGTGGAACTGTCCAAACACTTTGAACTTACCCTGATGATATTATATTTCTATCAACTGTTCTTACTTTAAATAGTGTGATTTATTGTGTTGAAACCAAAGACATAGGACATAGAAGATTATAAGGGTTCCCGCATTAATCATCTATGACCCACTATTATTATCTCTTTGGATTAGTAGAGATTAAATAAATAATTCAAGATAGGTCACTTTAACAGAGAAAAAGGTAATAGATAATTATGTTTTATCATTCTCATTGTTTAGCTATATAAATTTAACTGTGTTTCTACTTCGTTAGATAATATTATATGGATAAATATTTAAAATATAGCTACTCTAAATGACCATCGTGAATGAAAATGTCACTTTATTTAGAAATTTTTTGAACATTTTATCAATTCTCTACATAATTAACAAATATTCCGACAATGTTCTTCACTATAATAGTTTTTCATTAATCGATTCAATCAAAAAAATTTAAAGCGGTTCTGTAACCTTTATTTTATTATAAAATATATCAATGATTTTACCCATGCCTTTAAATATCAGAAGCAATGTCCTATATATTGTCTATAGCTATGTAAAGTACTGATTGAAGAGACTATCACTAGGTAGTATAACTGATTCAAATAACAACTTAACATCAAAGGACAGACACTCACAGTACTCTGAAAGTGGATATAAGTTTACATAGATCATGAAGTTCTAATAGATATTTTACAGATTGGTTGATAGCCTGAGTTACCCACTTTCCAAATACTGTGTTGTTCCCCTCTCTGTCTCCTTGCATGAGTAGATATGATTTTTACAAATAGACTAATGGTATTTAATGAAACATGTCTAAGAACGAATCAATTCAATATTACTTCAACAAATTATATTGTGTCACATACATAAGATAAAATGTTAAAAACAAAATATAATGTAAGTAACTATGTAAGTTTAAAGTTAGAAATAAAAATAAAGAACCTTTTAACTGTAGCTAACTAAAAATAGAGGCCAACATGCTACTCAAAATAGCTACTCACCATTGGGACAAATATTCCCAATTGTACACATTCTCAATGGTATAAAAAGTATTAGAGTTACTAATTCTATCAACTCACTTCACTCCCTCCACCTGAAAGGGTAGCAGTGCCTCTAACAGTCTGGAGTCAAGACTGGAGATGTCAATGGTGTCCAGTGAAGGAATAGTCTTAGACTCCTTTAGGATCTGAAAGCACAAAACGAGCAGTAAATTAGCTACTATAAATAAAATTATTAAAAATAAAAGATACATTCAAAAAGGTTTATACTAAGCAGAATATCAATATTTTCAACAGAGTAGCTAATCAGTAGCTATCTCAGCATTTAAAATCATTTTAAGATTTTAATCTTAAAATAATTAAAGTTGAGATTTTAAATACCCTCCTAAAAAATTAAGCCAGCTGCAGCTTGTACATAGCTATTTAAAGCAGCTACAAACCAATCAAATAACTTTCACCTCAATCAAAAGCTAATTTAAAAAATATAGAACTGGTAGCTAGGTAGTAGCTAGCTACAAGACAAATATTTTTCTGTTGCATGAAAAATTGCTCATATTTGTCAGATTTAACTATTAGCTACTGCTGAAATTTGTCTTAATTAACAAACAATTACTTGAAATAAAATAAATAGCTACAAATAGTTTTTATCTATAAATTGAGAAGAGGGGAATTTTTGATATGAAAAAATGATATTATAATTGTTATTTTTAATGGTATCCATGATACCTGCAGGTATCATGGATAATGAATAAATAACAATTATAATATAGTTTTTTCTTACATGACCGAAGATGTGAAACTGACCGATAATTTGTAATGTACCCAATCAATTTTCTATCAAATTTCAATTGTCAGACCAAAAGTGTCAAAAAATAACCATCTCAGAAGAGACTGTTTTACACTCTACTCAATTTATTAAGAATAGCACGTGTATGAGTAGTCTCACCTTCATTACTTTAGTGGGAAGAGGTGATATGCACACAGATGGTCTCAGGGGAGTGATTTTCTTTACCAGACTATCATGGTCCTCAATGGAGAAGTCCCACACTTTAGAGGTTGAATCTGGTTAAGGTGAATAAATGTGGTAAGTCTTGATAAAGATGCAAAGATGTTTGAACAGTAGCTAGTTCAATATTTTGAAAAAGAGGTATTTTCAAGTAGCTAGCTAGCAACTAGTACCTAATAACAAAATAAAACATATTTAACACATTTCCTGCGAAGAGACACACCACACCGGTGGGTCCCCTTAACTTGTCATGTGCTGTGAAGGGACCCACCGGTGGGTCCCTAGTCTTTTTTCTACATTAAATAAATATGAAATCATATACAAAGAGACCTACAGATGGTCACCATTTGGTTTTACTATGTATTAATCAACGATATGAGAAAGAACATGACACAACCTCTCATGACGACAGCCACACAGGCACTGGAGTTAATACATATAACGGGAATCGAAGTTGGAGCATAACCGTTCATTTGGCAATCGCAGGAAACGTTAAAATATGTTATAGCTTAAAATATATTTAAGCCAACAAAATAAAACTTATTTAATATGGAAACTAATAACTAGTTATTTTCCATATCATTGCATATGCCATATAGCTATTCATTATTAGATATAATTTGGAGTTTGGACTGGATTATTTAGCTAGTTATTATTATAGTTGCTTATTATAAATATTAAAATAACAGGTAGCTAGCTAGTTAATTTAGATAATTATGAAATCAGGAATTAGTTATCTATATACACTAAGGATAACTCACTATAATGCTTAGAAGGTATAGTCTTGAACATTTCTATCAGAGCAGAGTGATAGTCGACATCAACTTGGAAGCGGTCAACAGATATGACTGAAAAAGCTCCATTCACAGTTCGACCATTTCCTGAGTTATTTTTACCTGAAGAAAAATATGATATGTAAGTATGATTGAAAAATATCCTATAAATTATTTTCAGTCATCACCTAGCTATATTATTTTTCAGACAAGACCATTCAGAATTTACTCACCATAAAATGATTTAGGTTTAGTACCATTTAAAAAGCTGTTTGATTTGTTGTTATTGCTATTGTTGGTAGAAGAAAAATTGGCAGTCTTATTGCCTAGAGTTGATTGGTTGTTTTTAGGGGCATTATATAAGTTGGAATTATTGGAAGAACTTGGAGCAGAAGCACTTGAATTAGAATAAAATAGTTTGGAGATTGTATTAGATTTAGTTACAGCAGAGCCAGTAGCTGGTGGGTTGTAAGGTTTTGAAACAATTGAGTTATTTTGAGAGTTGCTTGCAGTAGGTTGTTTGCTATTTGCTGCTTCTGCTAGCTTTCTCCGTCTTATTTCAAGAGCTTTTTGCCGATTTGCTTCAATTCTTTTTCGCTGTTCATCAGTTAAACTTGACATTTTAATTGATTAGGTAGCTAATAGATAAAAATCTGTGAGAGAATGTGATTAGTAATTCATATTGAAAAATAAAGTGATCTGCAAAAAAAGGCATAATCTCTGAGAGTCAGAGGCTCCATTATGCAGAGCAGTACAGTAACTGGCAAATAGTCACTTTGGAAAATTTATATCATGAAATGAGCTGATCACTCTGTTGCCTGTTAAGAGTTAAAACAGATTTTCCTATATATAATACAGTAAGTATTAATATAATGGAATTGGGAATTTGAATCACAAAGTCTGCAGTGGCTATTTGTTTGTAAAACAATTTATTTTTAAGATTGAAGAATCTTTTAAGAGCCACATGATGCAACAACTACACCATTTTAGCCTCAAATTAAAAGAAGTCGAGTTCAAACTAAAATTAATGAACTTCAAATTAAAGAAAGTGAATTTCAAATTAAAATTAAAATTAGTGAACTTCAAATTAAAATTAGTCAAGTTCAAAATAAAAAAGTCAACTGTAAGTTAAAACAGTTCTATTTCAAATTAAAACAGGTCAACTTCAAATTAAAGAAGTTCAATTTCAAATTAAAACATCGTATTTTTTTCGGTTAAACTCTCATTTCTGAATTAAATAAAGTTAATTCACAAATAGGAAATTTTCTACATAGCTATATTGAATAATGGCCAAAGCAGTTTTATTTCATCATATATTTATTTATTCGTCCAATTCATAATAAGTTCATGTATAATGGATACAGTAGAAAATTCATATTATTCTAAAGATTTAGCTATCAGATGATTGAATTACTCGAGTTCATCTTTCATAATTTATGATATTTTATAAAATAAGAATGAAAATTTTAATTTGTACTTGAGTCATTTTTATTTGAAATTTATCTATTTTTATTTAAACTACACTTTATTTAATTTGAAGTTGATCTTTTTTAATTTGAACTTGACTAATTTTAATTTGAAGTTCATCAATTTTTATTCGAAATTCACTTCCTTTAATTTGAAGTTGACTAATTTTAATTTGAAGTTCACTAATTTTTATTCAAAATTCACTTCCTTTAATTTGAAGTTGACCAATTTTAATTTGAACACGACTTCTTTTAATTTGAGGCTAAAATGGTGTAGAAGCCCTTGGCTACATGGTCCTATAAGGCTATAACCATGTCTCAGAATTTGAGACATTTTTAAACATTTTATGTAAGAACAATCCTTAATTTTCTCTTAAATCTCCATGCATTAAAATTATAGAGCTAGCATCAAAGTGTGCGTTATTATGCATTTTACCGCAAATTGCATTAGCATAAATACGATAGTTAGCTATGCTAATCAAATTTTACAATTACTGGCAACTTTTGAAGTGTGAAATAAGTTGAAAATCTAATATATAAATAACAAGTAAATCACTATGAAATAGTCTCAGAGATACCCATGCCAGTCTGCAGAAACTGGTAAACAGTTTGTAGATATCTTTTTTAGTTCACAGTAAAATTAATGTTTTTAAAGTCCTAAAAATAGAAATTAGCTAATTCAAAATTGTTCATCAAGATTAGAGAATATTCCAAATATCTTCCATGTTCTCAGTTATGCAGACTGGTAGAGGTATTGTGACCCCATCTGCAGAATATGGGAGATATTTGTGATATTCTCTTCGAACAATTTTGATTTAATTCCTATTTTTACATTAATTTTTCATCAACAGAATAAGAGATATCCAGTGATCCACGAACAGTCCGTTTCTGCAGACTGGCCCCTACTGTCTGCTGCAAAACACATGCATCAGACATGAAGCATAAGGCAAGTATGTTTTCAAGTGTAGAATCTTCATTAGGAAGTCAAATTTCTACTTTTAACTGTCTTAAATGTGGTGACCTGGATCCACTTTCTCACTAAACTAGAGAATTTCCTGCCACACTTAGAAACATGGTGCACGGATAAGAATAGACAGATAAAATAAGACAGTCACAACTAGTGCATATGGAACCTACCCAGACTGCAGGAAATTGTTCTCCAAGAAAATCATATAGCTATTTTGGATTCTGTTCCCACTTCTCAGTAAGATATATGTAAATATAGGAGGAAATTAAGGATTGTTCACACAGAAAATGTTAAAAATACCCAATGTTCTGCTGACTGGGTACATACAAGTCATATGTATCATACAAAGGGAAAGACTATCAGTATGTTGTTTCTAAAACCCCAGAATCTTGTATCATTAGTTGTATATGATTATTTTCTAAAGAATGTTGGTTGTAATAAGTAAGTTTTCTTGATGATCAATTTCTTGACTCTTTATATGTCAATGCAAGGATTCTTTGGCAATATATAACCTCCCTGAGCACCAGTATGCAAAAGATGCATGAAGTTGTGAAGTTTATTGAAGTCTTTGAAATTAGTCTCCTGAATTATCCAGGTGACAATTATCCAATTAATTCTTATGTTTAGCTACATATAATTTTTGTAGAGTATTTAGAGATTTTTTGCCATTTTGGAGACAAATTTAAAAATATTTGAAGAGAAATTCAAATTGCACCAAAAATTAAATATCTGATAATCTGGAGTCTGATTGTGCATGCTTTGCAGAATGGCCTGAGCATTCTAAATGTTGCAAAAAATACTCCAACATCCATATTTGCCACGGTTTTGATCCGTTCCGTGGTTTCTAACTTTCCATGCACCGCCACGGCGCTATTAATATGTCATCCACTCTGCATAATACGTCTCTTGCCATGCAGAGATTTTACTTTGAGAGAGAGTTACTCTCTGTCTCATCAGCAGATTCAGAATTTCATGCAGCCCAGTCTGCAAAAGATGCATGAAGTTGTGAAGCTTATCCAGCGACTGTTGAGGCCTTGAAATCCATGTTTCAGAGGCTGGAAAATTGTAAGCTAATTTTTGAGCCAAAATTTCACAAAAATTCTGAGCAAAGCCAATTTGGCTCATTTTTTGAAGATTTCAAGACAAAATTAACATGGGAACATAGGAATTAATTCAAAATTTTAAGCCAATTAGGCATATCTGAGTTTTGACCTTTTGAAATCTAAGCCAATTAATTGGCTTTAACTGACTACTCTGTAATATTTAAACATGGCTTGAAATTAGTCTCCTAAATTATCTGGCAACAATTTTCTAATTAGCTAATTCCTATGTTTACATCATTACATGTAATTAGTGGAGAGAATTTGGAGATTTTTGGCCATTTTAGAGAGAAATTAGAAAATCTTTGGAGACATATTGCCCCATAAATTAGATATCTGGAGAGTGGAAACTAATTCTGTGCCAGTCTTTGCAGACTGCCACTGGCCTGCAGCTAAATTAATTGTAACATAGGAATTAGCTATGGTCCATAGCTAATTCCTTTGCATTATTTCCTTAGTATGTAGGCTTTAGTAATTGAATAACAAAAAAATATAAATCATTCTATACTTAACGGAGATATTATTAAATTGTATTTGTAAATAACGACAGTCCATAGCCTATGGACCGTCATTATTTACAAAT
The DNA here is from genome assembly GCA_947561585.1 of Caprella mutica. NCBI lineage: Eukaryota > Metazoa > Arthropoda > Malacostraca > Amphipoda > Caprellidae > Caprella > Caprella mutica. Next base: position 830,848 of record CANNZV010000025.1, read on the forward strand.
TAGCTACAATTAAAAAATATCTCCATTAAGTAGAGAATGATTTATATTTTTTTGTTATTCAATTACTAAAGCCTACATACTAAGGAAATAATGTTTTATTAAATATATTTTATTATTTAACTTAGCCAGTCAGGAAAGAATGTCTCCACAGACACAGGATTTTTTACAGAATTTCAGAAATTGGGATTTGAGCGCAGCTAATAACGTGGGAACATAGGAATTAAATAGGACTTGGGCGCATGATTAATCCACAAATCCTGCAGTACTTTTCAGACTGGTAACTTAGTAGTACTAGGGTCAAGCAGGTAAATTGTGGCTCACTAACTAACTGCGGCCTTTAACAACAAAACTGTCATAAGCTCCAAAACACTCATTAAAAACATGGTAATAAATTGTAGCTACTGCCAGTCTGCAGAAACCGGTAAAGTGTTTGTAGAGATTTCTTATTCTGTTCATAACAAAATTAATGTAAATATAGGCCAGTCTGTATTTCATGGTAAATTCCACCGACATGTCGGTGGAATTTTTTCCACTTTGAAAAAAATATTCTGCCATCTGCCAAAGTCTGTGGATTTTCAGCTATTTATTCCTATGTTAGTGATATGATTGATATCATGTTTTTGAAACTAGCTAGTTATTTTGTATTATTATATCTTTAATCTTGTAATAATACCTACATAAACCTAATTCTTAGGTTTCTGAATCCTATTCTAAGATAGAAAAGTTATAAAATAAATAAAATTAAATAAATAATAAGATATACTCCCAAAACTGTTTAAACTGAGAGAACTTTACGTTATTTCACTTAATTGGTAACCAATCTTTCAAATTTCTTGCGTAAAAATTTGTTGTAGCTACGGTTGTACCAGTACTTACAGGTTAGTAAGTTACATAATTTACGGATTTGTCTCTTAATTGACATTATTTCTAATGAAATTGCACATAACTTTTTTAATTGAATACACATTTCAATGAACTTTTTATGAATGAATGCGTTTAGATATTGGGTATCGAAATATCAACTTAGAATTTTCCAAGCGTAAGTAAATAGTCAGCTGTAAGGGATGTTTTACCACCTATTTTTTCTCCCGTACGAATAACATAGGAATATTTCACCGATAAAAGGAACCCAAATCACTTCACTTTGGTGGTCTGAACTGCACTCTAATGTGGTTACCTCACCTGCAAATGGGTGTCACAAGTACATTTGGCTCTAACTTTTTAATTTAAGCAGCTATGAAGTTTAAACTTATATGATGTTTGAACTATACTAATACTGATATTATTCAATGAAAATATTGTAAATTAATTGAAATTTGAATAAGTAATAAGCAAAACAAACTTCGAAAAATGAAGTACCTGAAACGTCCGATCGGGTGTCACAGGTACATTTGTAGTTTATTTCTGATAAATATACTGATATGTGTATATCTGTCTTATATCAGGGGGCGTGCTGTCCACCGACCCCCCCCCCCCCCCCCACCACCACCACCACCATGTTTGATGTTTCAAAGTGTGGCAGGAAAGTCGCCAGTTTGGTGAGAAAATGGACCAAGGTCGCCACATTTAAAATACTTTGAAGAAATAGGACTTCTTAGTGAAGATTTTACACTTGAAAACATCCTTATGCATCATGTCTGATGCATGTGTATCACTTGAGACTATCTATGAGTGATTTACTTGTTATTTACTGGTTTCTAAACTTATTTCACCCCTCAAAAGTCGCCAGAATACTGGCGACTTTGTCCATACTTTGAAACATGCCCCCCCCAGGGGCCAGGTCATTAAACAATCATTAAAGGCCTTGTTACATGGTGCGAGTCCAGACTGCAGGAACTGGTAAAGTGTTCTCCAAGAAATCCATACTGCAGGAACAGGTAAACTGTTCCCCAAGATATCCTCTATTTTGCCTTCTGTTCTCAGTAAAATATATGTAAATATAGGAGGAAATAAAGGTTTGTTCGCACAGAAAATGTTAAAAATGTCCCATATTCTACAGACTGGCAAACGACTGGCAAGAAATCCTCTATTTTGGCTTCTGTTCTCAGTAAAATAAAAATACATGTAAATATAGGAGGAAATTAAGGATTGTTCGCACAGAAAATGTCAAAAATGTCCCATATTCTGCAGACTGGGTGCGAGTAAACGTGCGAGTTGGCCTAGCCAGTTACACTGTTACTGTAGTGCAGCTACTCGCAGACCACCAGTCTGCCCAAGTAATAAAGCATGTCCAAACTCGCCATTTTAATGGCGAGTTTGTGACAGTTATTTTGAGCCCTCCAATTGCACATGGCGAGTTTTATCTATTTTTCTCCTATGCTACAATGTTATTTTGGAGAGAATTAATGATAATTTGATCATTTTGGAGAGAAATTGTTGAATTTTGGAGAGAAATGGAGAGTTTATGAGACATACTATTTTACTTAGCAGTCTGCAGAACATGGGACATTTTTAACATTTTCTGTGCGAACAATCCTTAATTTCCTCCTATAGGCCCAGACTGTATTTCATGGTAAATTCCACCGACTTGTCGGTGGAATTTTTTTTCATTGAAAATAATATTCTGACAAAGTCTGTGGATATTTAGCTATTTATTCCTATGTTACCATTAATTTTCGGTGGAAAAATGGGCAAAATGTTAGTGGATCAGCCAAATTACTGGAAATTCATGGTGGATTTTCTCGGCTTTTTCAAAAAGTCAGTGGAATTTTGTGCACCAAATACAGACTGGCTATAGGCTATATTCACATGTATTATACTGAGAACAGAAGCCAAAATTCAGGATTTCTTGGAGAACAGTTTACCAGTTCCTGCAGTCTGGGCAGACCAGTCTGCAGAATATGGAACATTTTTCCAAGACTCTCTGGCCTCTGCAGGATTTTTTGATTGAATTTTAGAAATTGGATATCTCTGTGGGAGATCTTGAATTAATTCTTATGTTACCATTAATTTAGCTGCGGGAGATTTTAAATTAATTCCTATGTTACCAATAATTTAGCTGCGGGAGATTCTGAATCTGCTGCTGAGAGTCAGAGAGTAACTCTCTCTCAAATTAAAATCTCTGCGAGAGAAGAGACACATTCTGCAAACTGGCTCGCAGAGTGTGACCGCATCAGTCAAGTAGCTAACTGTCATGTTCGAAGAGGTAGTAACTCGGATGCAATCAAATCATCATGAATCATGCGAGTAACTACAACATTTTTTGTTTTTACTCGCAACTCACAGGCGAGTCAGCCAATAATTCTAAAACTTGAATTATTTTGCATTCAATTAGGTACCTAGGCCTAGCTGATTTGTCAAATATGATTTGAATTTTTTTTTTTTTTTTTTTATTCCGAAAAAAGTTTCACAAACTTATGGAAATTTAAAATATATACAAAATCCTAAACTAAACATGATACAAAATACTAAACTAAACGAAAAAATTGACTTCATAATTATAATATAAATTTATAAATAAATTATAAAATAATAAATTAATTAATGAATATATTATAAAATAATAAATTAATTAGGTACCTAATAAATATATTATAAAATAATAAATAAATTAATAAATATACTATTATAAAATAATAAATTAATTAATAAATATATTATAAAATAATAAATTAATTAATAAATAGGTATACCCTATATTATAAAATAATAAATTAATTAATAGGTAAATAATAGATTAACTAATAAATAAATTATAAAATAATAAATTAATTAATAAATAATAAATTAATTAATAAATAAATTATAGGTAAATAAATTTACCTAGTATATATAAATAAATTATAAATTTTATTTTCATCATTATTTAGCAAAGAAGACCACAATATGAGTGTAGGTTCAGTAACTGCCTTTTTTCGAGCCATCAGCTCACACTTATGTGACCAGGTGAGGAGAGACGAGCTAGTTGCATAAATTACAGCACAGTTGGATCAAAAATCTACATAACACAATTCTAAAAGCCGGAAATATTACAATTAGCATACGATTTTCATGAAATAAAATTGATATTCATCAATTCAAATTTCAATTAATTGATGATATTTTCACAGGATATTTTCGGTATTGATATAGTTCAAACATTGTATAAGTTTAAACTTCATAGCTGCCCAAATAATAAAGAGGCCAAATGTACTATCGCGGAAAAGTGTATCCGTCCAATTGCTGAGGCGCGCATGAATAATCTAGTTCCCACTGTACCACGGATTATCGTACGCTGCCCCAAATTCTCATTTAACCCCCACATGTAAGAAATTTCCATTCTTTTTAATGCAGTGCGGGACATTTCGTCTTCAGCCGTCATGGTGAAAGGTTATCAAATTTCACCCTCTCTATATAAAAACTTGTGTTTTAGGCAGATCAAAAATTAATCTTTCTTTAGATACTAATTTCACTTAAGTTGGATAAGTTATTCTTCAGTCTTTCTAGCTGAGGACTCTATTTTTTTATTGTCATGCTCATATGGAACTATATCTTTTACTTATACATTTGTAAATTAATTTTTTTCTCTTCTTTTATTTTCTAGATTCAAAATTTTAAGCTATATTTTTTAACTCTGTGAAAAATTGTTAATGCTACCATTTTTGGGCAGCTTAATCCTTGAAATTGAGATATTCGAAAGACTGATCAGATTTCTGAGCTAGTTGTTTTCTTCTTGGATATGAACTCTAAATATTTTTACCAGTTGATTTTTTGCTGATAGCTGAGACGAAGTCCAGCTCAATATCAAGTGTTTCTGTTCTTGAGATCATTTCGAATTATAAATTTATCAATATTTCACAGATTTTCTTGAAATCGCTGATGGAATTTGCAATTTATTACCAAAATGTGTGCTTTCAAAAAAATTTTATCTTTACTTCTGAACTTTGAAATAATACCGAACTTCAGAATTTTTTTCTATAGTTAGTGAGTGGAACCATTTTTTATAGGTATCCAAACCTGCAAAATGTCAAGATTTGGAACAGTTTACGAAATAGCAAAATTAGATTTTATGCACTTCTTTGCATTACTCTGTACTAGAGTCATAAAGCAGTGCCCGCACAGTAATTAAACTATTAAATTAAAAAAAAATACGGAATTCTACTTTATATTATTGTGCCTAAATTCCTTTGTATACGATCTGTAGACATGGAATAGAAAGAAGAAAAAAAACAGCTAGAGCTGTAGCTTATAACCACATTTTACTTTTTATTTTAGCCTCTAGACTTCTAGAGTTTAGGTAGGTATATACTTTATTAAATGTTCTATAATGCAAATGATTCTTCCATTCGTAAATAGCCGCCGGTTTACGTCAATAGTTCTATAATGTAAACTGTAGTATATACTTTTTGTTTAAACTGTTCTTTCTGTATTTATAAATACCTTTAAATTTAAATCTTTTTCAGGTTTTAGTCTCACAATACCAATAGATATAACCATATTTATGCACTATAAAAAAAGGGAAAACCTACGAATAATTTTCGGAACAGCTGGATGCTCAAGGTTAGTGTTAAACGGTAAATGTAATTACGTATATTCACCTAATTTGTTTTTCCCATAATTTTCATCTTCTAATTCTACTACCAAATTCTCGTTTTTATTTTGTGCAGGTAACTCTTAAGAAATTTCTTTCTTTCTGGGTAGCAAAGAATTTATAAGCCTGCATGAGCTCTAGGGTCACGCAGGTAAATTGCGGCCCTTTAATTTTTTATTGCAGCCCTCTCAAGAGAGTCTCTACAACATTTTGAATCAAAATTACATTAAAATGTTGCATAGCTATCAAAAGAAGCACAGTGAATGCTATAACTTATTAATTTAAGTTCTGACGTGTGTTTTGAAGCTATGATATTTCAGTTGTTAGAGGCCGCAGTTTGTAAGTGGGCCGCAATTTACCTGCGTAACCCTATCATGAAGCTGTTTGTGGTGGATTTAATAGAAGGGGGTTCCCTTTGGCCTCGAACTGTTGTAATTTGGATTAATAATTGTCTTTTTTCATTCTTATTATGTTTATCTTTTTACGCCACTAGGTTTATGCTTTCAAACTACGAGGTCTTCGACTTTTGGGTTTGTTAGGCTTAATTTACTATCCCCTTTTCATTTTAATCTTCCATCCGTGAGTGCAGCCTCCGGACCTTAAATTGGGTCGTTTTTATTCTTTTTTTTAAGTGAATGCATTATCGGAGTAGCTCTTCTGTATTCATGAGCATTGTCACCGACGGTGGTAGGTGACTTTGTTCTTGAAGCCACTTTCCTTTCAGACTGCTTCTTCCAGTCCCTTGTATTTAATTTCATTGTCAGCGATATGGCCTTTGGTTCCAAAGAAAACGTTAAACCCCTACTTAAATTAACAGAGATTATTTATTAATATTTTTATACTAAAAAAAACTATCTTAAATTCATAATAGTAAATATGTAAGATATTCATGTTGCATTTATGAGAGTTTTCAACGAATGACGCTATGTAACAGTCATGAATTCAAGAAAGAGGCAGAGAATTTTTCTATACGAACAGTTGCAAATTGGATGATGACCAAGTTTTTTTTTCCTTTTTGTTTCATTAAAATTCTCTGTTTTGTAGAATAGCACTAGATAGGGATAACAATGTAGTCTTAGATTGTTTATTAATATAATTTGCAATATGTTTTTGCACCCTGTTTGTTCATTTTCCTCTTACTTCCGCGATTACTAGATTCTCATTCTTTAACATTCCATTCACGGCGTCTCTTTCCAATCTAACTGCTAGATCTATATTAAGGTCTTTTCTATTTATTTTCCGATTAACGAAATCTCGAAACCATTATATTCGCATCAAACCTATTCAATAACAATAACTTATATACTAATTTATATTATTAAAATTTGTTTCCAGTTCAATGGGTATCGCTAGGAGGAACTCTAAAGACCACTACCTATGACCAGATCACTTCTCCTCACAAGAAAGCGGAAGAAACAAACGACAGCAGTGCAAATCTCCCTATTCTCAATTGGTAAGGACAAATTTCTATTAGTTCAGTGATAACTGATAGAATTAGCAAAGTTATTCGTATCAGTTATGTTTCATAAATATATATATTAAAAAATGTATGAAATTTTTTTAAAGATATAATATAGTAGGCTAATTACAAAGCCCCCAGTGCCTGTATCCTCAATCTGTTCAGGTGAATATAAGAGAAGGCACAACAGCTTCAGGCTTATCATTTTTGTGGCTAATTGTAGTTTCTGAGGATAACTCGTATGTTTTTTTTTTTGTCCGGTAGGCTTCATTTATTATCACCTCTTCATTTTCCTTTTCCATCTGTGAGTGCTGCCACCGATGTTGGTGACTTTTTCCGTCACATTCCTTGGTAAGTGACTGCAGTCATGGATTATTTTTTTTGTATCCATGAGCGTTGTCTCCCACTGGTGGTAGTTAATTCTTTCATGGAGTCACTTTCCTTTCTAACTGTTACTTCAAGCCCCATATATATTCAATTTCTTTTCAATATCAGCGATATGGCCTAAAAACTTTCAATTAAATTGATTGGCAATTGTAAATTATTTCGTCCAAATACTTTACAATTGGTAATTGTGAATACACAACTTATGGTTTCTGTAGTTTCTGAAATACTGAATTCTTAAATACTGACTGTTCATATCCACTCCATGGTGATACACGGTTATTTATTTTGCTAGTATTAAAATTTGCAAATATTCTGTGTACTGGTAATAATTAATTAAACTCTTATATAGTTACTTGTATATAATTTTTTTAACATCTGTTGAGAGAGTAAATGGTGGTTCTAAAGAAAATAGTTCATTATAGTTGTATCAACTAATTTTTTTTAACTGTAGCTTTTTGTTTATAGCCTAGTTTGGAATTCTTGACTCATTAAATCATTAAACTAAAAAAACGTTTAAACTCTTAAAATTTACTGATAATACGAATGGCTTAATTTATACAATATCCTAGATTACTTCAACATGTAACTTGCCGCTAAAATGAGAGTTTCTACAATATTTCATTAGTCCTTGTGACATTCATATTTGAATATTTAAATAAAATTTAGTAGTTTAGTGACATTGTTCATTATTTTCTAATTACTGACTTTCATTTTTTTCTATTTTACAGTTTCGTTCTTTGCATCTCCTTTGACATCAAATCGAATAAAATTAAATACTTCCTTCCATTTTTGAGGCAAATATGTATTACCCTTTTTCAGTACAATTTCTGTTTCCATAAAGCTATAATCTTATTTAAAAAAAATGACCAATATTTAATTACAAGAAATTAGTAAAATTCAATTATTTCTTTTGTAGAGTTCTTTAGTTTCGTTTAAATTAATTCGACTTTTTTCCAATTAGTTGTAGCATTAATTGTAGTAAGTATTCTACGGATTGGAATTAGAGACTTTTTCTAACAGTTAGTCTCGAGTAATGGAAGATAAATGTAGTGTTTATATAAAACCACGTTTCTAATGCTAAACATCTATTCAACCTTAACTTGCAATTTCCAAAAATAGCTTTGTGGTCTTTTCTTAACTCATTTTAAATTATCCTTTTCTCTCCATCGTTTGCGTTCTAACCTCTTAATTCATCAACATAAAGAAAAAATTAAAAATATTAGATCGAGGTGTCACTCTTTTTAGTCCTTTGGGTAAATATTTTGTAAGTTTAATTTTTAAAATTCGAAACACACTCTGATCACAGTAAGGATTTCAATCTATCAGTGTTCTACTTTCCATTAATCTTGTTTTCTATCATATCTTGTTTCTTCCTTGCCACTCGAATGTGGATACTTTTAACATAACCAAATGTGCTTCGAATACACGTTGTTCAGGATTTTGGAGGATAACGCTAGGGTTATGCTCTTCAACTACGAGGTCTTAAATTTTTGTGTTAGGTAGGCTCGTAGGCTTCATTTACTATCACCTCTTCATTTTCCTTTTCCATCCTTGAGGGCAGCCACCGGTGCTTGCGTCCCGTTTCGTCACATTCCTTGGTAAGTGACTGCATTCACGGAGTAGCTTTTCTGCATCTATGAGCATTGTCACCAACGGTGGTAAGTGCCTTTGTTCATGGAGCCACTTTCTTTTCTGACTGCTTCTTCTAGTCCCTTGTATTTAATTTCCTTTTACGTCAGCGAAATAGTCACGATATGACTGAAGCACGACGTTAAACCCCTAGTATAAGAAAAAAAATATTATAGTATGAGATTAAAATAAAATCTATTCAATTTGTTTTATCTTGTTAATAATTGTTTGTAGCGTAATTCTAAGTCAATATCAGAGATTTTTTAATCAATTTGTTTGTAAACATTTTCAGATTCAAATAACTTCGCACCACTGCAGTTCTAATCAGGACAGTTCTCATCAGGACAGTTCTCATCAGGACAGTTCTCAGCAGGACAGTTCTCATCAGGGCAGTTCTCATCAGGGCAGTTCCCATCAGTGAAGTTCCCATCAGTGAAGTTCCCATCAGGACAGTACTAATCACTATCAGATGAGTTCTCATAATTTCCAGGAAGTCTGGTCTCATTCCCTGTGATATCCATTTATTCATGCTTATTTCTTTTAGATTTTCAACGACATTTCTCCGTGAAAAGGAAGTGCATAAAAGACCGAACTAATTTGTGTATTTTATTTATTGTTATGCGTTTGAAAAACTTTAATCTTAGGTAAATATAGAATAAAATGTATATTGTAAGTTCATATTAATCATTCAACCCTAAGCTTTTAAAAATTGTTTTAAGATTGATACTTCATGTAAACTAGTACTAATTAGAAATCCTTTATTTTAGTAAAAAATGGATCGGGTAGTTTTTACTTTTGAAATAACCTGCAAGTGTATTTAGTCGTGTAGTAGCTTTTAAATTTTTACCTAATTTAATTGTTATCTTCAACTTTTGTAAAACACTATTTTTTATAAATATAAAATAATTATCCATTTTCTATTATTGATCCTCTATTTATCTTATTTTGAAAGTATAATATTAATATTGTATGATAAGAGATAGAACTTGCAAGTTGAAAGCATTAGTTGACAGTTGTCATGAATCCCAGTTTCACTCCGATGTCACAAATTAAGCATCAAAACTGCAGTAGGTAGCTACATTAGTTCTGTTCTTGGAGAACTTTCTTTTGATTCATCTCATAGAACTTTGTAACTTATTTTATTGTCAACGTGGGCGATGTGAGATTTATTGAGAAGAAAAATTATGATCACTTCAGTTATTTTTAGTTCACTATATCACTGCTTGTCAATTGATCGTGCAAACATTTAATTTATAAAAAATTTAAACTGAAAAGAATCAGTTCACATGATGATAAAAAAATCCATCAAAATACTGCATTTAAAATCTAAACTAAATAGATTAAGTTACAACTTAGTCATAGTTTTATTTTATTCTTTAACCTAAAAGAATTTTTCAATTAAATAACTTCAATAAAAGATAGAAAGTATCGGTATAGCCGTATAGGTAATTAGTAATTACTTATTTATAAGTTGATGAAAATAGAGAAAAACGCTTGTCAGCAACTTACTGATTGTTGTCATTAAATTAAGACGTAAGATGAATTATTATCATTTTAAAAACACAAATTTTAATAACTTCCTCATTTGGCCAATATATTGAATGAATTAAAAAAGATTATACACATAAAGGACTTTGGAAAAGAAGAGAAACTTGTCTTATCGACGAAATTAGTCACCACTATTAATTTATTGAAATTCTGAATGCAGAAAATCTCCGGATTATAACAGAGACTGGTTATATCCCGTCCAGCAAATTATTTAAATGTGAAAAAAATGCGAAGCTATTATAAATTATATCTTTAGACGATTAAATGCTCTTGTGTGAATGATTATAATATAAAATATTCGTGGAATAAGATTTGACAAAAGTAAAACTATATACATTTACCACAAAGTTGAAAACGTGTATTATAGTTTTAATAATATAGCCTAAAGGAGAACAAATAATTTAAAGGTGTAAAAGAAGCGAAGTTATTTGAAATCATGTCTGAAGAGGATTAGTTTAACTTGTGTGAATGGTTGTCATAAAAAATATTTTTGGAATTAATGAGATTTGATAAAGCTAAAGCTAGAAATCTACTTTAACCTCAAATTCGAATAGTTATTAGTTTCAATATTAGAACGACAATTGGTCGAAAGTAAATTGCATAAAAACATACAAGAGTAAATCGTACGAAATATATACCAAGGTTAATTGAATGGAAAATTTCAAAATTATAAATATGTATTTCAAATTATAAAAAAATACATGTATTCATTACAAAATGAACATTGCATGGATGATATTAATGAAACAATATGTTTATACTTTAATTTAAATAATACAAAAATGATATCTAATCACTTGTCAGAAATCGATATAAATCACCCCCCCCCCCCGTCCCTCCTCTAGATACACATATCTAATCCCCCATTTCACCCAATTACCCTAGCATTTTACCCCAGCAATAGGCTCCTCCTTATTGGGGGATTTTTGAACGCGGAGGAATACTCTCTAAAATGCCACATGCAAAAAATAAGAAAGGTCAAAACTGCTAAAATAGCATACTACAACAGCTGACGGATACACTTTTCCGTGATAGTACCTGTGACACCCGAATGCGGGTGAGGTAACCACATAATAATTATGAATGCAGTACCTGATTGCGCAATTGTATATATGCGGATAAGGAATTTGCGTGCATGCTCACATCACTTAGTTGATAAAAAGAAAAAAAATGAATTCACGCTCATGCCACTTAAGCCTCCATCAAACTTGCGTTTCTCAACGCCCCTTTAAAAAAAATCTCATCTTATCATTTTTCTCTGATTATTATTAGGTTATCATTTTCTATGGTTATCATTTTCTTTTCTTCGGTCATCATTTTCTCTGTCATCATTTCTCGACCCCCCCCAGGGGCTCTATCCTGAAGCTGTCTGTGGTGGATGGAAAAGAAGGGGTTGAGTCCCTAGGGTCCCGAATTGTTGCAACTTGGATTATGGATTGTCTTTTTTCATTTAACCATGTTTATCATTTTTTATCGCTAGTCGCAGTTTTAGAAGATAGCGCTAAGGTTATGCTCTTCAACTACGAGGTCTTAGATTTTGTGTTAGGTAGACTCGTAGGCTTCATTTAATATCACCTCTTCATTTTCCTCTTCCATCCGTGAGTGCAGCCACTGGTGCTTGTGTCCTTTACGTCACATTCTTTGGTAAGTGATTGCATTCACGGAGTAGCTTTTCAGCATCTATGAGCATTGTCACCGACGGTGGTAAGTGACTTTGTTCATGGAGCCACTTTCCTTTTTGACTGCTTCTTCCAGTCCCTTGCATTTAATTTCCTTCTAACGTCAGCGATATGGCCTTTGGTTCCGAAGCAGACGTTAAACCCCTACTAAATTAAATAATTAATTATCATTGTCTCTTGTTATCATTTACTCCGGTTATCACTTTCTTAAATAAGAATCACTATTTGTGCATATGTTTACTTAGAGTCTTAGACAGTACGACAATGATATTATCTGTAATGTAAATATAATTAACAGATTATCACTACGGTTTTAGAGGTGTTGTGTGGAAATGGTTTGCAAGCTACCTTAGTACCTAATAGAGAGCTGGCGGTGAGGATCGGTCAAAAATTATCGAAGAGGTCAGCGGTTAACATATCAATACCACAAAGATCGGTGCTTGGATGCTATCTGTTTCTAATCTATATTAATGACTTGCCGAAGGTGTCCACTTCCTTGAAGTCCTTCTTGTTTGCGGATGATACTACTCTTGTGATGTCTCATAGGAATTTTGACGAACTGGTTAACCTATTTATTTTGGAACTTGTAAACATTGATAATTGGTTAACCAGAAATACGATATCGTTGAACGTGGGCAAAACAGTGGCCCTTATTGTTTCCAAACGTTGATCTGATGATGATTGTTCCCGAACTCTAAAACAGAATCAGATTTCTTTGATTTATTCCAGCTAGTGTAACTAAATAGGTACTTAGATGTCACAATAGACAATTCTTTAAATTTCAGTTATCATATTAAGCAAATAAGCTCTAAGGTGTCAAAGAATGTGGGAATTCTATATTGGTTGTCTTCTTGTGTGCCGGACTATGTTTTACGGAATTTATATTTTCTTTTGGTAAATTCTTCGTTTTACTTTTTTTTCGAATTGAGAAAATTGATTTTTTTCCTCACTGATATGTGTTTTGAAGTTTGCAGAGTGATAATTCTAGAAGCAAGGTATTCCTTCTAATTACTTTGAGTATTTAGTCTAGAGTAGTTACCTGATGCAAGGTATTCCTTTTAGTTACTTGAGTATTTAGTCTAGAGTAGTTACCTGATGCAAGGTATTCCTTCTAATTACATTGAGTATTTAGAGCGATATTGTTTACAATACATTATTTGCTAGTAATTATTTTTATATCTTTGTAGAAGAAATATCTAAACTGCGTCCATCGCTTTATTGCAGATCACTATTTTGTGAATAATTTTAATAATATTGATCGTACAGTAGTGAAACTTTGGTCATTGGAAGATTGCTTCTATGTTAGTATCTTGCTGAAATATTTTTCGAATCAATGTGAAAATTAGAAAGTTATGAACGTTTATGTATTTTGAAAGCATTTTAACTGTCCATCTCTTTATTGCAGCTCTGTGAAAAGGCCAAAAAATGGGCGATTAACTTCTACCGAAAGGGTAAAAATTGTAGCATCAGATGTACACAGAATTAAATGAAAACAAACTTTCTACTTGTTCTTTTAACAGATGAGGAAAGAGCCAACCTTGATTGTCTGGATGGAAGGGTTAAAGTTTGGATCCTACTTGAGCTGTTTATCCACACTGGTTTCGTCGTCAATAAGGAGGCTGTGGCTTTATGTTTTAAGCTGGCATCATTGGTGAAACGTTAATTGGCCCTTTCCGAGTACCAGAGGTTGTAAACCTAACAATCCAACCCTACATTGCCTCTTTTGTTGAGTACTTGTTCCCTTGGCCTAATAATTTGCAATTATCTCGTTGGCAAAAGATGATTTTCTTGCATTACTTCGAACAATCTCATGCTTGAAGGGTTACAACTTCTTCCCTCATATCTCTGGGTATCAAGTGAGAGACTCTCATGACTTGATTGCCTTGTTCTCTGGTCTTAAGCCCCATTGAGCATTTCTGACCGTTTCATTTGAGACATTAAATCAGGACTGTTTTGATGTAAGACCAATGACAGCCTTGTCAAAAATGAAGGCACTAGTGTCATTTAGCTGCCTTATGACCTTCCTGCGTATTTTTTCGCATATTACGAGAGGAAATTCTTTTTCTCGTACCCTCATCTCTCCTTTGGTTTGTGTCGGGATTTTCCACAAAAGAAACTATTGCTCTCTTAACCGTTCCAAGTTATAGAGCTGAAAATAGAAGTCTTCCTTTCTGCAGGACCTGCTACAGTTTTTACCCTCTCGGTAGAAGTTAATCGCCCATTTTTTGGCCTTTTCACAGTACTGCAATAAAGCGATTGATGGTTGCAATGCCTTCAAAATACATAAACGTTCATAACTTTCCAATTTTCTCATGGATTCAAAAAATATTTCAGCAAGATACTAACATAGAAGCAATCTTCCAGTGATCAAAGTTTCACTACTTTACGATCAATATTATTAAATTTATTCACAAAATAGTGATCTGCAATATAGCGATGGACGCAGTTTATATTGTTATTAAGTGTTACTTACCTTTTATGACCTTAATTTTTTTAAAGGTGAAGTAAAATATCATAAACTACTTCTAATGTGTCTTGTAATTGATAAATAGGTAATACATGTACTAAATTTTATTAAATTTAATAAATTTTATATTTCATGATATAGAGTATAGACCAGGGGTGGGCACACATAGTGTTTTTCAGTGCCGAAAGATGGAATCTCGGTGCCAATTTTTTTTTCGTTTTCTAAATTGCTGGGGATACTAAATAATTATAGAATGAGGTGGTAGATTTAATTGAACTATACGTACATGTACAACGATACATATTTTGCACATAAATGTTGGTAGTAGATTTATCATTTGCATTAAAAAATATTAATAAATGATATTTAATAATTTTTTTCTTCACGTGAAAATTATTCACAATAAAAACAACAATAAGCTATCTTGCATAAGTAATAATAAGTAACTCACAAATTCACAGGATAAATTACTATAACTACCTAACTTATTATTAAAGGGAATTAAAAATGATTGCATATATATTTACCACAGTGTTTGAATGTCCCTAGACAAGCGTATGAAAGATATATAATTAACTGATCTAGATAAAAAGAGACAGAGGTAAATAAATTAAACACCGGCACTATTGTAGCAATAAACAAAAAATACCTTATTAAAGGATAAAATTTACTATCAAAGTATTATGGTCATTACAAATATACTGTTCTTCAATTAATTGACCATCCTCTTCTATAATATCCTTGTAATTTATAGAGCAGTCAGGGCTAAGAAATTTCTTTGGAAGAAATTAAAGCACTTTTTCCCTGGTGGGCACGAGTGCCGCTCTGAAGGCCAAAATAGCACTGAGTGCTGCATTTGCCCACCCCTGTTCTATCTCAATACTTTACTTACTTTGGGTACTAAATTATTCTTCGTTAGTGAAGAATAAGGAAGAATCACCTGAATAAATAGCAATCCTTTACACATCATGATTTAATTTAATATAAATATATTAATTTTAATAGAAATGCATTCCTATAATAAGCAAATGTTTGTTAATTGTATTTATAATTTTGCCTCCTATGGTGCAATTTTACTTTTTTCTTCTATTAATTGTGTAGATATAACTACAAAAAATTAACTAAGTGTATCATTAAATTTGATTTTCTATAAAAAAACATTTCGTAGCACTGAAATTTCTATCTGTGGCACTCGAAAAGAAACTTCTGCCCACCCTTGGTCTATACTATAGAGTATAGTCCTTTATATTTTGGTGACTAATTCGTCATAGCTGGTAGTGAAGGGTTAAGAATTTGTGCTAAAAAAAATAAAAATAGAATAAAAATTGTGTTTGATCTCTTGTTTCTTTTTCCTGTTAAATTGAACACCGACTGTTTGGTTATTAATTTAAGAAATAAGAACAAACACTATTTTATTATTATTAAACGAAACAAATGTTCCAGCTAATTAATTTTAAAAGGGAGAATATTTAATTCCAAAAGTAAAACAGAATCAAGTCTAAACTTTTCTTTCAAAAACCATCTGATATATAATCAACCCAATTGGAGTTTATATCGACATTATAATCAGAGGTGGGCCGCTACTTGCAGCGCTAGCAACTAACGGCGTTTCTTTTTGTGTAGCGGAAGCGCCGCTACCTCTGTGCAATTATAGCGGTAGCAGCATCGCCGCTACTTTTTTCAGAAGCGCTAGAGGTTTTTCACGCTACAGCGCTACAGCTTCTTTTAAAATAGAAAATGTTAAAGTTATTTGAGTAGCTTATCAGTTGTAAGTGATATTCAGACAAATCTGCGCAGTGCGACCAACTGATGCTCAAACAATGATTCATAGTACGACCATAATAATGATACACTATGAAAATATTTGATATTAAGACAAAACCGCCTAATAACATCAACATACACATCGTCTTACGCTTTTACACAGATGTGTTTTTTTTTTCAATAAAATGGGTTTAACTAACTGGTTTTTCTTAAAATTTTCAGGAAATATGCATCTACATTGCGAGTAACTTTTAAAAAGTTGAAAGAATTCAAATATCATTTTGGATGCTGATGCTGATAAAAGTTTTTCGTTTTCAGTGTACAAGGCATAACATTAAAAATGCATATATGAACTTTTTTAATAATTCTGTATCTATCGTAAGTTTTTTAACAAATAGAGTTCATGTGTAGTTTAACTACTAATTTTAAGACAATATCCGGTTTGATTTCCCTTCTTTTCCACCATTTTTAAAAAACGCTTTTCCATCAAATCTTTCAATTTCTGAATTGTATCAGACGTTATCGTCTCACAAGAGTCTTCAGTATCCTCCCAGAGCTCATCATATTGACGAGAACTGACGTTTTTCGCACGTACACATTCTGCTTCAGAATAGACTGAGGTTCTTCCATTGGGTTTGAATCTAGAGAGAGACTGGGCCATACCATAAACTTGTCATTAACGAACTTAATTCCCCTTAGTTCCCCTAGTAGAGTGAGAAGGTTCGTTGTTATGTATGAAAATAACTTTTCCTTTTCAGCCAATGAAACAATCCACAATTCAAAAAGTTAATATGATTAGCAGACTTTATTTTCACTCCTCCTGGAATCCTGGAAGATCCGACCAGTTCATTTCCAATGGTCCCAGCCCAAATTATCACACCTCAACTTCCATGTTGATGTCAAATTCGTTGGCGATGTGGTGAGACATGAGGGAGTCAAGCTTTTGCCCATCAGTCGGGGCTATCGAGAGTTTTCACGCATTTTGTCTTTGTAGAGTACTGTTTGGTAATTAGTCTTGAGATAGTTTTCCGCCCATAGTAACCTTGTGTGTATCCTTCGAAAGAGGCCTGGTAACAGGTGAAACATAAGTGGCAATTAGATTCAGTATTCTACTGTGGGTGGTTTTTCCACACAAACACTCTTAAAATCTGCATCACTAGTTTCCAATGGTTTCCTCTTGAGTTTTCTCTTGATCAAGGACAGTTATGTCTCGTGGTTATTTTGTATTTGGTCTTATCCTTGCGTGTAATATTTTTTCAGGGGATCAACAATTAATTTTTACACAGTACGTGGCCGTAAAAATAATAAATTCAATTTTACAGCATATATGACAATTTTTGGAAAGTAGCGCTGCATCTACATCCTGCTGTAGCGGTAGTGTCTGCGCCGCTACATTATCATGCATGTAGCGGCAGCGGCGACACCGCTGCTTTTCGAAGTAGCGCTGCCCATCTCTGATTATAATAAGAGTGGTATCTGTCTGTCCGTCACCCTAAATTATTGACATCAGTTAAATAAATGGATTCAAGGAATTTGTTTGTTTTAAAAAGACAAAAATTTCATTTAAAAAATTATAAATCTAAATTAACATTCATTTTTGTTAGTTTAATATTCCAACAAAAGCAAAGCAATAATTTAAAGTATTTCATTTTCAGTGCTCTGTCTTTATCAGTTGTATTGTTATGGAGTAAAAGTCGTCTTTAAAGGGCCGTGCACACGCAGGGTTTATTAAGTCTTTCCTCCAGACTTTTTGCTAAGCTCCTCCTACTTTTTCCACGAGAATATAAAAAAAGCTTTATAATTTTTTCTCATACACTCTTGAATAAATTAGGAGGAGTTTAGCAAAAAGTCTGGTTGAAAGACTTAAAAAACCCTGTGTGTGTACGGCCCTTCAGCCTGAGAGGCATATTCCGGAGGAAATATAACTTTTCACTCTTAAATCTTGAATCCAGTTGCTGGAAATCCGGATTTTTTTATTTCAAGGCCTATTTAAGCAAAATCAATGAATACAATGCAACATATTTAGTCCCTGATTAAATATATGCGCTCCTGTGTCACATTTTAATTTTCACCAAAAATAGCTAATATTCCTAAAAAGTAATTTCTAGTGGGATGCAAATGTGACACATGAGCGATTGTACTTCACCCGGACTCCAGAGTCCCACTTTATCAAAAATGATGAAAAACAAAATAGAACAAAGACAAACACTGATATTTGTACGATGAATAAATAAGTCAGAGTAAATGAAGAAAATTAGTTTTCAAATTATGCATCAATATTCGAAACCGGACCGAGCCTCTGAAGCCCGCTGGTCGTTCCAGGGTTAAGCCTTTCATCGTCCAACATGTCAAAATTAATAAATATATTCACAAACTACAGTGTGATAAAAATAAATTTATTCATACACTATACAGAGAGGTAATAATGCATTTATTAATTCAGAATGTATATCTATTTTTGGAAAATATTTATCTCACAAGGTAAGTTCAAGCACATATTTTTGCAAAGAAAAAACCTGTTATTTAATGATTTATCATTAAATGTTTATCTTGTTCCGTTGAATATTTGGCCATTCATAAATATAATTGCAAGTTGATAAATAATTATTTTCCTCACGCTTTAAAGTATACAGGGTGACCCACAAAAAAGTGTACCCAACTTAGAATTAATATAAATATCGTATTTATAAGTAGTTTAAAAATGAGTTGAAGTAAATTTAAAAATAAGATTTTTTTTCATGTATCCATTCTACCACCGTCACTGCTTAAGATTGTACGAGTACAATATTTATATTAAATCAAAGTTGGGTACACTTTTTTGTGGGTCACCTTGTATAGATGAATATAGAGTTATATCGTTCCAATGGAAGATATATAGCTAGTCATAGCTATATAGCTAGTCTTTTTTCATGCGTATACAACTATTTCTCCAAGTATGCAAAGAATGTTGAAAACTTTAAATCAAATTGCATCAACATTGAATTAGTAGATTGAAACATGGTATATATTAACATTGTTTGCATTATTACAATGTCGATTTACTATATCATATCGAATCCACCTTCCAATGTTATAGCAATTAATGTTTTCAAAGCACAATAAACCATCTTAACATTATGAATTGTAAGAGAATTAATTCTTATTTTTTATTACTACTATTTTTTTTTATTTAAACTCTGGAAGACAATTAATTTAATATAAATAAAATCCTGCTAGTATTTTAGCAGGAGGATGAGCTATGTTCCGTGAAAATAATAAAATAAATACACAATATTCATCATTTTTCCAGTATTACTTATCATCTAACGGAATCTAATCTAATAATTTCCGACGTGTATCTATTCAATTATTGTTTGGTATCCGTTTCCTCCAATAACAGGAAACTTATACAAGTGTATGGCAAACTGTACCACAAATACAGACCTCTAGAATATTTTTGAGGTAAGTGAAAAATTATTTATTTACTATGCGAAATTAATAGGGTAGGGTACAAATTCTCGGATGGTACCACTATTTTGATCAATTAAGAAAAATATATAATATAATTAAATATATCATTGTGACCATGATACACACGACACGGGATTATATTGAAATTATCTTTCAATTCTTATGTTTTTATTTTAACGAGATAATACACTTCTAAACGGGTTAAGCTAAACCAAAATATATTAATATTATTGAAAACCCGTTATTTTATACGGAAAAATACGGAAAAACGCCTTTTCAGAGAGAATAAAACTTTTATTAGTTAAAATAAGTTAGGTCGAACATCTGACAGATATCTCTTCATATTATTATTTGAATAAATAATTAATATTTAATTAATATTAGAGAAGATATAAACTATATTAACTAATGATTGAATATCAATTATTATGATTATATGAATATTTCACACACCTATATAAATGTTCTTCGTGTAACATTTATTGGAACATAGCAAGATTTACCACATTCTGACTCCTGAAAACTTGATCTAACAATCACTTCAGGGCGCTTTTTAAAAATAAATTACCTTTTCATTTAATAATCATTGTTTAGATGAAAAAAGTAATTATGATACATAAATAATAGTACTGTTTCCATCTTAAAACAAATTGGAAAATCTTTGATTTCAATCGCACCCTCCTCGAAAGATCGACTAGATTCACGAAAACATTTTTCTGTCCGCTATTTAATTATATATAGGATTATAGGTGTTGTTTATGGTGCTTTTTTTTCCCACAGCAAAAAAATAACACAAGAAAAAGCCCACAACTGCACAATATTCAGTTAATGTTTTGATATGAAGCAGTAATGAAGCTTTATGCATCCGCTAGTTTGTAGTACTGCACACTTCATGATTGCCTAATGTCTTGTGGAGATTTTTCCTTGTGGGATTTTTTCTGTGTTGGCATTTTTGCTGTGTGGGGCATTCTTTGACAAGTGAACAAAAAATATGAAATTTAACACCACACCCCCTCATATTTGCACGGCAGTTGATACCAAGGGTGCTTGTACACAAAAAACTCGATTTTGAGAATCTCAGCTCTCTAGCTCTTATAGGTCAAAGGTTCTTATTATTAGTCCTAGAATAATAGTAACAAAAATTTAGTATGTATTTCATTCAGAATAATAAAGGCAATGTTCCTAGGTGTACAAAATTTTAGTATTTCAATTTTTAAATGAAAAAGGGCAATTACCCTCTTTGACCTTGATCTTTGCCCTCAAAGGCCCCGCCTGACAAAAAAAAAATATTGAAACAAAAAATGTAGATTAACAAGTTTGCTGTAGGTTGGAAACTTTATTTTTACTACTATTAATAGGGATTAGGGATATATTTGGGCTCAAACGGGTGCGTTAGACAAAGAAAAATATAAAAGTACAAGAAAAATGATAATCTTAAAAAGTTAAATTGAAGTAGAGTTTCACAAATTATTTAATTTACTAATACTACTAATTAACAATATTAAATTAATTACTATTTACTACTATTTACTGCTATTTACTACTATTCACTACTACTATTTACTACTATTCACTACTACTATTTACTACTATTTACTTCTATTTACTATTATTTAACATTAGTATTTTACTATTGGTAAATATTAGTAAATGACACTAAATATTAATAAATAATAGTAATTATTAATAAATAATAGTAATTAGTTATATTTAGTAAATATTATTATACAATAGTAACTATAAGTAAAAAATGTTGATAGCAAATTTAATATTGGTAATTAGTAATATTAGTAAATTCGTAATTTGTGAAACTCTAGTTTAATTTAATATTTGAAAATTATGATTTTTTCTTATACTTGTATATTTCTTTGTCTAACGCACCTGTTTGAGCTCAAATATATCCCTTGTCCCTATCAATATTAATAAATATTAATTTAACAACCTATAGTAAAGTATTCAAACTACATTTTTTTGTTCCAATAATTTTTTTCAAGTGGGGCCTTTGTGGGCAAAGGTCAATGTCAAAAAGGGTAATTACTCTTTTTCATTTACAAAATTAAAATACTGAAGTTTTGTACACCTAGGAACATTGCCTAACTTATTCTGAACAAAAAACATGCTAAACTTTTTTGTTCTAGGACTAATAATAAGAAAGTTATGACCTTTCAAAAATGTTGATGGAAAGGCATTTTTAACTTTTTTCTAAAGTTCACAAGGTCACAACTTTTGACCTATAAGAGCTAGAGAGGAGAGATTTTCGAAATCGAGTGTTTTGGACACAAACACCCTTGGTACCAACTTTCATGCAAATCCGAGGTGGTGTGGTGTCAATCCTTGGTCTACTTATAGTTGTCCTGGAATGCCCTGTGTGCTTTTTTCTTGTGGATTACTTTCCCGGAACTTTTGTTTTCTAGTCATTATACCATTATACGTTAGGCTTGAAATTGAGAAAACTCTACCGGGAAATACATTACTCTTAAATAGATACCTTAAATATTATACAATTATTATAAAATAAATAATACAATAGCCATAATAATATAATCTTAAGTATTCATAATAATGGGTGGGAATAATAAGTAAATATATACCTGTATACATGTATATGTATTCGTTTTACTTTTATTCAACCAATTACTTTCTTGATTGTGTATTATTTCAATTAATCTACGAATAAGTATAGTTTAAAATCTTCAACTTTCCAGAGATATTTCGGCAATTTGAAATTTTGCGGTGTTCTTTTCTTATCAACTTATGAGTAAACAATTCAAACAATCGAATTGACAATTACCTCTCCAATATCTAGATTCATGTCCCCAGTTGATCTGGTTAACTGAACTGATATGTACTGGTAGGGTGGAGAGTTTTCAGAGGTAAAAACCACGAACCATACTTCAAATGAGTTAGGAAGAGAATCCACATATCCAAGTAGATCGAATGAAGTGAAATCCGGACCTGTCGTCATTGTGTTTCCAGCTCTCACCTGTTAGGGATATCATTCAATACAATGCATTTCGATAAATCTCATTGGGAACCTAGCTGTAGATTCATTATATAAGATGAATTCAGGTCATTTAATATTCACCTCTACTCCTGAAAATCGAGTAGTTCCAGAACCATCTTGCCTGTGAACCAACTTGATGTCGAAGATGTCGTATGCCATTCCAAGATCTACTAGCCACCAAGTCATGGCGGCTTTTCTACTTGCGTAGAAGCTGTCGTGGTTGCCATCAACGGCCAGACTGGAGGGACTGAAAATAAGAAAATAAAATATTCAGAATCATTACTTCACTGAACATTAGCTTGCTTCAACGACACCAGTCAATAACAAGAACGTATCTGACCATGATTGGACAGGTTTGCTTGATAGAGGATATTTATTAGTCTATTTTTAATGCATTGCTGGTTGATACAATAATACTTACTAAGATGGTGCCCATGAAGGTGAGTAAGTTTGCTTCCCTAAGGCAACATTCTGGAGTTGTATCTCGTCTAGGTTCTTGAAGATGACACCGATCACAAGATTCAAGGTTGGTAGATAGTCATATCCGACCAAGTAGCAATTTTCACGAACTGTAAGCACAAAAACGGCATGGATTAATCCCCCGTAATTGCTAACCACTGTCCAAAGACAGTGGTTATACCCAAAGTCATATTCTAAGGTGTAAACCACTGACCAAGGAAATGTATTGAGCCATACTTACTGACGACGATCAAAAAGCTTTGACCATTGACCAATATTGGAAATCACTGACTACTGTCCAAGGGAATGATTTCTTGACCGCTGTTCGATAAATTCAAAGATTATATCTTTGGTCAAATCATGGCCAGGACTTTACAATCTTGGTCAACTGTCAAGAAATTATACCCTTGGTCAATGGTCATACATCTTAAATTTAGTCAGCAGTCAGCATTGCAGTTATATCGTCCACGGACATTTCGTCCACGGACATTTCGTCCAACGGACAAATCGTCCAAATAAATATTCTGCAATATAATAGAAAACACTCTTTGTTGATGGTAATTAGAAATTCATGGTCCTTTTCTTAATTTTTATTTGCATTCTTCTTCTCTTTATCATGCTGGCCTGAAACAGTAAAATAATAAAACTGAATATTTTTTTAATAATATGCAGGTATGCCTCGCTTTAATTATACCCGGTCTTATAAAATATGTAATAATTGCGAGTTATACATGTAAGACATTACATGTATTAGTGTTATTACACTAATACATACACATGTAAGAAGGAGACATTATTTGTGGTGTCTATTCCACAGTAACTACAATAAATTATTATCAATAGTATTATTCAGATTAGGTTATTAGAAGCAATATTGGCTCGCAAATTAGTTTTTTTTGTAACAAAATTATTTTTCTTAACAGTGACAGCATAAAAAACAAACATTATACATGTATATAATATACTATACTAAACAAATGATTGCTAATTAAATGTGATATAAAAGAATTATCTAGTTATATATTAGTACTTTTTAGTGTTACGTTTAATTATTTGACCGAAAACACGTTCGTGTTACCAGACTGTTTCCTATCATCAGACTGATAATAAAACCAAATATAATAATTATTGTTTACCTCTATTGTAATTATTTAATATTCTTTCTCACGTGTCCACACATTTACTCTTGCTAGTAACTTGATGTTTCAGTTCCATATTTTAGATACTCATAACTCATTAATTATTGCAAAATATTAAACGAAGGAAATAAATAAACTTAAAAACGTTTAGCATATCTAATTTTACGGGTCTAGGTCAAATGATCCCCATACCATTTGATTCCCGGCCATTTGATTCCCAGTCACTTTTTCCGTTTAAACACCTAGTATTCATTTATTATATGTGAAATATTAATTACTTAGTATATAATAGAAATATGAACCTTACAGTCGATTAAGTTTTTCAAAGAAACTAATTAAGTAATATGAATAAAAACAGATAACAATAAATTAAATTTTTTTTGTTCAAATAAGTAATAATATATTTTTTTTTTTTTTTTTTTTTTTTTTTTTTTTTTTTTTTTTTTTTTTTTTAAAGGCCCCCTGCCAGAAGAAGCAAACAAAAAATATTTAATGGTAAAATCAAATTTACAGTCATACTTCACACTTATTATTGTCACGGCACATATTATGCACCGTTTTTTAATTTTAATTTAGTCAGGTAGGTAGGTAGCGAGTTTAATTTTAAGAAGTTTGAAGTTACTTGTGGCAACACTGATGGCAACACTCAGTCAGAAGTCAACAATAACAAACCATTTCTATTTTTTAATCATTGTCCTAAGTTGTTTCATCGAGTCATACAAAGTAAGTAGTTCTGTGTTAGGTAGTTCTTTTAGTGTCATAATAATTTATAGTCCTTTTATACTCGTTTACATTTAGGAATTTTAGTCTTTTAGATATTACCATCTTTACTAACCAGATATGATAGTTTGCCATTTCTGTATTCATTTCAACTCTTTTATGATCATTCATTTCATGGCAGGTCTAGTAGTTTAATTTTAAATTAGTTTTGCTTAAGATTTAAGGTGCTGCTATTTTGTCTCGTCTCTCTTAGCATACCTAGGTTCAATACTTTACCCTATAATATTTTACTCTAGCCTTTTTATATTCCTTTTACCTTACATAGTGTAAATGCTGTCTCCTTTGACAAATTGATTTTTACGCTATGGTGCCTAATAGTTTGTAATTTTAGTTTTACCATTTTAAAATGTCTTATTTTTTGCCATTTATATTTTTACTATACAAATTTTTAATATTTTGTTTAGTCTATTTTTTGCTTTATTCTATTTGCCTGTAATTTCTAATTACAGGTACGTGATCTTTTATACAAGTTTATTAGAAGCCCCTAATAAAATTCCAAGAGATTTCCCACGACTTTTTCTTATCGCAAAAGAATTAAGGCCGTGTCAGTACTTTGGCACTCATTGAATCCAAGGAAATTTAAAAGATGACAGAATCAGAGGTGCCTGTACAAAGAAGGTCTGCACCTTCATTAAAAGTTATGGAGAGTCAAGAGGAGATTACTAGAGAAAGGCTATTGCAAATCTTGATCTCTTCTGATAATATAGAGACCCACCCAGTGGAATTAAAAAAGAGAATTCTGCTGATAAAGGAGCATATTATGAGCTTTGAGGAAGCTTCTCGTCTACTGTCTACGTGGCTTTCTGATAGGGGATCTCTGCAAAAATCTCATGAAGTTAGAAGTGAGAGAATTTCAATTGTCCACCGCGATGCCAGGGAGTCTGTGAAAAATCTAAACAAAATGCTCGCAAGTTTAGGAGAAGATGTTTCTTCAGAGATTAACAGTGTACCTCCCTCTGAAATCATTCAGAAACTTGACCAGGGTGTCAGGCCAAAGACTACTCATCCCCAGCAACCAAGCAAACCAATCTCTGAATACTCTGATCCTGTGCATCAATCAGTTGTGGCTTCTGTCCCACCTATTCCATTGCGGGTTGTTGACCCAACTCTGCCAAGAAATATCTTGGAGCCCCCTGGGGTGGTAAATGTGGAGCCTTCTATTCAAGAGGAACTTCTTGAGGTTCAATTAAGTGCTGTATCTCTCTCGCCCTGTGAAGCTGTAGACGAAGTGCAATTACCAGTTGCTAGTGCTACTAATCAAATTTCATCTCTGAGCAATATTCCTTCGGATGATGTAGATCATCTAGATCCCATTAGCAGGCGTCAGCTCAAGCAAGATCTACTGAAGGGAATGGGAGATCCCTATGGAGGGGAACCTGAAAAGTTCTGGAGTTGGCAAAAACAGATTGCTCGAAGGTTGTTGGAATGCGAAGCTGGAGCACTCGACTCTCTCTACATTCTAATTGCCAATACTAATGACAGACCCAAGAAGTTAGTCTCCACATATTTGGATTCCTGCTCTGGCAATCCGGGTATGGCATTGCAGAATGTGTGGCGAGACTTGAAGATCAGATTTGGTTCAAGTTCTTTAGTGTCTCAAAGTCTAGTGGATAGGGTTGATGGCCATCCCTATATAAAGTCAGTTCATCAAGTCAGACAGATGGAAGAATTATTTGACCTATGCATGGTAATCAGGTCCAGCATGGAAGATTGTGCAGAGCTTACCTTTTTCAATCTGCAGAGAGGGATGAAAACGATATACACCAAGTTACCAGACTCTTTCCAATCAAGGTGGAGAAAAGAGTGGTTTGTAACTGAATCAAAAACAGGTTGTACTCCAAGTTTCTCCAACTTTGTAGACTTCCTGCATACATACTTGCAGGAGATAAGGACTCCGGGGTTCTTTGAGGCTGGCCGTCCAATGCAGGGAAGGGGTGTTTCAAGGAGAGTTGAGTCTTTCCAAACCAGAGTTGAGGAGGTCTGCGCATTTCATGGGGTGAGTGGCCATAATATAAGAAATTGTTTTTCCTTCAAGAAGTTAACTTATCCTGAGAGAAAAAATTTTGCCAAATCAAAAAGGCTTTGTTATTCTTGTTTGGGGGACCATGTAGCATCTTCATGTCCTAGAGAGGTTTCATGTGATATATGCAGCCAGAAACATTGCAATGTGATGCATAGTGACCGACCAAAATTTAATAGATCTGATCATGGTCATAGTGTAATTGAATCTCGAAATAATTGTATCAAAGTGTGTGGCGATTCAAGTAAAAACATCATTTGCAGTAAGACATTGCTAGTCTATGTTAGAGTTAAGGGTGCTAAACCAATAAGATGCTTGTGTATTTTGGATGACCAATCTAACTCTACCTTTTGTGATACTAAACTGCTTGATTACTTCAATTTAAAGCCAAAGTCAATTCAATATAATTTGACTACAATGAATGGTCTCAATACCACGCAAGCAGCTGGTTCTGTAGGAGGTTTACAGGTGAAGGGCATATCTGAGACAAAGTGGATAAATCTGCCAGAGACACTGACTCACAGCTCCATCCCAGATACTAGAGACGGTATGGCTACTTCAACAGTGGTGGCATCTCATCCACATGTGAGGCATCTAGCATCCAATTTTCCAGAGAGTGATCCAGACGCTGAGGTGCTTTTGCTGGTTGGTGCAAATTGTGGCCCTGCAATGACCACAAAAGTCTATGGAAGTCACTATCCATACGTACATAGGACTCCTCTTGGATGGTCTCTGGTGGGACCTGTCTGCTCTAAGAGCGCTAGAAACAACACTACAACCGTCTTGAAGACAACCAGCTCCTCTATGTGTGAACATTCAGCAACCTACCAAACCTTTCCTGAACATGTAAACGAGACTAAGTTGTTTTTGGAACGGGAAGATGACGATTTCGAGGGTCTATCACGTAGTGATCGGCAATTCAACGATATAATGGCAAAAGGCATAATCACTGACGAAAATGGGAACATTCAGCTGCCTCTGCCATTGAAGGAACCTAACACCCTTCCCGACAATAAGGCTGCAGTTTTCCAGAGGACTCGAAACACCTTAAATCGCATCAAAAGAGATTCAGGCAAGACATCAGAGTGCCTGAAGATAATGGGGAAGTACCTCGAGAAAGGGCATGTAACTCAGGTTCCTGCTTCAAACTCTAACCTCAAAGCCAACTACATACCGATCTTTGCTGTCAGCAGTAAATTTAAGACCAGACTGGTATTTGATAGCAGTGCTTCCTATCATGGAAAGTGTTTGAATGACGTGTTACACCAGGGTCCGGACATCAACAATAAACTACTTGGAGTGCTGATGAGATTCCGGGAGGGACAAGTAGGTTATTGTGCTGACATTGAATGTATGTACCATTCATTTTATGTGCAACCAGAGCACAGAGAGTTACTCCGCTTCTTCTGGTGGAAGAATAATAATCCAGAGGAAGTATTAGTACCTTATAGAGCTAATGTGCACATCTTCGGCAATTGCTGCAGCCCAGCAGTTGCAATATATGGCCTGAGATACGTCACTACACTTGATCATGCTGCTTGCACAGAGAACTCTTCCAAATTCATCAGGGAGAACTTCTATGTGGATGATGCTCTGGGAGCTTCTGCTACTGTTCTTGATGCCGTCGAATTGCTTGATGAAACGAGAAAAGTTCTTAGCCGCTTCAACATCAGACTCCATAAGATCGCTTCAAATGATTCCTCGGTTCTTGGTGCCTTTCCTCGAAGTGAAATATCTGATGCTAGTGAGGAAGTCCAGTTTTCATCTGACAAACCGTATCGTACCCTCGGAGTTATTTGGAATACTGTGAGTGACACATTGATGATAAAGTTTGATCTTCCTACTGCAGACCTCACCAGAAGAGGAGTCCTGAGTATGGTGAACAGCATATATGACCCCTTGGGAATCGTGTCACCTATTGTCCTGGGAGGAAAATTGTTGCTAAGAAGGGCTCTTTCTTCAGAAGATGAAAATTCTGCTGCAAATGGAGGGAAAGGAGAGACCAAGGGATGGGATGATCCTTTAGAAAAGTCTTTTGGTCTTCAGTGGAGAGCTTGGTCTGCATCATTAGTAGAGTGTCCTGCTCTTGGAATACCTCGAAACATTGTGCCTTCAAGTTGTGATAAAACTAGGGTAGAGATTCATGTGTTTTGTGATGCGTCAGTGTTAGCTATTGGTTTGGTAGTGTATTTGAAAACTATTACAAACTCAGGAGATGTGAGCATCTCATTTCTGTTCTCTTCTGCAAAGGTAGCTCCACGAGCTGCTTGTACAATTCCCAGATTAGAGTTAAATGCGGCTGTGGAAGCTGCTAAGTGTACCTTCAAGATTAATAAAGAGATCTCTATTCCTATTGACCTAATAACCTTTCACTCCTATAGCAAAATTGTATTAGGTTATATTTCTAACACCACTAAACGTTTCTCCAATTATGTTACAAACAGAGTCCATGATATACTGAAGTTAACGAGAGCTGAGCAGTGGGTGTATGTTTCTACCAGGGAGAATCCAGCAGACTTGGCGACCAAGCCCCAAACTCCTGTCTCTCTTAGTGACTCTATGTGGTTTGTTGGTCCGGAGTTCCTTCAGAACTATAGTAGGAGTCAATCTGACCAATGTGATTTTGAAGTTGACTTACCAGAACTGTTACCTGATAAAAGATCTCTTATTACACAGAAATATACTGTCAGTATCCTAGAAAACGTATTTCAGATTACTAATGACTTTTGTAAAGCTCAGAGAATAGTTCAAAATGTTCTAAAGTTCTGTATTAAATTATTGTCATCAATCAATAGAGAAACCAATTTGAGGGCCTCTAGACAAGAGGCAATACGTATCCTAATTATAGACTCACAAAGGACTTCTTTTCCAGAGAGTTACAGGACTCTAAATAGTGGTTCATCCCTAAATGAGAAGGACAAGCTTGTTGGTTTGGCTGCCTTCATGGACCATGGAGTGATCAGGGTTGGAGGCCGGCTTCGGAACTCCAGCTTGCCCTTTGCTGAGAAGCATCCTGCGTTACTACCAAGTAAACATGCCGTTACCTACTATGTCCTTAGCCATTATCACGAGAGGGCATACCATCAAGGAAGGCATATCACAATGGGGGCCTTGCAGCAAGAAGGTTATCACATTCTGCACAGTAGAAACACCGTAAGAGATTTTCTATCTAAATGTGTTCAGTGTAGAAGATTCAGGGCTCCTCTTGAAGAGCAGATGATGAGCGACCTTCCATCTGACCGTATCGAGATGTCTCCCCCATTCACTCATACTGGGATTGATGCTTTTGGACCTTATCTTGTACATGACGGCGCCACCACGCGCAGACTGAAAGCCACTAAAAAGGTCTGGCCCCTTCTCTTCACCTGTTTGGTAACCAGAGCAGTTCACATCGAAATATTGGCTTATCTCGACTCTGCATCCGTGCATTTGGCTCTTAGAAGATTCTTCGCCATTCGTGGCCAGTGCAGGAGACTCCGGTCGGATCATGGAAGTAACTTTGTTGGAGCTAGAAGTGAGCTTTTGGGGGTCATTGATGAGGATTGCCTCAGGAAACACGTAGAGAGTATGGGTCTTACATGGGAAATGACTACCCCTGCTGCTAGCCATACAGGAGGCGTTTGGGAACGAAAGGTCGGAGCAGTGAAGAGCGTCCTTAATTCCGCCATGCAACAATTAGGGTCACGGTCCCTATCTAGATGTGAGCTGAACACTTTATTGCAAGAGTGCTCTTCAATAGTAAACAATACACCTTTATACGAGGTGAGTGGAGACCCTAACGATCCAGTGGCAATAACTCCTGCCATGATTTTGACATTGAAGTCCTCGTCAAACCCAGCACCAGTGGACCAGTTCTCTGAAGCTGATCTCCTATCTTACGGCCGATCCAGGTGGCGCAGAGTCATGTACCTGTCGGAGCAGTTTTGGGTAATGTGGAGAAGGCTGTATCTGCAAAATCTCCAGCGAAGAAATAAGTGGTTGGTTCCAAAAAGGCCTCTGCAGGTGAACGATGTTGTTCTGTTGAGGCAACCTTCACCTAGAAACTCATGGCCATTAGCCCGTGTAATAAAGACTGAGGAGGGGGCTGATGGTTTGGTTAGAACAGTGACTCTTCGAGTATCTCCAAGTGGAGGGAAGACTACCGTACTACGGCGAAGCATTCAAGATACTCTGCTGCTGGTTCCTGCAGTTGAGGAGGGTCCTTCTATATAGTCACTCCTGCGGGTGACAGGGGGGTGTGTCACGGCACATATTATGCACCGTTTTTTAATTTTAATTTAGTCAGGTAGGTAGGTAGCGAGTTTAATTTTAAGAAGTTTGAAGTTACTTGTGGCAACACTGATGGCAACACTCAGTCAGAAGTCAACAATAACAAACCATTTCTATTTTTTAATCATTGTCCTAAGTTGTTTCATCGAGTCATACAAAGTAAGTAGTTCTGTGTTAGGTAGTTCTTTTAGTGTCATAATAATTTATAGTCCTTTTATACTCGTTTACATTTAGGAATTTTAGTCTTTTAGATATTACCATCTTTACTAACCAGATATGATAGTTTGCCATTTCTGTATTCATTTCAACTCTTTTATGATCATTCATTTCATGGCAGGTCTAGTAGTTTAATTTTAAATTAGTTTTGCTTAAGATTTAAGGTGCTGCTATTTTGTCTCGTCTCTCTTAGCATACCTAGGTTCAATACTTTACCCTATAATATTTTACTCTAGCCTTTTTATATTCCTTTTACCTTACATAGTGTAAATGCTGTCTCCTTTGACAAATTGATTTTTACGCTATGGTGCCTAATAGTTTGTAATTTTAGTTTTACCATTTTAAAATGTCTTATTTTTTGCCATTTATATTTTTACTATACAAATTTTTAATATTTTGTTTAGTCTATTTTTTGCTTTATTCTATTTGCCTGTAATTTCTAATTACAGGTACGTGATCTTTTATACAAGTTTATTAGAAGCCCCTAATAAAATTCCAAGAGATTTCCCACGACTTTTTCTTATCGCAAAAGAATTAAGGCCGTGTCAATTATAACTCACACATATGATTAATCAAATAAATCATAAGCATGTCTCATAGTTATTTCTCCTTGTATAGAAATTAATTGAGGAGTAACTTTTGACAATTTTATCGGTAGTTTTCAGTTAAGCTTTGTTGCCGTAACTATTACAATTATTATCATCATGCAGGTGCGATAGACCAAAAATCAATTTATTGTAAATTTTTAAGTATACTATTTACCATAAAATCATTTTCAATTTATCCCGCCTACATGATCATAATGTTTGTAATAGTTATGGAGAAAACAGCTTACTTAAAGTTATGTATGTTCACTTATAGCTTGCGAATGAACCAATCTATAGTTGGTTAATATTTCCTATCACCTGCAATATGTTTTCTGACTAGTTGTAAATGTAAATTATCTTTAAATAGAAATTAATTAATTTGTTTCCGTAATAAATTCTAGCTGTTTGAATTCTGTTAATATTTTCATTATATATAAAATGTATTATTAATTATATAAAAAAAATTAATTTATTATTAATTTGTTTCACAAGTTTTATTTATTATTTAATTAGTGAACTCCAATTTTATATAGAAATGTAGATCGTAATAAATTATTATATGCTAAGTATATAAGCAAAAAAATGACTGGGAATTAAATGGAATGGGGATCAAATTACCGGGGATCAAATGACCGAGGATCTAATGACCGGGGATCAAATGACCGAGGATCAAATGACCGGGGATCTTTTGAGGGGGGATCAATTGACCGGCCACCTAATTTTACATCTGTTATCGATAGATAAACATTTTTTATGTGTTTATGTGAAATGTTTCGGCTGAAATCATTATAATAATATTATATATTTACACCTGGCTATTAATGTAATAGTGAAAAATAATACGAAATATATCCAACATACACTTTGAAATACAAAATAAAGCAATTCGTGAACGTATTGGCCGTTCTAGACCCTGCAGTTACATAATTATATAATAATATACATTTTTTTCACAAGTATATAACTAATTACGAACAACCTTTTGACAGTAAGTGCCAATATGTTATACAAGTTTACTGTCCATTTATGATAAATTCTGATCTATAGAACGGTTCCATTATTACGATTATATTGTGTTGGGAGTTTTACCGTCATCTAATGAAGTACGCTAAGGATAACCTTTCAAGAGATATCGGTGGATTTAAGAGTTAAATACCATATAAAGCTAATAATAACAAATATAGTGTTTAGTTTAAGAAGTAAATATTGATAAATCACTTTTTATACTAAATAAATAAGAAAAATGCAGCGAGGCTTATATTCTACTAGTACATAAACAAGGAGGAATAACTTAACTATGTAACTAAAACGGCCAGAAATCGCTAAAATAATATCTCAATCGTAGTAATTTAATCGATTAAAACTAGATGACGGGAACTCGTAGAGCGCATACCTTTGCTGCCGCTTATAAATGACATTGACCATCCCATAATCCTTGGGTTATAAATGACCAGTTCGCTCCCAAAATCTAAGAAACTGGTTCCTGGATAAAGACCAATCGTTCCAACAAATTGGACTGTGAGCGAATAACAAGATTACAAATAAATAAATGCCGCTGCCTAAAGCATAACCTTCCTCAATCTGCGAAACTAATAAGAGTTGAATTATATATATATATTTTTATATGATCGAAAATATGAACTGTTTATATACGAAATCATTATCTTTTCTTACCAGGGAAGTAGACGAGACCAGTGAAGCCTCCCATGGAGCAAAGAGTAGTACAGTGTATCAGGGAAAAAGCCGAAACAATAACATATTCCACTTCGATGTTCTGCCAACCTCCTATAGGTATCAGGGGCGAGAGTGTGACTGCTGTTTCAGTCACACAATCTATTCCTAAGAGATCACATACCCATGAACATTTCACCGCTGAGAAGAAGAGTGGTAGGATCAAGGTGACGATTTTCATGCTGTAACTCTAGGAGACCAGGTGACTGTTATATTCAATATAAAGGCAATCACTATTATTAGACTGCAGAGAAAACGTTACGTTCCTATTAATTCTAATATCGTAATACAAGCATATACAGTTCATATCTAACAGTGCACCAATTAATAAAGTTACAGCTTATGATTGTATACTTGAGAAACTTTGAACTATAATCATTCCAATAACAGTTTAATATTAAAAATGTTTCGTTAGTCAGCCAATTTCAACATAGGAAAATTCACTGCCATCAAATCATATAATTGTATCAACTTTAAAGTTATTAAAATTTAGATAAGTGTAAGAGACTTAGATTATATATGTATTTTTAAGTCAACTAAAATCATTGTTGAGACATAAGTCGCTCTTAATTTTAATCTATTATATAACTTTAGTTGTTCAGTTATCTTTAGTGATATTACAAAATTGATTTACTACTTGAAAAAAGTATATGTACTATTATTTATGAAACACTTTCAATGGTTTATTCATAATGGAGATATTCATTTTCTTAAAATCTTCATCTTGTTTTTCTTTTCCTTGTTTAAGAAATTGAGTGAAGCGTAAACGTTTTTAATGTGGGATAGAAAAATAAAGTATTTCTACAGTTTACTTTCAATTCGTTCATAGCTTTAACTAAGATATTATCATATTATACTACAATAAGATACGCCAATCTCGAAAATTTCGGTTTGAAATTGTATCTTGTTACCACCGGTGTTTATAAAAGTGGTTATTAGACGGAGCTATACGCTACTGCATTATTTAGTGTGAGTATTGTATCACTGGCCAAATATCACAGTTTCCCCTATTTTCCTATATATTTGAAAACGCTTCAAACCGCTACAAGTGACGTTTTTTTTTTGTCTAGTGACAGGTCGATACTTCTGGTGCTAAAATAGAGGCAGCGCCAGTCCTTTTTTCAGAAGCGCTATAAGTTTTTTGCGCTGCAGCGCTGCCGCTTCTTGTATGAAGTAAATATTGTTAAAAGTTATCTGAGGAATCTAGATACAAGTCGAAACAAGTGCTACACCCTATACTCTATAGTCTATAGCTTATCCATTGTTAGTGATTTACAGACTGATCTGCACAGTGCGTTTAACTTATATTCAAACAATGATTCACAGTTGACCAACTTATGGTAAAATACGTAGTGTGACCACTGCGTATTTATCTTCTTTTCTAACACTTTCAAAAACCACTGATCCAACAATTCTGCCTATTTCAGATTTGTATCAGAGGTTTTCGTTTTAAAAGAGATTTCACTTTCACTTCTATAGATTCAATTCAAAGATTTTCAATTGGGTTTAAATCTGGAGAGAGACTGGGCCATACCATCAATTTTTCATCGACGAACTTAATACTTCTCAGGAAATTCACAGTTGCCGTAGCAGAGTGAGAAGGGGCATTGTCATGCATTAATATGATCTCTCTTTTGAACGCAACAGGTTTCCTTTTCTGCCAAAGAGCAAATTCACCCTTCATAAAGTTAATATAATTAACAGAATTTATTTTCACTCCTTCTGCAATCCTGGAAGAACGAACTAGTACATTTCCAATGGTCCCAACCCAAATTATCACACCTACAGCACATGTTGACATCAATTAAATTCGTTGGCGATGTGGTGAGCCAAGAGGGAGAAACGGTTTAACCCAACTGCCCAGGGCCGTCCAGAGTTGCACGCATTTTGTCTGTGAAGATTATACTGTTTGAAAATAAGTCTAAAGATACTTCTTCGCCTATAGTATCCTTGATTTCTTATTTGTATCATTCGAAAGAGGCCTGGTAACAGGTGAAACATAAGATGCAATTCGTTTCAGTATTCTTCAGTGGGTCGTTCTGAAAGGTTTCTACAACACAGACTCTTAAAAATTGCATCACTAGTTTCCACTGGTTTCATTTTGAGTTCTCTCTTGATCAAGGACAAGTTATGTCTCGTAGCTACTTTGTATTTTCCGCAAATTCTCGCGTGTAATCTTCTTCGAAGAATTAGCAATAAATTTCTTTACTGTAATTAATTGAGTAATAAATTCAATTTTACTTTATATATAATATTTTTTAAAGTAGCGCTACCGCTACCTTTTTCTGTAGTGGCAGTACTGCTATATTATTCAACATGTAGCGACAGAACCGTTGCTTTTCATGGTAGTGGTGCTTTAATCTGCTTGCGTGATGATAATCAAACAATGTCGTGGTTAGCTGGCTCTCAGTTAAGTTACTTTGCTTAGTATACTGTAAATAAGTTATCTTCTAGATATTATCTAGCTTTATTAACTTCCAATTTTACAATCAATAGTGTACTGGAAGTGAATTATATCAACGCAACGAACTTAATATGTATAATGCATATCTATTCTCCTTTTCGACTAGAAGATCATGATTCTAAAAAAATATTATTATAAAGTCTAATTAGCTATTTCATGAATGAAATAAAACGTTGGGTGACTTAATCGAAGGGGATAAGATACTTTGCTTATAATAAGTTGATATTTTAAGCAGTCATGTTCATTTATTACTTATATATATGAAATAATGAATATTTATTGTGATCAATTGAGAAGAAACACAGTTGATAACAATTAATCCTGATGCCCTTTTGAACACGAGTGAATATTCATAGTTAATATTATTTAAACACAGTAAATTTGAAATCCAATTAATTAACATCAATTTATTGTTCTTTAAAATTCTTCTTTCTTTCATAATTAATTATTTTCTAAATAAGCAAAACTGAGAGTTGAATTCTTATCAGAGAACAAATATTTTAGTGATAAATACTACTTTATTCTTTATTCACAGAATAAAGTGAAATATAGATACCAATTATTATAGATTAAGAAAGTAAATCAAATAAACAATTTAAAATTGTGCCAAATAGGTTTTAAGTCGATCATAATATTTAGTTATGTAATATTAGGATGTTCGTTAATTTTTAAAATGTTTATATACAGGGTGTCCGACACTTTTGTTGCCAAACTATAACATAAGGTTGCATTCGTCGAAATAAACACTTTTTATTATATGAAGGTATGGTCTAAAATGCTTAGTTAAAGAGTTACAAGGTTAGGAAAGTAGTATCTGTACCATTTATTATTATTAGTTAACATTATTTTTTTTAATGTTGCGATAAGAAACAAAACATTTTTAACAGTAATTATTAGGAGCACAAGACATAATCTTAAATTAGGTTACATGTTTACAGAATGTGTTCAATTTGCCGCCCATTCGTTGCGATGCAAGCGTTCAAACGTTTGTCCCGCAAGGATTCGTGAAACTCCTGGTGTCTTTGCTCGCGTCGCCAATCATTAGACAAACGTTTGAAAGCCTGCATCGCAACAAATGGGAGGCAGTTTGAACACATTATATAAACATGTAACCTAATTTAAGATTAAGTTTCTTGTGCTCCTAATAATTACTGTTAAAAATGTTTTGTTTCTTATCGCAACATTAAAAATATGACGTTAACTAATAATAATAAATGGTACAGATACTACTTTCCTAACCTTGTAACTCTTTAACTTAGCATTTTAGACCATACCTTCATAAAAAAAGGGATTATTTCGACGAATGCAACCTTATGTTAAAGTTTGGTAACAAAAGTGTTGGACACCCTATATAAAAAGTATATAATAAAATTAGTGGCACCTAGCGGAAGCATTTGCACTCATTAGTATGTGCGTGAGTATGTTTGTTGTTTTCGTATGAAATTATGTATGCAGTAATCAACCTTTGTTTGCGTAAAAATGATGAAAAGATTATTTGAATTCGAAAACTGTCCTTCAAGACAATAAGGCATAGTTTTAAAAATAAAGCCATCTCTTAATTTGCTATCTCTTTAATGTAGATAATAGAAAAAATGGTGTGACCAGCTGTATTTAGTAAACAAATGACACTGATTGTGGCGCCATCTACCGTTAGCACTTGGTGAGAAATCAATTATATATGATATGGTATATTTCCTTTATTAGATTTTATTGAACATTACAATTCTACTCAAATGTTTCATTCCTACTAAGCAATCGTTTGACACTAAAATTGTCGAAACAAAAAATTGACTGTACTGCCCTTTAAGACAATTCCCGATTTTTTTTTAATTTAGAGTGGGGAGGAACTTTAACTACCTATTTACTTGTCGTCGCTTTCAAAAATATTCTAAAATGCTTAATTGGGAATTTATGATTCATTACACTATAAAAATTGGTTATAAAATAACATACCCTAAATTCACGCAGCAATTGATCAATCTCCAAACAAATGTTTTATTGCTTTAATCAATGAGGCTGAAGTTTCTTATCATTTTCCGAAAATCCCATGAAATTTGAAAGAAAATTTTATATTTTATATGCTTTTAAAGATTGTTATGATCAAAACTATACAATACCTATTTTATTCCCGACTTGCTAATTTTCAGTCTGAAGAAAAAGAATGTACACCATTTGTTTTTGGATTAAAAATAACTAATATATCTTAAACGAAGACCGAAAACGCGTTGTTTGTTTTCAAAATTCAAATATGAAATCAAAACTAAGAGTGATCAATCTTCTTCTTCAGTGTCATGTTATATGATTCGCTCAATTGTTGCACTAGGAGTATTAAAATCTTTACAAACAAATAATAAATTATACACTGAACCGAATTGTATGCAGTTTGCAGAATAATGTTCGTAGACCTTAGTTGTATAATATTTTTTAACTAGTGTACTACTTATATTACAGTCTCTGGTTATCAATTTCACTCGCTGCACTGTCACACTCATTCGTATCCAATGGATACCTTTCTACACTCGCCATAACAAACCGAAAAAGAGTGTCATGGGTATATTAATACAGCTTTCTTATTTATTCAAGAGACATTCGGAACATATTCTATCAAATATAAACGTTCAATTATTCAACGAAATTGAATGCCATATCAATATAATATTTGGTTTGTGATATTATTCTTTATCCTCTATTAGTTTACGTTGTACATAAAGTTATTTTATTTTAGAATCATTTAGTCATAATCAAGCAGTTAATCGACTTTTATTTGAATATATTTTTGGTATTTAAATATTATATTGTCCCTTTTTTAATTCATTTTATAGTTATTATTTTCAATCTCACACAGATTATGCCATAATATTTTTTGTATGAATAACTTTTAAAAAATATTGCAACAATGTGATAACTTGTGAATAAATATAATTATAAATTATTACAATAAAAATATATTCTATTTAATCTTTTAATATGCAAATCAATTTCATTAATCATTATTTAATAATATTAAACCATTCATTATCCCTCCCTATAATAAAGAGCGTTGTGTATCCATCAATCAAAATTTTCGAAAACTCAAAATTTTCCGAAAACTTAAAATATTCTCGAAAACTCTGAATTTTCCGAAAAATCTAAATTTTCCGAAAACTCACAAAAACTAAAAAAAGAGTCAAAAACTAAAAAAAAAATCCAAAAACTAAACAATTTCCAATAACTAAAATTTTCCAAAAAACTAAAAAAAATTCAAAACTATAAATTTTCCAAAAACTAAAATATTTCCAGAAACTAAATATTTCCAGAAACTAAATATTTTTTTTACTTGATATTTTTTCAAAAAACTTGACATTTTAAAAAACTCAAAATTTTCAGAAACTCTACAGGGTGTCCCCAAAAAACCGATACCCAAATTTCAAAGGTTGTAATTCAAAAACTATTAAACTTACAACAAATTGGAAAAATACATTTTGCTTCTCAACATTTGTTCTATCTCTTTACAAAATATTAGATGAATCGATTCAACCGTTTCCATTTAGCTGATTTTTTTATTTTTAGTGACCGATACCAAAAACCTGCTTGCGCACTTTCAGTAAAACACTTATTTCACAGTTCGAATTGTTCAAGAAGCAATTACAGAAAATTTGCAAATCATTGCTATAAAAAGTGGATTAGATCTTACTAGATCTACATTCAACAGATTTGTAACCTTAAATTTGAAGTGACATCCTTACAAGATGTACGAGCGAAACAAACACCTAAATACCGATCTTCCTCGTCTCTGAATTTTGCTCATTGTTTTTAGCAAAAAAATGTCCGGTTTGTGGACGATAATGTGGTTAGTGATGAGACCACTTTTCATTTGAATGGTAAAATAAATTATCATAACGTTTACACATATTCACCGAAGAGCCAACCTCCTACTTTCAACTTTGACGTAAGAATTTCGTGAGAGAAAGTCTGTGTATGGATTGGACTAGGTACCAATGGCCGACTTGGCCGTATCATCTGTCCTTATTTTTACAAAAAATAATTTAAATGGAGATAGATACCTTGATCTAATAAATGATTGAATCGTTCCAAGACTTCGAGAAATACATGAAAACAGAATCAATCGAACCTGGTTGGTTCAGGACGGGTTCAAAACTGTTGCAGTAAGGAAAAACTTAATGAACTAAGCTATTCGGCAATACGCATTATCGCCCTGAATTATCGTATCGAATGACCTACCAGATCGCCTGAAACGATTAATAGGAGGAACAGTTTGATTGTTTATTTTTTCGGTTGCATATTAATAAACGCCTTTCATTGTTATGTATAATAACGAATTTTTAAATAATTTTAATAATCTGTTGAAAGTTATTAAAAACATGGGTTTAATTACTAAAATTCTAAGTTAAACAAAAAGCGCGCAAGTAGGTTTTTGGTATCTGTCACTAAAAATACTGTGTAAAGAAAACGGTAGGAAAAATTTTGTACAGATATGGAATAAATGTTGATAAACAAACTGTGATTTTCATATTTTTGTAAGTTTGATAGTTTTTAAATTAAAGCCATTGAAATTTGGGTATCGTTTTTTTGAGACACCCTCTATTTTACGAAAACACTCAAAATTTTCGAGAAGTGGAATTTTTTTGTTTTATATAAAAAAAAATCCTTGAGAAACTCAAACTCCAAAAAACTAAATAGAATATCAGAAAATCCTAAGCAAACTCAAGAATAATAAAAAATCATAATTAGTTAAACTTTCAAGAAATTCCATTATTTATAAAATTTACATTGAATCAACATTCAATTTAAAAACCCGTTATTTTTAACGGGATAGGTAGTACACTATATTCTTTTTATGGGAGTCTTGAGTGGATCTTAAATGAGTAATTTAATACACTATTTACAGAGTATGCATAAAATTATCAAACCTCATATAACTACTAAAGAAATAAGTGAAAGTAATTATAGATTTATACATATAAATTGCATACACATTTATAATAATGCATAAATTAAATATTACATAGAAGTATTTACATCAAACCTAACACTAGGCAACTTTGGTTCTAAACTAATCTCACGTAACACTATTAAAATACACTAAAAGCACCTGGAATGTTCATTTGGAATGTATTATTGCATTAATTATTATCACCAGTTGATACTCTATAATGGATTTGGTCCCTAAAATAGAAATGTTAAAAGCATAAAATTGAAAATATGCTATCAAATTTTATGGGGTTTGCAGAAAAATGATAAGAAACATTAGCCTCGTTGATTAAAGCAATAAAAAATAGTTTGGAGGGGACCTTTAAAATACACTGGCAATATCCAATAATGTGTAAGTTCACATTTATTTTGATGTTGTGCGAGTTAGTATACTTTGGCAATGTGATTAGAGCTACAAAAACTTATATTTCAAATTTGTTAACTAGTTCATAGAATCCATAATTTAATGAGTTCATGGATTTGATTTAATATTTCAAATCTGAAATATTGTTGCCTAGAGCATTTTTTAAATTGATATTGCAATAATGAATCAATTGTTTGTACTGCGGTTAACCTTGTGTTACAGTTTAGTCTTATTTCAGTGTTTTTATACATGAATTGTACCATTTTCTTTCCTATAATATAACAATGTTAGGTTATAGTTTTTTTATACTCTCGACACGAACATTTAAAATAGTATCTTTTAGTTCAAATTTTAATGATTTTTTGTTATTTTGCGATCTTGAGCAGCTAAGTAAAAATTTAATATGATAAAAAATATAATTTAATATTCACTAGTTTTATTTGTAATTTTCAAAAAATATTAATTATAATATAAATTATATCTCTTTTTATTTTCAATCGGTGACGAATTGTCCGGGGATGAATTGTCTGGCGACGAATTGTCCGGGGACTAATTATCCGGGGACGAATTGTCTGGCGACGAATAGACCGGGGTCGAATTGTCCGGCGACGAATTGTCCTAGCACCTTTTAAACTAGTTAAACTATATTTACTATATTCTACTTGTAATTAGGCATTTGCTTATATAAAATGGCAGTTGCTCTATTGCATAGTAAGTATATCATTTATTTTGTCGTCACTGACTTCAATTATCCTACTTTATCATATAAAAAGTTATTTCTATGGAAAGTTTTGTCAGCTGTTAAATTAAATGCAGATTACAAAATAAAAATCAATTTGTTACTCACGGAATTAAATTTATCGATCTATATTTAAATAAATTTAATAAAATGATGTATTATATTTATTATTTTTTATAAATAATATGTAATTAATTAGGTACCAATTACGTGAAAAAAATAGAATAGTTACACCTATTGTTTAATTATATAGAATTTTTCTGATCAAAGAAAATTTGCATGAAAAGGGCAACAAAATGAAATTACTGAATATCTTTAAATAATACATCAAGTGTTGATAGTAACATATTTGGTAGACGAATAAAATATTTCTTTATAGCCAAAAGAATTGCTTTTAGAACGGTTCATTTTTTGTGACCATTCCATTTTTAAGATTATCCATTGTACAAGCTTTATCTGTACCTTATTTGAATAGATACAAAATATTATACTCTCATGCACACCCGTGTGTATTTCGCTCATAATTTAACCATTGAAATAAATAATACGTCTCCAAAATTCTTAATGGACTACTGAACATTAGATTAGCATTTCTTAAATCATTCTTCTTAAAGTTTTATTATTTTAGATCTATACTAAATTTTAGATCTATACTAAAATCAGTTTTATATGTTATATTAAGGTTATTATCTAAAATTATGGTCCGTAAAGACTGGAATAATTTATTGGATACCTATGATAGTGGCAATTTTAAATGCAAATAATATTATGAATACTTAGGTGTTAGCAAACATTAAGATCGTTATCATACTATCTCTAATTTTCTTCTGATTCTAGAAAAATGAAGTTGGAATTAGAATTAATTTTAAAGTTTAAACACCATAATCATCTATATATAAACCCTATAAGTTCCATAACTATGTGTTTTTATATCAAGAGAATATTCAACTCCCTCAATATTTCCCATATATTTATCAAGAATTAAGGATGTTCCGTACATGGATTTGGGAAAAACATTTATTAAAGAAGTTATATTTATGAAAATATGTTAGTACATATAAAATTGAATTCTAAGACATTTTTGTTCATGACGTTTTTTCTATTGGACGCATAGAAAATGGGTTATTCGAAATTCGAACGAATTTCGAACCGCTTTTTAAAAGTATAGAACTCCGACAATTTTGAAGCTACGGTGTACAGAATTTTCTGATGAATGAAATGCAAAAAACTGCAGTTCCACAGCTTCAACCAAAAAGTAGTTCTATACTTTTGAATACAAAATTTTGTAGCATTTTGAAGTGCCTCAAAATGGCATTCAAAGTTATTGGGGAACTGAACATGTTTCTTGAAAAAAAATTATTAATGAAGCTACGGTTCTGAAACTTCGTACCTACATATTAAATTGAATTCCTTATCGTTTTTGTTCTTAGCAATTTTTCGATTAGACCCATAAAAAACGAGTTATTCGAACTAACAGAGCGCTATACCCACCCCCCCCCTCTCCCCAGTGGCATAGCGTCACACAGGCACACTCTAGAGTTCTGATTTTTTATACAATCATTTATAAGGTTATTAGATACCTATTTATGAAATAAAAAAAATCGATACAATTTTTTCCGATTTTTCCATTTAAAATTTTCAGATTTTTCCCTGAAGTTATTTACAGAACAAATCTTGTCGAGGTTTTGTTATTATTTTTACTCAACCTATATAATTGTGTATATTCAAATTGTGTGTATACCAATTATTAATTTTGATTCTTATATATTTTTTGTTAATTTTCTTACCTTATTTACTTGGAAAGAAGTCTGTATAAGAAAATATTCATCCATCTATATATTCACTCATGAAAAATAACACAGCTTGTAATATTCAGTCTTTGTGTTCCTTATCTATATAGCATACCTATAAGTGTCATGTATTCGTTATTTCTTTCACATATCGCTTGTTTGCAGCAACAACGTCATAAACACAAAAATATGTATTTTAGAGTTTTCAATATAGACATATAAATCATAAGATGCTGATCATTTTGTTAAAAAATC
Organism: Caprella mutica; assembly: GCA_947561585.1. Taxonomy (NCBI): domain Eukaryota; kingdom Metazoa; phylum Arthropoda; class Malacostraca; order Amphipoda; family Caprellidae; genus Caprella; species Caprella mutica. The sequence goes on from CANNZV010000025.1 coordinate 875,528, forward strand.
ATCATTGTAACTCAAAAATGTACCGCTAGAGAGGCTAAATGCCCTAACGATATACCATTAAATGTACGTACATTACAAGTACTAAAATGCCTCTCCTGAAAAATAGATTTTTTGAAGTTATGACACTGTTCTCGAAAACAAGCGATATATGTAGAGATATTAATGAATTTTCAATCCTATTTTCATAACACAGAGAATAATAACTAATATCTTTAGATTCTATTTTCTATGAGCCGTGGACATTCAAAATACTGCAAAACCTCAGCAACTAATTTTCTGCATGCGTCGAATGCAAAAAAAAAACTTTTCCACTATTATTAGTACAGGAAATTTCTCACATAATCACATGTAAAAGAATAATTAATATTATCCCTTAATCGCTCAGCAAACTGGTTTCATATTTAATGTGACTAAATTTGTACCTAATTCTCCTATTTTCGAAATTATCGTTACTTTGTATGACTATAAGAATGCTTTAGATCTTAGAATAATAATGATTATATATACTTAGTGTAAACTGCACCGGAAACATTAAACTTTCTTTATCTTTGGTTGTATATTTATTATATATCTTGTGCCAGGTTAATTATATATTGATAACATAGGTATTTTTAGTTCTAAATCAATAAGCTGGAGTTTGTTCAAAATAATTACAATATGACCTAAAGCATTTTGCATTTCGCTTCTTTTTCTTTTCTTTTTATAAGCTTTCATTAAATAAATGTATTTTTAACATGAATAAATATGCTGATAACCTGAAACATAATTAAAATAAATTAGACATGATGTCGAAATCTCTCAAAGTGAAGGATAATTCTAACAATTGCCTTTATTTGTTTGTGTACTTTTTTTATTATTTATAATACAGGCTAAATAAGTTACTTCTCTGTTACATAACAGCCTAGCATAACTATGGTTCATTCACAGAGTGTATAACGCAATGCTTAAACAAACCACCTATAGCAACCCTGCACCTGAACATGAAGAAATATTGTGATTTATTATTAAACTTTCTTCTGAATTGATTTAAAAAAAATTGTATTTAGAAATCTTTGTTTCAATTTATGATTTTATAATTTTCAGTTAATATACCATAAAAAAGTAGATTATATATTCATAAATATACACTATAGTACAACTCCTCTATAGTGAAATCCTGTATAATGAACGTATATACAGTATCCTGTTAAGGAAGTATACCCTTAATAATGAAAAAAAAATTTCTTTAGGGTGTCATAAAATGGCCATTAGTTTTCTAAAACTGATGGCCATTCAGGGCAGACAAAAGAAAATTTGTTCAAAATAAAGGCTACATTCATTATACAGGATTTCATTACAGAAGAGCTGTGCTTTACAGTATCTTTCAGTTACCTGAATCATCAGGTAAGTAACTCGAATGATTTTCACAGAAGTGAAGAGGACTTGTAAAAAAATGGCCTTGCATAATGCCGGATAGCTCATGGAAATCATCAGTGTGGTGAGTCGGTGACCAGTTGATCACGAAGGTCTGGTGCAAGTGGTTGTGCAGTTACTATCAAAGTATAATCATGGCAAGTAGATTATTCGTTTATTTTTCCCTAGTGCTGACTGTTTTCATTCTTCACACCGATGCTCAAATTCTATTCGGCGGAAGATGCCCAAAACAGAAAGTGATTAAAAATTTCGACACTGAGAGGGTGAGTGGAAATAATTTTTCAATTGTTAAATTAGAGGATTCTGTTCAATTATAAATTGTAATTCATAGTGAAAAACAATACAAACATATATATTGAGCATGTTAGAATACGGCATTACTGACTATTTTTAATCTATCCATTAAGAATACTTGAATTACTTTTTTACTAGTACAGTTCAATGTAGTAGGTTTCAACAAAACCCAAAAGTACCAAAAAATAATAATTAAAAACAATAAATGATTGAGATATACGAGAATTGATATAAAAATTCTTTAAAAAATTAATATCTTGCTAAATAAATGTAATTAACTTATGCATATTAGAATCTCATTCTTCCACTATTTATGAGTCTTCACAATAAAATATATATTGTGTATAATTAATGTGGATATCCCTTTTCTGAATTATATACCAATAGGCTTTCTAAATAACATGCTAAACTGCTAAACTTATGTAGTTTAGCAAAGGTTTTTACTTAATAACTGTTGAATATAATTACAGTGACAGCCTTTCTAGCCTTTCTATCCCTTGTCATAATCTTGATAACGGATTATTATATCATTATACTTAATAGATGATCATTATTATTAGGTGTGATTGTTATTATTAGGTGATTAGTCTGTGAAAAGTTTAGAGTTAAATTGGGGGAGGGGCTTTGCGTACTGATTTTCATTTTTCCGGGGATGGGATAAATTACGAATTATCGGTCAGTTTCATATCTTTGGTCATATAAAAAAATTCTATATTACAATTGTTATATAATTTTTATTTTAGTTGGTATCCATGATACCTGCAGGTAACATGGATACCAACTAAAATAAAAATATAACAATTGTAATATAGTTTTTTCGTTAATTCGTAATTTACGCTACAAAAAATTCACACTCACATGGTTTGTCTAAGTGTAAATACACGCAATTAATTACTTTGTAATAACATACATAATAACGTGAGTGAGAATACATTACAATGCATATTTCATTTATAGTCATTTAGTTGGTAATTATAATGAGATTTCGTGATCAATATTCATAATTAGAAATAATTATTTTTCTCTGAGAGAAAACAGAATTACATCATACCGATGTAACATGAAATACCTACATCTATATTATAATATTGTTATTTACAGACTATATATAGAATGACTAGATAAATTTTTTATACATTTTAAGTTTTCTGTAATAATTCATGACTTTTTTTCCGTAATAGTTCTGTATATTATTTATGCGATATAGAAAGTTACGTACATTAAGCATGTATAATTTCTTTAACTAGGTTCACAATTATATCTCTAGTGGTTACAGACAGCATACAGTATGTTGATGTTAATATTTTTTGCAGTATTTGCTTCCATGCCTGAATTCATTTCGTATGAGTGAAATTATTAGAAGGAATTAATTAATTATAAAGACTTAGTGATATAACAATTTAATGGGAATTTGTTATTATTATATATCAATATCAATTACATGTCGAAATTATAACATTCGAATATGGAAAATTATTAAAAAGTAAAGCATTAAAATATTTTTTTGTTCATTAATGATAGACATTAATATTTATTTCATTGAACATATTTCTGTTAATGAATCATTTTCTTTAAATTAAATGTTTTAATTGTTAAATTCCATTAATAAATTAAATGAAAAAGAACATTTTATTTTTAAACTTTAAAAAAATTACCATTTGCTTAATTTTTTAATGACAAATAAACCAATTTTACTATTTTAGAAGTGTAAGTTAAGTACGAGTTATTGGACTGAACCCCATTTTCGATCATATATGATAAATATGCATGTATTGTTATTAAACTTTTATCTCAATTAAAAAACTTATATAATAATATTTAATTAATAAATAAAAATAAAATTATATATTTATTACCTATAAAATGTGAAACAGTTCGATAACTCAGAACTACACCCTACATAAAAAAAATTAAATGAATAAATGTACGTACCTACCCAATATTTTAGTTTCTGTTTTACTCTATAATTCGTAGACTGCAATAATATAGTGTTTTATCAACAGCATGACTTGCTTATTTGTACGTTTATTTTATTCGTTTTTTTCTACTATACCTTTTTTATCATACATTTGGACCTTGAAAAAGAAGTTTTTTAAATTTTAACTATGACGTACAATACATTTAACTTTTTATCAAAGTAGGTAAAAAAAAGTATTGGGAAAAAATATTTTACCAAACTAAACTGAAAAAACACCCAATATTCCAGTAATTACTTTAAAGTGTAATTTTACGAATACCTTACCACTAACAGTCACAAACAGTGTATGTATCGGAAAAAACAAACCTTGACTAAACCTTGAATATTTTACCCATCACTAAGTCAATGCATCTCACTATTTACTTTTAACCAGCAACAATGACTGGCCTATTTACAATAAAACTGTTTTAACTATATTTAAACTTTTAAACATAGTTAATCATTTATACTATTCATTACTAAGCACTATTTGTGATTATTTTTTAAATAATTTTTTTTAGATTGTTTTCTTAGCCAATTTTGTCATATTTTTTTTTTTGTTTAATCATTCTCAAATAAATGGTTCAATCGAATAACTTGTATTTCCCATTCACAGTACTTGGGACGATGGTACGAAAACCAGAACTACTTCGCTTTTTTCCAACTGTTTGGCAGATGCGTCACAGCAACCTACACTCTGAAGAAAAATGGAGAGATCGGTGTAGACAACAGGAACATTGGCCTGTGAGTTAGTGAACATGTGGTGAACGTGTAGTTAACGAGATATTCATATGTATTGAACATGGTATGAACATGTCGTGAACTTGTTATGAACGTGTTATGTACGACTGTACGTGTTATGAACGTATATTTAACATGTTACGAATATGTGTTACAGATACTATATGAATACAGTATATATTATATCTTTATAATCTAAACTTCTCATCATCTCTGACGTCATAATAACATAATTAATCTACATTTCAAATAATGGTGTTAATGTATGTAAAATAAGTTTCAGATTATTTAAAATCTATTAACATTTATTTATCATGCATACATATGCTTCCGTAAAAGTTACCTACTTTCTCAATAATGAGTCATAACTAGTTTAAATAGTTTTGACATCGGTACAGTGCACACAACTAGTTACGTGATAATGTTCATAATGATGTCCAATAATAATCATGGAGTGAACTGCATTGCGTGTTGCTGCTGCCTATTCAAATAAATAGACTAACTAATTGACTGCGACAATAATGTTGATAAGGAACAGATAAATTCTATCTGAACTTTCTTCATAATGATGTGTTGGAATTTATTCTCAATAACGGGAACCTAACCGCATGAGAAAGATATAATACAGTGAAAATGATAAAAAATGCTTAGTCTCAACCAGGTTTTTTTTAATATACCACAGTTACCTAATAAATCATAATTGCTAAGGAAAGAAGTAACTTTTTGGCGAATTAAGGATAGGTTTCATTTCAAATCTAGGTCAATTATTAAGTACCTAGTTGTGTTTTTTTTTCAGGTTTGGACAAGAGGGCGGAATAACAGGATCTGCTTCTTTCGCAGACCCGTACAGGATGGACGCTAGACTAAACGTAGAGTTTCCTTCTGTTCCATGTGAGTATTAACTTAAAATATCGAAAAACCTGAAAATGTATCCAAAAAACACTCTAACATCGGATTTAATTAAAGCAGGATTTAAAAATCAAATTATGACATTTTTCGTCGAATTCTGACCGCATTTTGAGATAAAAAAAACTGAGTTTAATTACTGAATTGTTTACCTATTTCAACTATTATTGAATGAAGTCAGACATATTAATGTATAATTGACTTTGTAATGATATTATAAGATTCAATATTTTCGAAAATTCAAATATATAAAAGTTTTATATATACCTCAGACCAAAAGTGCTCAGACCGAAAATTACGAGACCGAATTTTCCGCTCAAATCTCATGATAAATAAATGTCAAAACTTGTCAAAATTACTAATGTTACGAATCATTTTTACAACGAGTAATGATGTTATTTGCTTTTAATAAATACACTACACATTTTATCAGTCATAATTTAAAACTTTTTAATTATGTTTCTTTAATAAAATCATTATGAAACGAGACGGAGTTTTCCGTGACCGAATTATCCAGACCGAATATTTCGAGACCGAATTTTACGAAACAGGAATTTCCGGCCACCTGATAAAATTGGCATTTCACCTAAATATCTTACATTTTTGGCTCTCCTGTAAAATATGAAAATACCTAAAAATGCATAAAATTCTATCAGTTTTCACGCTACTAGAAAAAAAGACAGTTTGGAACCCTCGAATAATTTGTAACAAACTCAATAAAGATATTTTCAATTTTTACAATAATTTTGTTTCTCTAATTTCAGTTCAAAACCGAAAATGTACGGTTACTTTTAATTTTTCAATTACTCATCAAAATCGTTTATCTAAAGAAAAGGGAAAATAAAAAAGAATATAGGTTTCCAATAAGGATTCTAAAACTGTTTTTGGTTTTGCTCTAGCATATATCCTCCTAGACCTCTATTCTTTTGAATTTTGCGATTTTTCTTAAATTCCTATTTTTCTCAAAATCTGATACCTAAGTCAAAAAAGTCATTTCATTTTAATCAGTCCACTAATAAAAGACGATTTCCTTAAAAATAATTTAATAGTCACACTGTTATTTACCCAGTTAGTCGTCAGTAAATGGTCTGTGATTCTTTAATGGTCGTAGAAAAATCGTATTTTCAGTAAAATAGAAGAGAATTAATATATCGTAGCTACATAATAAAATTTAAATATTGAGTTTATTCATCAACATTTATTTCAAAGACGGTGTACTTATCATTTTCTCATATTCCTTTTACTTCCAATGCTTAGAAATTAAATTATACATTTTCTTCTACAGAATTTCCATATTTTTCTAACGAACCACCTTAAAGACTGCGTCTCACATGTCAGAGATCCGTCTGTGACGTTACCGATAAATGATTTTTTATCACTGCGATGAGTCGGTACTGTGTGAATGTGTCCGTTGAAATTGAAATAGCTATATATATTTCTCACGGACACTGAATCACTGAGAGGAGACGGACCCCGGTGACGTCCCGGACGGAACACTGACATGTGAGAAGCAGCCTTTAAGCATTTGTTACTCCGTATTTGTTGTTGTTATTCAAGTTTTTCATTTCAGTTGGCGGTGGTTCTAGTGGTGGAAGCAGAGGTAATTACTGGGTTTTAGACACCGACTATGACAGCTACAGCATCGTATGGAGCTGCAATGAAAAAGCCGGTCTCTTCAACACGCGTCAGTATTTAACTTTTTCAAAAATTACTTAATTGTCAAAATAATTTATATATATTTCCACTTAAAGAATTCAGAAATACTTCTCTGTTTATTCACGTTTTTTAGTTTAATAAGAGCTTCTTTATTCATTACCTGATAATCAAATAATATTATTTCAACAGAAATCCTGTGGATTCTAACACGGAAAAGGAATCCTCCAAAGTCTGTCATCTCCAAAGCCTTAACAATAATTCGTAAACGAGGGTTGGACACGAATGCTCTAAAGAAAACAGACCAAAACAACTGCAATGATAGGTCAAATAAATACTACTGATGTCTTTAAACAGTTACTTATTTATGCACCTTTTTATAATACGTTCTATCTTAGTTGGTCAAGTCATATTTACATTTTCTAATTCAAAGAGTTTAACAGGAGATACATTTCATACGTACCAAATTCAAATAATTATATATTCATTATACATGTAATTAGTATTTCTTCGTTCAACTTATCCTCGTGATTGGAGAAAGTTGAGACAGTCAATGTGAGGTTAGGTGAATCACAAACTATTTTATCACAGTAAAGTTTATATTATATATATTCAAGAAATCAATAGATTCAATCTCGATAATTTTATTCGAATAAGATATATTTAATGTAGAAAGTTAATTTACTTAAAAACAAACAACAATTAGTTAAACTAGTTAATATTAATTAGAAGGAAGAGCATTTAATTTTAATAGTATAGATCTACACGACTTCATTTTTCACCAAATTAATCTAGTTTTTCTCCCAAATTCTTTCATTGAGCGAAACCGCAGGAACCTGTACGAGTTTTGCAAACTAATGAATACCGTGCTACATCTTCGCAAAATGTCGTGTAAATGAACGCTTACTCGGAAATAATGCAAGTGATAATCATCGAAAACCTCATGTCTAAATGAATGATGCTTTCAACAAGAAATCATAATTCACAGGAACACATAAAACTTCAAACAATATTACTGACAGAGGTGAAAAAAAATACTGATAACGAAATAAAATTAGTTATGGAAGGGGTAGCGGTACTCGGACACTCAAGGTACTCGAAAAGTGGGCGCTAGCATAAAGAACATTAAATATATAATCATTCAGAATTTTCTGATCGACTTAAGACATGAAAACACCAACTTTCCGAGTACTAAGAGACTAAAAAGTGTTCGATTACTATGACGCTTTTTTAAATAGATTTATTTTACATAAAACTTTTATTTCTAAATGACTTTTATGATTAGAAATAAGTTTTATCTATCAGTATCAGATTGGTGGCTGTGAACCGAGGTGTAGTGCTTTGGAGGTAAAAAAAAGAGTTCCGAGTGATAGATTGTAAAGATACAGATACCTTATCAGCTGTTGTGATAGGTAATTATCTTGTAATTATCTTGTAATTATCTTCACGACGATAAATCAGTCTCCCTTCTCTCCCTCGTCTGAATTATAATCAGAGATTAATTATATAGTTATAATCAGGGCTGGGACAATATGCTCTTAAAATTATAGATCACGAAAATTTTATAGACTAAGAGAATTCGATACCTTTTTATTTCGCTTCGTCTATGGTATTTTTGGGATCTATAGTTTTAAGAGCATATTTTCCCAGCCCGGTAGTTATAATTATATAATAAACTATAATATCATCTAAATTATTATTATACAAATAAGATATACCGGAGTTTCATCATAAATCACAATATAGTTTTTCTATATCTATAAACATAATATATTTTACATGAGGTAACGTTATAACATAGAGTTATGTATATGAGTTAAATATAAATTATGTAACTGTGTATTATATTCTAAAATTTAGGCTTCAACTCGACAAAAATCCGAAAACTCTACTTTAATTGAAAGTTCTATTAATTTGTGATATGATTATTTTTATATTAAAACTTCTCTATTGAAATTTATCTCTATTGAAATTTATGATTAATAACAGCTGGGAACAAAATCATGGATACATTTTAATTATTCTCATATGTTTAAAATAAAGATATAGAGATCCATTAGTAATCCTTTTGAAAATCAAAAGAATACATTTTAAGGTAGATATGTCCCTTTAAAGAAATTAAATCATTTAAATTTATATTTTAGAGAAGGAGATGATGAATGGTCCAATTATGTAATTAAACATTTAATTTTAATGTTCTTCACCTTTCATGTTCATTTTTTATCACAATTCATTTTATTTATTGTTTGATGAAGTTGATCAAGCAATTGCAGAAATAAACTACAATCTTTGGAGTGTGTGAAACCACATAGCTTCCTGTAGATTGATTGATCTGATAAAATATATGAATAATGAAAACATTTAATTTCTATTTAAAAAGTTTTCAAATTATTCATTGTACTTTTTAATATTCTTAAATATTTTCATCACATCTGTTGATCCATTTCGTTGTTCCCTCTCCGAAGTTACATTATCATCACCACACGGCAACCTGAAGATAACTCCTGTGAAATATTATGCCTTGGTTCGTCACTTAAATTCGCTGTAACAGTTGGGCTCTGATTGGAATTCATTTCAACAGGTAAAAATAACTGTCCTTCACCATCAGTGATGTCAGAAGTATTTTCCATCCAATTCGATTCATACAATCGCACGGAGTAATGCATGTATTTCTGATAGAAGATAGTAGGTAGTATGTATCTCGATGACTACAGTCGGAATCTATCAAGAAGTGCAATGAACCTGAAAAAATACGACGTAGGTTTTATTGGTTATTGGTTAAGTTAAAAAATTACATTTGATGTAATTTATATGATTTGGAATAGTTAATATGAACTACAATCAAAAGAATTTTCAATAAGAGGGTCTTCAAATTATATTTTCCCAAATCTCAGATTGTTATCCTATGACTTAATTCCAATTATAATTGAATAAATCACCTATCGTGAATAAATGCATATTTTTGTCACATCTGATTTTCGATATGTTAGTATGCAAGAGCATTACTATGCATGTGTGTTTAGTTCGTAATAAAAATAATATATTTTAATCCAAGACTATAAGATGATGAACATTGCAAAACGATTGACATTCCGGGGACAGCTGAGAAAAGTTATGCAGTCAATAAAATTTCGTAATTAGATATTCTAGCCTTTCTATAAAGATCACATCAGGTTACTTCTTTCAATTCGTATCCAGTGAGTCAGTTTATTATAGAAGGAGAAGTCCATATATACAAAGTTTAAATTTTGGACCATTAAATATTTAATTTTAGAAATTCCATTCCGTATGAATTGTGATAAATATAATATCATGATAAGATTGAAAACTGTTTGGATTCTATATTGAAAGAGAAGAAAACATTTTAGTGTCAATATCAGAAAATATTAGAAGTTCATTCAAAATTATAATTTTCTAGTATTAAAAAAGTTACTACTAATATTATTCTCTGGATTCTAGAATATGTAGCGAACATACTAGACTACCATTTCAAGTATTGTTAAAAATTAATCTGTTCAGTGTGCACTATTGAAGGAATAGTAATGATTTCCCAAAATTTCCTAACATGAACAACAACAATCAGGGGGTGATCCTTATGCCACGCTCTTAGCGAGTCAATCGCAGCAAAAACAGTTTTTGCACAAGCAGATAGTGACATTCAATGAATTTAAAACTTATTATTATGTAGATGAATAGCAAATTGAATATTCTATTCAATTCGTATTATAATCCCATAAATACCTTGCTCGTAAATAATCCCTGCAAAATCCTTTTCTTGAGAGCATCTTCTGCATCTTTGCTTAGTTCTACCGAAAGGTACAGCAGCCAATAGAAACAATGTGAAGAGAGACATGATGATATAGAAGTTGTACATGGAGTAGCTGATAGAGCACAGCACAGTATCAGCGATTGAGGTGAAGTGAACGCGCCGGTAACTGAGCAGGTTCTTTTATGATAAGTTCTTATCAGTAATAATTGTACTAAAGTCTGAAAGTTATTTCTAGTCTACTATCAATTTTTACTAAAAAATTTCCCTTTATAAGTATTATCGTAATTAGATAGACGCACAAAATTCATCACTTGAAAGGAAACTAATGTGTCGCCTAATAGCTATAGAGCTTAGAGATAGAGAGTTAAAATATTCTAGTGTGAATTTCGATTCATCGAACGGTTCCAATTGTGGATTATTTGATAAAAATTGAATAAAATAATTCAAGTTTTTATCTACCAATTTCCCCCCCCCCCCCGGTCGTGAGCTCTCCCCTCCCCCGGTCATTAGCTCCTCCCCCCCCCCCGGTCAAGAAGAGCCCCCACGGTCATGAGCCACCCCCCCTCCTCCCGGTCACGAGCCCCCTCCTGTTTTTTAATCCTTATTTATCTATATTATTTAATCCTTACTGACACTTTTGTAGTTCATTACTAATTAAACATAAAATATATGTATATCTGGGGGCGTGCCCCCCCTGCCAGGTCATTAAATAATCATGAAGTGTGCAGTACAACAAACTAGCGGATACAACAAACGCATTAGCAACTCTCAGTTATTTCTATCTAAGTAGTTCTTCATTTGTTTAACTAGGTAAATAAAGATTAAAAAAACAGGGATGGGGGCTCGTAACCGGAGGAGGGGGGGCTTATGACCTAGGGGGGGCTCATGACCGGGGGAGCTCGTGAACGGGGGGGCTCATGACCGGAGGGCTCTTTCCCATACCCCGGACGCGGCAAACCGTTGCCGCCCGTGGCAGCGGCGAAGAAGAACACACCAGAATGTGTAATCCTATGAGACGTGACATACTAGATAAACCGACGTCGTGGTTGCTGCTGCCTTTTTTTTCTGCTGTACATGTTGGCTGGAAAATATCAAAAAAAAGTTAAGCTACGGCTACCGACATACTATGCCGCGCACGGCGAAGGGAAAACACTAAATCAGCCACATCCATTAAACGCTAATGTTCGAGAGAAAACTGCACTGAAAATCGGCTTCCCGTTCATAGTATGTCAGGATCAAAATTTCGCTGTTTGCTGCTGTCATACATGGCACCGGCGTCCGGCAAACCGCATGCCATGTGCTGTAGCTGTTTGCCCGCGCCACGCGCGGCAGCGACAACTCGCGAAATTTTGAACCTGACATAGGATTGCGGCAAACCGATATCCAGTGCGGTGTTCTCTCAGTGTTGTTCGACAAAATCTTAGTACACCGCGTACAGCATAGTATGTAAGTAGCCATAGCTTAACATGTGTTGACACTGAAACCGGGCGGTTGAGGTTTTGATTTTCCTGCCATCATGTACGGCATAGAAAAATCAGATACCAGCAACCACGACCGCGTGCGACGTCAGTTTCTCTAGTATGTTACTTCCGATAAGATTACATGCTAGTTGTTTTTTCCGCCGTTGCCGGTGGTGGCAATGGTTTGCCGCGTCTAGTAAGTCATGAGCCTTACAGTTTCCGTATACGTGGATATTAATTTCTTAAAGCATAAACAATCAGTTTTCGTGATAACATGATAATTCATTATCGAAATGTTTACTGTAGAATAAGATAAGATATAAAGATAAGAATATCCGGTACCTTTCAATAATGGATACTTATTTAGTTGCTGATACCTTTGTATTATTGTTATATTTTGAATCAAATTGTATTTGCGGTGAATTACCGCGCGATGAATTAAGTAGTGTTGAACTTACCGCACACCAACTTGACTACAGATTACCTATGTGTCAGTAGCATGCCATTTTAACTGGTTGAACAACAAAAACCAAAAGGGGTGCTGTTTTAACTCGTTATTTCTCTATGAATTTATTAAATAAAAACAAATAGATTTCATCATATCATTAAAAAACTTTCAGTCTAAGAATCTATGAAAAGTTTGCGTCGAATTGAAAAACGTAACTTTGTAGGCAACTAAATTTTGAAGAAAATGAAACGAATCCAATGTCTCTAGCTCAAAAACTGTACGAGTAGATATATTTTGCTGTGAAAAGAAAGCACTTTTCAGGAGAGCCTATTTTCAAAATTTTGGGGGGAAAAAGTTGTGAAAAAGCACTTATAAATAGTTTTGAACTTTAATATTTTAACACGTTTTCTTCTAGACTATTAGGTTTTTTTTTAAACAAAAAAATTCGATTTTTATCAGATATTATGGGAGACGGTTTCTAAATTTCCAATTTGTAATTAGTGAAATCATATTTATAGTAAGGTTCAAATGTGATAAATAAGAATGTAAAAAATTATCAATATTGGTACGTTTAACCAGCTTTCGAACAGCTTTCAATGATATTCTAATGAAATTTATTGATATTGTTAAATAAAGTTTAGAAATTTATTGCTTCAAGTACTTCTCTGTGCTCATTATGAATTTTTTTCCAATTCTACCATACATTGACTTTTACATAAAATTTAAAAGTATTTCCTGTTATATTAAATCATTGTCGACTATCGAAACGAAAATTCACGCGGTTGATTGAAAGTCTATGGACTTTCTAAAAATCTCCCAATATATATTTAAATATAATCTTCACTTTACTTGGTTAGTAGAATTGAAATACAAACTTCCATGCATTATTTAATGAATCACGTAACATGTTACATATTTTTCAACTGAAAGTACAATTGATGATGATTCATCATATAAAAATTGGTTAAATTAAAATGAAAAAGAACTCAATCTCTCTTAGTGACATTCATTGAAAGCGAACGATAAATGGCTAAATAAAGTAGTTATCGTTCAAGCAAGGCTAATTGTAAAGGCGATTGGACACTAACCAATAAGAATTATAAAACAAACTATTAATGAAACACAAAATAGCTGTTACATTCTGAATAATTTGAAAAATTATAAAATATTTGATTGTCGAAAATGTGTACGTATGATGCAAAAATAAAAAAATCAATATCAGATGATTCAGGTAAATATGTTTTTTCATGCATGTTCGATGAAAACGCTTTCAAATAAATCAAAATTAAAAACTTATACAACATTTTTCTTAATTAATATTATCAAAATGTTTCAAACATGACTGCAACTAATCTGTATAATGGTAAATTTTACCATAAAACAATCAATTGCCTGAGCATTAGCAATAGAACGGCACGATAGATAAGCTATAACTATTTATTTAACTATCTTACGTCACATACGATAAGGAAACATTACTAAAGTGTCTAATGAATGTCAGAATTAAACTGAAAGTTGAATATAAATATTCAGTACGGTAGTCCATTCATTTATCCAGTCAATAAATCGTCTCAATATTGATAAACAAGTCCCGAGTTAACAGCCAATGTTCCCCAGTAGATTATATTGAATATTGAGAACAAACTTGAAATCAGGAGCCTTGCGAAGAATATCCAAATCCTCAGCTTATTAGCTTTCACTCCGCCAGTTCCGAATTTAACGAGATCCTTGATGCTTTTTTCCTCAGTTTTCTCATCGGTAACCCAACTTTTAACCGGTACGCCATATTGAGGCACACCGTAATCAACGTAAAAGTCGATGATCGCATGGAAGATGATGATGAAGAAAATCACAACGATGCAGAACAGCAACCATATGTCCACCATCTTGAAGTAGGAGGTTTTAGGTAGGGATGATGAAACTTGTGTGAAGAGAGTAGCCAATACGAGTAAAGATGTTAGTGACGTCATCACTCGTACCTAAAAAATGTTATTATACAAATTGATATTGAGAGTTGGTAGCAACTACTCTATAATGTTGAGGGTTCCATAAGATGAAATATGCCCTTTTTCAACTTGGGACCTAAGTTGAAAACGGCTAAGTCTTAGGTGAACTTGGAAAAGCGAAAAGGTATCGTTGATGCAAGATTATCATATATACTAAAATTGAAGAATGACTATACTATTTTTTCAATAGTTGCTGTTCATGAAAAATAATATAAATGGTTGGATCTGAAAACACCGACCTATACAGCATTTTTCAACTTACTTCAAAGATGCTCGGTCTGAACCACAAAGTGATGCAACTGATGATCAACAAAGTCAGCGAAGGTACGTAAATATTCAACATGGCATATCCGTATCTTCTGATCAGCTCAACAGTGACTCTAGCCTCCGCATATTGAGTGCTGTTATCAACAGTCATTGCTATCTTACCAATGGCGTACTCTACTAGAAACTTCGAACCAAGGTACTCTACGTTAGAATCTGGAAAAAGAAAAGATTCAATCAGAAACTTTGCTAGGCCAAGTAGCTATACATGTAGTTACATTTTATATGGTTAGGTTGAGTAGAGGTTTTGCTTAATATACAAGTATAGATTATAAGTAACTACAACCCATTTAGATTGAAATTAAAATAAACGCTCATATACATGGATATACAGTATTTATGTATAAGTATATATGTACATTAGAACAATGCTTTATCGCCATATTGAAATATGGTTATTACATCGGATATTTCTGTCATATAATAAAGAGAACAATTATTGAGGTAATAGAAGCCAAATGATAATAAAATTATATTCAGTATATGCAAGGCCATCTTTAGATCAGGCAGTACACCAGAGAATATCAGCTGATCAACCTCTCCCAAACAAACATAATAAACATCGCTAACTAACATGGATGGTGTCGTGGAGAGCTATTATTTTCTCACTATATAGTATTTCCTGCTGTAATTTTTACCTGTAGTGTTATAAAATGATAAACATTTACTTATATAGGTATTTCCACATGTACCTTTGGAGTTTTATTCTTTAAACTTTACATTTAATATAAAAATTGCACTGAATTAGTGAATAAACTCTAGGTGTCATGTTCACCATGATAATTTCTACTTTTCCTCAATAAAACTAAATTTAGGGTAATTTCCAAATTCATTTTAGGGTATTAGTCTCTATATGTCTATGCTAGATTTTCACCGGCGTGCCACTGACATTCAAACAAGTCTCCGTGCTCGTAGCATACATGTGATTAGCTGAGTGCTTATTGTTTAGGTAGCATTTATTTTTCTTATTGTTATTCTTATAAATTCTAATTATTACCAAACTTGATTCATAATTAATACTTATCTTCTCAAATTTTCTTACGAATCAATCAGATCCGAATTACATAACTCTTTGACGGCTTTAGTGCAGTAGGGGTATTTAGCGGTCTGTCACGTTAGTGTGGCACCGGATACTGACTTTGTGAGATTTAGTAGTAGCCCTGCTCAGTACCAGTCTTCATATTTTTAATACTTCACTAAAGTTTTTCATTCGTACATTTGTTAGATCACTCATTTTTTGTTTTATGCACCAGATTTTGTTCTATTTTTTTGTTGCCATGAAAACCTTTATTTTGTTCCAGGCATTACATTCGCAATGTATAATAGCTAATAACTTACTTGTTCATTGAAAAATTGTACCTCCAAAAAAACCTTACACGCTTATTACTCGTCCACTAACTTGGTAAGTTTATTCTTTCATATAGACTATTATAGGCTGCAATCTGCATTGTTGTCCCATTCGTAATTACAGATCAGATAAATAATAATTATTCTTGTTCCTTTTGTAGTAACTACCGTTGCTAGATGATTTAGTCTGGACTACCTTTTTTCCTGAATAATACCCAATGTCTGTAATCCAATTCTATTATATTAATTATTATTTTCGTAATCTGAAAAATTTCATTGTTTTCAGATTACGAGCGTATTAGTGAATAAAAGATACCAAGACGGCTACATTCATTTATCTCGTTATCTGTTAAGATACCCTTTCGGTACACTAGGACTGCTAGCATCTATCTGTTGATAGATCAATCGTTAGGTACCTAATTCAATGATTAGGTACCTAATTAAATAATTAGACTATATCTACATAATTCAATAGTTAAGTCATAATATAATTGTTAGGTACTATTATACAGGTACCTATCTAGTTCAATAGTTGGGTACCTATCTAGTTCAATTGTTGGGTACCTATCTAGTTCAATAGTTGGGTACCTATCTAGTTAAATAGTTGGGTACCTATCTAGTTCAATAGTTGGGTACCTATCTAGTTCAATAGTTGGGTACCTATCTAGTTCAATAGTTGGGTACCTATCTAATTCAATAGTTGGGTACCTATCTAATTCAATAGTTATTTAACTAATTCAATATTTAGGTATTAAACCTAAACTGCACACTTTTAACTCAACCACTTGCATACTGTTACATACCAAATTATAGCTTTTGTATTTATAAATATCTCGTGAATATATTCTTTTGTGTTGATAATTTCTTATCTAACCTAACAACCCTACCTAACACAAATCAAAACTAACTATTTTAGCGGTAACTAAATGTACGCTAAAAGCCCATTCATTGCACGATTGCGAAGGTTTAGTCTGAGTCAGTTTGCAAGCTAATTAATCAATTTATATGAAGAAATATTCATCAAAATTGCAGTGAATATATTCATACAGTACTTTATTCAACATTACTTTGAAATTTTATTGGATTATAGCATCTAAAACAACTCGATACCATTGGTTTATTTAAAGAAAACATGAGGTGAAACGCAACTATTCCATGTTATACATAGCGATTAATTCGGTTTGTTATGACTGAGTACATCAGCTGGTAAAATTATAGACGCCGAGGTAATGTCCTAGGGGGGGGGGGGTGGCATCTGGGGAGGTGGAAGGCTTCAAACGTTCAACCAACCCTATAGCGCTACTTCAAGATTGCCGCGATCGCTAATTCGCGCACCAGATACTTGGAAAATTTCGAGATTGCCACGCAATTTTAGGATTCTCAAAAACGCACAGTGCAATCTTATGATAGTGTGAATCGGCAAATTGCGCGGAATATGTCTACTAAGTGAAATTAAACTACTTCTCTCATTCATTTTTCTGAGATCATTTCATGCTTAAATCCTAATAATAACTCACCGTTGTAGCTAAATATTAAATATTCATTCGAAGCCGATAGGATCTGAATTCTCATGAAAACTTCCTGGATGTCGAATGGGTAGAGCGTCAGATCGAAGTTGCAAGTATAAATGGTGAAATACTTTCGGGTTGTCGAAACTGGATTTTTATCACCACTGAAAATTTCAACTGCAAGAAAATTTTAGAAAATAGTATTTAGGTTTTTATGATAAAATCATCTTTTATTATAAAATATTACCTTCATATGAATTTGTCAGATCGTATCTAAATGTTTCTCCTTCTCTGACTATGGTGGTGACGGCGTCATTGTCAACTGCCGTTTGTTGAATGTCATCAGTATTGATGTACCCTAAGAGAGGGCGCCACAGTCGGTCAACTTGCGACAGTGGAACTGAAAGAAAATATTTATTAGCATTTTTTTTCGAATATCTTATTCTAATTTATCGAAAATAGTCAAGACTGCTTCTCAGTAAAAATGGGAAATGAAGTAAAATAGAATAAATCAAAAGTATTTATTAATAGTTTTATATGATATTCACTCACGAGTATTGAGCCTGGTGAGCAGCTTTAAATTGTTGTAGGTGAGTCTGTTGTCAAACCAAGTCATCCTGAGGTTGTAACTTGCTGATAACAGCATCTTTTCAGTATCCACATTGAGTGTATCAATACTAATATTCAGCGCAATAGGTAGAGCTGAGTTGCTTTCTGTAAAGCACTTATATATTAAAGTAAAGTTCATCTATGAATAGTTTACTACTGTTAGGTACATCAAGATTTAAATTTTTTTCGTACGTGGTCTTGGCGGTAAATTCATTCGATAGTCTCCTGGAAAATTGACAATTTCGCACTGTCGCTCATCAGTCTTGTCAATACAGTCGAACTTCAAGTCACATCTACTGGTGAATGGAATACATGAGCCATCACTGCAAGTGAACTGTCCTTTGATGCATTTTGAAAGAGTGAGCTCTTTCATGCTGCCAGGGTACATACCGCATACTTCTGACTATAATATGATTTCAAAAATAGTATTAATTATTTGTAAAAATTATGTAACCGATGAAATGATAATTGGAAATTATCAAATACAATCAAGATTGTTATTTTATGAAATAAAGATCTTGAAGTGACTTGTCACCTGTAGCTCCCACATGTTGCGTCCCAACGGATAGTTTATTTGATATTTATCCGGAACAAAGTTAGCCATGTCAGCAGCTGCTACTGCATCATACCATGTCCAATTTCCATCGATGATTTTTATTGCATATTCCCCATAGCCTCGGAAAGAAAGCGGTTTTGGCTCCAAGTCTAGGTAATTCATCCTCTGTTGAAACGTATCAAAAGTTGAGTGGATTCGGGGAGCTAAGAGGATTTAAGTGGACATACTAATATCTACTTCAAATTTACCTCATCTTCTTCGCAGATACCTCGAAGAGTCCACGTAGCAATTTTAGGTACATGGCAAGCTGCACAACTACTCTTCTTACACTCCGTATCTTTGAAGCCAGATTTTGTAATTCTTGCACAGTTTTGGTGTATATCACCATCGGCGAATCCATTGAACAGTAATTCAGTCTGTCCCGAGTATGAAATAATCATTAGAAATTTAAAAAATATGTTGCAATATTTTCAAATAATTGGTTTGGTCATACGTACGGATGGAACACCTTCTTTAGTGAATGGATTAAACCAAATACCTTCATTATCCGAATCACTTGTGCCTCCCCATTGTCGCTCGCAATCTAAATATGAATGATGTTATTATATAGAAGCAGAAATACAATTCAACATATTTGCTTAGTCAAATACATCTAATTCAACGGACAATAGTACTACCGGCAAAGTGTTCGAGAATTTTGATTTATTTTCGAGAAAGAATGTTCAGCCTGAACAGCGAATAACAGTGTTAAGATTAGAGGATAGACAAATATGCCCTCCTTACCTTCTCTGCCTTTGAAGTGACTCAACTCCGACTTCATTTGCTCCTCAGTCACTGGGGTTTGGATAACTCCGCCAAGAGCAATACAAGTCGTCACGGAGTCTTTGAACCTTAAACTTGGAAGAGGAACAACCTGTGTACCTCCACCAGATCCCTCACAAAATTCCCTCACTGACATTTGGCGCTGGTAACGAATAACAGAAATGAAATGTGTAACTTACGTTAAATAATTCAAATGATATACCCATAAATAAATATAAATAATTCATCGACTTCATTCAATACATTTTCTTATTCTGAAAATCCAGCGTTCACTTTTGCAATTCAAAGCGTTCTTCCTGTTGAACATAAAGTCTGCACGACTATTGAATAAATACACTTTTGAAGACCTTATTTGTTATTATATTTCATCGACTTAAGAAAAAAGGAAGTTTTCATTAAATTGAAAACTATTCTTACTGAAATTTCGATTTCATTGTAGGTCCAATCTCCAGACCATTTCAAGATATTTCCTTCCTGCGATGATTTGCATTCAGCCAAATTCATCACTTCTTTGTCAGTCAGAATTCGACTCCAAACATTCACTTGAGATAAGTCCCCACTGAACGAATATGGTGCCTAGAAGAAATTGCTTCTACTAACAACGAAATAATGATTTTTTGAAATATTATGATGATAATCAGAGTCTGAGTTAAATAAATAAATATAAATTTTAAAATTCCAAAGCATTTACTTCAATTCAACAATGGCTCGTTCTTTGACTCGCTTCAATTTATTGACGATTAGAACTATTCAATATTTTCTTTCAGAAAATTTTAATCCAATAGGATATCATTATTGATCATCTTGACTTTAATTCTGACAAAAAGAGAGACAACTGAGATATTTCAACAAAGAATTATTTTTACAAAGATTTTCTTACTTGGAATTCATCTTGGCCGATGAACACTCTTCTAGTTAGGGGATCATTTTCAAAGTTTATTTTCTCCCTCACAATTCCTTCACCGTTTAAGTAGACTATTCCCTCACCATTGGCTACATCTTTTTGCTGCATAAATTATAATATTAGGAAATACATGTGTAAAGTCAAAATTTTAATCCTAGTTTAAGCAATTTGAAAATCTAATCTTAATTTCGAAATTAACCGTTGGAATATATTTCAAGATTACATTTTATTATCACTATATTTTAAAATGAATTTATAATGCTGAATACCAACACTGTATTTTAACCTCTTACCTGACAATAATGGTACCAGGTGTTAGTCGCTAGGTTGTAAGGTAGGGTGTAGAATTTACCATAGCCTCCGTACTTGGTGCGGATCTTCTCAAAATAAACTTCAAATGATACGGCTGTAGATGAAGAGAAAATTAATATGAACACCATGATTTGTAAACGAAATTATATTTAATTCAATCTAAAATTAAATTTAACTCACGGTCGTTGTCCGAGTCGTTGACGTCGAAGAAGTAGATGACAGCAGTAAGCAGCCTGAAGACCTTGATCTTGAACCTCAGGCAGATCGTATAGTCAGTCGCGAGTCTGATGGTGTTGTTGTACTGTGCCCAAGTTTCTGGTCTCTGAAGACCATCATCATTAGCCGTCAGTACACCCACTGAATGGTTAGAAAAATACGTTAAATAAGCCAGAGTTGAAAGAAAAAGAAAATTCGTTTAAATTAATAGGTAAGTAATGTTGCTGATTTTATGAATACTGATAGCTTTCACATCTTAAAATTCGGGGCCTATTGATGCAAACTCTCTCCTTCAAATTTCCCATAAGAATAAATCCAAAGGGGTTAAACGAGGAGATTTAGGTGCTCAAGTGACATCACCAACGCGAAATGAATAGATAATAGATTAAAGGAAAAAATGTTTTTTCATTTGTTTCTCTTGCTGTATGCGCAGGTATATTATCTTGATCCTCTAGGTTTATTCGTTTTGATTTTATTAACAAATGATTTTTGTCAGTTCTTTTTATTTTGAACAATCATATTGAAAAATTGACATTTTTACCCTTTAATATTCCTGAATAGATTTTCGATATGAGACTCCTGTGACAGTAATACTTTTGCATTCTCTACTTCAAATAAATAGGGACCGATAATATTAAGGCATATCATACGGCAAGAAACTAAACCTTTTGAGAATGAAGGGGGACTTCATTAATAGTTTTGAGATTTTCAACACTCCATGTTAGCTACAATTTTGTTTATCTACAATAGGGTGAATCCTTTTGAGTTTTTTTTTGCCTTATCTACAAAGATAGAAATTGGCACATGGATGGAGAAACATGATATGAAAAATTTCAGCCCAATCGGTCAACATCTTCTGCCCCCGGGGGAGGGGGGAATTATAAAGAATAAACTGAAAATCCCCATAATCTAATGTGACATTAAACTGGGTTCTCTATATCTTTAAGGAATTCCTTAACGCATACATTATGATAAAGATCTGATAAGTTCATTTTTAGCAATAACAAAGTTCTACGTAACATCTTCTGCCCACGGGGGGTTGGGGGAAAATGTTATATTTTAGAGAAAGTTGCTAATATTTGAAATGTATCACGACATTAAACTAAGTTCTTGATTTCACATACAACTGTTACAGCTGCAAACATGAGGTTAAAGATCCATTGAGGTCCATGTGGGAAATAGGTTGACAAATCAAATTGGTACTGTGTGGTATTTTGCAAATTGGGCCAACATGATGACAGTATGGGTTGCAATGTTGAAACCATCTTAGCCCAAGATATTATTCAGCCATATAATGTTGATACGCTATATATTAATAAGGCTGGGCCAATGTGACAATTCAAGGGATGAATTCGCCACATTGAACTTACATTGTCCAAAGGTAACATTCCATGAGAATAGAAAACCACAACAACCCCTATGTAATTTCTAGACTACTTTTCAGTCTGCCATCTCTTGCCCGTCTAACTATCTAATGCCCATGTTGGCACAACATAACGCAATGGTGACCTGAACTGTTTGATTCATTCGCTGTAATAATCAAAGTATTATAAATAACTACAATTTCTATCTCACCTGATTGTGATGAGGTTTCCCGACTGTAGATAAAAAGCAGTGCCGGAATGAGAAGCCATCTTAGGTTTTTCTTAAGGGTAATCATGTCCTAATCTGCAGCGAACTCCACGCTGATGAAGAGTAAACCATATATGTTACTTTCCCATACCTAAGTGACACTTAATGATATCCATGGACTCCCTATTAAAGACTTTGATGTGTTACTTAGTAATTCAGACTCTGTCTACATATTAGATAAAGGCTAGATAATGAATAATACATATTAGTGTCTGATCTTTATTAGTTATAGGTCTCTCTCTATTATACTTACAGTAGTCAAGAATACGGGAAATTATTTCTTTCAAGTTCTATTTTGTAGTACTTTTAGATGTACCAGTATATATACAGGAAAAATATGTGATGATAATTTTAACAATCACAGTATATTCAATTAATAAAAACACATAATTGTTCTTTTGTGTACTTTAAAAAACATATGGGCAAAATAAAATATAAAACTCTGAAGAAATAATTTTTACCGCTCAATAAATACGCATTTACCACATTTGTTTGACTGATCCTAACAAAGTATCATTCGAAACATTTAAATTATGAGACGTCTAAAGTTACTTGACTATCATTGAATTTCCTATTTTGATAACAATTAATATTTCACCTCCAATGTCATTTGTAATATGGTATATGCATGCTATTACTTACATAATATATAAACATGACATTCACCGTAAATGCTACGTTAATGCATGGATTCAGCAGTGCATGCATTAAACACTGCCTTTTAATGTCCCTTAAGCATTTTATTTACTCCTCAAACACTAAGTATTTATCAAATCTGTATTTTTACATTAAAAACAAAGGTAAAACAAATGAGGTTAATTCCAAACATTTGATAGAATGTTTAATATCTCAGTGATCTTAAAATACCAGTTTTGTTCAAGTTTTCTTCAAGTAACTAACTCAAGCTTAATTACCATTATATTACCAAGTTATTATGTATATCTTTAACTATCGTATTTTGATGAAATGGAGCAATTAAATGCATAAATAATTGATTATCTACTCCATCACTGTTGGTCCTGCTTCATACCATTTACCTGCCTTGCACACTCTCGAGATTGTCACACATTTTATATTTTCCATAAAAACGAGCAGCGCATTCTCGAGATTGTGCAAATCGGCAAATGGCACATATATTATATTCTGAATATTGAATTAATTGTTTAAATTTATAAATTACACTAAAATATGATCAGTTTTGTATTGACAATTACATTAGTAATTTATACTCGATTACTTTCGACATTTTATTTTTTTAATCAAATTATTGTGGATGAGATTACAAAT